>OX457087.1:22361862-22961862 GCA_949752835.1 Empis stercorea | reverse complement strand
TGTAATGTTCGGATGATACCAAAAATATTTAAAAATCGTATGTATTTTTCGGACGGTCCCACAGTAAAAAAATTATTTTAAAAATTGAATGTTTTTTTTTATGTGTGTATGCGATACTTCTTACCAAATTTTTAGAGAGAGCGTGTAAGAGAAATCGAAAGTGTATGAATGCGAAATAAATTTAATTCAGCGATTTTGATATTTATGTATGTATTTATAATTAAAATATCGTTTTATAATGTAAGTATGTGATATATAATTAATAAAAAATTTTATATATAAGAATATGTATTTTATATATGAAATTAAAATTTATATAATATAATATAGAATATAGAATTTATATAATAATTTTTATTTAGAATAAATACTAAATAATTTTAATTTATATAATGCATTAAAAAAATATTATTTTTGTGTATTTGATAAATGCATATGAAATAATTTTAATTCGTTTTTTATTGTTTTTTTGTTTTAAAAAAAATTTCTAATTTAATTTTAAAAAATTTTAAATTTTATAGTATAGTTTTATGATATTCAAAGTGATTATAAATTTTAGGTATTTCAATAAATTTACATATCATATATAGAGGTTTTTTTTTTTATTATTTAAATTATTATATTAGTGAATTAACAATTGGTATGCAACTATAACGATTAATTAAACCTGTGTATTTTATTATTAATTTTTATAGACAATATTATCAATTTATTAATTTAGATATCAAAAACAAAGATTGTATTTCAAATAGTAATTCATTTAAAAATATTAGCATATGAATTTTTTTAAAATTTTTTTTTTACAACATGAAAATAAGGATTTAATTTAAATTAATTTAAGTTTAATTTTAAATTTAATGCGAATGGATTTTTTTTTTTTAAATTATATGACTGTAGCTACCATTCGTTATTGTTTTTGAATATATATGTACAAAATAATGAAAAAATTTTACTTGGCGTGATCTTGAATTTTTGTATGATGACGTTGTTCCCTCGCTGATTTTTGATGAATTGATGATCGATGAATCGGGTAACGTTGAATTGGTTCAATGATGACATAAAATTGTTTAATTTTGATGATCTAATGATAATTTTCTTGATCGACGCAATGTTGACAATGATGACAATTTCCAAATATATTTATAGCTTGGAAACTAATCTTTATATATATGTATATATGAAATTAATTTATATATATATATATTATAAATTATAATATATATAGTGGTTTAATAGCGGCACAATGATTTAAGTTTTTTTTTTACACCACAATTTTACCGCGTGTTTTTATTTTATAGGTTAATTTGAATTTTCCGGCACTAATTGTGGTACTTTTTAAACGTTCGGGGTCACCAGTTGTGGGGGTGGCGCGCGTGTTAATTTTTACCAACCTCACTTGTCTTTATTTTGTCCTGAAGGATCTTATTTTTCATTATATAAAAAAAAACTATTTAATTTGGTTAAATTAAAATATAAGCTATTATTTATTTAACTTATTTCTTAATGTTATTTATCCAACTTATAATTTTATTTATTATATTTAATATTTAAGTTCATTGTTCCAAATCTTTTTTATTTTATTTAACATAATTAATTTATTTTATATTTAATATTTATTTAATTTAATATACTATATTTAATAGTTGTAATTTATTACTTTGACTTGTAATTTATTTTCTTAACGCACAATTAAATTTATTTCTAACTTGATCGATTTTTCGATCTGAACACTCTCGTTGCTGACTATATAATCATAATCTTATCATCTCTTCATTTGCATTTATTATAATTGCAGCAAATGAAAAAATGATATGATTGGGCGGTATGATCGCATCATCCGATTATTAACAAAACAATTAGTTACCGGTACAATAATAATTTTTGTTGTTCAAGAGAATAATTATAAATTAATAAAAATTATTAATTATTGTTGTACCGGGTCACTACAAAAAAAAATGACCGATGCCAAAAATGGCCAAAATGCAAAAAACGAACAAACCGGCATGGCAAAGAAGTCCAAAAAATGACCGATGCCAAAAATGGCCAAAAATGCAAAAAAAAGAACGATGCGGCATGGCAAAGAAGAACAAAAACTGACCGATGCCAAAAATGGCCAAAAATGCAAAAAAAAAAACAAAAAGAACAATGCGGAATGCAAAGAAGTCCAAAAAATGACCGATGCCAAAAATGGACAAAATGCAAAAAAGGAACGATGCGGCATGGCAAAGAAGTCCAAAAAATGACCGATGCCAGAAAAGGCCAAAATGCAAAAAAAGAACGATGTGGCATACGAAGAAGTCCAAAAAATGACCGATGCCAAAAATGGCCAAAAATGTACGAAAAGAACGATGCGGCATGGCAAAGAAGTCCAAAAAATGACCGATGCCAAAAATGGACAAAACTGCCAAAAAAGAACGATGTGGCATACAAAGAAGTCCAAAAAATGACCGATGCCAAAAATGGCCAAAATGCAAAAAAAGAACGATACGGAATAGCAAAGAAGTCCAAAAAATGACCGATGCCAAAAAAGGCCAAAATGCAAAAAAAGAACGATGTGGCATACAAAGAAGTCCAAAAAATGACCGATGCCAAAAATGGCCAAAATGCTAAAAAAGAACGATGCGGAATAGCAAAGAAGTCCAAAAACTGTCCGTTGCCAAAAATGGCCAAAACTGCAAAAAACGAACGATGCGGCATGGCAAAGAAGTCCAAAAACTGACTGTTGCCAAAGATGGCCAAAACTTCAAAAAAAGAACGATGCGGCATGGCAAAGAACTGCAACAAATAACCGATGCCAAAAATGGCCAAAAATCCAAAAACAGAACGATACTACATGGCAAAGAAGTAAAAAAATTGCGAAAAATGCAAAAAAAGAACGATGCCAAAAATGCAAAAACAAAAACGATGCGGCATGCCAAAGAAGTCCAAAAAATGACAGATGCCAAAAAAGGCCAAAATGCAAAAAAAGAACGATGTGGCATACAGTCCAAAAAATGACCGATGCCAAAAATGGCCAAAATCCAAAAAAAGAACGATACGACATGGCAAAGAAGTAAAAAAATTGCGAAAAATGCAAAAAAAAAAACGATGCCAAAAATGGCCAAAAATGCAAAAACAAAAACGATGCGACATGGCAAAGAAGTCCAGAAATGGCCAGTAATGCCAAAAAAAGAATGATGCGGCATGGCAAAGAAGTCCAAAAATGACCGAAGCCAAAAATGCAAAAAAAGAACGATGCGGCATGGAAAAGGAGCCCAAAAAAATTACCGTTGCCAAAAAAAAAGAACGATACGACATGGCAAAGAAGTAAAAAAATTGCGAAAAATGCAAAAAAAAAACGATGCCAAAAATGGCCAAAAATGCAAAAACAAAAACGATGCGACATGGCAAAGAAGTCCAGAAATGGCCACTAATGCCAAAAAAAGAACGATGCGGCATGGCAAAGAAGTCCAAAAATGACCGAAGCCAAAAATGCAAAAAAAGAACGATGCGGCATGGAAAAGGAGCCCAAAAAATTACCGTTGCCAAAAATGGCCAAAAATGCAAAAAAAAGAAGGATTCGGCATGGCAAAGAAGTCCAAAAATGGCCAAAAATGCTACAACAGAACGATCCGGAATGGCAAAGAAGTCCAAAAAATGACCGTTGCCAAAAATGGCTATAAATGCAAAAAAAGAACGATGCGGCATAGCAAAGAAGTCCAAAAAATGACCGATGCAAAAATGGCAAAAAATGTTCAAAAATGCCAAAAAGAAAGATGCGACATGGCAAAGAAGTCTAAAAATGGCAAGTAATGCCAAAAAAGAACGATGCGGCATGGCAAAGAAGTCCAAAAATGACCGATGCCAAAAATGCAAAAAAAGAACGATGCGGCATGGAAAAGGAGCCCAAAAAATTACCGTTGCCAAAAATGGCCAAAAATGCAAAAAAAGGAACGATGCGGCATGGCAAAGAAGTCCAAAAATGGCCAAAAATGCAACAACAGAACGATCCGGAATGGCAAAGAAGTCCAAAAAATGACCGATGCCAAAAATGGACAAAATGCAAAAAAAGAACGATGCGGCATACAAAGAAGTCCAAAAAAACGAAGTCCAAAAACTGACCGTTGCCAAAAATGGCCAAAATGCAAAAAAAGGACGATGCGGCATACAAAGAAGTACAAAAAATGACCGATGCCAAAAATGGCAAAAATGCAAAAAAAGAACGATGCGGCATGGCAAAGAAGTCCAAAAATGACCGATGCCAAAAATGCAAAAAAAGAACGATGCGGCATGGAAAAGGAGCCCAAAAAATTACCGTTGCCAAAAATGCAAAAAAAGGATCGATGCGGCATGGCAAAGAAGTCCAAAAATGGCCAAAAATGCAACAACAGAACGATCCGGAATGGCAAAGAAGTCCAAAAAATGACCGATGCCAAAAATGGCCAAAAATGCAAAAAAAGAACGATGCTGAATGCCAAGAAGTCCAAAAAATGACCGATGCCAAATGACCGATGCCAAAAATGGCCAAAAATGCAAAAAAGAACGATGCTGCAAGCAAAGAAGTCCAAAAAATGACCGATGCCAAAAATGGCCAAAAATGCAAAAAAGAACGATGCTGAATGAACGATGCTGGATGCTGAATGCCAAAAAAGAACTATGCCAAAAATGGCCAAAAATGCAAAAAAAGAACGATGCTGAATGCAAAAAAAGAACAATGTGGCATGGCAAAGAAGTCCAAAAAATGACCGTTGTCAAAAATGGCCAAAAATGCAACAAAAAGAACGATACCGCATGGAAAAGAAGTCCAAAAATGACCGACGCCAAAAATGGCCAAAAATGCAAAAAAAGAACGATGCGGCATGGCAAAGAAGTCCAAAAAATGAACGTTGTCAATAATGGCCAAAAATGCAAAAAAAGAACGATGCGGCATGCAAAGAAGTCTAAAAAATGACCATTGCCAAATGACCGATGCCAAAAATGGCCAAAAATGCAAAAAAGAACGATGTGGCATACAAAGAAGTCCAAAAAATGACCGATGCCAAAAATGGCCAAAATGCAAAAAAAGAACGATGCGGAATAGCAAAGAAGTCCAAAAAATGACCGATGCAAAAATGGCAAAAAATGTTCAAAAATGCCAAAAAGACAGATGCGACATGGCAAAGAAGTCTAAAAATGGCAAGTAATGCCAAAAAAGAACGATGCGGCATGGCAAAGAAGTCCAAAAATGACCGATGCCAAAAAAGCAAAAAAAGAACGATGCGGCATGGAAAAGCAGCCCAAAAAATTACCGTTGCCGAAAATGGCCAAAAATGCAAAAAAAGGAACGATGCGGCATGGCAAAGAAGTCCAAAAATGGCCAAAAATGCAACAACAGAACGATCCGGAATGGCAAAGAAGTCCAAAAAATGACCGATGCCAAAAATGGACAAAATGCAAAAAAAGAACGATGCGGCATACAAAGAAGTCCAAAAAAACGAAGTCCAAAAACTGACCGTTGCCAAAAATGGCCAAAATGCAAAAAAAGGACGATGCGGCATACAAAGAAGTACAAAAAATGACCGATGCCAAAAATGGCAAAAATGCAAAAAAAGAACGATGCGGCATGGCAAAGAAGTCCAAAAATGACCGATGCCAAAAATGCAAAAAAAGAACGATGCGGCATGGAAAAGGAGCCCAAAAAATTACCGTTGCCAAAAATGCAAAAAAAGGATCGATGCGGCATGGCAAAGAAGTCCAAAAATGGCCAAAAATGCAACAACAGAACGATCCGGAATGGCAAAGAAGTCCAAAAAATGACCGATGCCAAAAATTGCCAAAAATGCAAAAAAAGAACGATGCTGAATGCCAAGAAGTCCAAAAAATGACCGATGCCAAATGACCGATGCCAAAAATGGCCAAAAATGCAAAAAAGAACGATGCTGCAAGCAAAGAAGTCCAAAAAATGACCGATGCCAAAAATGGCCAAAAATGCAAAAAAGAACGATGCTGAATGAACGATGCTGGATGCTGAATGCCAAAAAAGAACTATGCCAAAAATGGCCAAAAATGCAAAAAAAGAACGATGCTGAATGCAAAAAAAGAACAATGTGGCATGGCAAAGAAGTCCAAAAAATGACCGTTGTCAAAAATGGCCAAAAATGCAACAAAAAGAACGATACCGCATGGAAAAGAAGTCCAAAAATGACCGACGCCAAAAATGGCCAAAAATGCAAAAAAAGAACGATGCGGCATGGCAAAGAAGTCCAAAAAATGAACGTTGTCAATAATGGCCAAAAATGCAAAAAAAGAACGATGCGGCATGCAAAGAAGTCTAAAAAATGACCATTGCCAAATAACCGATGCCAAAAATGGCCAAAAATGCAAAAAAGAACGATGTGGCATACAAAGAAGTCCAAAAAATGACCGATGCCAAAAATGGCCAAAATGCAAAAAAAGAACGATGCGGAATAGCAAAGAAGTCCAAAAAATGACCGATGCCAAAAAAGGCCAAAATGCAAAAAAAGAACGATGTGGCATACAAAGAAGTCCAAAAAATGACCGATGCCAAAAATGGCCAAAATGCTAAAAAAGAACGATGCGGAATAGCAAAGAAGTCCAAAAAATTACCGATGCCCAAAAATGCCAAAAATGCACGAAAAGAACGATGCGGCATGGCAAAGGAGTCCAAAAAATGAACGTTGTCAATAATGGCCAAAAATGCAAAAAAAGAACGAGGCGGCATGCAAAGAAGTCTAAAAAATGACCATTGCCAAATGACCGATGCCAAAAATGGCCAAAAATGCAAAAAAGAACGATGCTGCATGCAAAGAAGTCCAAAAACTGTCCGTTGCCAAAAATGGCCAAAACTGCAAAAAACGAACGATGCGGCATGGCAAAGAAGTCCAAAAACTGACTGTTGCCAAAGATGGCCAAAACTTCAAAAAAAGAACGATGCGGCATGGCAAAGAACTGCAACAAATAACCGATGCCAAAAATCCAAAAAAAGAACGATACGATATGGCAAAGAAGTAAAAAAATTGCGAAAAATGCAAAAAAAGAACGATGCCAAAAATGGACAAAAATGCAAAAAGAAAAACGATGCGGCATGGCAAAGAAGTCCAAAAATGACCGATGCCAAAAATGCAAAAAAAGAACGATGCGGCATGGAAAAGGAGCCCAAAAAATTACCGTTGCCAAAATGGCCAAAAATGCAAAAAAAAGAAGGATGCGACATGGCAAAGAAGTCCAAAAATGGCCAAAAATGCTACAACAGAACGATCCGGAATGGCAAAGAAGTCCCAAAAATGACCGTTGCCAAAAATGGCTATAAATGCAAAAAAAGAACGATTAGGCATGGCAAAGAAGTCCAGAAATGACCGATGCCAAAAATGCAAAAAAAGAACGATGCGGCATGGCAAAGAAGTCCAAAAATGGCCAGTAATGCCAAAAAAAGAACGATGCGCCATGGCAAAGAAGTCCAAAAATGACCGATGCCAAAAATGCAAAAAAAGAACGATGCGGCATGGAAAAGGAGCCCAAAAAATTACCGTTGCCAAAAATGGCCACAAATGCAAAAAAAAGAAGGATGCGGCATGGCAAAGAAGTCCAAAAATGGCCAAAAATGCTACAACCGAACGATCCGGAATGGCAAATAAGTCCCAAAAATGACCGTTGCCAATAATGGCTATAAATGCAAAAAAAAACGATTAAGCATGGCAAAGAAGTCCAAAAATGACCGATGCCAAAAATGCAAAAAAAGAACGATGCGGCATGGAAAAGGAGCCCAAAAAATTACCGTTGCCAAAAATGGCCAAAAATGCAAAAAAAGGAACGATGCGGCATGGCAAAGAAGTCCAAATATGTCCAAAAATGCAACAACTGAACGATCCGGAATGGCAAAGAAGTCCAAAAAATGACCGATGCCAAAAATGGCCAAAATGCAAAAAACGAACGATGCGGCATACAAAGAAGTACAAAAAAAAGAAGTCCAAAAACTGACCGTTGCCAAAAATGGCCAAAATGCAAAAAAAGAACGATGCGGCATACAAAGAAGTACAAAAAATGACCGATGCCAAAAATGGCCAAAATGCAAAAAAAGAACGATGCGGAATAGCAAAGAAGTCCAAAAAATTACCGATGCCCAAAATTGCCAAAAATGCACGAAAAGAACGATGCGGCATGGCAAAGAAGTCCAAAAATGACCGTTGCCAAAAATGGCCAAAAATGCAAAAAAAGAACGATGCTGAATGCCAAGAAGTCCAAAAAATGACCGATGCCAAAAATGGCCAAAAATGGAAAAAGAGAACGATGCTGCAAGCAAAGAAGTCCAAAAACTGACCGTTGCCAAAAATTGCCAAAAATGGCCAAAACTGGAAAAAAAGAACGATGCGGCATGGCAAAGAAGTCCAAAAATGGCCAAAAATGCAACAACAGAACGATCCGGAATGGCAAAGAAGTCCAAAAAATGACCGATGCCAAAAATGGTCAAAATGCAAAAAACGAACGATGCGGCATACAAAGAAGTCCAAAAAAAAGAAGTCCAAAAACTGACCGTTGCCAAAAATGGCTATAAATGCAAAAAAAGAACGATGCGGCATAGCAAAGAAGTCCAAAAAATTACCGATGCCAAAAATGGCCACAAATGCAAAAAAAATAACGCTGCGGCATGGCAAAGAAGTCCAAAAAATGACTGATGCCAAAAATGGCCAAAATGCAAAAAAAGAACCATGCGGCATGGCAAAGAAGTTCAAAAAATGACCGATGCCAAAAATGCAAAAAAAGAACGATGCGGCATGGCAAAGAAGTCCAAAAACTGACTGTTGCCAAAGATGGCCAAAACTTCAAAAAAAGAACGATGCGGCATGGCAAAGAACTGCAACAAATAACCGGTGCCAAAAATGGCAAAAAATCCAAAAAAAGAACGATACGACATGGCAAAGAAGTAAAAAAATTGCGAAAAATACAAAAAAAGAACGATGCGGCATGGCAAAGAAGTCCAAAAAATGACCGTTGCCAAAAATGGCCAAAAATGCAAAAAAAAGAACGATGCGGCATGGAAAAGGAGCCCAAAAAATTACCGTTGCCAAAAATGGCCAAAAATGCAAAAAAAGGAACGATGCGGCATGGCAAAGAAGTCCAAAAATGGCCAAAAATGCAACAACTGAACGATCCGGAATGGCAAAGAACTCCAACAACTGACCGTTGCCAAAAATTGCCAAAAATGGCCAAAACTGGAAAAAAAGAACGATGCGGCATGGCAAAGAAGTCCAAAAACTGACCGTTGCCAAAGATGGCCAAAACTGCAAAAAAAGAACTATTCGGCATGGCCAAGAACTGCAAGAAATAACCGGTGCCAAAAATGGCAAAAAATCCAAAAAAAGAACGATACGACATGGCAAAGAAGTAAAAAAATTGCGAAAAATACAAAAAAAGAACGATGCGGCATGGCAAAGAAGTCCAAAAAATGACCGTTGCCAAAAATGGCCAAAAATGCAAAAAAAAGAACGATGCGGCATGGCAAAGAAGTCCAAAAACTGACCGTTGCCAAAGATGGCCAAAACTGCAAAAAAAGAACTATTCGGCATGGCCAAGAACTGCAAGAAATAACCGGTGCCAAAAATGGCAAAAAATCCAAAAAAAGAACGATACGACATGGCAAAGAAGTAAAAAAATTGCGAAAAATACAAAAAAAGAACGATGCGGCATGGCAAAGAAGTCCAAAAAATGACCGTTGCCAAAAATGGCCAAAAATGCAAAAAAAAGAACGATGCGGCATGGCAAAGAAGTCCAAAAAATGACCGATGCCAAAAATGGCCACAAATGCAAAAAAAATAACGCTGCGGCATGGCAAAGAAGTCCAAAAAATTACCGATGCCAAAAATGGCCAAAATGCAAAAAAAGAACCATGCGGCATGGCAAAGAAGTTCAAAAAATGACCGATGCCAAAAATGCAAAAAAAGAACGATGCGGCATGGCAAAGAAGTCCAAAAACTGACTGTTGCCAAAGATGGCCAAAACTTCAAAAAAAGAACGATGCGGCATGGCAAAGAACTGCAACAAATAACCGATGCCAAAAATGGCCAAAAATCCAAAAAAAGAACGATACGACATGGCAAAGAAGTAAAAAAATTGCTCAAAATGCAAAAAAAGAACGATGCCAAAAATGGCCAAAAATACAAAAACAAAAACGATGCGGCATGGCAAAGAAGTCCAAAAAATGACCGATGCCAAAAAAGGCCAAAATGCAAAAAAAGAAAGATGTGGCATACAAAGAGGTCCAAAAAATGACCGATGCCAAAAATGGCCAAAATCCAAAAAAAGAACGATACGACATGGCAAAGAAGTAAAAAAATTGCGAAAAATGCAAAAAAAGAACGATGCCAAAAATGGCCAAAAATGCAAAAACAAAAACGATGCGACATGGCAAAGAAGTCCAAAAATGGCCAGTAATGCCAAAAAAAGAACGATGCGGCCTGGCAAAGAAGTCCAAAAAATGGCCGATGCCAAAAATGGCCAAAATCCAAAAAAAGAACGATACGACATGGCAAAGAAGTAAAAAAATTGCGAAAAATGCAAAAAAAGAACGATGCCAAAAATGGCCAAAAATGGAAAAACAAAAACGATGCGACATAGCAAAGAAGTCCAAAAATGGCCAGTAATGCCAAAAAAAGAACGATGCGGCGTGGCAAAGAAGTCCAAAAATGACCGATGCCAAAAATGCAAAAAAAGAACGATGCGGCATGGAAAAGGGGCCCAAAAATTACCGTTGCCAAAAATGCCAAAAATGAAAAAAAAGAAGGATGCGGCATGGCAAAGAAGTCCAAATATGGCCAAAAATGCTACAACAGAACGATCCGGAATGGCAAAGAAGTCCAAAAAATGACCGTTGCCAAAAATGGCTATAAATGCAAAAAAAAACGATGCGGCATAGCAAAGAAGTCCAAAAAATGACCGATGCAAAAAATGGCAAAAAATGTTCAAAAATGCCAAAAAGAAAGATGCGACATGGCAAAGAAATCTAAAAATGGCCAGTAATGCCAAAAAAAGAACGATTAGGCATGGCAAAGAAGTCCAAAAATTACCGATGCCAAAAATGCAAAAAAAAAACGATGCGGCATGGAAAAGGAGCCCAAAAAATTACCGTTGCCAAAAATGGCCAAAAATGCAAAAAAAGGAAGGATGCGGCATGGCAAAGAAGTCCAAAAATGGCCAAAAATGCAACAACTGAACGATCCGGAATGGCAAAGAAGTCCACAAAATGACCGATGCCAAAAATGGCCAAAATGCAAAAAACGAACGATGCGGCATACAAAGAAGTCCAAAAACTGACCGTTGCCAAAAATGGCCAAAATGCAAAAAAAGAACGATGCGGCATACAAAGAAGTACAAAAAATGACCGATGTCAAAAATGGCCAAAATGCAAAAAAAGAACGACGCGGAATAGCAAAGAAGTCCAAAAAATTACCGATGCCCAAAATTGCCAAAAATGCACGAAAAGAACGATGCGGCATGGCAAAGAAGTCCAAAAATGACCGATGCCAAAAATGGCCAAAAATGCAAAAAAAGAACTATGCTGAATGCCAAGAAGTCCAAAAAATGACCGATGCCAAATGAGCGATGCCAAAAATGGCCAAAAATGCAAAAAAGAACGATGCTGCAAGCAAAGAAGTCCAAAAACTGACCGTTGCCAAAAATTGCCAAAAATGGCCAAAACTGGAAAAAAAGAACGATGCGGCATGCAAAGAAGTCCAAAAACTGACCCATGCCAAAGATGGCCAAAACTGCAAAAAAAGAACGATTCGGCATGGCCAAGAACTGCAAGAAATAACCGATGCCAAAAATGGCAAAAAATCCAAAAAAAGAACGATACGACATGGCAAAGAAGTAAAAAAATTGCGAAAAATGGAAAAAAAGAACGATGCGACATGGCAAAGAAGTCCAAAAAATGACCGATGCCAAAAATGGCCAAAAATGCAAAAAAAGAACGATGCGAAATGGCAAAGAAGTCCAAAAAATGACCGATGCCAAAAATGGCCACAAATGCAAAAAAAATAACGCTGCGGCATGGAAAAGAAGTCCAAAAAATGACCGATGCCAAAAATGGGCAAAATGCAAAAAAAGAACCATGCGGCATGGCAAAGAAGTTCAAAAAATGACCGATGCCAAAAATGCAAAAAAAGAACTATGCGGCATGGCAAAGAAGTCCAAAAACTGACTGTTGCCAAAGATGGCCAAAACTTCAAAAAAAGAACGATGCAGCATGGCAAAGAACTGCAACAAATAGCCGATGTCAAAAATGGCCAAAAATCCAAAAAAAGAACGATACGACATGGCAAAGAAGTAAAAATATTGCGAAAAATGCAAAAAAAGAACGATGCCAAAAATGGCCAAAAATGCAAAAACAAAAACGATGCGGCATGGCAAAGAAGTCCAAAAAATTACCGATGCCAAAAAAGGCCAAAATGCAAAAAAAGAACGATGTGGCATACAAAGAAGTCCAAAAAATTACCGATGCCAAAAATGGCCAAAATCCAAAAAAAGAACGATACGACATGGCAAAGAAGTAAAAAAATTGCGAAAAATGCAAAAAAAGAACGATGCCAAAAATGGCCAAAAATGCAAAAACAAAAACGATGCGACATGGCAAAGAAGTCCAAAAATGGCCAGTAATGCCAAAAAAAGAACGATGCGGCATGGCAAAGAAGTCCAAAAATGACCGATGCCAAAAATGCAAAAAAAGAACGATGCGGCATGGAAAAGGAGCCCAAAAAATTACCGATGCCAAAAAAGGCCAAAATGCAAAAAAAGAACGATGTGGCATACAAAGAAGTCCAAAAAATGACCGATGCCAAAAATGGCCAAAATGCTAAAAAAGAACGATGCGGAATAGCAAAGAAGTCCAAAAAATTACCGATGCCCAAAAATGCCAAAAATGCACGAAAAGAACGATGCGGCATGGCAAAGAAGTCCAAAAATGAACGTTGTCAATAATGGCCAAAAATGCAAAAAAGAACGATGCGGCATGGCAAAGAAGTCCAAAAACTAACCGTTGCCAAAAATGGCCAAAACTACAAAAAACGAACGATGCGGCATGGCAAAGAAGTCCAAAAACTGACTGTTGCCAAAGATGGCCAAAACTTCAAAAAAAGAACGATGCGGCATGCAAAGAAGTCTAAAAAATGACCATTGCCAAATGACCGATGCCAAAAATGGCCAAAAATGCAAAAAAGAACGATGCTGCATGCAAAGAAGTCCAAAAACTGTCCGTTGCCAAAAATGGCCAAAACTACAAAAAACGAACGATGCGGCATGGCAAAGAAGTCCAAAAACTGACTGTTGCCAAAGATGGCCAAAACTTCAAAAAAAGAACGATGCGGCATGGCAAAGAACTGCAACAAATAACCGATGCCAAAAATGGCCAAAAATCCAAAAAAAGAACGATACGACATGGCAAAGAAGTAAAAAAATTGCGAAAAATGCAAAAAAAGAACGATGCCAAAAATGGACAAAAATGCAAAAAGAAAAACGATGCGGCATGGCAAAGAAGTCCAAAAATGCAAAAAAAGAACGATGCGGCATGGAAAAGGAGCCCAAAAAATTACCGTTGCCAAAAATGAAGGATGCGGCATGGGAAAGAAGTCCAAAAATGGCCAAAAATGCTACAACAGAACGATCCGGAATGGCAAAGAAGTCCCAAAAATGACCGTTGACAAAAATGGCTATAAATGCAAAAAAAGAACGATTAGGCATGGCAAAGAAGTCCAAAAATGACCGATGCCAAAAATGCAAAAAAAGAACGATGCGGCATGGAAAAGGATCCCAAAAAATTACCGTTGCCAAAAATGGCCAAAAATGCAAAAAAAAGAAGGATGCGGCATGGCAAAGAAGTCCAAAAATGGCCAAAAATGCTACAACAGAACGATCCGGAATGGAAAAGAAGTCCCAAAAATGACCGTTGCCAAAAATGGCTATAAATGCAAAAAAAGAACGATTAGGCATGGCAAAGAAGTCCAAAAATGACCGATGCCAAAAATGCAAAAAAAGAACGATGCGGCATGGCAAAGAAGTCCAAAAATAGCCAGTAATGCCAAAAAAAGAACGATGCGGCATGGCAAAGAAATCCAAAAATGACCGATGCCAAAAATGCAAAAAAAGAACGATGCGGCATGGAAAAGGAGCCCAAAAAATTACCGTTGCCAAAAATGCCCAAAAATGCAAAAAAATGAAGGATGCGGCATGGCAAAGAAGTCCAAAAATGGCCAAAAATGCTACAACAGAACGATCCGGAATGGCAAAGAAGTCGCAAAAATGACCGTTGCCAAAAATGGCTATAAATGCAAAAAAAAGAACGATTGGGCATGGCAAAGAAGTCCAAAAATGACCGATGCCAAATGCGGCATGGAAAAGGAGCCCAAAAAATTACCGTTGCCAAAAATGGCCAAAAATGCAAAAAAAGGAACGATGCGGCATGGCAAAGAAGTCCAAATATGTCCAAAAATGCAACAACTGAACGATCCGGAATGGCAAAGAAGTCCAAAAAATGACCGATGCCAAAAATGGCCAAAATGCAAAAAACGAACGATGCGGCATGGCAAAGAAGTCCAAAAAAAAGAAGTCCAAAAACTGACCGTTGCCAAAAATGGCCAAAATGCAAAAAAAGAACGATGCAGCATACAAAGAAGTACAAAAAATGACCGATGCCAAAAATGGCCAAAATGCAAAAAAAGAACGATGCGGAATAGCAAAGAAGTCCAAAAAATTACCGATGCCAAATGACCGATGCCAAAAATGGCCAAAAATGCAAAAACAAAAACGATGCGACATTGCAAAGAAGTCCAAAAATGGCCAGTAATGCCAAAAAAAGAACGATGCGGCCTGGTAAAGAAGTCCAAAAAATGGCCGATGCCAAAAATGGCCAAAATCCAAAAAAAGAACGATACGACATGGCAAAGAAGTAAAAAAATTGCGAAAAATGCAAAAAAAGAACGATGCCAAAAATGGCCAAAAATGGAAAAACAAAAACGATGCGACATAGCAAAGAAGTCCAAAAATGGCCAGTAATGCCAAAAAAAGAACGATGCGGCGTGGCAAAGAAGTCCAAAAATGACCGATGCCAAAAATGCAAAAAAAGAACGATGCGGCATGGAAAAGGAGCCCAAAAAATTACCGTTGCCAAAAATGGCCAAAAATGAAAAAAAAGAAGGATGCGGCATGGCAAAGAAGTCCAAAAATGGCCAAAAATGCTACAACAGAACGATCCGGAATGGCAAAGAAGTCCAAAAAATGACCGTTGCCAAAAATGGCTATAAATGCAAAAAAAGAACGATGCGGCATAGCAAAGAAGTCCAAAAAATGACCGATGCAAGAAATGGCAAAAAATGTTCAAAAATGCCAAAAAGAAAGATGCGACATGGCAAAGAAATCTAAAAATGGCCAGTAATGCCAAAAAAAGAACGATTAGGCATGGCAAAGAAGTCCAAAAATTACCGATGCCAAAAATGCAAAAAAAAAACGATGCGGCATGGAAAAGGAGCCCAAAAAATTACCGTTGCCAAAAATGGCCAAAAATGCAAAAAAAGGAAGGATGCGGCATGGCAAAGAAGTCCAAAAATGGCCAAAAATGCAACAACTGAACGATCCGGAATGGCAAAGAAGTCCAAAAAATGACCGATGCCAAAAATGGCCAAAATGCAAAAAACGAACGATGCGGCATACAAAGAAGTCCAAAAACTGACCGTTGCCAAAAATGGCCAAAATGCAAAAAAAAGAACGATGCGGCATACAAAGAAGTACAAAAAATGACCGATGCCAAAAATGGCCAAACTGCAAAAAAAGAACGACGCGGAATAGCAAAGAAGTCCAAAAAATTACCGATGCCCAAAATTGCCAAAAATGCACGAAAAGAACGATGCGGCATGGCAAAGAAGTCCAAAAATGACCGATGCCAAAAATGGCCAAAAATGCAAAAAAAGAACGATGCTGAATGCCAAGAAGTCCAAAAAATTACCGATGCCAAATGACCGATGCCAAAAATGGCCAAAAATGCAAAAAAGAACGATGCTGCAAGCAAAGAAGTCCAAAAACTGACCGTTGCCAAAAATTGCCAAAAATGGCCAAAACTGGAAAAAAAGAACGATGCGGCATGCAAAGAAGTCCAAAAACTGACCCATGCCAAAGATGGCCAAAACTGCAAAAAAAGAACGATTCGGCATGGCCAAGAACTGCAAGAAATAACCGATGCCAAAAATGGCAAAAAATCCAAAAAAAGAACGATACGACATGGCACAGAAGTAAAAAAATTGCGAAAAATGGAAAAAAAGAACGATGCGACATGGCAAAGAAGTCCAAAAAATGACCGATGCCAAAAATGGCCAAAAATGCAAAAAAACGATGCGAAATGGCAAAGAAGTCCAAAAAATGACCGATGCCAAAAATGGCCACAAATGCAAAAAAATAACGCTGCGGCATGGAAAAGAAGTCCAAAAAATGACCGATGCCAAAAATGGGCAAAATGCAAAAAAAGAACGATACGACATGGCAAAGAAGTAAAAAAATTGCGAAAAATGCAAAAAAAGAACGATGCCAAAAATGGCCAAAAATGCAAAAACAAAAACGATGCGACATGGCAAAGAAGTCCAAAAATGGCCAGTAATGCCAAAAAAAGAACGATGCGGCATGGCAAAGAAGTCCAAAAATGACCGATGCCAAAAATGCAAAAAAAGAACGATGCGGCATGGAAAAGGAGCCCAAAAAATTACCGATGCCAAAAAAGGCCAAAATGCAAAAAAAGAACGATGCGGCATGGCAAAGAAGTCCAAAAATAGCCAGTAATGCCAAAAAAAGATCGATGTGACATGGCAAAGAAGTCCAAAAATGGCCAGTAATGCCAAAAAAAGAACGATGCGGCATGGCAAAGAAGTCCAAAAATGACCGATGCCAAAAATGCAAAAAAAGAACGATGCGGCATGGAAAAGGAGCCCAAAAAATTACCGATGCCAAAAAAGGCAAAATGCAAAAAAAGAACGATGTGGCATACAAAGAAGTCCAAAAAATGACCGATGCCAAAAATGGCCAAAATGCTAAAAAAGAACGATGCGGAATAGCAAAGAAGTCCAAAAAATTACCGATGCCCAAAAATGCCAAAAATGCACGAAAAGAACGATGCGGCCTGGCAAAGAAGTCCAAAAAATGAACGTTGTCAATAATGGCCAAAAATGCAAAAAAGAACGATGCGGCATGGCAAAGAAGTCCAAAAACTGACCGTTGCCAAAAATGGCCAAAACTACAAAAAACGAACGATGCGGCATGGCAAAGAAGTCCAAAAACTGACTGTTGCCAAAGATGGCCAAAACTTCAAAAAAGAACGATGTGGCATACAAAGAAGTCCAAAAAATGAACCGATGCCAAATGACCGATGCCAAAAATGGCCAAAAATGCAAAAAAGAACGATGCTGCATGCAAAGAGTCCAAAAACTGTCCGTTGCCAAAAATGGCCAAAACTACAAAAAACCGAACGATGCGGCATGGCAAAGAAGTCCAAAAACTGACTGTTGCCAAAGATGGCCAAAACTTCAAAAAAGAACGATGCGGCATGGCAAAGAACTGCAACAAATAACCGATGCCAAAAATGGCCAAAAATCCAAAAAAAGAACGATACGACATGGCAAAGAAGTAAAAAAATTGCGAAAAATGCAAAAAAAGAACGATGCCAAAAATGGACAAAAATGCAAAAATGAAAAACGATGCGGCATGGCAAAGAAGTCCAAAAATGCAAAAAAAAAAGAACGATGCGGCATGGAAAAAGGAGCCCAAAAATTACCGTTGCCAAAAATGAAGGATGCGGCATGGCAAAGAAGTTCCAAAATGGCCAAAAATGCTACAATAGAACGATCCGGAATGGCAAAGAAGTCCCAAAAATGACCGTTGACAAAAATGGCTATAAATGCAAAAAAAGAACGATTAGGCATGGCAAAGAAGTCCAAAAATGACCGATGCCAAAAATGCAAAAAAAGAACGATGCGGCATGGAAAAGGAGCCCAAAAAATTACCGTTGCCAAAAATGGCCAAAAATGCAAAAAAAAGAAGGATGCGGCATGGCAAAGAAGTCCAAAAATGGCCAAAAATTCTACAACAGAACGATCCGGAATGGCAAAGAATTCCCAAAAATGACCGTAGCCAAAAATGGCTATAAATGCAAAAAAAGAACGATTAGGCATGGCAAAGAAGTCCAAAAATGACCGATGCCAAAAATGCAAAAAAAGAACGATGCGGCATGGCAAAGAAGTCCAAAAATAGCCAGTAATGCCAAAAAAAGATCGATGCGGCATGGCAAAGAAGTCCAAAAATGACCGATGCCAAAAATGCAAAAAAAGAACGATGCGGCATGGAAAAGGAGCCCAAAAAATTACCGTTGCCAAAAATGGCCAAAAATGCAAAAAAAAGAAGGATGCGGCATGGCAAAGAAGTCCAAAAATGGCCAAAAATGCTACAACAGAACGATCCGGAATGGCAAAGAAGTCGCAAAAATGACCGTTGCCAAAAATGGCTATAAATGCAAAAAAAGAACGATTGGGCATGGCAAAGAAGTCCACAAATGACCGATGCCAAATGCGGCATGGAAAAGGAGCCCAAAAAATTACCGTTGCCAAAAATGGCCAAAAATGCAAAAAAAGGAACGATGCGGCATGGCAAAGAAGTCCAAATATGTCCAAAAATGCAACAACTGAACGATCCGGAATGGCAAAGAAGTCCAAAAAATGACCGATGCCAAAAATGGCCAAAATGCAAAAAACGAACGATGCGGCATGGCAAAGAAGTCCAAAAAAAAGAAGTCCAAAAACTGACCGTTGCCAAAAATGGCCAAAATGCAAAAAAAGAACGATGCGGCATACAAAGAAGTACAAAAAATGACCGATGCCAAAAATGGCCAAAATGCAAAAAAAGAACGATGCGGAAAAGCAAAGAAGTCCAAAAAATTACCGATGCCAAATGACCGATGCCAAAAATGGCCAAAAATGCAAAAAAGAACGATGCTGCAAGCAAAGAAGTCCAAAAACTGACCGTTGCCAAAAATTGCCAAAAATGGAAAAAAAGAACGATGCGGCATGGCAAAGAAGTCCAAAAATGGCCAAAAATGCAACACCTGAACGATCCGGAATGGCAAAGAAGTCCAAAAAATGACCGATGCCAAAATGGTCAAAAAGCAAAAAACGAACGAGCGGCATACAAAGAAGTCCAAAAAAAAAGAAGTCCAAAAACTGACCGTTGCCAAAAATGGCTATAAATGCAAAAAAAGAACGATGCGGCATACAAAGAAGTACAAAAAATGACCGATGCCAAAAATGGCCAAAATGCAAAAAAAGAACGATGCGGAATAGCAAAGAAGTCCAAAAAATTACCGATGCCCAAATTTGCCAAAAATGCACGAAAAGAACGATGCGGCATGGCAAAGAAGTCCAAAAAAAAGAAGTCCAAAAATGACCGATGCCAAATGCGGCATGGAAAAGGAGCCCAAAAAATTACCGTTGCCAAAAATGCCAAAAATGCAAAAAAAGGAACGATGCGGCATGGCAAAGAAGTCCAAATATGTCCAAAAATGCAACAACTGAACGATCCGGAATGGCAAAGAAGTCCAAAAAATGACCGATGCCAAAAATGGCCAAAATGCAAAAAACGAACGATGCGGCATGGCAAAGAAGTCCAAATTAAAGAAGTCCAAAAACTGACCGTTGCCAAAAATAGCCAAAATGCAAAAAAAGAACGATGCGGCATACAAAGAAGTACAAAAAATGAGCGATGCCAAAAATGGCCAAAATGCAAAAAAAGAACGATGCGGAATAGCAAAGAAGTCCAAAAAATTACCGATGCCCAAAATTGCCAAAAATGCACGAAAAGAACGATGCGGCATGGCAAAGAAGTCCAAAAATGACCGTTGCCAAAAATGGCCAAAAATGCAAAAAAAGAAAGATGCTGAATGCCAAGAAGTCCAAAAAATGACCGATGCCAAATGACCGATGCCAAAAATGGCCAAAAATGCAAAAAAGAACGATGCTGCAAGCAAAGAAGTCCAAAAACTGACCGTTGCCAAAAATTGCCAAAAATGGCCAAAACTGGAAAAAAAGAACGATGCGGCATGGCAAAGAAGTCCAAAAATGGCCAAAAATGCAACACCTGAACGATCCGGAATGGCAAAGAAGTCCAAAAAATGACCGATGCCAAAAATGGTCAAAATGCAAAAAACGAACGATGCGGCATACAAAGAAGTCCAAAAAAAAAGAAGTCCAAAAACTGACCGTTGCCAAAAATGGCTATAAATGCAAAAAAAGAACGATGCTGCATAGCAAAGAAGTCCAAAAAATGACCGATGCAAAAAATGGCAAAAAATGTTCAAAAATCCCAAAAAGAAAGATGCGACATGGCAAAGAAGTCTAAAAATGGCCAGTAAAGCCAAAAAAAGAACGATTAGGCATGGCAAAGAAGTCCAAAAATGACCGATGCCAAAAATGCAAAAAAAGAACGATGCGGCATGGAAAAGGAGCCCAAAAAATTACCGTTGCCAAAAATGGCCAAAAATGCAAAAAAAGGAACGATGCGGCATGGCAAAGAAGTCCAAAAATGGCCAAAAATGCAACAACTGAACGATCCGGAATGGTAAAGAAGTCCAAAAAATGACCGATGCCAAAAATGGTCAAAATGCAAAAAACGAACGATGCGGCATACAAAGAAGTCCAAAAAAAAAGAAGTCCAAAAACTGACCGTTGCCAAAAATGGCTATAAATGCAAAAAAAGAACGATGCGGCATAGCAAAGAAGTCCAAAAAATGACCCATGCAAAAAATGGCAAAAATGTTCAAAAATCCCAAAAAGAAAGATGCGACATGGCAAAGAAGTCTAAAAATGGCCAGTAAAGCCAAAAAAAGAACGATTAGGCATGGCAAAGAAGTCCAAAAATGACCGATGCCAAAAATGCAAAAAAAGAACGATGCGGCATGGAAAAGTAGCCCAAAAAATTACCGTTGCCAAAAATGGAACGATGCGGCATGGCAAAGAAGTTGCGGCATGGCAAAGAACGATGCGGCATGGCAAAGGAACGATGCGGCATGGCAAAGAAGTCCAACAATGGCCAAAAATGCAACAACTGAACGATCCGGAATGGCAAAGAAGTCCAACAACTGACCGTTGCCAAAAATTGCCAAAAATGGCCAAAACTGGAAAAAAAGAACGATGCGGCATGGCAAAGAAGTCCAAAAACTGACCGTTCCCAAAGATGGCTAAAACTGCAAAAAAAGAACGATTCGGCATGGCCAAGAACTGCAAGAAATAACCGATGCCAAAAATGGCAAAAAATCCAAAAAAAGAACGATACGACATGGCAAAGAAGTAAAAAAATTGCGAAAAATGCAAAAAAAGAACGATGCGGCATGGCAAAGAAGTCCAAAAAATGACCGATGCCAAAAATGGCCAAAATGCAAAAAAAGAACGATGCGGAATAGCAAAGAAGTCCAAAAAATTACCGATGCCCAAAATTGCCAAAAATGCACGAAAAGAACGATGCGGCATGGCAAAGAAGTCCAAAAATGACCGTTGCCAAAAATGGCCAAAAATGCAAAAAAAGAAAGATGCTGAATGCCAAGAAGTCCAAAAAATGACCGATGCCAAATGACCGATGCCAAAAATGGCCAAAAATGCAAAAAAGAACGATGCTGCAAGCAAAGAAGTCCAAAAACTGACCGTTGCCAAAAATTGCCAAAAATTGCCAAAACTGGAAAAAAAGAACGATGCGGCATGGCAAAGAAGTCCAAAAATGGCCAAAAATGCAACACCTGAACGATCCGGAATGGCAAAGAAGTCCATAAAATGACCGATGCCAAAAATGGTCAAAATGCAAAAAACGAACGATGCGGCATACAAAGAAGTCCAAAAAAAAAGAAGTCCAAAAACTGACCGTTGCCAAAAATGGCTATAAATGCAAAAAAAGAACGATGCTGCATAGCAAAGAAGTCCAAAAAATGACCGATGCAAAAAATGGCAAAAAATGTTCAAAAATCCCAAAAAGAAAGATGCGACATGGCAAAGAAGTCTAAAAATGGCCAGTAAAGCCAAAAAAGAACGATTAGGCATGGCAAAGAAGTCCAAAAATGACCGATGCCAAAAATGCAAAGAAAGAACGATGCGGCATGGAAAAGGAGCCCAAAAAATTACCGTTGCCAAAAATGGCCAAAAATGCAAAAAAAGGAACGATGCGGCATGGCAAAGAAGTCCAAAAATGGCAAAAAATGCAACAACTGAACGATCCGGAATGGCAAAGAAGTCCAAAAAATGACCGATGCCAAAAATGGTCAAAATGCAAAAAACGAACGATGCGGCATACAAAGAAGTCCAAAAAAAAGAAGTCCAAAAACTGACCGTTGCCAAAAATGGCTATAAATGCAAAAAAAGAACGATGTGGCATAGCAAAGAAGTCCAAAAAATGACCGATGCAAAAAATGGCAAAAATGTTCAAAAATCCCAAAAAGAAAGATGCGACATGGCAAAGAAATCTAAAAATGGCCAGTAAAGCCAAAAAAAGAACGATTAGGCATGGCAAAGAAGTCCAAAAATGACCGATGCCAAAAATGCAAAAAAAGAACGATGCGGCATGGAAAAGGAGCCCAAAAAATTACCGTTGCCAAAAATGGCCAAAAATGCAAAAAAAGGAACGATGCGGCATGGCAAAGAAGTCCAAATATGGCCAAAAATGCAACAACTGAACGATCCGGAATGGCAAAGAAGTCCAACAACTGACCGTTGCCAAAAATTGCCAAAAATGGCCAAAACTGGAAAAAAAGAACGATGCGGCATGGCAAAGAAGTCCAAAAACTGACCGTTCCCAAAGATGGCTAAAACTGCAAAAAAAGAACGATTCGGCATGGCCAAGAACTGCAAGAAATAACCGATGCCAAAAATGGCAAAAAATCCACAAAAAGAACGATACGACATGGCAAAGAAGTAAAAAAATTGCTCAAAATGCAAAAAAAGAACGATGCGGCATGGCAAAGAAGTCCAAAAAATTACCGTTGCCAAAAATGGCCAAAAATGCAAAAAAAAGAATGATGCGGCATGGCAAAGAAGTCCAAAAAATGACCGATGCCAAAAATGGCCACAAATGCAAAAAAAATAGCGCTGCGGCATGGCAAAGAAGTCCAAAAAATGACCGATGCCAAAAATGGCCAAAATGCAAAAAAAGAACCATGCGGCATGGCAAAGAAGTTCAAAAAATGACCGATGCCAAAAATGCAAAAAAAGAACGATGCGGCATGGCAAAGAAGTCCAAAAAATGACCGATGCCAAAAATGGCCAAAATCCAAAAAAAGAACGATACGACATGGCAAAGAAGTAAAAAAATTGCGAAAAATGCAAAAAAAGAACGATGCCATAAATGGCCAAAAATGCAAAAACAAAAACGATGCGACATGGCAAAGAAGTCCAAAAATGGCCAGTAATGCTAAAAAAAGAACGATGCGGCATGGCAAAATGCAAAAAAAGAACGATACGACATGGCAAAGAAGTAAAAAAATTGCGAAAAATGCAAAAAAAGAACGATGGCAAAAATGGCCAAAAATGCAAAAACAAAAACGATGCGACATGGCAAAGAAGTCCAAAAATGGCCAGTAATGCCAAAAAAAGAACGATGCGGCATGGCAAAGAAGTCCAAAAATGACCGATGCCAAAAATGCAAAAAAAGAACGATGCGGCATGGAAAAGGAGCCCAAAAAATTACCGATGCCAAAAAAGGCCAAAATGCAAAAAAAGAACGATGTGGCATACAAAGAAGTCCAAAAAATGACCGATGCCAAAAATGGCCAAAATGCTAAAAAAGAACGATGCGGAATAGCAAAGAAGTCCAAAAAATTACCGATGCCCAAAAATGCCAAAAATGCACGAAAAGAACGATGCGGCCTGGCAAAGAAGTCCAAAAAATGAACGTTGTCAATAATGGCCAAAAATGCAAAAAAGAACGATGCGGCATGGCAAAGAAGTCCAAAAACTGACCGTTGCCAAAAATGGCCAAAACTACAAAAAACGAACGATGCGGCATGGCAAAGAAGTCCAAAAACTGACTGTTGCCAAAGATGGCCAAAACTTCAAAAAAAGAACGATGTGGCATACAAAGAAGTCCAAAAAATGACCGATGCCAAATGACCGATGCCAAAAATGGCCAAAAATGCAAAAAAGAACGATGCTGCATGCAAAGAAGTCCAAAAACTGTCCGTTGCCAAAAATGGCCAAAACTACAAAAAACGAACGATGCGGCATGGCAAAGAAGTCCAAAAACTGACTGTTGCCAAAGATGGCCAAAACTTCAAAAAAAGAACGATGCGGCATGGCAAAGAACTGCAACAAATAACCGATGCCAAAAATGGCCAAAAATCCAAAAAAAGAACGATGCGGCATGGAAAAGGAGCCCAAAAAATTACCGTTGCCAAAAATGTCCAAAAATGCAAAAAAGGCATGGCAAAGAAGTCCAAAAATGACCGATGCCAAAAATGCAAAAAAAGAACGATGCGGCATGGAAAAGGAGCCCAAAAAATTACCGTTGCCAAAAATGGCCAAAAATGCAAAAAAAGGAACGATGCGGCATGGCAAAGAAGTCCAAATATGGCCAAAAATGCAACAACTGAACGATCCGGAATGGCAAAGAAGTCCAACAACTGACCGTTGCCAAAAATTGCCAAAAATGGCCAAAACTGGAAAAAAAGAACGATGCGGCATGGCAAAGAAGTCCAAAAACTGACCGTTCCCAAAGATGGCTAAAACTGCAAAAAAAGAACGATTCGGCATGGCCAAGAACTGCAAGAAATAACCGATGCCAAAAATGGCAAAAAATCCACAAAAAGAACGATACGACATGGCAAAGAAGTAAAAAAATTGCTCAAAATGCAAAAAAAGAACGATGCGGCATGGCAAAGAAGTCCAAAAAATTACCGTTGCCAAAAATGGCCAAAAATGCAAAAAAAAGAATGATGCGGCATGGCAAAGAAGTCCAAAAAATGACCGATGCCAAAAATGGCCACAAATGCAAAAAAAATAGCGCTGCGGCATGGCAAAGAAGTCCAAAAAATGACCGATGCCAAAAATGGCCAAAATGCAAAAAAAGAACCATGCGGCATGGCAAAGAAGTTCAAAAAATGACCGATGCCAAAAATGCAAAAAAAGAACGATGCGGCATGGCAAAGAAGTCCAAAAAATGACCGATGCCAAAAATGGCCAAAATCCAAAAAAAGAACGATACGACATGGCAAAGAAGTAAAAAAATTGCGAAAAATGCAAAAAAAGAACGATGCCATAAATGGCCAAAAATGCAAAAACAAAAACGATGCGACATGGCAAAGAAGTCCAAAAATGGCCAGTAATGCTAAAAAAAGAACGATGCGGCATGGCAAAATGCAAAAAAAGAACGATACGACATGGCAAAGAAGTAAAAAAATTGCGAAAAATGCAAAAAAAGAACGATGGCAAAAATGGCCAAAAATGCAAAAACAAAAACGATGCGACATGGCAAAGAAGTCCAAAAATGGCCAGTAATGCCAAAAAAAGAACGATGCGGCATGGCAAAGAAGTCCAAAAATGACCGATGCCAAAAATGCAAAAAAAGAACGATGCGGCATGGAAAAGGAGCCCAAAAAATTACCGATGCCAAAAAAGGCCAAAATGCAAAAAAAGAACGATGTGGCATACAAAGAAGTCCAAAAAATGACCGATGCCAAAAATGGCCAAAATGCTAAAAAAGAACGATGCGGAATAGCAAAGAAGTCCAAAAAATTACCGATGCCCAAAAATGCCAAAAATGCACGAAAAGAACGATGCGGCCTGGCAAAGAAGTCCAAAAAATGAACGTTGTCAATAATGGCCAAAAATGCAAAAAAGAACGATGCGGCATGGCAAAGAAGTCCAAAAACTGACCGTTGCCAAAAATGGCCAAAACTACAAAAAACGAACGATGCGGCATGGCAAAGAAGTCCAAAAACTGACTGTTGCCAAAGATGGCCAAAACTTCAAAAAAAGAACGATGTGGCATACAAAGAAGTCCAAAAAATGACCGATGCCAAATGACCGATGCCAAAAATGGCCAAAAATGCAAAAAAGAACGATGCTGCATGCAAAGAAGTCCAAAAACTGTCCGTTGCCAAAAATGGCCAAAACTACAAAAAACGAACGATGCGGCATGGCAAAGAAGTCCAAAAACTGACTGTTGCCAAAGATGGCCAAAACTTCAAAAAAAGAACGATGCGGCATGGCAAAGAACTGCAACAAATAACCGATGCCAAAAATGGCCAAAAATCCAAAAAAAGAACGATGCGGCATGGAAAAGGAGCCCAAAAAATTACCGTTGCCAAAAATGTCCAAAAATGCAAAAAAAAGAAGGATGCGGCATGGCAAAGAAGTCCAAAAATGGCCAAAAATTCTACAACAGAACGATCCGGAATGGCAAAGAATTCCCAAAAATGACCGTTGCCAAAAATGGCTATAAATGCAAAAAAAGAACGATTAGGCATGGCAAAGAAGTCCAAAAATGACCGATGCCAAAAATGCAAAAAAAGAACGATGCGGCATGGCAAAGAAGTCCAAAAATAGCCAGTAATGCCAAAAAAAGAACGATGCGGCATGGCAAAGAAGTCCAAAAATGACCGATGCCAAAAATGCAAAAAAAGAACGATGCGGCATGGAAAAGGAGCCCAAAAAATTACCGTTGCCAAAAATGGCCAAAAATGCAAAAAAAAGAAGGATGCGGCATGGCAAAGAAGTCCAAAAATGGCCAAAAATGCTACAACAGAACGATCCGGAATGGCAAAGAAGTCGCAAAAATGACCGTTGCCAAAAATGGCTATAAATGCAAAAAAAGAACGATTGGGCATGGCAAAGAAGTCCACAAATGACCGATGCCAAATGCGGCATGGAAAAGGAGCCCAAAAAATTACCGTTGCCAAAAATGGCCAAAAATGCAAAAAAAGGAACGATGCGGCATGGCAAAGAAGTCCAAATATGTCCAAAAATGCAACAACTGAACGATCCGGAATGGCAAAGAAGTCCAAAAAATGACCGATGCCAAAAATGGCCAAAATGCAAAAAACGAACGATGCGGCATGGCAAAGAAGTCCAAAAAAAAGAAGTCCAAAAACTGACCGTTGCCAAAAATGGCCAAAATGCAAAAAAAGAACGATGCGGCATACAAAGAAGTACAAAAAATGACCGATGCCAAAAATGGCCAAAATGCAAAAAAAGAACGATGCGGAAAAGCAAAGAAGTCCAAAAAATTACCGATGCCAAATGACCGATGCCAAAAATGGCCAAAAATGCAAAAAAGAACGATGCTGCAAGCAAAGAAGTCCAAAAACTGACCGTTGCCAAAAATTGCCAAAAATGGCCAAAAATGGAAAAAAAGAACGATGCGGCATGGCAAAGAAGTCCAAAAATGGCCAAAAATGCAACACCTGAACGATCCGGAATGGCAAAGAAGTCCAAACAATGACCGATGCCAAAAATGGTCAAAATGCAAAAAAGGAACGATGCGGCATACAAAGAAGTCCAAAAAAAAAGAAGTCCAAAAACTGACCGTTGCCAAAAATGGCTATAAATGCAAAAAAAGAACGATGCTGCATAGCAAAGAAGTCCAAAAAATGACCGATGCAAAAAATGGCAAAAAATGTTCAAAAATCCCAAAAAGAAAGATGCGACATGGCAAAGAAGTCTAAAAACGGCCAGTAAAGCCAAAAAAAGCACGATTAGGCATGGCAAAGAAGTCCAAAAATGACCGATGCCAAATGCGGCATGGAAAAGGAGCCCAAAAAATTACCGTTGCCAAAAATGCCAAAAATGCAAAAAAAGGAACGATGCGGCATGGCAAAGAAGTCCAAATATGTCCAAAAATGCAACAACTGAACGATCCGGAATGGCAAAGAAGTCCAAAAAATGACCGATGCCAAAAATGGCCAAAATGCAAAAAACGAACGATGCGGCATGGCAAAGAAGTCCAAAAAAAAGAAGTCCAAAAACTGACCGTTGCCAAAAATAGCCAAAATGCAAAAAAAGAACGATGCGGCATACAAAGAAGTACAAAAAATGACCGATGCCAAAAATGGCCAAAATGCAAAAAAAGAACGATGCGGAATAGCAAAGAAGTCCAAAAAATTACCGATGCCCAAAATTGCCAAAAATGCACGAAAAGAACGATGCGGCATGGCAAAGAATTCCAAAAATGACCGTTGCCAAAAATGGCCAAAAATGCAAAAAAAGAAAGATGCTGAATGCCAAGAAGTCCAAAAAATGACCGATGCCAAATGACCGATGCCAAAAATGGCCAAAAATGCAAAAAAGAACGATGCTGCAAGCAAAGAAGTCCAAAAACTGACCGTTGCCAAAAATTGCCAAAAATGGCCAAAACTGGAAAAAAAGAACGATGCGGCATGGCAAAGAAGTCCAAAAATGGCCAAAAATGCAACACCTTAACGATCCGGAATGGCAAAGAAGTCCAAAAAATGACCGATGCCAAAAATGGTCAAAATGCAAAAAACGAACGATGCGGCATACAAAGAAGTCCAAAAAAAAAGAAGTCCAAAAACTGACCGTTGCCAAAAATGGCTATAAATGCAAAAAAAGAACGATGCTGCATAGCAAAGAAGTCCAAAAAATGACCGATGCAAAAAATGGCAAAAAATTTTCAAAAATCCCAAAAAGAAAGATGCGACATGGCAAAGAAGTCTAAAAATGGCCAGTAAAGCCAAAAAAAGAACGATTAGGCATGGCAAAGAAGTCCAAAAATGACCGATGCCAAAAATGCAAAAAAAGAACGATGCGGCATGGAAAAGGAGCCCAAAAAATTACCGTTGCCAAAAATGGCCAAAAATGCAAAAAAAGGAACGATGCGGCATGGCAAAGAAGTCCAAAAATGGCCAAAAATGCAACAACTGAACGATCCGGAATGGCAAAGAAGTCCAAAAAATGACCGATGCCAAAAATGGTCAAAATGCAAAAAACGAACGATGCGGCATACAAAGAAGTCCAAAAAAAAAGAAGTCCAAAAACTGACCGTTGCCAAAAATGGCTATAAATGCAAAAAAAGAACGATGCGGCATAGCAAAGAAGTCCAAAAAATGACCCATGCAAAAAATGGCAAAAATGTTCAAAAATCCCAAAAAGAAAGATGCGACATGGCAAAGAAGTCTAAAAATGGCCAGTAAAGCCAAAAAAAGAACGATTAGGCATGGCAAAGAAGTCCAAAAATGACCGATGCCAAAAATGCAAAAAAAGAACGATGCGGCATGGAAAAGGAGCCCAAAAAATTACCGTTGCCAAAAATGGCCAAAAATGCAAAAAAAGGAACGATGCGGCATGGCAAAGAAGTCCAACAATGGCCAAAAATGCAACAACTGAACGATCCGGAATGGCAAAGAAGTCCAACAACTGACCGTTGCCAAAAATTGCCAAAAATGGCCAAAACTGGAAAAAAAGAACGATGCGGCATGGCAAAGAAGTCCAAAAACTGACCGTTCCCAAAGATGGCTAAAACTGCAAAAAAAGAACGATTCGGCATGGCCAAGAACTGCAAGAAATAACCGATGCCAAAAATGGCAAAAAATCCAAAAAAAGAACGATACGACATGGCAAAGAAGTAAAAAAATTGCGAAAAATGCAAAAAAAGAACGATGCGGCATGGCAAAGAAGTCCAAAAAATGACCGATGCCAAAAATGGCCAAAATGCAAAAAAAGAACGATGCGGAATAGCAAAGAAGTCCAAAAAATTACCGATGCCCAAAATTGCCAAAAATGCACGAAAAGAACGATGCGGCATGGCAAAGAAGTCCAAAAATGACCGTTGCCAAAAATGGCCAAAAATGCAAAAAAAGAAAGATGCTGAATGCCAAGAAGTCCAAAAAATGACCGATGCCAAATGACCGATGCCAAAAATGCAAAAAAGAACGATGCTGCAAGCAAAGAAGTCCAAAAACTGACCGTTGCCAAAAATTGCCAAAAATTGCCAAAACTGGAAAAAAAGAACGATGCGGCATGGCAAAGAAGTCCAAAAATGGCCAAAAATGCAACACCTGAACGATCCGGAATGGCAAAGAAGTCCATAAAATGACCGATGCCAAAAATGGTCAAAATGCAAAAAACGAACGATGCGGCATACAAAGAAGTCCAAAAAAAAGAAGTCCAAAAACTGACCGTTGCCAAAAATGGCTATAAATGCAAAAAAAGAACGATGCTGCATAGCAAAGAAGTCCAAAAAATGACCGATGCAAAAAATGGCAAAAAATGTTCAAAAATCCCAAAAAGAAAGATGCGACATGGCAAAGAAGTCTAAAAATGGCCAGTAAAGCCAAAAAAAGAACGATTAGGCATGGCAAAGAAGTCCAAAAATGACCGATGCCAAAAATGCAAAGAAAGAACGATGCGGCATGGAAAAGGAGCCCAAAAAATTACCGTTGCCAAAAATGGCCAAAAATGCAAAAAAAGGAACGATGCGGCATGGCAAAGAAGTCCAAAAATGGCCAAAAATGCAACAACTGAACGATCCGGAATGGCAAAGAAGTCCAAAAAATGACCGATGCCAAAAATGGTCAAAATGCAAAAAACGAACGATGCGGCATACAAAGAAGTCCAAAAAAAAGAAGTCCAAAAACTGACCGTTGCCAAAAATGGCTATAAATGCAAAAAAAGAACGATGTGGCATAGCAAAGAAGTCCAAAAAATGACCGATGCAAAAAATGGCAAAAATGTTCAAAAATCCCAAAAAGAAAGATGCGACATGGCAAAGAAATCTAAAAATGGCCAGTAAAGCCAAAAAAAGAACGATTAGGCATGGCAAAGAAGTCCAAAAATGACCGATGCCAAAAATGCAAAAAAAGAACGATGCGGCATGGAAAAGGAGCCCAAAAAATTACCGTTGCCAAAAATGGCCAAAAATGCAAAAAAAGGAACGATGCGGCATGGCAAAGAAGTCCAAATATGGCCAAAAATGCAACAACTGAACGATCCGGAATGGCAAAGAAGTCCAAAAAATGACCGATGCCAAAAATGGTCAAAATGCAAAAAACGAACGATGCGGCATACAAAGAAGTCCAAAAAAAAAGAAGTCCAAAAACTGACCGTTGCCAAAAATGGCTATAAATGCAAAAAAAGAACGATGCGGCATAGCAAAGAAGTCCAAAAAATGACCCATGCAAAAAATGGCAAAAATGTTCAAAAATCCCAAAAAGAAAGATGCGACATGGCAAAGAAGTCTAAAAATGGCCAGTAAAGCCAAAAAAAGAACGATTAGGCATGGCAAAGAAGTCCAAAAATGACCGATGCCAAAAATGCAAAAAAAGAACGATGCTGCAAGCAAAGAAGTCCAAAAACTGACCGTTGCCAAAAATTGCCAAAAATGGCCAAAACTGGAAAAAAAGAACGATGCGGCATGGCAAAGAAGTCCAAAAATGGCCAAAAATGCAACACCTTAACGATCCGGAATGGCAAAGAAGTCCAAAAAATGACCGATGCCAAAAATGGTCAAAATGCAAAAAACGAACGATGCGGCATACAAAGAAGTCCAAAAAAAAAGAAGTCCAAAAACTGACCGTTGCCAAAAATGGCTATAAATGCAAAAAAAGAACGATGCTGCATAGCAAAGAAGTCCAAAAAATGACCGATGCAAAAAATGGCAAAAAATTTTCAAAAATCCCAAAAAGAAAGATGCGACATGGCAAAGAAGTCTAAAAATGGCCAGTAAAGCCAAAAAAAGAACGATTAGGCATGGCAAAGAAGTCCAAAAATGACCGATGCCAAAAATGCAAAAAAAGAACGATGCGGCATGGAAAAGGAGCCCAAAAAATTACCGTTGCCAAAAATGGCCAAAAATGCAAAAAAAGGAACGATGCGGCATGGCAAAGAAGTCCAAAAATGGCCAAAAATGCAACAACTGAACGATCCGGAATGGCAAAGAAGTCCAAAAAATGACCGATGCCAAAAATGGTCAAAATGCAAAAAACGAACGATGCGGCATACAAAGAAGTCCAAAAAAAAAGAAGTCCAAAAACTGACCGTTGCCAAAAATGGCTATAAATGCAAAAAAAGAACGATGCGGCATAGCAAAGAAGTCCAAAAAATGACCCATGCAAAAAATGGCAAAAATGTTCAAAAATCCCAAAAAGAAAGATGCGACATGGCAAAGAAGTCTAAAAATGGCCAGTAAAGCCAAAAAAAGAACGATTAGGCATGGCAAAGAAGTCCAAAAATGACCGATGCCAAAAATGCAAAAAAAGAACGATGCGGCATGGAAAAGGAGCCCAAAAAATTACCGTTGCCAAAAATGGCCAAAAATGCAAAAAAAGGAACGATGCGGCATGGCAAAGAAGTCCAACAATGGCCAAAAATGCAACAACTGAACGATCCGGAATGGCAAAGAAGTCCAACAACTGACCGTTGCCAAAAATTGCCAAAAATGGCCAAAACTGGAAAAAAAGAACGATGCGGCATGGCAAAGAAGTCCAAAAACTGACCGTTCCCAAAGATGGCTAAAACTGCAAAAAAAGAACGATTCGGCATGGCCAAGAACTGCAAGAAATAACCGATGCCAAAAATGGCAAAAAATCCAAAAAAAGAACGATACGACATGGCAAAGAAGTAAAAAAATTGCGAAAAATGCAAAAAAAGAACGATGCGGCATGGCAAAGAAGTCCAAAAAATGACCGATGCCAAAAATGGCCAAAATGCAAAAAAAGAACGATGCGGAATAGCAAAGAAGTCCAAAAAATTACCGATGCCCAAAATTGCCAAAAATGCACGAAAAGAACGATGCGGCATGGCAAAGAAGTCCAAAAATGACCGTTGCCAAAAATGGCCAAAAATGCAAAAAAAGAAAGATGCTGAATGCCAAGAAGTCCAAAAAATGACCGATGCCAAATGACCGATGCCAAAAATGCAAAAAAGAACGATGCTGCAAGCAAAGAAGTCCAAAAACTGACCGTTGCCAAAAATTGCCAAAAATTGCCAAAACTGGAAAAAAAGAACGATGCGGCATGGCAAAGAAGTCCAAAAATGGCCAAAAATGCAACACCTGAACGATCCGGAATGGCAAAGAAGTCCATAAAATGACCGATGCCAAAAATGGTCAAAATGCAAAAAACGAACGATGCGGCATACAAAGAAGTCCAAAAAAAAGAAGTCCAAAAACTGACCGTTGCCAAAAATGGCTATAAATGCAAAAAAAGAACGATGCTGCATAGCAAAGAAGTCCAAAAAATGACCGATGCAAAAAATGGCAAAAAATGTTCAAAAATCCCAAAAAGAAAGATGCGACATGGCAAAGAAGTCTAAAAATGGCCAGTAAAGCCAAAAAAAGAACGATTAGGCATGGCAAAGAAGTCCAAAAATGACCGATGCCAAAAATGCAAAGAAAGAACGATGCGGCATGGAAAAGGAGCCCAAAAAATTACCGTTGCCAAAAATGGCCAAAAATGCAAAAAAAGGAACGATGCGGCATGGCAAAGAAGTCCAAAAATGGCCAAAAATGCAACAACTGAACGATCCGGAATGGCAAAGAAGTCCAAAAAATGACCGATGCCAAAAATGGTCAAAATGCAAAAAACGAACGATGCGGCATACAAAGAAGTCCAAAAAAAAGAAGTCCAAAAACTGACCGTTGCCAAAAATGGCTATAAATGCAAAAAAAGAACGATGTGGCATAGCAAAGAAGTCCAAAAAATGACCGATGCAAAAAATGGCAAAAATGTTCAAAAATCCCAAAAAGAAAGATGCGACATGGCAAAGAAATCTAAAAATGGCCAGTAAAGCCAAAAAAAGAACGATTAGGCATGGCAAAGAAGTCCAAAAATGACCGATGCCAAAAATGCAAAAAAAGAACGATGCGGCATGGAAAAGGAGCCCAAAAAATTACCGTTGCCAAAAATGGCCAAAAATGCAAAAAAAGGAACGATGCGGCATGGCAAAGAAGTCCAAATATGGCCAAAAATGCAACAACTGAACGATCCGGAATGGCAAAGAAGTCCAACAACTGACCGTTGCCAAAAATTGCCAAAAATGGCCAAAACTGGAAAAAAAGAACGATGCGGCATGGCAAAGAAGTCCAAAAACTGACCGTTCCCAAAGATGGCTAAAACTGCAAAAAAAGAACGATTCGGCATGGCCAAGAACTGCAAGAAATAACCGATGCCAAAAATGGCAAAAAATCCACAAAAAGAACGATACGACATGGCAAAGAAGTAAAAAAATTGCTCAAAATGCAAAAAAAGAACGATGCGGCATGGCAAAGAAGTCCAAAAAATGACCGTTGCCAAAAATGGCCAAAAATGCAAAAAAAAGAATGATGCGGCATGGCAAAGAAGTCCAAAAAATGACCGATGCCAAAAATGGCCACAAATGCAAAAAAAATATCGCTGCGGCATGGCAAAGAAGTCCAAAAAATGACCGATGCCAAAAATGGCCAAAATGCAAAAAAAGAACCATGCGGCATGGCAAAGAAGTTCAAAAAATGACCGATGCCAAAAATGCAAAAAAAGAACGATGCGGCATGGCAAAGAAGTCCAAAAAATGACCGATGCCAAAAATGGCCAAAATCCAAAAAAAGAACGATACGACATGGCAAAGAAGTAAAAAAATTGCGAAAAATGCAAAAAAAGAACGATGCCAAAAATGGCCAAAAATGCAAAAACAAAAACGATGCGACATGGGAAAGAAGTCCAAAAATGGCCAGTAATGCTAAAAAAAGAACGATGCGGCATGGCAAAGAAGTCCAAAAAATGACCGATGCCCAAAATGGCCAAAATCCAAAAAAAGAACGATACGACATGGCAAAGAAGTAAAAAAATTGCGAAAAATGCAAAAAAAGAACGATGCCAAAAATGGCCAAAAATGCAAAAACAAAAACGATGCGACATGGCAAAGAAGTCCAAAAATGGCCAGTAATGCTAAAAAAAGAACGATGCGGCATGGCAAAGAAGTCCAAAAAATGATCGATGCCCAAAATGGCCAAAATCCAAAAAAGAACGATACGACATGGCAAAGAAGTAAAAAAATTGCGAAAAATGCAAAAAAAGAACGATGCCAAAAATGGCCAAAAATGGAAAAACAAAAACGATGCGGCATGGCAAAGAAGTCCAAAAATGACCGATGCCAAAAATGCAAAAAAAGAACGATGCGGCATGGAAAAGGAGCCCAAAAAATTACCGTTGCCAAAAATGGCCAAAAATGCAAAAAAAAAGAAGGATGCGGCATGGCAAAGAAGTCCAAAAATGGCCAAAAATGCTACAACAGAACGATCCGGAATGGCAAAGAAGTCCAAAAAATTACCGTTCACAAAAATGGCTATAATGCAAAAAAAGAACGATGCGGCATAGCAAAGAAGTCCAAAAAATGACCGATGCAAAAAATGGCAAAAAATGTTCAAAAATGCCAAAAAGAAAGATGCGACATTGCAAATAAGTCTAAAAAAGGCCAGTAATGCCAAAAAAAGAACGATTAGGCATGGCAAAGAAGTCCAAAAATTACCGTTGCCAAAAATGGCCAAAAATGCAAAAAAAGGAACGATGCGGCATGGCAAAGAAGTCCAAAAATGGCCAAAAATGCAACAACTGAACGATCCGGAATGGCAAAGAAAACCAAAAAATGACCGATGCCAAAAATGGCCAAAATGCAAAAAACGAACGATGCGGCATACAAAGAAGTCCAAAAACTGACCGATGCAAAAAATGGCAAAAAATGTTCAAAAATGCCAAAAAGAAAGATGCGACATGGCAAATAAGTCTAAAAATGGCCAGTAATGCCAAAAAAGAATGATTAGGCATGGCAAAGAAGTCCAAAAATTACCGATGCCAAAAATGCAAAAAAAGAACGATGCGGCATGGAAAAGGAGCCCAAAAAATTACCGTTGCCAAAAATGGCCAAAAATGCAAAAAAAGGAACGATGCGGCATGGCAAAGAAGTCCAAAAATGGCCAAAAATGCAACAACTGAACGATCCGGAATGGCAAAGAAGTCCAAAAAATGACCGATGCCAAAAATGGCCAAAAATCCAAAAAAATAACGATACGACATGGCAAAGAAGTAAAAAAATTGCGAAAAATGCAAAAAAAGAACGATGCCAAAAATGGCAAAAATGCAAAAACAAAAACGATGCGGCATGGCAAAGAAGTCCAAAAAATTACCGATGCCAAAAAAGGCCAAAATGCAAAAAAAGAACGATGTGGCATACAAAGAAGTCCAAAAAATGACCGATGCCAAAAATGGCCAAAATCTAAAAAAAGAACGATACGACATGGCAAAGAAGTAAAAAAAATGCGAAAAATGCAAAAAAAGAACGATGCCAAAAATGGCCAAAAATGCAAAAACAAAAACGATGCGACATGGCAAAGAAGTCCAAAAATGGCCAGTAATGCCAAAAAAAGAACGATGCGGCATGGCAAAGAAGTCCAAAAATGACCGATGCCAAAAATGCAAAAAAAGAACGATGCGGCATGGAAAAGGAGCCCAAAAAATTACCGTTGCCAAAAATGGCCAAAAATGCAAAAAAAAGAAGGATGCGGCATGGCAAAGAAGTCCAAAAATTGCCAAAAATGCTACAACAGAACGATCCGGAATGGCAAAGAAGTCCAAAAAATGACCGTTGCCAAAAATGGCTATAAATGCAAAAAAAGAACGATGCGGCATAGCAAAGAAGTCCAAAAAATGACCGATGCAAAAAATGGCAAAAAATGTTCAAAAATGTCAAAAAGAAAGATGCGACATGGCAAAGAAGTCTAAAAATGGCCAGTAATGCCAAAAAAAGAACGATGCGGCATGGCAAAGAAGTCCAAAAATGACCGATACCAAAAATGCAAAAAAAGAACGATGCGGCATGTAAAAGGAGCCCAAAAAATTACCTTTGTCAAAAATGGCCAAAAATGCAAAAAAAGGAACGATGCCGCATGGCAAAGAAGTCCCAAAATGGCCAAAATTGCAACAACAGAACGATCCGGAATGGCCAAAACGGGAAAAAAAGAACGATGCGGCATGGCAAAGAAGTCCAAAAACTGACCGTTGCCAAAGATGGCCAAAACTGCAAAAAAAGAACGACTCGGCATGGCCAAGAACTGCAAGAAATAACCAATGCCAAAAATGGCAAAAAATCCAAAAAAAGAACGATACGACATGGCAAAGAAGTAAAAAAGTTGCGAAAAATGCAAAAAAAGAACGATGCGGCATGGTAAAGAAGTCCAAAAAATGACCGATGCCAAAAATGGGCAAAAATGCAAAAAAAGAACGATGCGGCATGGCCAAGAAGTCCAAAAAATGACCGATGCCAAAAATGGCCACAAATGCAAAAAAAATAACGCTGCGGCATGGCAAAGAAGTCCAAAAAATGACCGATGCCAAAAATGGCCAAAATGCAATAAAAGAACCTTGCGGCATGGCAAAGAAGTTCAAAAAATGACCGATGCCAAAAATTGCCAAAAATGCAAAAAAAGAACGATGCGGCATGGCAAAGAAGTCGAAAAAATGACCGATGCCAAAAATGGCCACAAATGCAAAAAAAATAACGCTGCGGCATGGCAAAGAAGTCCAAAAAATGACCGATGCCAAAAATGGCCAAAATTCAAAAAAAGAACCACGCGGCATGGCAAAGAAGTTCAAAAAATGACCGATGCCAAAAATGCAAAAAAAGAACGATGCGGCATGGCAAAGAAGTCCAAAAACTGACTGTTGCCAAAGATGGCCAAAACTTCAAAAGAAGAACGATGCGGCATGGCAAAGAACTGCAACAAATAACTGATGCCAAAAATGGCCAAAAATCCAAAAAACGAACGGTACGACATGGCAAAGAAGTCCAAAAAATGACCGATGCCAAAAATGGCCAAAATGCAAAAAACGAACGATGCGGCATACAAAGAAGTCCAAAAACTGACCGATGCAAAAAATGGCAAGAAATGTTCAAAAATGCCAAAAAGAAAGATGCGACATGGCAAATAAGTCTAAAAATTGCCAGTAATGCCAAAAAAAGAACGATTAGGCATGGCAAAGAAGTCCAAAAATTACCGATGCCAAAAATGCAAAAAAAGAACGATGCGGCATGGAAAAGGAACCCAAAAAATTACCGTTGCCAAAAATGGCCAAAAATGCAAAAAAAGGAACGATGCGGCATGGCAAATAAGTCCAAAAATGGCCAAAAATGCAACAACTGAACGATCCAGAATGGCAAAGAAGTCCAAAAATGACCGATGCCAAAAATGGCCAAAATGCAAAAAACGAACGATGCGGCATACAAAGAAGTCCAAAAACTGACCGTTGCCAAAAATGGCCAAAATGCAAAAAAAGAACGATGCGGCATACAAAGAAGTACAAAAAATTACCGATGCCAAAAATGGCCAAAATGCAAAAAAAGAACGACGCGGAATAGCAAAGAAGTCCAAAAAATTACCGATGCCCAAAATTGCCAAAAATGCACGAAAAGAACGATGCGGCATGGCAAAGAAGTCCAAAAATTACCGATGCCAAAAATGGCCAAAAATGCAAAAAAAGAACGATGCTGAATGCCAAGAAGTCCAAAAAATGACCGATGCCAAATGACCAATGCCAAAAATGGCCAAAAATGCAAAAAAGAACGATGCTGCCAGCAAAGAAGTCCAAAAACTGACCGTTGCCAAAAATTGCCAAAAATGGCCAAAACTGGAAAAAAAGAACGATGCGGCATGCAAAGAAGTCCAAAAACTGACCGTTGCCAAAGATGGCCAAAACTGCAAAAAAAGAACGATTCGGCATGGCCAAGAACTGCAAGAAATAACCAATGCCAAAAATGGCAAAAAATCAAAAAAAAGAACGATACGACATGGCAAAGAAGTAAAAAAATTGCGAAAAATGCAAAAAAAGAACGATGCGACATGGCAAAGAAGTCCAAAAAATGACCGATGCCAAAAATGGCCAAAAATGCAAAAAAAGAACGATGCGGCATGGCAAAGAAGTCCAAAAAATGACCGATGCCAAAAATGGCCACAAATGCAAAAAAAAGAACGCTGCGGCATGGAAAAGAAGTCCAAAAAATGACCGATGCCAAAAATGGGCAAAATGCAAAAAAAGAACCATGCGGCATGGCAAAGAAGTTCAAAAAATGACCGATGCCAAAAATGCAAAAAAAGAACGATGCGGCATGGCAAAGAAGTCCAAAAACTGACTGTTGCCAAAGATGGCCAAAACTTCAAAAAAAGAACGATGCAGCATGGCAAAGAACTGCAACAAATAACCGATGCCAAAAATGGCCAAAAATCCAAAAAAAGAACGATACGACATGGCAAAGAAGTAAAAAAATTGCGAAAAATGCAAAAAAAGAACGATGCCAAAAATGGCCAAAAATGCAAAAACAAAAACGATGCGGCATGGCAAAGAAGTCCAAAAAATTACCGATGCCAAAAAAGGCCAAAATGCAAAAAAAGAACGATGTGGCATACAAAGAAGTCCAAAAAATGACCGATGCCAAAAATGGCCAAAATCCAAAAAAAGAACGATACGACATGGCAAAGAAGTAAAAAAAATGCGAAAAATGCAAAAAAAGAACGATGCCAAAAATGGCAAAAAATGCAAAAACAAAAACGATGCGACATGGCAAAGAAGTCCAAAAATGGCCAGTAATGCCAAAAAAAGAACGATGCGGCATGGCAAAGAAGTCCAAAAATGACCGATGCCAAAAATGCAAAAAAAGAACGATGCGGCATGGAAAAGGAGCCCAAAAAATTACCGTTGCCAAAAATGGCCAAAAATGCAAAAAAAAGAAGGATGCGGCATGGCAAAGAAGTCCAAAAATTGCCAAAAATGCTACAACAGAACGATCCGGAATGGCAAAGAAGTCCAAAAAATGACCGTTGCCAAAAATGGCCAAAATGCAATAAAAGAACCATGCGGCATGGCAAAGAAGTTCAAAAAATGACCGATGCCAAAAATTGCCAAAAATGCAAAAAAAGAACGATGCGGCATTGCAAAGAAGTCCAAAAAATGACCGATGCCAAAAATGGCCACAAATGCAAAAAAAATAACGCTGCGGCATGGCAAAGAAGTCCAAAAAATGACCGATGCCAAAAATGGCCAAAATTCAAAAAAAGAACCACGCGGCATGGCAAAGAAGTTCAAAAAATGACCGATGCCAAAAATGCAAAAAAAGAACGATGCGGCATGGCAAAGAAGTCCAAAAACTGACTGTTGCCAAAGATGGCCAAAACTTCAAAAGAAGAACGATGCGGCATGGCAAAGAACTGCAACAAATAACTGATGCCAAAAATGGCCAAAAATCCAAAAAACGACCGATAAATTGCGAAAAATGCAAAACAAGAACGATGCCAAAAATGGCCAAAAATGCAAAAACAAAAACGATGCGGCATGGCAAAGAAGTCCAAAAAATGACCGATGCCAAAAAAGGCCAAAATGCAAAAAAAGAACGATGTGGCATACAAAGAAGTCCAAAAAATGACCGATGCCAAAAATGGCCAAAATCCAAAAAAAGAACGATATGACATGGCAAAGAAATAAAAAAATTGCGAAAAATGCAAAAAAAGAACGATGCCAAAAATGGCCAAAAATGCAAAAACAAAAACGATGCGACAGGGCAAAGAAGTCCAAAAATGGCCAGTAATGCCAAAAAAAGAACGATGCGACATGGCAAAGAAATCCAAAAATGACCGATGCCAAAAATGCAAAAAAAGAACGATGCGGCATGGAAAAGGAGCCCAAAAAATTACCGTTGCCAAAAATGGCCAAAAATGCAAAAAAAAAAAGGATGCGGCATGGCAAAGAAGTCCAAAAATGGCCAAAAATGCTACAACAGAACGATCCGGAATGGCAAAGAAGTCAAAAAAATGACCGTTGCCAAAAATGGATATAAATGCAAAAAAAGAAGTCCAAAAAATGACCGATGCAAAAAATGGCAAAAAATGTTCAAAAATGCCAAAAAGAAAGATGCGACATGGCAAAGAAGTCTAAAAATGGCCAGTAATGCCAAAAAAAGAACGATGCGGCATGGCAAAGAAGTCCAAAAATGACCGATACCAAAAATGCAAAAAAAAGAACGATGCGGCATGGAAAAGGAGCCCAAAAAATTACCTTTGCCAAAAATGGCCAAAAATGTAAAAAAAAGGAACGATGCGGCATGGCAAAGAAGTCCAGAAATGGCCAAAAATGCAACAACAGAACGATCCGGGATGGCAAAGAAGTCCAAAAAATGACCGATGCCAAAAATTTGCCAAAAATGCAAAATAAGAACGATGCGGCATGGCAAAGAAGTCCAAAAAATGACCGATGCCAAAAATGGCCAAAAATGCAAAAAAAGAACAATGCGGAATGCAAAGAAGTCCAAAAAATGACCGATGCCAAAAATTGACAAAATGCAAAAAAGGAACGATGCGGCATACAAAGAAGTACAAAAAATGACCGATGCCAAAAATGGCCAAAATGCAAAAAAAGAACGATGCGGAATAGCAAAGAAGTCCAAAAAATTACCGATGCCCAAAATTGCCAAAAATGCACGAAAAGAACGATGCGGCATGGCAAAGAAGTCCAAAAAATGACCGATGCCAAAAATGGCCAAAAATGCAAAAAAAGAACGATGCGGAATGCCAAGAAGTCCAAAAAATGACCGATGCCAAATGACCGATGCCAAAAATGGCCAAAAAATGCAAAACAGAACGATGCTGCAAGCAAAGAAGTCCAAAAACTGACCGTTGCCAAAAATTGCCAAAAATGGCAAAAAGAAAGATGCGACATGGCAAATAAGTCTAAAAATTGCCAGTAATGCCAAAAAAAGAACGATTAGGCATGGCAAAGAAGTCCAAAAATTACCGATGCCAAAAATGCAAAAAAAGAACGATGCGGCATGGAAAAGGAACCCAAAAAATTACCGTTGCCAAAAATGGCCAAAAATGCAAAAAAAGGAACGATGCGGCATGGCAAATAAGTCCAAAAATGGCCAAAAATGCAACAACTGAACGATCCAGAATGGCAAAGAAGTCCAAAAATGACCGATGCCAAAAATGGCCAAAATGCAAAAAACGAACGATGCGGCATACAAAGAAGTCCAAAAACTGACCGTTGCCAAAAATGGCCAAAATGCAAAAAAAGAACGATGCGGCATACAAAGAAGTACAAAAAATTACCGATGCCAAAAATGGCCAAAATGCAAAAAAAGAACGACGCGGAATAGCAAAGAAGTCCAAAAAATTACCGATGCCCAAAATTGCCAAAAATGCACGAAAAGAACGATGCGGCATGGCAAAGAAGTCCAAAAATTACCGATGCCAAAAATGGCCAAAAATGCAAAAAAAGAACGATGCTGAATGCCAAGAAGTCCAAAAAATGACCGATGCCAAATGACCAATGCCAAAAATGGCCAAAAATGCAAAAAAGAACGATGCTGCCAGCAAAGAAGTCCAAAAACTGACCGTTGCCAAAAATTGCCAAAAATGGCCAAAACTGGAAAAAAAGAACGATGCGGCATGCAAAGAAGTCCAAAAACTGACCGTTGCCAAAGATGGCCAAAACTGCAAAAAAAGAACGATTCGGCATGGCCAAGAACTGCAAGAAATAACCAATGCCAAAAATGGCAAAAAATCAAAAAAAAGAACGATACGACATGGCAAAGAAGTAAAAAAATTGCGAAAAATGCAAAAAAAGAACGATGCGACATGGCAAAGAAGTCCAAAAAATGACCGATGCCAAAAATGGCCAAAAATGCAAAAAAAGAACGATGCGGCATGGCAAAGAAGTCCAAAAAATGACCGATGCCAAAAATGGCCACAAATGCAAAAAAAAGAACGCTGCGGCATGGAAAAGAAGTCCAAAAAATGACCGATGCCAAAAATGGGCAAAATGCAAAAAAAGAACCATGCGGCATGGCAAAGAAGTTCAAAAAATGACCGATGCCAAAAATGCAAAAAAAGAACGATGCGGCATGGCAAAGAAGTCCAAAAACTGACTGTTGCCAAAGATGGCCAAAACTTCAAAAAAAGAACGATGCAGCATGGCAAAGAACTGCAACAAATAACCGATGCCAAAAATGGCCAAAAATCCAAAAAAAGAACGATACGACATGGCAAAGAAGTAAAAAAATTGCGAAAAATGCAAAAAAAGAACGATGCCAAAAATGGCCAAAAATGCAAAAACAAAAACGATGCGGCATGGCAAAGAAGTCCAAAAAATTACCGATGCCAAAAAAGGCCAAAATGCAAAAAAAGAACGATGTGGCATACAAAGAAGTCCAAAAAATGACCGATGCCAAAAATGGCCAAAATCCAAAAAAAGAACGATACGACATGGCAAAGAAGTAAAAAAAATGCGAAAAATGCAAAAAAAGAACGATGCCAAAAATGGCCAAAAATGCAAAAACAAAAACGATGCGACATGGCAAAGAAGTCCAAAAATGGCCAGTAATGCCAAAAAAAGAACGATGCGGCATGGCAAAGAAGTCCAAAAATGACCGATGCCAAAAATGCAAAAAAAGAACGATGCGGCATGGAAAAGGAGCCCAAAAAATTACCGTTGCCAAAAATGGCCAAAAATGCAAAAAAAAGAAGGATGCGGCATGGCAAAGAAGTCCAAAAATTGCCAAAAATGCTACAACAGAACGATCCGGAATGGCAAAGAAGTCCAAAAAATGACCGTTGCCAAAAATGGCCAAAATGCAATAAAAGAACCATGCGGCATGGCAAAGAAGTTCAAAAAATGACCGATGCCAAAAATTGCCAAAAATGCAAAAAAAGAACGATGCGGCATTGCAAAGAAGTCCAAAAAATGACCGATGCCAAAAATGGCCACAAATGCAAAAAAAATAACGCTGCGGCATGGCAAAGAAGTCCAAAAAATGACCGATGCCAAAAATGGCCAAAATTCAAAAAAAGAACCACGCGGCATGGCAAAGAAGTTCAAAAAATGACCGATGCCAAAAATGCAAAAAAAGAACGATGCGGCATGGCAAAGAAGTCCAAAAACTGACTGTTGCCAAAGATGGCCAAAACTTCAAAAGAAGAACGATGCGGCATGGCAAAGAACTGCAACAAATAACTGATGCCAAAAATGGCCAAAAATCCAAAAAACGACCGATAAATTGCGAAAAATGCAAAACAAGAACGATGCCAAAAATGGCCAAAAATGCAAAAACAAAAACGATGCGGCATGGCAAAGAAGTCCAAAAAATGACCGATGCCAAAAAAGGCCAAAATGCAAAAAAAGAACGATGTGGCATACAAAGAAGTCCAAAAAATGACCGATGCCAAAAATGGCCAAAATCCAAAAAAAGAACGATATGACATGGCAAAGAAATAAAAAAATTGCGAAAAATGCAAAAAAAGAACGATGCCAAAAATGGCCAAAAATGCAAAAACAAAAACGATGCGACATGGCAAAGAAGTCCAAAAATGGCCAGTAATGCCAAAAAAAGAACGATGCGACATGGCAAAGAAATCCAAAAATGACCGATGCCAAAAATGCAAAAAAAGAACGATGCGGCATGGAAAAGGAGCCCAAAAAATTACCGTTGCCAAAAATGGCCAAAAATGCAAAAAAAAAAAGGATGCGGCATGGCAAAGAAGTCCAAAAATGGCCAAAAATGCTACAACAGAACGATCCGGAATGGCAAAGAAGTCAAAAAAATGACCGTTGCCAAAAATGGATATAAATGCAAAAAAAGAAGTCCAAAAAATGACCGATGCAAAAAATGGCAAAAAATGTTCAAAAATGCCAAAAAGAAAGATGCGACATGGCAAAGAAGTCTAAAAATGGCCAGTAATGCCAAAAAAAGAACGATGCGGCATGGCAAAGAAGTCCAAAAATGACCGATACCAAAAATGCAAAAAAAAGAACGATGCGGCATGGAAAAGGAGCCCAAAAAATTACCTTTGCCAAAAATGGCCAAAAATGTAAAAAAAAGGAACGATGCGGCATGGCAAAGAAGTCCAGAAATGGCCAAAAATGCAACAACAGAACGATCCGGGATGGCAAAGAAGTCCAAAAAATGACCGATGCCAAAAATTTGCCAAAAATGCAAAATAAGAACGATGCGGCATGGCAAAGAAGTCCAAAAAATGACCGATGCCAAAAATGGCCAAAAATGCAAAAAAAGAACAATGCGGAATGCAAAGAAGTCCAAAAAATGACCGATGCCAAAAATTGACAAAATGCAAAAAAGGAACGATGCGGCATACAAAGAAGTACAAAAAATGACCGATGCCAAAAATGGCCAAAATGCAAAAAAAGAACGATGCGGAATAGCAAAGAAGTCCAAAAAATTACCGATGCCCAAAATTGCCAAAAATGCACGAAAAGAACGATGCGGCATGGCAAAGAAGTCCAAAAAATGACCGATGCCAAAAATGGCCAAAAATGCAAAAAAAGAACGATGCGGAATGCCAAGAAGTCCAAAAAATGACCGATGCCAAATGACCGATGCCAAAAATGGCCAAAAAATGCAAAACAGAACGATGCTGCAAGCAAAGAAGTCCAAAAACTGACCGTTGCCAAAAATTGCCAAAAATGGCCAAAACTGCAAAAAAAGAACGATTCGGCAAGGCCAAGAACTGCAAGAAATAACCGATGCCAAAAATGGCAAAAAATCCAAAAAAAGAACGATACGACATGGCAAAGAAGTAAAAAAATTGCGAAAAATGCAAAAAAAGAACGATGCGGCATGGCAAAGAAGTCCAAAAAATGACCGATGCCAAAAATGGCCAAAAATGCAAAAAAAGAACGATGCGGCATGGCAAAGAAGTCCAAAAAATGACCGATGCCAAAAATGGCCACAAATGCAAAAAAAATAACGCTGCGGCATGGCAAAGAAGTCCAAAAAATGACCGATGCCAAAAATGGCCAAATTCCAAAAAAAGAACGATGTGGCATACAAAGAAGTCGAAAAAATGACCGATGCCAAAAATGGCGAAAATTGCAAAAAAAGAACGATGCGGCATTGCAAAGAAGTCCAAAAATGGCCAAAAATGCAACAAAAGAACGATGCGACATGGCAAAGAAGTCCAAAAAATGACCGATGCCAAAAATGGCCAAAAATGTAAAACACGAACGATGCGGCATGGCAAAGAAGTCCCAAAATGGCCAAAAATGCAAAAAAAGAACAATGCGACATGGCAAAGAAGTCCAAAAAATGACCGATGCAAAAAATGGCAAAAAAATTTCAAAAATGCAAAAAAGAACGAAAATTTCAAAAATGCAAAAATGCAAAAAAAGAACGATGCGGAATGCCAAGAAGTCCAAAAAATGACCGATGCCAAATGACCGATGCCAAAAATGGCCAAAAAATGCAAAACAGAACGATGCTGCAAGCAAAGAAGTCCAAAAACTGACCGTTGCCAAAAATTGCCAAAAATGGCCAAAACTGCAAAAAAAGAACGATTCGGCAAGGCCAAGAACTGCAAGAAATAACCGATGCCAAAAATGGCAAAAAATCCAAAAAAAGAACGATACGACATGGCAAAGAAGTAAAAAAATTGCGAAAAATGCAAAAAAAGAACGATGCGGCATGGCAAAGAAGTCCAAAAAATGACCGATGCCAAAAATGGCCAAAAATGCAAAAAAAGAACGATGCGGCATGGCAAAGAAGTCCAAAAAATGACCGATGCCAAAAATGGCCACAAATGCAAAAAAAATAACGCTGCGGCATGGCAAAGAAGTCCAAAAAATGACCGATGCCAAAAATGGCCAAATTCCAAAAAAAGAACGATGTGGCATACAAAGAAGTCGAAAAAATGACCGATGCCAAAAATGGCGAAAATTGCAAAAAAAGAACGATGCGGCATTGCAAAGAAGTCCAAAAATGGCCAAAAATGCAACAAAAGAACGATGCGACATGGCAAAGAAGTCCAAAAAATGACCGATGCCAAAAATGGCCAAAAATGTAAAACACGAACGATGCGGCATGGCAAAGAAGTCCCAAAATGGCCAAAAATGCAAAAAAAGAACAATGCGACATGGCAAAGAAGTCCAAAAAATGACCGATGCAAAAAATGGCAAAAAAATTTCAAAAATGCAAAAAAGAACGATGCGACATGGCAAAGAAGTCAAAAATGGCCAAAAATGCAAAGAAAAGAACGATGCGGTAGTCTACTAAATGATAATAATGATTTTAATGTGTTGACATTAATAAATATTAATTTACTTCTCTAGAATAAAGAGTTCTAAGAACTGCAAAAACATATGATTGAATAATAGGAAATGATCCTAATACTAATTATTAGCTGATCCTAATACTAATAAAAAATTACCGATGCCAAAAATGGCAAAAATGCAAAAAAAGGACGATGCGGCATGGCAAAGAATCCAAAAAATGACCGATGCCAAAAATGCAAAAAAGAACGATTCGGTATGGTTAAGAAGTCCAGAAAATGACCGATGCCAAAAATGGCAAAAAATGCAAAAAAAGAACGATGCTGCATGGCAAAAAAGTCCAAAAAATGACCGAAAAATGGCAAAGAAGTCCAAAAATGACCGATGCCAAAAATGCAAAAAAAGAACGACGCGGCATGGAAAAGGAGCCCAAAAAATTACCGTTGCCAAAAATGCAAAAAAAGGAACGATGCGGCATGGCAAAGAAGTCCAAAAATGGCCAAAAATGCAACAACAGAACGATCCGGAATGGCAAAGAAGTCCAAAAAATGACCGATGCCAAAAATGGCCAAAAATGCAAAAAAAGAACGATGCTGAATGCCAAGACGTCCAAAAAATTACCGATGCCAAATGACCGATGCCAAAAATGGCCAAAAATGCAAAAAAGAACGATGCTGCAAGCAAAGAAGTCCAAAAAATGACCGATGCCAAAAGTGGCCAAAAATGCAAAAAAGAACGATGCTGAATGAACGATGCTGAATGCTGAATGCCAAAAAAGAACGATGCCAAAAATGGCCAAAAATGCAAAAAAAGAACGATGCTGAATGCAAAAAAAGAACAATGTGGCATGGCAAAGAAGTCCAAAAAATGACCGTTGTCAAAAATGGCCAAAAATGCAACAAAAAGAACGATACCGCATGGAAAAGAAGTCCAAAAATGACCGATGCCAAAAATGGCCAAAAATGCAAAAAAAGAACAATGCGGAATGCAAAGAAGTCCAAAAAATTACCGATGCCAAAAATGGCCAAAAATGGCCAAAATGCAAAAAAGGAACTATGCGGCATGGCAAAGTAGTCCAAAAAATGACGGATGCCAAAAAAGGCCAAAATGCAAAAAAGAACGATGCTGCATGCAAAGAAGTCCAAAAACTGTCCGTTGCCAAAAATGGCCAAAACTGCAAAAAACGAACGATGCGGCATGGCAAAGAAGTCCAAAAACTGACTGTTGCCAAAGATGGCCAAAACTTCAAAAAAAGAACGATGCGGCATGGCAAAGAACTGCAACAAATAACCGATGCCAAAAATGGCCAAAAATCCAAAAACAGAACGATACGACATGGCAAAGAAGTAAAAAAATTGCGAAAAATGCAAAAAAAGAACGATGCCAAAAATGGCCAAAAATGCAAAAACAAAAACGATGCGGCATGGCAAAGAAGTCCAAAAAATGACCGATGCCAAAAAAGGCCAAAATGCAAAAAAAGAACGATGTGGCATACAAAGAAGTCCAAAAAATGACCGATGCGAAAAATGGCCAAAATCCAAAAGAAGAACGATACGACATGGCAAAGAAGTAAAAAAATTGCGAAAAATGCAAAAAAAGAACGATGCCAAAAATGGCCAAAAATGCAAAAACAAAAACGATGCGACATGGCAAAGAAGTCCAAAAATGGCCAGTAATGCCAAAAAAAGAACGATGCGGCATGGCAAAGAAGTCCAAAAATGACCGATGCCAAAAATGCAAAAAAAGAACGATGCGGCATGGAAAATGAGCCCAAAAAATTACCGTTGCCAAAAATGGCCAAAAATGCAAAAAAAAGAAGGATGCGGCATGGCAAAGAAGTCCAAAAATGGCCAAAAATGCTACAACAGAACGATCCGGAATGGCAAAGAAGTCCCAAAAATGACCGTTGCCAAAAATGGCTATAAATGCAAAAAAAGAACGATGCGGCATAGCAAAGAAGTCCAAAAAATGACCGATGCAAAAAATGGCAAAAAATGTTCAAAAATGCCAAAAAGAAAGATGCGACATGGCAAAGAAGTCTAAAAATGGCCAGTAATGCCAAAAAAAGAACGATTAGGCATGGCAAAGAAGTCCAAAAATGACCGATGCCAAAAATGCAAAAAAAGAACGATGCGGCATGGAAAAGGAGCCCAAAAAATTACCGTTGCCAATAATGGCCAAAAATGCAAAAAAAAGAACGATGCGGCATGGCAAAGAAGTCCAAAAATGTCCAAAAATGCAACAACTGAACGATCCGGAATGGCAAAGTAGTCCAAAAAATGACCGATGCAAAAAATGGCCAAAATGCAAAAAACGAACGATGCGGCATACAAAGAAGTCCAAAAAAAAGAAGTCCAAAAACTGACCGTTGCCAAAAATGGCCAATATGCAAAAAAAGAACGATGCGGCATACAAAGAAGTACAAAAAATGACCGATGCCAAAAATGGCCAAAATGCAAAAAAAGAACGATGTGGAATAGCAAAGAAGTCCAAAAAATTACCGATGCCCAAAATTGCCAAAAATGCACGAAAAGAACGATGCGGCATGGCAAAGAAGTCCAAAAATGACCGATGCCAAAAATGGCCAAAAATGCAAAAAAAGAACGATGCTGAATGCCAAGAAGTCCAAAAAATGACCGATGGCAAATGACCGATGCCAAAAATGGCCAAAAATGCAAAAAAGAACGATGCTGCAAGCAAAGAAGTCCAAAAACTGACCGTTGCCAAAAATTGCCAAAAATGGCCAAAACTGGAAAAAAAGAACGATGCGGCATGGCAAAGAAGTCCAAAAATGGCCAAAAATGCAACAACTGAACGATCCGGAATGGCAAAGAAGTCCAAAAAATGACCGATGCCAAAAATGGTCAAAATGCAAAAAACGAACGATGCGGCATACAAAGAAGTCCAAAAAAATAAGTCCAAAAACTGACCGTTGCCAAAAAGGGCTATAAATGCAAAAAAAGAACGATGCGGCATAGCAAAGAAGTCCAAAAAATGACCGATGCAAAAAATGGCAAAAAATGTTCAAAAATCCCAAAAAGAAAGATGCGACATGGCAAAGAAATCTAAAAATGGCCAGTAATGCCAAAAAAGAACGATTAGGCATGGCAAAGAAGTCCAAAAATGACCGATGCCAAAAATGCAAAAAAAGAACGATACCGCATGGAAAAGAAGTCCAAAAATGACCGATGCCAAAAATGGCCAAAATCCAAAAAAAGAACGATATGACATGGCAAAGAAATAAAAAAATTGCGAAAAATGCAACAACTGAACGATCCGGAATGGCAAAGAAGTCCAACAACTGACCGTTGCCAAAAATTGCCAAAAATGGCCAAAACTGGAAAAAAAGAACGATGCGGCATGGCAAAGAAGTCCAAAAACTGACCGTTGCCAAAGATGGCCAAAACTGCAAAAAAAGAACGATTCGGCATGGCCAAGAACTGCAAGAAATAACCGATGCCAAAAATGGCAAAAAATCCAAAAAAAGAACGATACGACATGGCAAAGAAGTACAAAAATTGCGAAAAATGCAAAAAAAGAACGATGCGGCATGGCAAAGAAGTCCAAAAAATTACCGTTGCCAAAAATGGCCAAAAATGCAAAAAAAAGAACGATGCGGCATGGCAAAGAAGTCCAAAAAATGACCGATGCCAAAAATGGCCACAAATGCAAAAAAAATAATGCTGCGGCATGGCAAAGAAGTTCAAAAAATGACCGATGCCAAAAATGCAAAAAAAGAACCATGCGGCATGGCAAAGAAGTTCCAAAAATGACCGATGCCAAAACTTCAAAAAAAGAACGATACGACATGGCAAAGAAGTACAAAAATTGCGAAAAATGCAAAAAAAGAACGATGCGGCATGGCAAAGAAGTCCAAAAAATGACCGTTGGCAAAAATGGCCAAAAATGCAAAAAAAAGAACGATGCGGCATGGCAAAGAAGTCCAAAAAATGACCGATGCCAAAAATGGCCACAAATGCAAAAAAAATAAAGCTGCGGCATGGCAAAGAAGTTCAAAAAATGACCGATGCCAAAAATGCAAAAAAAGAACCATGCGGCATGGCAAAGAAGTTAAAAAAATGACCGATGCCAAAACTTCAAAAAAAGAACGATGCGGCATGGCAAAGAACTGCAACAAATAACCGATGCCAAAAATGGCCAAAAATCCAAAAAAAGAACGATACGACATGGCAAAGAAGTAAAAAAATTGCTCAAAATGCAAAAAAAGAACGATGCCAAAAATGGCCAAAAATACAAAAACAAAAACGATGCGGCATGGCAAAGAAGTCCAAAAAATGACCGATGCCAAAAAAGGCCAAAATGCAAAAAAAGAACGATGTGGCATACAAAGAAGTCCCAACAATGACCGATGCCCAAAATTGCCAAAAATTCACGAAAAGAACGATGCGGCATGGCAAAGAAGTCCAAAAATGACCGACGCCAAAAATGGCCAAAAATGCAAAAAAAGAACGATGCTGAATGCCAAGAAGTCCAAAAAATGACCGATGGCAAATGACCGATGCCAAAAATGGCCAAAAATGCAAAAAAGAACGATGCTGCAAGCAAAGAAGTCCAAAAACTGACCGTTGCCAAAAATTGCCAAAAATGGCCAAGACTGGAAAAAAGAACGATGCGGCATGGCAAAGAAGTCCAAAAATGGCCAAAAATGCAACAACTGAACGATCCGGAATGGCAAAGAAGTCCAAAAAATGACCGATGCCAAAAATGGTCAAAATGCAAAAAACGAACGATGCGGCATACAAAGAAGTCCAAAAAAATAAGTCCAAAAACTGACCGTTGCCAAAAAGGGCTATAAATGCAAAAAAAGAACGATGCGGCATAGCAAAGAAGTCCAAAAAATGACCGATGCAAAAAATGGCAAAAAATGTTCAAAAATCCCAAAAAGAAAGATGCGACATGGCAAAGAAATCTAAAAATGGCCAGTAATGCCAAAAAAGAACGATTAGGCATGGCAAAGAAGTCCAAAAATGACCGATGCCAAAAATGCAAAAAAAGAACGATGCGGCATGGAAAAGGAGCCCAAAAAATTACCGTTGCCAAAAATGGCCAAAAATGCAAAAAAAGGAACGATGCGGCATGGCAAAGAAGTCCAAAAATGGCCAAAAATGCAACAACTGAACGATCCGGAATGGCAAAGAAGTCCAACAACAGACCGTTGCCAAAAATTGCCAAAAATGGCCAAAACTGGAAAAAAAGAACGATGCGGCATGGCAAAGAAGTCCAAAATTTGCGAAAAAAATCCAAAAAAAGAACGATACGACATGGCAAAGAAGTACAAAAATTGCGAAAAATGCAAAAAAAGAACGATGCGGCATGGCAAAGAAGTCCAAAAAATGACCGTTGCCAAAAATGGCCAAAAATGCAAAAAAAAAAACGATGCGGCATGGCAAAGAAGTCCAAAAAATGACCGATGCCAAAAATGGCCACAAATGCAAAAAAAATAACGCTGTGGCATGGCAAAGAAGTTCAAAAAATGACCGATGCCAAAAATGCAAAAAAAGAACCATGCGGCATGGCAAAGAAGTTCAAAAAATGACCGATGCCAAAACTTCAAAAAAAGAACGATGCGGCATGGCAAAGAACTGCAACAAATAACCGATGCCAAAAATGGCCAAAAATCCAAAAAAAGAACGATACGACATGGCAAAGAATTAAAAAAATTGCTCAAAATGCAAAAAAAGAACGATGCCAAAAATGGCCAAAAATACAAAAACAAAAACGATGCGGCATGGCAAAGAAGTCCAAAAAATGACCGATGCCAAAAAAGGCCAAAATGCAAAAAAAGAACGATGTGGCATACAAAGAAGTCCAAAAAATGACCGATGCCAAAAATGGCCAAAATCTAAAAAAAGAACGATACGACATGGCAAAGAAGTAAAAAAATTGCGAAAAATGCAAAAAAAGAACGATGCCAAAAATGGCCAAAAATGCAAAAACAAAAACGATGCGACATGGCAAAGAAGTCCAAAAATGGCCAGTAATGCCAAAAAAAGAACGATGCGGCATAACAAAGAAGTCCAAAAATGACCGATGCCAAAAATGCAAAAAAAGAACGATGCGGCATGGAAAAGGAGCCCAAAAAATTACCGTTGCCAAAAATGGCCAAAAATGCAAAAAAAAGAGGGATGCGGGATGGCAAAGAAGTCCAAAAATGGCCAAAAATGCTACAACAGAACGATCCGGAATGGCAAAGAAGTCCCAAAAATGACCGTTGCCAAAAATGGCTATAAATGCAAAAAAAGAACGATGCGGCATAGCAAAGAAGTCCAAAAAATTACCGATGCAAAAAATGGCAAAAAATGTTCAAACATGCCAAAAAGAAAGATGCGACATGGCAAAGAAGTCTAAAAATGGCCAGTAATGCCAAAAAAAGAACGATTAGGCATGGCAAAGAAGTCCAAAAATGACCGATGCCAAAAATGCAAAAAAAGAACGATGCGGCATGGAAAAGGAGCCCAAAAAATTACCGTTGCCAAAAATGGCCAAAAATGCAAAAAAAGCAAAAAAAGGAAAAAAAGGAACGATGCGGCATGGCAAAGAAGTCCAAAAATGTCCAAAAATGCAATAACTGAACGATCCGGAATGGCAAAGAAGTCCAAAAAATGACCGATGCCAAAAATGGCCAAAATGCAAAAAACGAACGATGCGGCATGGCAAAGAAGTCCAAAAAATGAACGTTGTCAATAATGGCCAAAAATGCAAAAAAAAAACGATGCGGCATGCAAAGAAGTCTAAAAAATGACCGTTGCCAAATGACCGATGCCAAAAATGGCCAAAAATGCAAAAAAGAACGATGCTGCATGCAAAGAAATCCAAAAACTGTCCGTTGCCAAAAATGGCCAAAACTGCAAAAAACGAACGATGCGGCATGGCAAAGAAGTCCAAAAACTGACTGTTGCCAAAGATGGCCAAAACTTCAAAAAAAGAACGATACGACATGGCAAAGAAGTAAAAAAATTGCGAAAAATGCAAAAAAAGAACGATGCCAAAAATGGCCAAAAATGCAAAAACACAAACGATGCGGCATGGCAAAGAAGTCCAAAAAATGGCCGATGCCAAAAAAGGCCAAAATGCAAAAAAAGAACGATGTGGCAAACAAAGAAGTCCAAAAAATGACCGATGCCAAAAATGGCCAAAATCCAAAAAAAGAACGATACGACATGGCAAAGAAGTAAAAAAATTGCGAAAAATGCAACAAAATAACGATGCCAAAAATGGCCAAAAATGCAAAAACAAAAACGATGCGACATGGCAAAGAAGTCCAAAAATGGCCAGTAATGCCAAAAAAAGAACGATGCGGCATGGCAAAGAAGTCCAAAATGACCGATGCCAAAAATGCCAAAAAAGAACGATGCGGCATGGAAAAGGAGCCCAAAAAATTACCGTTGCCAAAAATGGCCAAAAATGCAAAAAAAAGAAGGATGCGGCATGGCAAAGAAGTCCAAAAATGGCCAAAAATGATACAACAGAACGATCCGGAATGGCAAAGAAGTCCCAAAAATGACCGTTGCCAAAAATGGCTATAAATGCAAAAAAAGAACGATGCGGCATAGCAAAGAAGTCCAAAAAATGACCGATGCAAAAAATGGCAAAAAAAGTTCAAAAATGCCAAAAAGAAAGATGCGACATGGCAAAGAAGTCTAAAAATGGCCAGTAATGCCAAAAAAAGAACGATTAGGCATGGCAAAGAAGTCCAAAAATGACCGATGCCAAAAATGCAAAAAAAGAACGATGCGGCATGGAAAAGGAGCCCAAAAAATTACCGTTGCCAATAATGGCCAAAAATGCAAAAAAAGGAACGATGCGGCATGGCAAAGAAGTCCAAAAATGTCCAAAAATGCAACAACTGAACGATCCGGAATGGCAAAGAAGTCCAAAAAATGACCGATGCCAAAAATGGCCAAAATGCAAAAAACGAACGATGCGGCATACAAAGAAGTCCAAAAAAAAGAAGTCCAAAAACTCACCGTTGCCAAAAATGGCCAAAATGCAAAAAAAGAACGATGCGGCATACAAAGAAGTACAAAAAATGACCGATGCCAAAAATGGCCAAAATGCAAAAAAAGAACGATGCGGAATAGCAAAGAAGTCCAAAAAATTACCGATGCCCAAAATTGCCAAAAATGCACGAAAAGAACGATGCGGCATGGCAAAGAAGTCCAAAAATGACCGATGCCAAAAATGGCCAAAAATGCAAAAAAAGAACGATGCTGAATGCCAAGAAGTCCAAAAAATTACCGATGCCAAATGACCGATGCCAAAAATGGCCAAAAATGCAAAAAAGAACGATGCTGCAAGCAAAGAAGTCCAAAAACTGACCGTTGCCAAAAATTGCCAAAAATGGCCAAAACTGGAAAAAAAGAACGATGCGGCATGGCAAAGAAGTCCAAAAATGGCCAAAAATGCAACAACTGAACGATCCGGAATGGCAAAGAAGTCCAAAAAATGACCGATGCCAAAAATGGTCAAAATGCAAAAAACGAACGATGCGGTATACAAAGAAGTCCAAAAAAATAAGTCCAAAAACTGACCGTTGCCAAAAATGGCTATAAATGCAAAAAAAGAACGATGCGGCATAGCAAAGAAGTCCAAAAAATGACCGATGCAAAAAATGGCAAAAAATGTTCAAAAATCCCAAAAAAAAGATGCGACATGGCAAAGAAATCTAAAAATTGCCAGTAATGCCAAAAAAGAACGATTAGGCATGGCAAAGAAGTCCAAAAATGACCGATGCCAAAAATGCAAAAAAAGAACGATGCGGCATGGAAAAGGAGCCCAAAAAATTACCGTTGCCAAAAATGGCCAAAAATGCAAAAAAAGGAACGATGCGGCATGGCAAAGAAGTCCAAAAATGGCCAAAAATGCAACAACTGAACGATCCGGAATGGCAAAGAAGTTCAACAACTGACCGTTGCCAAAAATTGCCAAAAATGGCCAAAACTGGAAAAAAAAACGATGCGGCATGGCAAAGAAGTCCAAAAACTGACCGTTGCCAAAGATGGCCAAAACTGCAAAAAAAGAACGATTCGGCATGGCCAAGAACTGCAAGAAATAACCGATGCCAAAAATGGCAAAAAATCCAAAAAAGAACGATACGACATGGCAAAGAAGTAAAAAAATTGCGAAAAATGCAAAAAAAGAACGATGCGGCATGGCAAAGAAGTCCAAAAAATGACCGTTGCCAAAAATGGCCAAAAATGCAAAAAAAAGAACGATGCGGCATGGCAAAGAAGTCCAAAAAATGACCGATGCCAAAAATGGCCACAAATGCAAAAAAAATAACGCTGCGGCATGGCAAAGAAGTCCAAAAAATGACCGATGCCAAAAATGGCCAAAATGCAAAAAAAGAACCATGTGGCATGGCAAAGAAGTTCAAAAAATGACCGATGCCAAAAATGCAAAAAAAGAACCATGCGGCATGGCAAAGAAGTTCAAAAAATGACCGATGCCAAAACTTCAAAAAAAGAACGATGCGGCATGGCAAAGAACTGCAACATATAACCGATGCCAAAAATGGCCAAAAATCCAAAAAAAGAACGATACGACATGGCAAAGAAGTAAAAAAATTGCTCAAAATGCAAAAAAAGAACGATGCCAAAAATGGCCAAAAATACAAAAACAAAAACGATGCGGCATGGCAAAGAAGTCCAAAAAATGACCGATGCCAAAAAAGGCCAAAATGCAAAAAAAGAACGATGTGGCATACAAAGAGGTCCAAAAAATGACTGATGCCAAAAATGGTCAAAATCCAAAAAAAGAACGATACGACATGGCAAAGAAGTAAAAAAATTGCGAAAAATGCAAAAAAAGAACGATGCCAAAAATGGCCAAAAATGCAAAAACAAAAACGATGCGACATGGCAAAGAAGTCCAAAAATGGCCAGTAATGCCAAAAAAAGAACGATGCGGCATGGCAAAGAAGTCCAAAAAATGACCGATGCCAAAAATGGTCAAAATACAAAAAAAGAACGATACGACATGGCAAAGAAGTAAAAAAATTGCGAAAAATGCAAAAAAAGAACGATGCCAAAAATGGCCAAAAATGGAAAAACAAAAACGATGCGACATGGCAAAGAAGTCCAAATATGGCCAGTGATGCCAAAAAAAGAACGATGCGGCATGGCAAAGAAGTCCAAAAATGACCGATGCCAAAAATGCAAAAAAAGAACGATGCGGCATGGAAAAGGAGCCCAAAAAATTACCGTTGCCAAAAATGGCCAAAAATGCAAAAAAAAAGAAGGATGCGGCATGGCAAAGAAGTCCAAAAATGGCCAAAAATGCTACAACAGAACGATCCGGAATGGCAAAGAAGTCCAAAAAATGACCGTTGCCAAAAATGGCCAAAAATGCAAAAAAGAACGATGATGCAAGCAAAGAAGTCCAAAAAATGACCGATGCAAAAAATGTTCAAAAATCCCAAAAAGAAAGATGCGACATGGCAAAGAAATCTAAAAATGGCCAGTAATGCCAAAAAAGAACGATTAGGCATGGCAAAGAAGTCCAAAAATGACCGATGCCAAAAATGCAAAAAAAGAACGATGCGGCATGGAAAAGGAGCCCAAAAAATTACCGTTGCCAAAAATGGCCAAAAATGCAAAAAAAGGAACGATGCGGCATGGCAAAGAAGTCCAAAAATGGCCAAAAATGCAACAACTGAACGATTCGGAATGGCAAAGAAGTCCAACAACTGACCGTTGCCAAAAATTGCCAAAAATGGCCAAAACTGGAAAAAAAGAACGATGCGGCATGGCAAAGAAGTCCAAAAACTGACCGTTGCCAAAAATGGCCACAAATGCAAAAAAAATAACGCTGCGGCATGGCAAAGAAGTTCAAAAAATGACCGATGCCAAAAATGCAAAAAAAGAACCATGCGGCATGGCAAAGAAGTTCAAAAAATGACCGATGCCAAAACTTCAAAAAAAGAACGATGCGGCATGGCAAAGAACTGCAACAAATAACCGATGCCAAAAATGGCCAAAAATCCAAAAAAAGAACGATACGACATGGCAAAGAAGTAAAAAAAATGCTCAAAATGCAAAAAAAGAACGATGCCAAAAATGGCCAAAAATACAAAAACAAAAACGATGCGGCATGGCAAAGAAGTCCAAAAAATGACCGATGCCAAAAAAGGCCAAAATGCAAAAAAAGAACGATGTGGCATACAAAGAAGTCCAAAAAATGACCGATGCCAAAAATGGCCAAAATCCAAAAAAAGAACGATACGACATGGCAAAGAAGTAAAAAAATTGCGAAAAATGCAAAAAAAGAACGATGCCAAAAATGGCCAAAAATGCAAAAACAAAAACGATGTGACATGGCAAAGAAGTCCAAAAATGGCCAGTAATGCCAAAAAAAGAACGATGCGGCATAACAAAGAAGTCCAAAAATGACCGATGCCAAAAATGCAAAAAAAGAACGATGCGGCATGGAAAAGGAGCCCAAAAAATTACCGTTTAAAGAACGATGTGGCACACAAAGAAGTCCAAAAAATGACCGATGCCAAAAATGGCCAAAATGCAAAAAAAGAACGATGCGGAATAGCAAAGAAGTCCAAAAAATGACCGATGCCAAAAAAGGCCAAAATGCAAAACAAGAACGATGTGGCATACAAAGAAGTCCAAAAAATTACCGATGCCAAAAATGGCCAAAATGCTAAAAAAGAACGATGCGGAATAGCAAAGAAGTCCAAAAAATTACCGATGCCCAAAAATGCCAAAAATGCACGAAAAGAACGATGCGGCATGGCAAAGAAGTCCAAAAAATGAACGTTGTCAATAATGGCCAAAAATGCAAAAAAAAACGATGCGGCATGCAAAGAAGTCTAAAAAATGACCGTTGCCAAATGACCGATGCCAAAAATGGCCAAAAATGCAAAAAAGAACGATGCTGCATGCAAAGAAATCCAAAAACTGTCCGTTGCCAAAAATGGCCAAAACTGCAAAAAACGAACGATGCGGCATGGCAAAGAAGTCCAAAAACTGACTGTTGCCAAAGATGGCCAAAACTTCAAAAAAAGAGCGATGCGGCATGGCAAAGAACTGCAACAAATAACCGATGCCAAAAATGGCCAAAAATCCAAAAAAAGAACGATACGACATGGCAAAGAAGTAAAAACATTGCGAAAAATGCAAAAAAAGAACGATGCCAAAAATGCAAAAACAAAAACGATGCGGCATGGCAAAGAAGTCCAAAAATGGCCAGTAATGCCAAAAAAAGAACGATGCGGCATGGCAAAGAAGTCCAAAAATGACCGATGCCAAAATGCCAAAAAAGAACGATGCGGCATGGAAAAGGAGCCCAAAAAATTACCGTTGCCAAAAATGGCCAAAAATGCAAAAAAAAGAAGGATGCGGCATGGCAAAGAAGTCCAAAAATGGCCAAAAATGATACAACAGAACGATCCGGAATGGCAAAGAAGTCCCAAAAATGACCGTTGCCAAAAATGGCTATAAATGCAAAAAAAGAACGATGCGGCATAGCAAAGAAGTCCAAAAAATGACCGATGCAAAAAATGGCAAAAAATGTTCAAAAATGCCAAAAAGAAAGATGCGACATTTCAAAGAAGTCTAAAAATGGCCAGTAATGCTAAAAAAAGAACGATTAGGCATGGCAAAGAAGTCCAAAAATGACCGATGCCAAAAATGCAAAAAAAGAACGATGCGGCATGGAAAAGGAGCCCAAAAAATTACCGTTGCCAATAATGGCCAAAAATGCAAAAAAAGGAACGATGCGGCATGGCAAAGAAGTCCACAAAATGTCCAAAAATGCAACAACTGAACGATCCGGAATGGCAAAGAAGTCCAAAAAATGACCGATGCCAAAAATGGCCAAAATGCAAAACACGAACGATGCGGCATACAAAGAAGTCCAAAAAAAAGAAGTCCAAAAACTCACCGTTGCCAAAAATGGCCAAAATGCAAAAAAAGAACGATGCGGCATACAAAGAAGTACAAAAAATGACCGATGCCAAAAATGGCCAAAATGCAAAAAAAGAACGATGCGGAATAGCAAAGAAGTCCAAAAAATTACCGATGCCCAAAATTGCCAAAAATGCACGAAAAGAACGATGCGGCATGGCAAAGAAGTCCAAAAATGACCGATGCCAAAAATGGCCAAAAATGCAAAAAAAGAACGATGCTGAATGCCAAGAAGTCCAAAAAATGACCGATGCCAAATGACCGATGCCAAAAATGGCCAAAAATGCAAAAAAGAACGATGCTGCAAGCAAAGAAGTCCAAAAACTGACCGTTGCCAAAAATTGCCAAAACTGGAAAAAAAGAACGATGCGGCATGGCAAAGAAGTCCAAAAATGGCCAAAAATGCAACAACTGAACGATCCGGAATGGCAAAGAAGTCCAAAAAATGACCGATGCCAAAAATGGTCAAAATGCAAAAAACGAACGATGCGGCATAGCAAAGAAGTCCAAAAAATGACCGATGCAAAAAATGGCCAAAAATGTTCAAAAATCCCAAAAAGAAAGATGCGACATGGCAAAGAAATCTAAAAATGGCCAGTAATGCCAAAAAAGAACGATTAGGCATGGCAAAGAAGTCCAAAAATGACCGATGCCAAAAATGCAAAAAAAGAACGATGCGGCATGGAAAAGGAGCCCAAAAAATTACCGTTGCCAAAAATGGCTATAAATGCAAAAAAAGAACGATGCGGCATAGCAAAGAAGTCCAAAAAATGACCGATGCAAAAAATGGCAAAAAATGTTCAAAAATCCCAAAAAGAAAGATGCGACATGGCAAAGAAATCTAAAAATGGCCAGTAATGCCAAAAAAGAACGATTAGGCATGGCAAAGAAGTCCAAAAATGACCGATGCCAAAAATGCAAAAAAAGAACGATGCGGCATGGAAAAGGAGCCCAAAAAATTACCGTTGCCAAAAATGGCCACAAATGCAAAAAAAGAAAGATGCGGCATGGCAAAGAAGTCCAAAAATGGCCAAAAATGCAACAACTGAACGATCCGGAATGGCAAAGAAGTCCAACAACTGACCGTTGCCAAAAATTGCCAAAAATGGCCAAAACTGGAAAAAAAGAACGATGCGGCATGGCAAAGAAGTCCAAAAATGGCCAAAAATGCAACAACTGAACGATCCGGAATGGCAAAGAAGTCCAAAAACTGACCGTTGCCAAAGATGGCCAAAACTGCAAAAAAAGAACGATTCGGCATGGCCAAGAACTGCAAGAAATAACCCATGCCAAAAATGGCAAAAAATCCAAAAAAGAACGATACGACATGGCAAAGAAGTAAAAAAATTGCGAAAAATGCAAAAAAAGAACGATGCGGCATGGCAAAGAAGTCCAAAAAATGACCGTTGCCAAAAATGGCCAAAAATGCAAAAAAAAAACGATGCGGCATGGCAAAGAAGTCCAAAAAATGACCGATGCCAAAAATGGCCACAAATGCAAAAAAAATAACGCTGTGGCATGGCAAAGAAGTCCAAAAAATGACCGATGCCAAAAATGGCCAAAATGCAAAAAAAGAACCATGTGGCATGGCAAAGAAGTTCAAAAAATGACCGATGCCAAAAATGCAAAAAAAGAACCATGCGGCATGGCAAAGAAGTTCAAAAAATGACCGATGCCAAAACTTCAAAAAAAGAACGATGCGGCATGGCAAAGAACTGCAACAAATAACCGATGCCAAAAATGGCCAAAAATCCAAAAAAAGAACGATACGACATGGCAAAGAAGTAAAAAAATTGCTCAAAATGCAAAAAAAGAACGATGCCAAAAATGGCCAAAAATACAAAAACAAAAACGATGCGGCATGGCAAAGAAGTCCAAAAAATGACCGATGCCAAAAAAGGCCAAAATGCAAAAAAAGAACGATGTGGCATACAAAGAGGTCCAAAAAATGACCGATGCCAAAAATGGTCAAAATCCAAAAAAAGAACGATACGACATGGCAAAGAAGTAAAAAAATTGCGAAAAATGCAAAAAAAAGAACGATGCCAAAAATGGCCAAAAATGCAAAAACAAAAACGATGCGACATGGCAAAGAAGTCCAAAAATGGCCAGTAATGCCAAAAAAAAGAACGATGCGGCATGGCAAAGAAGTCCAAATAATGACCGATGCCAAAAATGGCCAAAATCCAAAAAAAGAACGATACGACATGGCAAAGAAGTAAAAAAATTGCGAAAAATGCAAAAAAAAACGATGCCAAAAATGGCCAAAAATGGAATAACAAAAACGATGCGACATGGCAAAGAAGTCCAAATATGGCCAGTAATGCCAAAAAAAGAACGATGCGGCATGGCAAAGAAGTCCAAAAATGACCGATGCCAAAAATGCAAAAAAAGAACGATGCGGCATGGAAAAGGAGCCCAAAAAATTACCGTTGCCAAAAATGGCCAAAAATGCAAAAAAAAATAAGGATGCGGCATGGCAAAGAAGTCCAAAAATGGCCAAAAATGCTACAACAGAACGATCCGGAATGGCAAAGAAGTCCAAAAAATGACCGTTGCCAAAAATGGCTATAAATGCAAAAAAAGAACGATGCGGCATAGCAAAGAAGTCCAAAAAATGACCGATGCAAAACATGGCAAAAAATGTTCAAAAATTCCAAAAAGAAAGATGCGACATGGCAAAGAAGTCTAAAAATGGCCAGTAATGCCAAAAAAAGAACGATTAGGCATGGCAAAGAAGTCCAAAAATTACCGATGCCAAAAATGCAAAAAAAGAACGATGCGGCATGGAAAAGGAGCCCAAAAAATTACCGTTGCCAAAAATGGCCAAAAATGCAAAAAAAGGAACGATGCGGCATGGCAAGGAAGTCCAAAAATGGCCAAAAATGCAACAACTGAACGATCCGGAATGGCAAAGAAGTCCAAAAAATGACCGATGCCAAAAATGGCCAAAATGCAAAAAAAGAACGATGCGGCATACAAAGAAGTACAAAAAATGACCGATGCCAAAAATGGCCAAAATGCAAAAAAAGAACGACGCGGAATAGCAAATGTCAAAAAATCCAAAAAAAGAACGATACGACATGGCAAAGAAGTAAAAAAATTGCGAAAAATGCAAAAAAAGGACGATGCGACATGGCAAAGAAGTCCAAAATATGACCGATGCCAAAAATGGCCAAAAATGCAAAAAAAGAACGATGCGGCAGGGCAAAGAAGTCCAAAAACTGACCGATGCCAAAAATGGCCAAAATGCAAAAAAAATAACGCTGCGGCATGGAAAAGAAGTCCAAAAAATGACCGATGCCAAAAATGGCTAAAATGCAAAAAAAGAACCATGCGGCATGGCAAAGAAATTCAACAAATAACCGATGCCAAAAATGGCCAAAAATCCAAAAAAAGAACGATACGACATGGCAAAGAAGTAAAAAAATTGCGAAAAATGCAAAAAAAGAACGATGCCAAAAATGGCCAAAAATGCAAAAACAAAAACGATGCGGCATGGCAAAGAAGTCCAAAAAATGACCGATGCCAAAAAAGGCCAAAATGCAAAAAAAGAACGATGTGGCATACAAAGAAGTCCAAAAAATGACCGATGCCAAAAATGGCCAAAATCCAAAAAAAGAACTATACGACATGGCAAAGAAGTAAAAAAATTGCGAAAAATGCAAAAAAAGAACGATGCCAAAAATGGCCAAAAATGCAAAAACAAAAACGATGCGACATGGCAAAGAAGTCCACAAATGGCCAGTAATGCCAAAAAAAGAACGATGCGGCATGGCAAAAAAGTCCAAAAATGACCGATGCCAAACATGCAAAAAAAGAACGATGCGGCATGGAAAAGGAGCCCAAAAAATTACCGTTGCCAAAAATGGCCAAAAATGCAAAAAAAAGAAGGATGCGGCATGGCAAAGAAGTCCAAAAATTGCCAAAAATGCTACAACAGAACGATCCGGAATGGCAAAGAAGTCCAAAAAATGACCGTTGCCAAAAATGGCTATAAATGCAAAAAAAGAACGATGCGGCATAGCAAAGAAGTCCAAAAAATGACCGATGCAAAAAATGGCAAAAAATGTTCAAAAATGTCAAAAAGAAAGATGCGACATGGCAAAGAAGTCTAAAAATGGCCAGTAAATGCAAAAAAAGGAACGATGCCGCATGGCAAAGAAGTCCAAAAATGGCCAAAAATGCAACAACACAACGATCCGGAATGGCAAAGAAGTCCAAAAAATGACCGATGCCAAAAATGGCCAAAATGCAAAAAAAGAACGATGCGGCATACAAAGAAGTCCAAAAAAAAGAAGTCCAAAAAAAATGCAACAACACAACGATCCGGAATGGCAAAGAAGTCCAAAAACTGACCGTTGCCAAAGATGGCCAAAACTGCAAAAAAAGAAAGATGCGGCATGGCAAAGAAGTCCAAAAAATGACCGATGCCAAAAATGGCCCCAAATGCAAAAAAAATAAAGAAATAACCAATGCCAAAAATGGCAAAAAATCCAAAAAAAGAACGATACGACGTGGCAAAGAAGTAAAAAAATTGCGAAAAATGCAAAAAAAGAACGATGCGGCATGGCAAAGAAGTCCAAAAAATGACCGATGCCAAAAATGGGCAAAAATGCAAAAAAAGAACGATGCGGCATGGCAAAGAAGTCCAAAAAATGACCGATGCCAAAAATGGCCCCAAATGCAAAAAAAATAACGCTGCGGCATGGCAAAGAAGTCCAAAAAATGACCGATGCCAAAAATGGCCAAAATGCAAAAAAAGAACCATGCGGCATGGCAAAGAAGTTCAAAAAATGACCGATGCCAAAAATTGCCAAAAATGCAAAAAAAGAACGATGCGGCATGGCAAAGAAGTCCAAAAAATGACCGATGCCAAAAATGGCCACAAATGCAAAAAAAATAACGCTGCGGCATGGCAAAGAAGTCCAAAAAATGACCGATGCCAAAAATGGCCAAAATTCAAAAAAAAGAACCATGCGGCATGGCAAAGAAGTTCAAAAAATGACCGATGCCAAAAATGCAAAAAAAGAACGATGCGGCATGGCAAAGAAGTCCAAAAACTGACTGTTGCCAAAGATGGCCAAAACATCAAAAAAAGAACGATGCGGCATGGCAAAGAACTGCAACAAATAACTGATGCCAAAAATGGCCAAAAATCCAAAAAACGAACGATACGATATGGCAAAGAAGTAAAAAAATTGCGAAAAATGCAAAAAAAGAACGATGCCAAAAATGGCCAAAAATGCAAAAACAAAAACGATGCGGCATGGCAAAGAAGTCCAAAAAATTACCGACGCCAAAAAAGTCCAAAATGCAAAAAAAGAACGATGTGGCATACAAAGAAGTCCAAAAAATGACCGATGCCAAAAATAGCCAAAATCCAAAAAAAGAACGATACGACATGGCAAAGAAGTAAAAAAATTGCGAAAAATGCAAAAAAAGAACGATGCCAAAAATGGCCAAAAATGCAAAAACAAAAACGATGCGACATGGCAAAGAAGTCCAAAAATGGCCAGTAATGCCAAAAAAGAACGATGCGGCATGGCAAAGAAGTCCAAAAATGACCGATGCCAAAAATGCAAAAAAAGAACGATGCGGCATGGAAAAGGAGCCCAAAAAATTACCGTTGCCAAAAATGGCCAAAAATGCAAAAAAAAGAAGGATTCGGCATGGCAAAGAAGTCCAAAAATGGCCAAAAATGCTACAACAGAACGATCCGGAATGGCAAAGAAGTCCAAAAAATGACCGTTGCCGAAAATGGATATAAATGCAAAAAAAGAACGATGCGGCATAGCAAAGAAGTCCAAAAAATGACCGATGCAAAAAATGGCAAAAAATGTTCAAAAATGCCAAAAAGAAAGATGCGACATGGCAAAGAAGTCTAAAAATGGCCAGTAATGCCAAAAAAAGTACGATGCGGCATGGCAAAGAAGTCCAAAAATGACCGATGCCAAAAATGCAAAAAAAGGAACGATGCGGCATGGCAAAGAAGTCAAAAAATGGCCAAAAATGCAACAACAGAACGATCCGGAATGGCAAAGAAGTCCAAAAAATGACCGATGCCAAAAATTGCCAAAAATCCAAAATAAGAACGATGCGGCATGGCAAAGAAGTCCAAAAAATGACCGATGCCCAAAATTGCCAAAAATGCACGAAAAGAACGATGCGGCATGGCAAAGAAGTCCAAAAAATGACCGATGCCAAAAATGGCCAAAAATGCAAAAAAAGAACGATGCGGAATGCCAAGAAGTCCAAAAAATTACCGATGCCAAATGTCCGATGCCAAAAATGGCCAAAAATGCAAAACAGAACGATGCTGCAAGCAAAGAAGTCCAAAAACTGACCGTTGCCAAAAATTGCCAAAAATGGCCAAAACTGGAAAAAAGAACGATGCGGCATGGCAAAGAAGTCCAAAAACTGATCCTTGCCAAAGATGGCCAAAACTGCAAAAAAAGAACGATTCGGCAAGGCCAGGAACTGCAAGAAATAACCGATGCCAAAAATGGCAAAAAATCCAAAAAAAGAACGATACGACATGGCAAAGAAGTAAAAAAATTGCGAAAAATGCAAAAAAAGAACGATGCGGCATGACAAAGAAGTCCAAAAAATGACCGATGCCAAAAATGGCCAAAAATGCAAAAAAAGAACGATGCGGCATGGCAAAGAAGTCCAAAAAATGACCGATGCCAAAAATGGCCACAAATGCAAAAAAAATAACGCTGCGGCATGGCAAAGAAGTCCAAAAAATGACCGATGCCAAAAATGGGCAAATTCCAAAAAAAGAACGATGTGGCATACAAAGAAGTCGAAAAAATGACCGATGCCAAAAATGGCCAAAATGCAAAAAAAAGGACGATGCGGAATAGCAAAGAAATCCAAAAAATTACCGATGCCCAAAAATGCCAAAAATGCACGAAAAAACGATGCGGCATGGCAAAGAAGTCCAAAAAATGGCCGATGCCAAAAATGGCGAAAAATGCAAAAAAAGAACGATGCGGCATGGCAAAGAAGTCCAAAAATGGCCAAAAATGCAAAAAAAAACGATGCGACATGGCAAAGAAGTCCAAAAAATGACCAATGCCAAAAATGGCCAAAAATGTAAAACACGAACGATGCGGCATGGCAAACAAGTCCCAAAATGGCCAAAAATGCAAAAAAAGAACAATGCGACATGGCAAAGAAGTCCAAAAAATGACCGATGCAAAAAATGGCAAAAAAATTCAAAAATGCAAAAAAGAACGATGCGACATGGCAAAGAAGTCAAAAATGGCCAAAAATGCAAAGAAAAGAACGATGCGGTAGTCTACTAAATGATAATAATGATTTTAATGTGTTGACATTAATAAATATTAATTTACTTCTCTAGAATAGAGAGTTCTAAGAACTGCAAAAACATATTCTTGAATAATAGCAACTGATCCCAATAATAATTATTAGCTGATCCTAATACTAATAAAAAATTACCGATGCCAAAAATGGCAAAAATGCAAAAAAGAACTATGCTGCATGCAAAGAAGTCCAAAAACTGACCGTTGCCAAAAATGGCCAAAACTACAAAAAAGGAAGATGCGGCATGGCATAGAAGTCCAAAAACTGACCGTTGCCAAAGATGGACAAAACTACAAAAAAAGAACGATGCGGCTGTCAAATAAGTCCAACAAATGACTGATGCCCAAAATGGCCCAAAAATCCAAAAAAGAACGATTCGGTATGGTTAAGAAGTCCAGAAAATGACCGATGCCAAAAATGGCAAAAAATGCTAAAAAAGAACGATGCTGAATGGCAAAAAAGTCCAAAAAATGACCGAAAAATGGCAAAAAATGCAAAAAAAGAACGATGTTGCATGGCAAAAAGTCCAAAAAATGACCGATGCCAAAAATGGCCAAAAATGCAAAAAAGGAACGCTGCAGCATGGCAAAGGAGTCCAAAAAATGACCGATGCCAAAAATGGCCAAAAATGCAAAAAAAGAACGATGCGGCATGACAAAGTAGTCCAAAAAATGACCGATGCCAAAAGTGGCCAAAAATGCAAAAAAAGAACGATGCGGCATGGCAAAGAAGTCCAAAAAATGACCGATGCCAAAAATGGCCAAAATGCCAAAAAAGAACGATGCGACATGGCAAAGAAGTCTAAAAAATGACCGATGCCAAAAATGGCCAAAAATGCAAAAAAAGAACGATGCGACATGGCAAATAAATCCACAAAATTACCGATGCCAAAAATGGCAAAAAATGCAAAAAAAGAACGATGTTGCATGGCAAAAAAGTCCAAAAACTGACCGATGCCACAAATGGCCAAAAATGCAAAAAAGGAACGCTGCGGCATAGAAAAGGAGTCCAAAAAATTACCGATGCCAAAAATGGCCAAAATGCAAAAAAAGAACGATGCGGCATACAAAGAAGTCCAAAAAATAACCGAAGCCAAAAATGGCCAAAAATGCAAAAAAAGAACGATGCGACATGGCAAATAAATCCACAAAATTACCGATGCCAAAAATGGCAAAAAATGCAAAAAAAGAACGATGTTGCATGGCAAAAAAGTCCAAAAACTGACCGATGCCACAAATGGCCAAAAATGCAAAAAAGGAACGCTGCGGCATAGAAAAGGAGTCCAAAAAATTACCGCTGCCAAAAATGGCCAAAATTCCAAAAAAAAAAAGAACGATGCGGCATGGCAAAGAAGTCGAAAAAATGACCGATGCCAAAAATGGCCAAAATGCAACAAAAGAACGATGCGGCATGGCAAAGAAGTCCAAAAAATTACGGATGCCAAAAATGCAAAAAAAGAACGATGCGGCATGGCAAAGAAGTCCAAAAAATGACCGATGCCAAAAATGGCCAAAATGCCAAAAAAGAACGATGCGGCATGGCAAAGAAGTCCAAAAAATTACCGATGCCTAAAATTTCCAAAAATGCACGAAAAGAACGATGCGGCATGGCAAAGAAGTCCAAAATATGACCGATGCCAAAAATGCAAAGAAGTCCAAAAAATGACCGATGCCAAAAATGGACAAAATGCAAAAAAGGAACGATGCGGCATAGCAAAGAAGTCCAAAAAATGACCGATGCCAAAAATGGCCAAAAGGCAAAAAAAGAACAATGCGGCATGCAAAGAAGTCCAAAAATGACCAATGCCAAATGACCGATGCCAAAAATGGCCAAAACTGCAAAAAAAGAACAATGCGGAATGCAAAGAAGTAAAAAAAATGACCGATGCCAAAAATGGACAAAATTCCAAAAAAAGAACGATGAGGCATGGCAAAGAAGTCCAAAAAATTACCGATGCCCAAAATTTCCAAAAATGCACGAAAAGAACGATGCGGAATGCAAAGAAGTCCAAAAAATGACCGATGCCAAAAATGGACAAAATGCAAAAAAGGAACGATGCGGCATGGCAAACAAGTCCAAAAAATGACCGATGCCAAAAATGGCCAAAAGGCAAAAAAAGAACAATGCGGAATGCAAAGAAGTAAAAAAAATGACCGATGCCAAAAATGCAAAAAAAGAACGATTCGGCATGGCCAAGAACTGCCACAAATAACCGATGCCAAAAATGGCAAAAAATCCAAAAAAAGAACGATGCGGCTGTCAAATAAGTCCAACAAATGACCGATGCCAAAAATGGCCAAAAATGCAAAAAAGAACGATTCGGTATGGTTAAGAAGTCCAGAAAATGACCGATGCCAAAAATGGCAAAAAATGCAAAAAAAGAACGATGCTGCATGGCAAAAAAGTCCAAAAAATGACCGAAAAATGGCAAAAAATGCAAAAAAAGAACGATGTTGCATGGCAAAAAAGTCCAAAAAATGACCGATGCCAAAAATGGCCAAAAATGTAAAAAAAGAACAATGCGGCATGGCAAAGAAGTCCAAAAAATGACCGATGCCAAAAATGGCCAAAAATGCAAAAAAAGCACGATGCGACATGCAAAGAAGTCCAAAAAATGAACGATGCCAAATGACCGATGCCAAAAATGGCCACAAATGCAAAAAAGACCTATGCTATCCAAAAACTGACCGTTGCCAAAAATGGCCAAAACTACAAAAAAAGAACGATGCGGCATGGCATAGAAGTCCAAAAACTGACCGTTGCCAAAAATGGCCAAAACTGCAAAAAAAGAACAATGCGGAATGCAAAGAAGTCCAAAAAATGACCGATGCCAAAAATGGACAAAATGCAAAAAAGGAACGATGCGACATGGCAATGAAGTCCAAAAAATGACCGATGCCAAAAATGGCCAAAAGGCAAAAAAAGAACAATGCGGCATGCAAAGAAGGCCAAAAAATGACCGATGCCAAATGACCGATGCCAAAAATGGCCAAAACTGCAAAAAATGGACAATGCGGAATGCAAAGAAGTAAAAAAAATGACCGATGCCAAAAATGGCCAAAAATGCAAAAAAAGAACGATGCGGCATGGCAAAGAAGTCCAAAAAATGCCCGATGCCAAAAATGGCCAAAATGCCAAAAAAGAACGATGAGGCATGGCAAAGAAGTCCAAAAAATTACCGATGCCCAAAATTTCCACAAATGCAGGAAAAGAACGATGCGGCATGGCAAAGAAGTCCAAAAAATGACCGATGCCAAAAATGGCCAAAAATGCCAAAAAAGAACGATGCGGCATGGCCTAGAAGTCCAAAAACTGACCGTTGCCAAAGATGGCCAAAACTGCAAAAAAACAACAATGCGGAATGCAAAGAAGTCCAAAAAATGACCGATGCCAAAAATGGACAAAATGCAAAAAAGGAACAATGCGGCATTACAAAAAAGTCCAAAAAATTACCGATGCCAAAAATGGCCAAAATGCAAAAAAAGAATTATGCGCCATACAAAGAAGTCCAAAAAATGACCGATGCCAAAAATGGACAAAATGCAAAAAAAGAACGATGCGGCATGGCAAAGAAGTCCAAAAAATGACCGATGCCAAAAATGGCCAAAATGCCAAAAAAGAACGATGCGGCATGGCAAAGAAGTCCAAAAAATTACCGATGCCCAAAATTTCCAAAAATGAACGAAAAGAACGATGCGGCATGGCAAAGAAGTCCAAAAAATTACCGATGCCAAAATGGCCAAAAATGCAAAAAAAGAACGATGCGGCATGCAAAAAAGTCCAAAAAATGAACGATGCCAAATGACCGAAGCCAAAAATGGCCAAAAATGCAAAAAAGAACTATGCTATCCAAAAACTGACCGTTGCCAAAAATGGCCAAAACTACAAAAAAAGAACGATGCGGCATGGCATAGAAGTCCAAAAACTGACCGTTGCCAAAGATGGCCAAAACTGCAAAAAAAGAACAATGCGGAATGCAAAGAAGTCCAAAAAATGACCGATGCCAAAAATGGACAAAATGCAAAAAAGGAACGATGCGGCATGGCAAAGAAGTCCAAAAAATGACCGATGCCAAAAATGGCCAAAAGGCAAAAAAAGAACAATGCGGCATGCAAAGAAGTCCAAAAAATGACCGATGCAAAATGACCGATGCCAAATGACCGATGCCAAAAATGGCCAAAACAGCAAAAAAAGAACAATGCGGAATGCAAAGAAGGAAAAAAAATTACCGATGCCAAAAATGGCCAAAATGCAACAAAGAACGATGCGGCATACAAAGAAGTCCATAAAATGACCGATCCCAAAAATGGACACAATGCAAAAAAAGAACGATGCGGAATAGCAAAGAAGTCCAAAAAATGACCGATGCCAAAATGGCCACAAATGCAAAAAAATAACGCTGCGGCATGGCAAAGAAGTCCAAAAAATGACCGATGCCAAACATGGCCAAAATGCAAAAAAAGAACCACGCGGCATGGCAAAGAAGTTCAAAAAATGACCGTTGCCAAAGATGGCCAAAACTGCTAAAAAAGAACGATTCGGCATGGCCAAGAACTGCAACAAATAACCGATGCCAAAATGGCAAAAAATCCAAAAAAAGAACGATACGACATGGCAAAGAAGTAAAAAAATGGCCAAAAATGCAAAAAAAAGAAGGATGCGGCACGGCAAAGAAGTCCAAAAATGGCCAAAAATGCTACAACAGAACGATCCGGAATGGCAAAGAAGTCCAAAAAAAGACCGATGCCAAAAATGGCCAAAAATGCAAAAAAAAAGAACGATGCGGCATGGCAAAGAAGTCCCAAAAATTACCGATGCCCAAAATTTCCAAAAATGCACGAAAAGAACGATGCGGCATGGCAAAGAAGTCCAAAAAATGACCGATGCCAAAATGGCCAAAAATGCAAAAAAAGAACGATGCGGCATGCAAAGAAGTCCAAAAAATGAACGATGCCAAATGACCGATGCCAAAAATGGCCAAAAATGCAAAAAAGAACTATGCTATCCAAAAACTGACCGTTGCCAAAAATGGCCAAAACTACAAAAAAAGAACGATGCGGCATGGCATAGAAGTCCAAAAACTGACCGTTGCCAAAGATGGCCAAAACTGCAAAAAAAGAACAATGCGGAATGCAAAGAAGTCCAAAAAATGACCGATGCCAAAAATTGCCAAAAATGCAAAAAAAGAACGATGCGGAATGCCAAGAAGTCCAAAAAATTACCGATGCCAAATGACCGATGCCAAAAATGGCCAAAAATGCAAAAAAAGAACGATGCTGCAAGCAAAGAAGTCCAAAAACTTACCGTTGCCAAAAATTGCCAAAACTGGCCAAAACTGCAAAAAAAGAACGATGCGGCATGGCAAAGAAGTCCAAAAACTGACCGTTGCCAAAGATGGCCAAAACTGCAAAAAAAGAACGATTCGGCATGGCCAAGAACTGCAACAAATAACCGATGCCACAAATGGCAAAAAATCCAAAAAAAGAACGATACGACATGGCAAGGAAGTAAAAAAATTGCGAAAAATGCAAAAAAAAGAACGATGCGGCATGGAAAAGGAGCCCAAAAAATTACCGTTGCCAAAAATGGCCAAAAATGCAAAAAAAAGAAGGATGCGGCACGGCAAAGAAGTCCCAAAATGGCCAAAAATGCTACAACAGAACGATCCGGAATGGCAAAGAAGCCCAAAAGAAGACCGATGCCAAAAATGGCCAAAAATGCAAAAAAAAAGAACGATGCGGCATGGCAAAGAAGTCCCAAAAATTACCGATGCCAAAAATGGCCACAAATTCAAAAAAATAACGCTGCGGCATGGCAAAGAAGTCAAAAAAATGACCGATGCCAAAAATGGCCAAAATGCAAAAAAAGAACCATGCGGCATGGCAAAGAAGTTCAAAAAATGACCGATGCCAAAAATTGCCAAAAATGCAAAAAAAGAACGATGCGGAATGCCAAGAAGTCCAAAAAATGGCCGATGCCAAAAATGGCCAAAAATGCAAAAAAGTACGATGCTGCAAGCAAAGAAGTCCAAAAACTGACCGTTGCCAAAAATTGCCAAAAATGGCCAAAACTGCAAAAAAAAGAACGATGCGGCATGGCAAAGAAGTCCAAAAACTGACCGTTGCCAAAGATGGCCAAAACTGCAAAAAAAGAACGATTCGGCATGGCCAAGAACTGCAACAAATAACCGATGCCAAAAATGGCAAAAATCCAAAAAAAGAACGATACGACATGGCAAAGAAGTAAAAAAAGTGCGAAAAATGCAAAAAAAGAACGATGCGGCATGGCAAAGAAGTCCAAAAAATTACCGATGCCAAAAATGGCCAAAAATGCAAAAAAAGAACGATGCGGCATGGCAAAGAAGTCCAAAAAATGACCGATGCCAAAAATGGCCAAAATGCAAAAAAGAACGATGCGGCATGGCAAAGAAATCCAAAAAATGACCGATGCCAAAAATGGCCAAAAATGCAAAAAAAGAACAATGTGGAATTCAAAGAAGTCCAAAAAATGACCGATGCCAAAAATGGCCAAAAATGCAAAAAAGTACGATGCTGCAAGCAAAGAAGTCCAAAAACTGACCGTTGCCAAAAATTGCCAAAAATGGCCAAAACTGCAAAAAAAAGAACGATGCGGCATGGCAAAGAAGTCCAAAAACTGACCGTTGCCAAAGATGGCCAAAACTGCAAAAAAAGAACGATTCGGCATGGCCAAGAACTGCAACAAATAACCGATGCCAAAAATGGCAAAAATCCAAAAAAAGAACGATACGACATGGCAAAGAAGTAAAAAAAGTGCGAAAAATGCAAAAAAAGAACGATGCGGCATGGCAAAGAAGTCCAAAAAATTACCGATGCCAAAAATGGCCAAAAATGCAAAAAAAGAACGATGCGGCATGGCAAAGAAGTCCAAAAAATGACCGATGCCAAAAATGGCCAAAATGCAAAAAAGAACGATGCGGCATGGCAAAGAAATCCAAAAAATGACCGATGCCAAAAATGGCCAAAAATGCAAAAAAAGAACAATGTGGAATTCAAAGAAGTCCAAAAAATGACCGATGCCAAAAATGGCCAAAATGCCAAAAAAGAACGATGCGGCATGGCAAAGAAGTCCAAAAATGACCGATGCCAAAAATTGCCAAAATGCAAAAAAGAACGATGCGCCATACAAAGAAGTCAAAAAATGACCGATGCCAAAAATTGACAAAATGCAAAAACGGAACGATGCGGCATTGCAAAAAAGTCAAAAAATTACCGATGCCAAAAATGGCCAAAATGCAAAAAAAGAACGATGCGCCATACAAAGAAGTCCAAAAAATGACCGATGCCAAAAATGGACAACATGCAAAAAAGAACGATGCGGCATACAAAGAAGTCCAAAAAATGACCGAAGCCCAAAATGGCCAAAAATGCAAAAACAGAACGATGCGGCATGGCAAAGAAGTCCAAAAAATGACCGATGCCAAAAATGGCCAAAATGCCAACAAAGAACGATGCGGCATGGCAAAGAAGTCCAAAAAATTACCGATGCCCAAAATTTCCAAAAATGCACGAAAAGAACGATGCGGCATGGCAAAGAAGTCCAAAAAATTACCGATGCCAAAATGGCCAAAAATGCAAAAAAAGAACGATGCGGCATGCAAAGAAGTCCAAAAAATGAACGATGCCAAATGACCGATGCCAAAAATGGCCAAAAATGCAAAAAAGAACTATGCTATCCAAAAACTGACCGTTGCCAAAAATGGCCAAAACTACAAAAAAAGAAGGATGCGGCATGGCATAGAAGTCCAAAAACTGACCGTTGCCAAAGATGGCCAAAACTGCAAAAAAAGAACAATGCGGAATGCAAAGAAGTCCAAAAAATGACCGATGCCAAAAATGGACAAAATGCAAAAAAGGAACGATGCGGCATGGCAAAGAAGTCCAAAAAATAACCGATGCCAAAAATGGCAAAAAATCCAAAAAAAGAACGATACGACATGGCAAAGAAGTAAAAAAATTGCGAAAAATGAAAAAAAAGAACGATGCGGCATGGAAAAGAAGTCCAAAAAATTACCGATGCCAAAAATGGCCAAAAATGCAAAAAAAGAACGATGCGGCATGGTAATGAAGTCCAAAAAATGACCGATGCCAAAAATAGCCAAAATGCCAAAAAAGAACGATGCGGCATGGCAAAGAAGTCCAAAAAATGACCGATGCCAAAAATGGCCAAAAATGCAAAAAAACAACAATGCGGAATGGAAAGAAGTCCAAAAAATGACCGATGCCAAAAATGGCCAAAATGCCAAAAAAGAACGATGCGGCATGGCAAAGAAGTCCAAAAAATGACCGATGCCAAAAATGGCCAAAATGCAAAAAAAGAACGATTCGCCATACAAAGAAGTCCAAAAAATGACCGATGCCAAAAATTGACAAAATGCAAAAAAGGAACGAAAAGTCCAAAAATTACCGATGCCAAAAATGGCCAAAATGCAAAAAAAAAACGATGCGCCATTCAAAGAAGTCCAAAAAATGACCGATGCCAAATATGGACAAAATGCAAAAAAGAACGAGGCGGCATACAAAGAAGTCCAAAAAATGACCGAAGCCAAAAATGGCCAAAAATGCAAAGAAAGAACGATGCGGCATAGCAAAGAAGTCCAAAAAATGACCGATGCCAAAAATGGCCAAAAATGCAAAAAAAGAACGATGCGGCATGGCAAAGAAGTCCAAAAAATGACCGATGCCAAAAATGGCCAAAATGCCAAAAAAGAACGATGCGGCATGGCAAAGAAGTCCAGAAAATTACCGATGCCCAAAATTTCCAAAAATGCACGAAAAGAACGATGCGGCATGGCAAAGAAGTCCAAAAAATGACCGATGCCAAAATGGCCAAAAATGCAAAAAAAGAACGATGCGGCATGCAAAGAATTCCAAAAAATGAACGATGCCAAATGACCGATGCCAAAAATGGCCAAAAATGCAAAAAAGAACTATGCTATCCAAAAACTGACCGTTGCCAAAAATGGCCAAAACTACAAAAAAAGAACGATGCGGCATGGCATAGAAGTCCAAAAACTGACCGTTGCCAAAGATGGCCAAAACTGCAAAAAAAGAACAATCCGGAATGCAAAGAAGTCCAAAAAATGACCGATGCCAAAAATGGACAAAATGCAAAAAGGAACGATGTGGCATGGCAAAGAAGTCCAAAAAATGACCGATGCCAAAAATGGCCAAAAGGCAAAAAAAGAACAATGCGGCATGCACAGAAGTCCAAAAAATGACCGATGCCAAATAACCGATGCCAAATGACCGATGCCAAAAATGGCCAAAACAGCAAAAAAAGAACAATGCGGAAAGCAAAGAAGTCAAAAAAATGACCGATGCAAAAAATGGCCAAAAATGGCGAAAATGCAAAAAAAGAACGATGCGGCATACAAAGAAGTCCAAAAAATGACCGATCCCAAAAATGGACACAATGCAAAAAAAGAACGATGCGGAATAGCAAAGAAGTCCAAAAAATGACCGATGCCAAAAATGGCCACAAATGCAAAAAAATAACGCTGCGGCATGTCAAAGAAGTCCAAAAAATGACCGATGCCAAAAATGGCCAAAATGCAAAAAAAGAACCATGCGGCATGGCAAAGAAGTTAAAAAAATGAACGTTGCCACAGATGGCCAAAACTGATAAAAAAGAACGATTCGGCATGGCCAAGAACTGCAACAAATAACCGATACCAAAAATGGCAAAAAATCCAAAAAAAAACGATACGACATGGCAAAGAAGTAAAAAAATTGCAAAAATTGCAAAAAAAGAAATGGCAAAAAATCCAAAAAAAACGATACGACATGGCAAAGAAGTAAAAAAATTGCAAAAATTGCAAAAAAATAACGATGCGGCATGGCAAAGAAGTCCAAAAAAAGACCGATGCCAAAAATGGCCAAAAATGCAAAAAAAAAGAACGATGCGGCATGGCAAAGAAGTCCCAAAAATGACCGATGCCAAAAATGGCCACAAATTCAAAAAAATAACGCTGCGGCATGGCAAAGAAGTCCAAAAAATGACCGATGCCAAAAATGGCCAAAATGCAAAAAAAGAACCATGCGGCCTGGCAAAGAAGTTCAAAAAATGACCGATGCCAAAAATTGCCAAAAATGCAAAAAAAGAACGATGCGGAATGCCAAGCAGTGCAAAAAATGACCGATGCCAAATGACCGATGCCAAAAATAGCCAAAAATGCAAAAAAAAGAACGATGCGGCATGGCAAAGAAGTCCAAAAAATGACCGATGCCAAAAATGTCCAAAAATGCAAAAAAAGAACAATGCAACGAAGTCCAAAAAATGACCGATGCCAAAAATGGACAAAATGCAAAAAAAGAACTATGCGGCATACAAAGAAGTCCAAAAAATGACCGAAGCCCAAAACGATGCGGCATAGCAAAGAAGTCCAAAAAATTACCGATGCCAAAAATGGCCAAAAATGCAAAAAAAGAACGATGCGGCATGGCAAAGAAGTCCAAAAAATGACCGATGCCCAACATTTCCAAAAATGCATGAAAAGAACGATGCGGCATGGCAAAGAAGTCCAAAAAATGACCGATGCCAAAATGGCCAAAAATGCAAAAAAAGAACGATGCGGCAAGCAAAGAAGTCCAAAAAATGAGCGATGCCAAATGACCGATGCCAAAAATGGCCAAAAATGCAAAAAAGAACTATGCTATCCAAAAACTGACCGTTGCCAAAAATGGCCAAAACTACAAAAAAAGAACGATGCGGCATGGCATAGAAGTCCAAAAACTGACCGTTGCCAAAGATGGCCAAAACTGCAAAAAAAGAACAATGCGGAATGCAAAGAAATCCAAAAAATGACCGATGCCAAAAATGGACAAAATGCAAAAAAGGAACGATGCGGCATGGCAAAGAAGTCCAAAAAATGACCGATGCCAAAAATTGCCAAAAATGCATAAAAATGCGGAATGCCAAGAAGTCCAAAAAATTACCGATGCCAAATGACCGATGCCAAAAATGGCCAAAAATCCAAAAAAGAACGATGCTGCAAGAAAAGAAGTCCAAAAACTGACCGTTGCCAAAAATTGCCAAAACTGGCCAAAACTGCAAAAAAAGAACGATGCGGCATGGCAAAGAAGTCCAAAAACTGACCGTTGCCAAAGATGGCCAAAACTGCAAAAAAAGAACGATTCGGCATGGCCAAGAACTGCAACAAATAACCGATGCCAAAAATGGCAAAAAATCCAAAAAAAGAACGATACGACATGGCAAAGAAGTAAAAAAATTGCGAAAAATGCAAAAAAAAGAACGATGCGGCATGGAAAAGGAGCCCAAAAAATTACCGTTGCCAAAAATGGCCAAAAATGCAAAAAAAAGAAGGATGCGGCACGGCAAAGAAGTCCAAAAATGGCCAAAAATGCTACAACAGAACGATCCGGAATGGCAAAGAAGTCCAAAAAAAGACCGATGCCAAAAATGCAAAAAAAAAAAAAAGAACGATGCGGCATGGCAAAGAAGTCCCAAAAATGCCCGATGCCAAAAATGGCCACAAATTCAAAAAAATAACGCTGCGGCATGGCAAAGAAGTCCAAAAAATGACCGATGCCAAAAATGGCCAAAATTTCAAAAAATGACCGATGCCAAAAATTGCCAAAAATGCAAAAAAAGAACGATGCGGAATGCCAAGAAGTCCAAAAAATGACCGATGCCAAAAATGGCCAAAAATGCAAAAAAGAACGATGCTGCAAGCAAAGAAGTCCAAAAACTGACCGTTGCCAAAAATTGCCAAAAATGGCCAAAACTGCAAAAAAAAGAACGATGCGGCATGGCAAAGAAGTCCAAAAACTGACCGTTGCCAAAGATGCCCAAAACTGCAAAAAAAGAACGATTCGGCATGGCCAAGAACTGCAACAAATAACCGATGCCAAAAATGGCAAAAATCCAAAAAAAGAACGATACGACATGGCAAAGAAGTAAAAAAAGTGCGAAAAATGCAAAAAAAGAACGATGCGGCATGGCAAAGAAGTCCAAAAAATTACCGATGCCAAAAATGGCCAAAAATGCAAAAAAAGAACGATGCGGCATGGCAAAGAAGTCCAAAAAATGACCGATGCCAAAAATGGCCAAAATGCCAAAAAAGAACGATGCGGCATGTCAAAGAAGTCCAAAAACTGACCGTTGCCAAAAATTGCCAAAAATGGCCAAAACTGCAAAAAAAAGAACGATGCGGCATGGCAAAGAAGTCCAAAAACTGACCGTTGCCAAAGATGGCCAAAACTGCAAAAAAAGAACGATTCGGCATGGCCAAGAACTGCAACAAATAACCGATGCCAAAAATGGCAAAAATCCAAAAAAAGAACGATACGACATGGCAAAGAAGTCCAAAAAATTACCGATGCCAAAAATGGCCAAAAATGCAAAAAAAGAACGATGCGGCATGGCAAAGAAGTCCAAAAAATGACCGATGCCAAAAATGGCCAAAATGCCAAAAAAGAACGATGCGGCATGGCAAAGAAATCCAAAAAATGACCGATGCCAAAAATGGCCAAAAATGCAAAAAAAGAACAATGTGGAATTCAAAGAAGTCCAAAAAATTACCGATGCCAAAAATGGCCAAAATGCCAAAAAAGAACGATGCGGCATGGCAAAGAAGTCCAAAAAATGACCGATGCCAAAAATTGCCAAAATGCAAAAAAGAACGATGCGCCATACAAAGAAGTCAAAAAATGACCGATGCCAAAAATTGACAAAATGCCAAAAAGGAACGATGCGGCATTGCAAAAAAGTCAAAAAATTACCGATGCCAAAAATGTCTAAAATGCAAAAAAAGAACGATGCGCCATACAAAGAAGTCCAAAAAATGACCGATGCCAAAAATGGACAACATGCAAAAAAGAACGATGCGGCATACAAAGAAGTCCAAAAAATGACCGAAGCCCAAAATGGCCAAAAATGCAAAAACAGAACGATGCGGCATGGCAAAGAAGTCCAAAAAATTACCGATGCCAAAAATGGCCAAAAATGCAAAAAAAGAACGATGCGGCATGGCAAAGAAGTCCAAAAAATGACCGATGCCAAAAATGGCCACAATGCCAAAAAAGAACGATGCGGCATGGCAAAGAAATCCAAAAAATGACCGATGCCAAAAATGGCCAAAAATGCAAAAAAAGAACAATGTGGAATTCAAAGAAGTCCAAAAAATTACCGATGCCAAAAATGGCCAAAATGCCAAAAAAGAACGATGCGGCATGGCAAAGAAGTCCAAAAAATGACCGATGCCAAAAATTGCCAAAATGCAAAAAAGAACGATGCGCCATACAAAGAAGTCAAAAAATGACCGATGCCAAAAATTGACAAAATGCAAAAAAGGAACGATGCGGCATTGCAAAAAGGTCAAAAAATTACCGATGCCAAAAATGGCCAAAATGCAAAAAAAGAACGATGCGCCATACAAAGAAGTCCAAAAAATGACCGATGCCAAAAATGGACAACATGCAAAAAAGAACGATGCGGCATACAAAGAAGTCCAAAAAATGACCGAAGCCCAAAATGGCCAAAAATGCAAAAACAGAACGATGCGGCATGGCAAAGGAGTCCAAAAAATTACCGATGCCAAAAATGGCCAAAAATGCAAAAAAAGAACAATGCAAAGAAGTCCAAAAAATGACCGATGCCAAAAATGGACAAAATGCAAAAAAAGAACTATGCGGCATACAAAGAAGTCCAAAAAATGACCGAAGCCCAAAACGATGCGGCATAGCAAAGAAGTCCAAAAAATTACCGATGCCAAAAATGGCCAAAAATGCAAAAAAAGAACGATGCGGCATGGCAAAGAAGTCCAAAAAATGACCGATGCCCAACATTTCCAAAAATGCATGAAAAGAACGATGCGGCATGGCAAAGAAGTCCAAAAAATGACCGATGCCAAAATGGCCAAAAATGCAAAAAAAGAACGATGCGGCATGCAAAGAAGTCCAAAAAATGAGCGATGCCAAATGACCGATGCCAAAAATGGCCAAAAATGCAAAAAAGAACTATGCTATCCAAAAACTGACCGTTGCCAAAAATGGCCAAAACTACAAAAAAAGAACGATGCGGCATGGCATAGAAGTCCAAAAACTGACCGTTGCCAAAGATGGCCAAAACTGCAAAAAAAGAACAATGCGGAATGCAAAGAAGTCCAAAAAATGACCGATGCCAAAAATGGACAAAATGCAAAAAAGGAACGATGCGGCATGGCAAAGAAGTCCAAAAAATGACCGATGCCAAAAATTGCCAAAAATGCATAAAAATGCGGAATGCCAAGAAGTCCAAAAAATTACCGATGCCAAATGACCGATGCCAAAAATGGCCAAAAATCCAAAAAAGAACGATGCTGCAAGCAAAGAAGTCCAAAAACTGACCGTTGCCAAAAATTGCCAAAACTGGCCAAAACTGCAAAAAAAGAACGATGCGGCATGGCAAAGAAGTCCAAAAACTGACCGTTGCCAAAGATGGCCAAAACTGCAAAAAAAGAACGATTCGGCATGGCCAAGAACTACAACAAATAACCGATGCCAAAAATGGCAAAAAATCCAAAAAAAGAACGATACGACATGGCAAAGAAGTAAAAAAATTGCGAAAAATGCAAAAAAAAGAACGATGCGGCATGGAAAAGGAGCCCAAAAAATTACCGTTGCCAAAAATGGCCAAAAATGCAAAAAAAAGAAGGATGCGGCACGGCAAAGAAGTCCAAAAATGGCCAAAAATGCTACAACAGAACGATCCGGAATGGCAAAGAAGTCCAAAAAAAGACCGATGCCAAAAATGGCCAAAAATGCAAAAAAAAAAAAAGAACGATGCGGCATGGCAAAGAAGTCCCAAAAATGCCCGATGCCAAAAATGGCCACAAATTCAAAAAAATAACGCTGCGGCATGGCAAAGAAGTCCAAAAAATGACCGATGCCAAAAATGGCCAAAATTTCAAAAAATGACCGATGCCAAAAATTGCCAAAAATGCAAAAAAAGAACGATGCGGAATGCCAAGAAGTCCAAAAAATGACCGATGCCAAAAATGGCCAAAAATGCAAAAAAGAACGATGCTGCAAGCAAAGAAGTCCAAAAACTGACCGTTGCCAAAAATTGCCAAAAATGGCCAAAACTGCAAAAAAAAGAACGATGCGGCATGGCAAAGAAGTCCAAAAACTGACCGTTGCCAAAGATGGCCAAAACTGCAAAAAAAGAACGATTCGGCATGGCCAAGAACTGCAACAAATAACCGATGCCAAAAATGGCAAAAATCCAAAAAAGAACGATACGACATGGCAAAGAAGTAAAAAAAGTGCGAAAAATGCAAAAAAAGAACGATGCGGCATGGCAAAGAAGTCCAAAAAATTACCGATGCCAAAAATGGCCAAAAATACAAAAAAAGAACGATGCGGCATGGCAAAGAAGTCCAAAAAATGACCGATGCCAAAAATGGCCAAAATGCCAAAAAAGAACGATGCGGCATGGCAAAGAAGTCCAAAAAATGACCGATGCCCAACATTTCCAAAAATGCATGAAAAGAACGATGCGGCATGGCAAAGAAGTCCAAAAAATGACCAATGCCAAAATGGCCAAAAATGCAAAAAAAGAACGATGCGGCATGCAAAGAAGTCCAAAAAATGAGCGATGCCAAATGACCGATGCCAAAAATGGCCAAAAATGCAAAAAAGAACTATGCTATCCAAAAACTGACCGTTGCCAAAAATGGCCAAAACTACAAAAAAAGAACGATGCGGCATGGCATAGAAGTCCAAAAACTGACCGTTGCCAAAGATGGCCAAAACTGCAAAAAAAGAACAATGCGGAATGCAAAGAAGTCCAAAAAATGACCGATGCCAAAAATGGACAAAATGCAAAAAAGGAACGATGCGGCATGGCAAAGAAGTCCAAAAAATGACCGATGCCAAAAATTGCCTAAAATGCATAAAAATGCGGAATGCCAAGAAGTCCAAAAAATTACCGATGCCAAATGACCGATGCCAAAAATGGCCAAAAATCCAAAAAAGAACGATGCTGCAAGCAAAGAAGTCCAAAAACTGACCGTTGCCAAAAATTGCCAAAACTGGCCAAAACTGCAAAAAAAGAACGATGCGGCATGGCAAAGAAGTCCAAAAACTGACCGTTGCCAAAGATGGCCAAAACTGCAAAAAAAGAACGATTCGGCATGGCCAAGAACTGCAACAAATAACCGATGCCAAAAATGGCAAAAAATCCAAAAAAAGAACGATACGACATGGCAAAGAAGTAAAAAAATTGCGAAAAATGCAAAAAAAAGAACGATGCGGCATGGAAAAGGAGCCCAAAAAATTACCGTTGCCAAAAATGGCCAAAAATGCAAAAAAAAGAAGGATGCGGCACGGCAAAGAAGTCCAAAAATGGCCAAAAATGCTACAGAACGATCCGGAATGGCAAAGAAGTCCAAAAAAAGACCGATGCCAAAAATGGCCAAAAATGCAAAAAAAAAAAAAAGAACGATGCGGCATGGCAAAGAAGTCCCAAAAATGCCCGATGCCAAAAATGGCCACAAATTCAAAAAAATAACGCTGCGGCATGGCAAAGAAGTCCAAAAAATGACCGATGCCAAAAATGGCCAAAATTTCAAAAAATGACCGATGCCAAAAATTGCCAAAAATGCAAAAAAAGAACGATGCGGAATGCCAAGAAGTCCAAAAAATGACCGATGCCAAAAATGGCCAAAAATGCAAAAAAAAGAAGGATGCTGCAAGCAAAGAAGTCCAAAAACTGACCGTTGCCAAAAATTGCCAAAAATGGCCAAAACTGCAAAAAAAAGAACGATGCGGCATGGCAAAGAAGTCCAAAAACTGACCGTTGCCAAAGATGGCCAAAACTGCAAAAAAAGAACGATTCGGCATGGCCAAGAACTGCAACAAATAACCGATGCCAAAAATGGCAAAAATCCAAAAAAAGAACGATACGACATGGCAAAGAAGTAAAAAAAGTGCGAAAAATGCAAAAAAAGAACGATGCGGCATGGCAAAGAAGTCCAAAAAATTACCGATGCCAAAAATGGCCAAAAATGCAAAAAAAGAACGATGCGGCATGGCAAAGAAGTCCAAAAAATGACCGATGCCAAAAATGGCCAAAATGCCAAAAAAGAACGATGCGGCATGGCAAAGAAGTCCAAAAACTGACCGTTGCCAAAAATTGCCAAAAATGGCCAAAACTGCAAAAAAAAGAACGATGCGGCATGGCAAAGAAGTCCAAAAACTGACCGTTGCCAAAGATGGCCAAAACTGCAAAAAAAGAACGATTCGGCATGGCCAAGAACTGCAACAAATAACCGATGCCAAAAATGGCAAAAATCCAAAAAAAGAACGATACGACATGGCAAAGAAGTCCAAAAAATTACCGATGCCAAAAATGGCCAAAAATGCAAAAAAAGAACGATGCGGCATGGCAAAGAAGTCCAAAAAATGACCGATGCCAAAAATGGCCAAAATGCCAAAAAAGAACGATGCGGCATGGCAAAGAAATCCAAAAAATGACCGATGCCAAAAATGGCCAAAAATGCAAAAAAAGAACAATGTGGAATTCAAAGAAGTCCAAAAAATTACCGATGCCAAAAATGGCCAAAATGCCAAAAAAGAACGATGCGGCATGGCAAAGAAGTCCAAAAAATGACCGATGCCAAAAATTGCCAAAATGCAAAAAAGAACGATGCGCCATACAAAGAAGTCAAAAAATGACCGATGCCAAAAATTGACAAAATGCCAAAAAGGAACGATGCGGCATTGCAAAAAAGTCAAAAAATTACCGATGCCAAAAATGTCTAAAATGCAAAAAAAGAACGATGCGCCATACAAAGAAGTCCAAAAAATGACCGATGCCAAAAATGGACAACATGCAAAAAAGAACGATGCGGCATACAAAGAAGTCCAAAAAATGACCGAAGCCCAAAATGGCCAAAAATGCAAAAACAGAACGATGCGGCATGGCAAAGAAGTCCAAAAAATTACCGATGCCAAAAATGGCCAAAAATGCAAAAAAAGAACGATGCGGCATGGCAAAGAAGTCCAAAAAATGACCGATGCCAAAAATGGCCACAATGCCAAAAAAGAACGATGCGGCATGGCAAAGAAATCCAAAAAATGACCGATGCCAAAAATGGCCAAAAATGCAAAAAAGAACAATGTGGAATTCAAAGTCCAAAAAATTACCGATGCCAAAAATGGCCAAAATGCCAAAAAAGAACGATGCGGCATGGCAAAGAAGTCCAAAAAATGACCGATGCCAAAAATTGCCAAAATGCAAAAAAGAACGATGCGCCATACAAAGAAGTCAAAAAATGACCGATGCCAAAAATTGACAAAATGCAAAAAAGGAACGATGCGGCATTGCAAAAAAGTCAAAAAATTACCGATGCCAAAAATGGCCAAAATGCAAAAAAAGAACGATGCGCCATACAAAGAAGTCCAAAAAATGACCGATGCCAAAAATGGACAACATGCAAAAAAGAACGATGCGGCATACAAAGAAGTCCAAAAAATGACCGAAGCCCAAAATGGCCAAAAATGCAAAAACAGAACGATGCGGCATGGCAAAGAAGTCCAAAAAATTACCGATGCCAAAAATGGCCAAAAATGCAAAAAAAGAACGATGCGGCATGGCAAAGAAGTCCAAAAAATGACCGATGCCAAAAATGTCCAAAATGCCAAAAAAGAACGATGCGGCATGGCAAAGAAGTCCAAAAAATTACCGATGCCCAAAATTTCCAAAAATGCACGAAAAGAACGATGCGGCATGGCACAGAAGTCCAAAAAATGACCGATGCCAAAATGGCCAAAAATGCAAAAAAAGAACGATGCGGCATGCAAAGAAGTCCAAAAAATGAACGATGCCAAATGACCGATGCCAAAAATGGCCAAAAATGCAAAAAAGAACTATGCTATCCAAAAACTGACCGTTGCCAAAAATGGCCAAAACTACAAAAAAAGAACGATGCGGCATGGCATAGAAGTCCAAAAACTGACCGTTGCCAAAGATGGCCAAAACTGCAAAAAAAGAACAATGCGGAATGCAAAGAAGTCCAAAAAATGACCGATGCCAAAAATGGACAAAATGCAAAAAAGGAACGATGCGGCATGGCAAAGAAGTCCAAAAAATGACCGATGCCAAAAATTGCCAAAAATGCAAAAAAAGAACGATGCGGAATGCCAAGAAGTCCGAAAAATTACCGATGCAAAATGACCGATGCCAAAAATGGCCAAAAATGCAAAAAAGAACGATGCTGCAAGCAAAGAAGTCCAAAAACGGACCGTTGCCAAAAATTGCCAAAACTGCAAAAAAAGAACGATGCAGCATGGCAAAGAAGTCCAAAAACTGACCGTTGCCAAAGATGGCCAAAACTGCAAAAAAAGAACGATTCGGCATGGCCAAGAACTGCAACAAATAACCGATGCCAAAAATGGCAAAAAATCCAAAAAAAGAACGATACGACATGGCAAAGAAGTAAAAAAATTGCGAAAAATGCAAAAAAACAACGATGCGGCATGGCAAAGAAGTCCAAAAAATTACCGATGCCAAAAATGGCCAAAAATGCAAAAAAAGAACGATGCGGCATGGCAATGAAGTCCAAAAAATGACCGATGCCAAAAATGGCCAAAATGACAAAAAAGAACGATGCGGCATGGCAAAGAAGTCCAAAAAATGACCGATGCCAAAAATTGCCAAAAATGCAAAAAAAGAACGATGCGGAATGCCAAGAAGTCCGAAAAATTACCGATGCAAAATGACCGATGCCAAAAATGGCCAAAAATGCAAAAAAGAACGATGCTGCAAGCAAAGAAGTCCAAAAACGGACCGTTGCCAAAAATTGCCAAAACTGCAAAAAAAGAACGATGCAGCATGGCAAAGAAGTCCAAAAACTGACCGTTGCCAAAGATGGCCAAAACTGCAAAAAAAGAACGATTCGGCATGGCCAAGAACTGCAACAAATAACCGATGCCAAAAATGGCAAAAAATCCAAAAAAAGAACGATACGACATGGCAAAGAAGTAAAAAAATTGCGAAAAATGCAAAAAAACAACGATGCGGCATGGCAAAGAAGTCCAAAAAATTACCGATGCCAAAAATGGCCAAAAATGCAAAAAAAGAACGATGCGGCATGCAAAGAAGTCCAAAAAATGAACGATGCCAAATGACCGATGCCAAAAATGGCCAAAAATGCAAAAAAGAACTATGCTATCCAAAAACTGACCGTTGCCAAAAATGGCCAAAACTACAAAAAAAGAACGATGCGGCATGGCATAGAAGTCCAAAAACTGACCGTTGCCAAAGATGGCCAAAACTGCAAAAAAAGAACAATGCGGAATGCAAAGAAGTCCAAAAAATGACCGATGCCAAAAATGGACAAAATGCAAAAAAGGAACGATGCGGCATGGCAAAGAAGTCCAAAAAATGACCGATGCCAAAAATGGCCAAAAATGCAAAAAAACAACAATGCGGAATGGAAAGAAGTCCAAAAAATGACCGATGCCAAAAATGGCCAAAATGCCAAAAAAGAACGATGCGGCATGGCAAAGAAGTCCAAAAAATGACCGATGCCAAAAATGGCCAAAATGCAAAAAAAGAACGATGCGCCATACAAAGAAGTCCAAAAAATGACCGATGCCAAAAATTGACAAAATGCAAAAAAGGAACGATGCGGCACTGCAAAAAAGTCCAAAAATTACCGATGCCAAAAATGGCCAAAATGCAAAAAAAAAACGATGCGCCATACAAAGAAGTCCAAAAAATGACCGATGCCAAATATGGACAAAATGCAAAAAAGAACGAGGCGGCATACAAAGAAGTCCAAAAAATGACCGAAGCCAAAAATGGCCAAAAATGCAAAGAAAGAACGATGCGGCATAGCAAAGAAGTCCAAAAAATTACCGATGCCAAAAATGACCAAAAATGCAAAAAAAGAACGATGCGGCATGGCAAAGAAGTCCAAAAAATGACCGATGCCAAAAATGGCCAAAATGCCAAAAAAGAACGATGCGGCATGGCAAAGAAGTCCAGAAAATTACCGATGCCCAAAATTTCCAAAAATGCACGAAAAGAACGATGCGGCATGGCAAAGAAGTCCAAAAAATGACCGATGCCAAAATGGCAAAAAATGCAAAAAAAGAACGATGCGGCATGCAAAGAATACCAAAAAATGAACGATGCCAAATGACCGATGCCAAAAATGGCCAAAAATGCAAAAAAGAACTATGCTATCCAAAAACTGACCGTTGCCAAAAATGGCCAAAACTACAAAAAAAGAACGATGCGGCATGGCATAGAAGTCCAAAAACTGACCGTTGCCAAAGATGGCTAAAACTGCAAAAAAAGAACAATCCGGAATGCAAAGAAGTCCAAAAAATGACCGATGCCAAAAATGGACAAAATGCAAAAAGGAACGATGTGGCATGGCAAAGAAGTCCAAAAAATGACCGATGCCAAAAATGGCCAAAAGGCAAAAAAAGAACAATGCGGCATGCAAAGAAGTCCAAAAAATGACCGATGCCAAATGACCGATGCCAAAAATTGCCAAAAATGCAACAAAGAACGATGCTGCAAGCAAAGAAGTCCAAAAACTGACCGTTGCCAAAAATTGCCAAAAATGGCCAAAACTGCAAAAAAAGAACGATGCGGCTTGGCAAAGAAGTCCAAAAACTGACCGTTGCCAAAGATGGCCAAAACTGCAAAAAAAGAACGATTCGGCATGGGCAAGAACTGCAACAAATAACCGATGCCAAAAATGGCAAAAAATCCAAAAAAAGAACGATACGACATAGCAAAGAAGTAAAAAAATTGCGAAAAATGCAAAAAAAGAACGATGCGGCATGGCAAAGTAGTCCCAAAAATGACCGATGCCAAAAATGGCCAAAATGCCAAAAAAGAACGATGCGGCATGGCAAAGAAGTCCAAAAAATGACCGATGCGAAAAATGGCCAAAAATGCAAAAAAAGAACTATGCGGAATGCAAAGAAGTCCAAAAAATGACCGATGCCAAAAATGGCCAAAATGCCAAAAAAGAACGATGCGGCATGGCAAAGAAGTCCAAAAAATGACCGATACCAAAAATGGCCAAAATGCAAAAAAAGAACGATGCGCCATACAAAGAAGTCCAAAAAATGACCGATGCCAAAAATTGACAAAATGCAAAAAAGGAACGATGCGGCATTGCAAAAAAGTCCAAAAAATTACCGATGCCAAAAATGGCCAAAATGCAAAAAAAGAACGATGCGGCATAGCAAAGAAGTCCAAAAAATTACCGATGCCAAAAATGACCAAAAATGCAAAAAAAGAACGATGCGGCATGGCAAAGAAGTCCAAAAAATGACCGATGCCAAAAATGGCCAAAATGCCAAAAAAGAACGATGCGGCATGGCAAAGAAGTCCAGAAAATTACCGATGCCCAAAATTTCCAAAAATGCACGAAAAGAACGATGCGGCATGGCAAAGAAGTCCAAAAAATGACCGATGCGAAAAATGGCCAAAACTGCAAAAAAAGAACGATGCGGCATGGTAAAGAAGTCCAAAAAATGACCGATGCGAAAAATGGCCAAATGCAAAAAAAGAACAATGCGGAATGCAAAGAAGTCCAAAAAATGACTGATGCCAAAAATGGCCAAAAGGCAAAAAAAGAACAATGCGGCATGCAAAGAAGTCCAAAAAATGACCGATGCCAAAAATGGCCAAAACAGCAAAAAAAGAACAATGCGGAATGCAAAGAAGTCAAAAAAATGACCGATGCAAAAAATGGCCAAAAATGGCCAAAATGCAAAAAAAGAACGATGCGGCATACAAAGAAGTCCAAAAAATGACCGATCCCAAAAATGGACGAAATGCAAAAAAGAACGATGCGGCATACAAAGAAGTCCAAAAAATTACCGATGCCAAAAGTGGCCAAAAATGCAAAAAAAGAAAGATGCGGCATGGCAAAGAAGTCCAAAAAATTACCGATGCCAAAAATGGCCAAAATGCCAAAAAAGAACGATGCGGCATGGCAAAGAAGTCCAGAAAATTACCGATGCCCAAAATTTCCAAAAATGCACGAAAAGAACGATGCGGCATGGCAAAGAAGTCCAAAAAATGACCGATGCCAAAAATGGCCAAAATGCCAAAAAAGAACGATGCGGCATGGCAAAGAAGTCCAGAAAATTACCGATGCCCAAAATTTCCAAAAATGCACGAAAAGAACGATGCGGCATGGCAAAGAAGTCCAAAAAATGACCGATGCCAAAATGGCAAAAAATGCAAAAAAAGAACGATGCGGCATGCAAAGAATTCCAAAAAATGAACGATGCCAAATGACCGATGCCAAAAATGGCCAAAAATGCAAAAAAGAACTATGCTATCCAAAAACTGACCGTTGCCAAAAATGGCCAAAACTACAAAAAAAGAACGATGCGGCATGGCATAGAAGTCCAAAAACTGACCGTTGCCAAAGATGGCTAAAACTGCAAAAAAAGAACAATCCGGAATGCAAAGAAGTCCAAAAAATGACCGATGCCAAAAATGGACAAAATGCAAAAAGGAACGATGTGGCATGGCAAAGAAGTCCAAAAAATGACCGATGCCAAAAATGGCCAAAAGGCAAAAAAAGAACAATGCGGCATGCAAAGAAGTCCAAAAAATGACCGATGCCAAATGACCGATGCCAAAAATTGCCAAAAATGCAACAAAGAACGATGCTGCAAGCAAAGAAGTCCAAAAACTGACCGTTGCCAAAAATTGCCAAAAATGGCCAAAACTGCAAAAAAAGAACGATGCGGCTTGGCAAAGAAGTCCAAAAACTGACCGTTGCCAAAGATGGCCAAAACTGCAAAAAAAGAACGATTCGGCATGGGCAAGAACTGCAACAAATAACCGATGCCAAAAATGGCAAAAAATCCAAAAAAAGAACGATACGACATAGCAAAGAAGTAAAAAAATTGCGAAAAATGCAAAAAAAGAACGATGCGGCATGGCAAAGTAGTCCAAAAAATGACCGATGCCAAAAATGGCCAAAATGCCAAAAAAGAACGATGCGGCATGGCAAAGAAGTCCAAAAAATGACCGATGCGAAAAATGGCCAAAAATGCAAAAAAAGAACTATGCGGAATGCAAAGAAGTCCAAAAAATGACCGATGCCAAAAATGGCCAAAATGCCAAAAAAGAACGATGCGGCATGGCAAAGAAGTCCAAAAAATGACCGATACCAAAAATGGCCAAAATGCAAAAAAAGAACGATGCGCCATACAAAGAAGTCCAAAAAATGACCGATGCCAAAAATTGACAAAATGCAAAAAAGGAACGATGCGGCATTGCAAAAAAGTCCAAAAAATTACCGATGCCAAAAATGGCCAAAATGCAAAAAAAGAACGATGCGGCATAGCAAAGAAGTCCAAAAAATTACCGATGCCAAAAATGACCAAAAATGCAAAAAAAGAACGATGCGGCATGGCAAAGAAGTCCAAAAAATGACCGATGCCAAAAATGGCAAAAATGCCAAAAAAGAACGATGCGGCATGGCAAAGAAGTCCAGAAAATTACCGATGCCCAAAATTTCCAAAAATGCACGAAAAGAACGATGCGGCATGGCAAAGAAGTCCAAAAAATGACCGATGCGAAAAATGGCCAAAACTGCAAAAAAAGAACGATGCGGCATGGTAAAGAAGTCCAAAAAATGACCGATGCGAAAAATGGCCAAAACTGCAAAAAAAGAACAATGCGGAATGCAAAGAAGTCCAAAAAATGACTGATGCCAAAAATGGCCAAAAGGCAAAAAAAGAACAATGCGGCATGCAAAGAAGTCCAAAAAATGACCGATGCCAAAAATGGCCAAAACAGCAAAAAAAGAACAATGCGGAATGCAAAGAAGTCAAAAAAATGACCGATGCAAAAAATGGCCAAAAATGGCCAAAATGCAAAAAAAGAACGATGCGGCATACAAAGAAGTCCAAAAAATGACCGATCCCAAAAATGGACAAAATGCAAAAAAGAACGATGCGGCATACAAAGAAGTCCAAAAAATTACCGATGCCAAAAGTGGCCAAAAATGCAAAAAAAGAAAGATGCGGCATGGCAAAGAAGTCCAAAAAATTACCGATGCCCAAAATTTCCAAAAATGCACGAAAAGAACGATGCGGCATGGCAAAGAAGTCCAAAAAATGACCGATGCGAAAAATGGCCAAAACTGCAAAAAAAGAACAATGCGGAATGCAAAGAAGTCCAAAAAATGACTGATGCCAAAAATGGCCAAAAATGCAAAAAAAGAAAGATGCGGCATGGCAAAGAAGTCCAAAAAATTACCGATGCCCAAAATTTCCAAAAATGCACGAAAAGAACGATGCGGCATGGCAAAGAAGTCCAAAAAATGACCGATGCAAAAAATGGCCAAAAATGGCCAAAATGCAAAAAAAGAACGATGCGGCATACAAAGAAGTCCAAAAAATGACCGATCCCAAAAATAGACACAATGCAAAAAAAGAACGATGCGGAATAGCAAATAAGTCCAAAAAATGACCGATGCCAAAAATGGCCACAAATGCAAAAAAATAACGCTGCGGCATTGCAAAGAAGTCCAAAAAATTACCGATGCCAAAAGTGGCCAAAAATGCAAAAAAAGAAAGATGCGGCATGGCAAAGAAGTCCAAAAAATTACCGATGCCCAAAATTTCCAAAAATGCACGAAAAGAACGATGCGGCATGGCAAAGAAGTCCAAAAAATGACCGATGCGAAAAATGGCCAAAACTGCAAAAAAAGAACAATGCGGAATGCAAAGAAGTCCAAAAAATGACTGATGCCAAAAATGGCCAAAGGGCAAAAAAAGAACAATGCGGCATGCAAAGAAGTCCAAAAAATGACCGATGCCAAAAATGGCCAAAACAGCAAAAAAAGAACAATGCGGAATGCAAAGAAGTCAAAAAAATGACCGATGCAAAAAATGGCCAAAAATGGCCAAAATGCAAAAAAAGAACGATGCGGCATACAAAGAAGTCCAAAAAATGACCGATCCCAAAAATAGACACAATGCAAAAAAAGAACGATGCGGAATAGCAAATAAGTCCAAAACATGACCGATGCCAAAAATGGCCAAAATGCAAAACAAGAACCATGCGGCATGGCAAAGAAGTTCAAAAAATGACCGTTGCCAAAGATGGCCAAAACTGCTAAACAAGAACGATTCGGCATGGCCAAGAACTGCAACAAATAACCGATGCCAAAAATGGCAAAAAATCCAAAAAAAGAACGATACGACATAGCAAAGAAGTAAAAAAATTGCGAAAAATGCAAAAAAAGAACGATGCGGCATGGCAAAGTAGTCCAAAAAATGACCGATGCAAAAATGGCCCAAATGCCAAAAAAGAACGATGCGGCATGGCAAAGAAGTCCAAAAAATGACCGATGCGAAAAATGTCCAAAAATGCAAAAAAAGAACTATGCGGAATGCAAAGAAGTCCAAAAAATGACCGATGCCAAAAATGGCCAAAATGCCAAAAAAGAACGATGCGGCATGGCAAAGAAGTCCAAAAAATGACCGATACCAAAAATGGCCAAAATGCAAAAAAATAACGCTGCGGCATGGCAAAGAAGTCCAAAAAATGACCGATGCCAAAAATGTCCAAAATGCAAAAAAAGAACCATGCCGCCTGGCAAAGAAGTTCAAAAAATGACCGATGCCAAAAATTGCCAAAAATGCAAGAAAAGAACGATGCGTAATGCCAACAAGTCCAAAAAATGACCGATGCCAAAAATGGCCAAAAATGCAAAAAAAGAACAATGCAAAGAAGTCCAAAAAATGACCGATGCCAAAAATGGACAAAATGCAAAAAAGGAACGATGCGGCATGGCAAAGAAGTCCAAAAAATGACCGATGCCAAAAAAGGCCAAAATGCAAAAAAAACGATGTGGCATACAAAGAAGTACAAAAAATGACCGATGCCAAAAATGGCCAAAATCAAAAAAAAGGACGATGCGGAATAGCAAAGAAATCCAAAAAATTACCGATGCCCAAAAATGCACGAAAAAACGATGCGGCATGGCAAAGAAGTCCAAAAAATGGCCGATGCCAAAAATAGTGAAAAATGCAAAAAAAGAACGATGCGGCATGGCAAAGAAGTCCAAAAATGGCCAAAAATGAAAAAAAAGAACGATGCGACATGTCAAAGAAGTCCAAAAAATGACCGATGCCAAAAATGGCCAAAAATGTAAAACACGAACGATGCGGCATGGCAAAGAAGTCCCAAAATGGCCAAAACTGCAAAAAAAGAACGATGCGACATGGCAAAGAAGTCCAAAAAATGACCGATGCAAAAAATGGCAAAAAATGTTCAAAAATGCAAAAAAGAACTATGCGACATGGCAAAGAAGTCAAAAATGGCCAAAAATGCAAAGAAAAGAATGATGCGGCAGTCTACTAAATGATAATAATGATTTTAATGTGTTGACATTAATAAATATTAATTTACTTCTCTAGAATAGAGAGTTCTAAGGACTGCAAAAACATATGATTGAATAATAGCAACAGCTGAACCTAATACTAATAAAAAATTACCGATGCCAAAAATGCAAAAAAGAACTATGCTGCATGCAAAGAAGTCCAAAAACTGACCGTTGCCAAAAATGGCCAAAACTACAAAAAAAGAACGATGCGGCATGGCATAGAAGCCCAAAAACTGATCGTTGCCAAAGATGGACAAAACTGCAAAAAAAGAACGATGCGGCTGTCAAATAAGTCCAACAAATGACCGATGCCAAAAATGGCCAAAAATGCAAAAAAGAACGATTCGGTATGGTTAAGAAGTCCAGAAAATAACCGATGCCAAAAATGGCAAAAAATGCAAAAAAAGAACGATGCTGCATGGCAAAAAAGTCCAAAAAATGACCGATGCCAAAAATGCAAAAAAAGAACGCTGCGGCATGGCAAAGGAGTCCAAAAAATGACCGATGCCCACAATGGCCAAAACTGCCAAAAAAGAACACTGCGACATGGCAAATAAATCCACAAAATACCAATGCCAAAAATGGCAAAAAATGCAAAAAAAGAACGATGTTGCATGGCAAAAAAGTCCAAAAACTGACCGATGCCGAAAATGGCCAAAAATGCAAAAAAGGAACGCTGCGGCATGGCAAAGGAGTCCAAAAAATGACCGATAAAAATGGCCAAAAATGCCAAAAAGAACAATGCGGCATGACCAAGAACTCCAAAAAATGACCGATGCCAAAAATGGCCAAAAATGCAAAAAAAGAACGATGCGGCATGTCAAAGAAGTCCAAAAAATGACCGATGGCCAAAATGGCCAAAAAAGCAAAAAAAGAACGATGCGGCATGGAAAAGGAGTCCAAAAAATTACCGATGCCAAAAATGGCCAAAACTGCAAAAAAAGAACGATGTGACTGTCAATTAAGTCCAAAAAATGACCGATGCCAAAAATGGTCAAAAATGCAAAAAAAAGAACAATGCGGCATGGCAAATAAGTCCAAAAAATGACCGATGCCAAAAATGGCCAAAAATGCAAAAAAAGAACGATGCGGCATGGCAAAGAAATCCAAAAAATTACCGATGCCAAAAATGGCCAAAAATGCAAAAAAAGATCGATGCGGCATGGCAAAGAAGTCCAAAAAATGACCGATGCCAAAAATGGCCAAAAATGCAAAAAAAGAACGATTCGGCATGGCAAAGAAGTCCAAAAAATGACCGATGCCAAAAATGGCCAAATATGCAAAAAAGAACGATGCGGCATGGCAAAGAAGTCCAAAAAATGACAGATGCCAAAAATGGCCAAAATGCATAAAAAGAACGATGCGGCATGGCAAAGGAATCCAAAAAATGACCGATGCCAAAAATGGCCAAAATGCAAAAAAGAACGATGCGGCATACAAACAAGTCCAAAAAATGACCGAAGCCAAAAATGGCCAAAAATGCAAAACAAGAACGATGCGGCATGGCAAAGAAGTCCAAAAAATTACCGATGCCAAAAATGGCCAAAATTTCAAAAAATGACCGATGCCAAAAATTGCCAAAAATGCAAAAAAAGAACGATGCGGAATGCCAAGAAGTCCAAAAAATGACCGATGCCAAAAATGGCCAAAAATGCAAAAAAGAACGATGCTGCAAGCAAAGAAGTCCAAAAACTGACCGTTGCCAAAAATTGCCAAAAATGGCCAAAACTGCAAAAAAAAGAACGATGCGGCATGGCAAAGAAGTCCAAAAACTGACCGTTGCCAAAGATGGCCAAAACTGCAAAAAAAGAACGATTCGGCATGGCCAAGAACTGCAACAAATAACCGATGCCAAAAATGGCAAAAATCCAAAAAAGAACGATACGACATGGCAAAGAAGTAAAAAAAGTGCGAAAAATGCAAAAAAAGAACGATGCGGCATGGCAAAGAAGTCCCAAAAATTACCGATGCCAAAAATGGCCAAAAATGCAAAAAAAGAACGATGCGGCATGGCAAAGAAGTCCAAAAAATGACCGATGCCAAAAATGGCCAAAATGCCAAAAAAGAACGATGCGGCATGGCAAAGAAGTCCAAAAACTGACCGTTGCCAAAAATTGCCAAAAATGGCCAAAACTGCAAAAAAAAGAACGATGCGGCATGGCAAAGAAGTCCAAAAACTGACCGTTGCCAAAGATGGCCAAAACTGCAAAAAAAGAACGATTCGGCATGGCCAAGAACTGCAACAAATAACCGATGCCAAAAATGGCAAAAATCCAAAAAAAGAACGATACGACATGGCAAAGAAGTAAAAAAAGTGCGAAAAATGCAAAAAAAGAACGATGCGGCATGGCAAAGAAGTCCAAAAAATTACCGATGCCAAAAATGGCCAAAAATGCAAAAAAAGAACGATGCGGCATGGCAAAGAAGTCCAAAAAATGACCGATGCCAAAAATGGCCAAAATTCCAAAAAAGAACGATGCGGCATGGCAAAGAAATCCAAAAAATGACCGATGCCAAAAATGGCCAAAAATGCAAAAAAAGAACAATGTGGAATTCAAAGAAGTCCAAAAAATTACCGATGCCAAAAATGGCCAAAATGCCAAAAAAGAACGATGCGGCATGGCAAAGAAGTCCAAAAAATGACCGATGCCAAAAATTGCCAAAATGCAAAAAAGAACGATGCGCCATACAAAGAAGTAAAAAATGACCGATGCCAAAAATTGACAAAATGCCAAAAAGGAACGATGCGGCAAGTCCAAAAAATTACCGATGCCCAAAATTTCCAAAAATGCACGAAAAGAACGATGCGGCATGGCAAAGAAGTCCAAAAAATGACCGATGCCAAAATGGCCAAAAATGCAAAAAAAGAACGATGCGGCATGCAAAGAAGTCCAAAAAATGAACGATGCCAAATGACCGATGCCAAAAATGGCCAAAAATGCAAAAAAGAACTATGCTATCCAAAAACTGACCGTTGCCAAAAATGGCCAAAACTACAAAAAAAGAACGATGCGGCATGGCATAGAAGTCCAAAAACTGACCGTTGCCAAAGATGGCCAAAACTGCAAAAAAAGAACAATGCGGAATGCAAAGAAGTCCAAAAAATGACCGATGCCAAAAATGGACAAAATGCAAAAAAGGAACGATGCGGCATGGCAAAGAAGTCCAAAAAATGACCGATGCCAAAAATTGCCAAAAATGCAAAAAAAGAACGATGCGGAATGCCAAGAAGTCCAAAGATGGCCAAAACTGCAAAAAAAGAACGATTCGGCATGGCCAAGAACTGCAACAAATAACCGATGCCAAAAATGGCAAAAAATCCCAAAAAAGAACGATACGACATGGCAAAGAAGTCCAAAAAATTACCGATGCCAAAAATGGCCAAAAATGCAAAAAAAGAACGATGCGGCATGGCAAAGAAGTCCAAAAAATGACCGATGCCAAAAATGGCCAAAATGCCAAAAAAGAACGATGCGGCATGGCAAAGAAATCCAAAAAATGACCGATGCCAAAAATGGCCAAAAATGCAAAAAAAGAACAATGTGGAATTCAAAGAAGTCCAAAAAATTACCGATGCCAAAAATGGCCAAAATGCCAAAAAAGAACGATGCGGCATGGCAAAGAAGTCCAAAAAATGACCGATGCCAAAAATTGCCAAAATGCAAAAAAGAACGATGCGCCATACAAAGAAGTCAAAAAATGACCGATGCAAAAAATTGACAAAATGCCAAAAAGGAACGATGCGGCATTGCAAAAAAGTCAAAAAATTACCGATGCCAAAAATGGCCAAAATGCAAAAAAAGAACGATGCGCCATACAAAGAAGTCCAAAAAATGACCGATGCCAAAAATGGACAACATGCAAAAAAGAACGATGCGGCATACAAAGAAGTCCAAAAAATGACCGAAGCCCAAAATGGCCAAAAATGCAAAAACAGAACGATGCGGCATGGCAAAGAAGTCCAAAAAATTACCGATGCCAAAAATGGCCAAAAATGCAAAAAAAGAACGATGCGGCATGGCAAAGAAGTCCAAAAAATGAGCGATGCCAAAAATGGCCAAAATGCCAAAAAAGAACGATGCGGCATGGCAAAGAAATCCAAAAAATGACCGATGCCAAAAATGGCCAAAAATGCAAAAAAAGAACAATGTGGAATTCAAAGAAGTCCAAAAAATTACCGATGCCAAAAATGGCCAAAATGCCAAAAAAGAACGATGCGGCATGGCAAAGAAGTCCAAAAAATGACCGATGCCAAAAATTGCCAAAATGCAAAAATTCTTTTTTTTGCAGTTTTGGCCATTTTTGGCAATTTTTGGCAACGGTCAGTTTTTGGACTTCTTGGCATTCCGCATCGTTCTTTTTTTGCATTTTTGGCAATTTTTGGCATCGGTCATTTTTTGAAATTTTGGCCATTTTTGGCTTCAGTCATTAACGATGCGCCATACAAAGAAGTCAAAAAATGACCGATGCCAAAAATTGACAAAATGCAAAAAAGGAACGATGCGGCATTGCAAAAAAGTCAAAAAATTACCGATGCCAAAAATGGCCAAAATGCAAAAAAAGAACGATGCGCCATACAAAGAAGTCCAAAAAATGACCGATGCCAAAAATGGACAACATGCAAAAAAGAACGATGCGGCATACAAAGAAGTCCAAAAAATGACCGAAGCCCAAAATGGCCAAAAATGCAAAAAAAAGAACGATGCGGCATGGCAAAGAAGTCCAAAAACTGACCGTTGCCAAAGATGGCCAAAACTGCAAAAAAAGAACGATTCGGCATGGCAAAGGAGTCCAAAAAATGACCGATAAAAATGGCCAAAAATGCCAAAAAGAACAATGCGGCATGACCAAGAAATCCAAAAAATGACCGATGCCAAAAATGGCCAAAAATGCAAAAAAAGAACGATGCGGCATGTCAAAGAAGTCCAAAAAATGGCCGATGCCCAAAATGGCCAAAAAAGCAAAAAAAGAACGATGCGGCATGGAAAAGGAGTCCAAAAAATTACCGATGCCAAAAATGGCCAAAACTGCAAAAAAAGAACGATGTGACTGTCAATTAAGTCCAAAAAATGACCGATGCCAAAAATGGTCAAAAATGCAAAAAAAAGAACAATGCGGCATGGCAAATAAGTCCAAAAAATGACCGATGCCAAAAATGGCCAAAAATGCAAAAAAAGAACGATGCGGCATGGCAAAGAAGTCCAAAAAATTACCGATGCCAAAAATGGCCAAAAATGCAAAAAAAGATCGATGCGGCATGGCAAAGAAGTCCAAAAAATGACCGATGCCAAAAATGGCCAAAAATGCAAAAAAAGAACGATTCGGCATGGCAAAGAAGTCCAAAAAATGACCGATGCCAAAAATGGCCAAATATGCAAAAAAGAACGATGCGGCATGGCAAAGAAGTCCAAAAAATGACAGATGCCAAAAATGGCCAAAATGCATAAAAAGAACGATGCGGCATGGCAAAGGAATCCAAAAAATGACCGATGCCAAAAATGGCCAAAATGCAAAAAAGAACGATGCGGCATACAAACAAGTCCAAAAAATGACCGAAGCCAAAAATGGCCAAAAATGCAAAACAAGAACGATGCGGCATGGCAAAGAAGTCCAAAAAATTACCGATGCCAAAAATGGCCAAAATTTCAAAAAATGACCGATGCCAAAAATTGCCAAAAATGCAAAAAAAGAACGATGCGGAATGCCAAGAAGTCCAAAAAATGACCGATGCCAAAAATGGCCAAAAATGCAAAAAAGAACGATGCTGCAAGCAAAGAAGTCCAAAAACTGACCGTTGCCAAAAATTGCCAAAAATGGCCAAAACTGCAAAAAAAAGAACGATGCGGCATGGCAAAGAAGTCCAAAAACTGACCGTTGCCAAAGATGGCCAAAACTGCAAAAAAAGAACGATTCGGCATGGCCAAGAACTGCAACAAATAACCGATGCCAAAAATGGCAAAAATCCAAAAAAAGAACGATACGACATGGCAAAGAAGTAAAAAAAGTGCGAAAAATGCAAAAAAAGAACGATGCGGCATGGCAAAGAAGTCCCAAAAATTACCGATGCCAAAAATGGCCAAAAATGCAAAAAAAGAACGATGCGGCATGGCAAAGAAGTCCAAAAAATGACCGATGCCAAAAATGGCCAAAATGCCAAAAAAGAACGATGCGGCATGGCAAAGAAGTCCAAAAACTGACCGTTGCCAAAAATTGCCAAAAATGGCCAAAACTGCAAAAAAAAGAACGATGCGGCATGGCAAAGAAGTCCAAAAACTGACCGTTGCCAAAGATGGCCAAAACTGCAAAAAAAGAACGATTCGGCATGGCCAAGAACTGCAACAAATAACCGATGCCAAAAATGGCAAAAATCCAAAAAAAGAACGATACGACATGGCAAAGAAGTAAAAAAAGTGCGAAAAATGCAAAAAAAGAACGATGCGGCATGGCAAAGAAGTCCAAAAAATTACCGATGCCAAAAATGGCCAAAAATGCAAAAAAAGAACGATGCGGCATGGCAAAGAAGTCCAAAAAATGACCGATGCCAAAAATGGCCAAAATGCCAAAAAAGAACGATGCGGCATGGCAAAGAAATCCAAAAAATGACCGATGCCAAAAATGGCCAAAAATGCAAAAAAAGAACAATGTGGAATTCAAAGAAGTCCAAAAAATTACCGATGCCAAAAATGGCCAAAATGCCAAAAAAGAACGATGCGGCATGGCAAAGAAGTCCAAAAAATGACCGATGCCAAAAATTGCCAAAATGCAAAAAAGAACGATGCGCCATACAAAGAAGTCAAAAAATGACCGATGCCAAAAATTGACAAAATGCCAAAAAGGAACGATGCGGCAAGTCCAAAAAATTACCGATGCCCAAAATTTCCAAAAATGCACGAAAAGAACGATGCGGCATGGCAAAGAAGTCCAAAAAATGACCGATGCCAAAATGGCCAAAAATGCAAAAAAAGAACGATGCGGCATGCAAAAAAGTCCAAAAAATGAACGATGCCAAATGACCGATGCCAAAAATGGCCAAAAATGCAAAAAAGAACTATGCTATCCAAAAACTGACCGTTGCCAAAAATGGCCAAAACTACAAAAAAAGAACGATGCGGCATGGCATAGAAGTCCAAAAACTGACCGTTGCCAAAGATGGCCAAAACTGCAAAAAAAGAACAATGCGGAATGCAAAGAAGTCCAAAAAATGACCGATGCCAAAAATGGACAAAATGCAAAAAAGGAACGATGCGGCATGGCAAAGAAGTCCAAAAAATGACCGATGCCAAAAATTGCCAAAAATGCAAAAAAAGAACGATGCGGAATGCCAAGAAGTCCAAAGATGGCCAAAACTGCAAAAAAAGAACGATTCGGCATGGCCAAGAACTGCAACAAATAACCGATGCCAAAAATGGCAAAAAATCCAAAAAAAGAACGATACGACATGGCAAAGAAGTCCAAAAAATTACCGATGCCAAAAATGGCCAAAAATGCAAAAAAAGAACGATGCGGCATGGCAAAGAAGTCCAAAAAATGACCGATGCCAAAAATGGCCAAAATGCCAAAAAAGAACGATGCGGCATGGCAAAGAAATCCAAAAAATGACCGATGCCAAAAATGGCCAAAAATGCAAAAAAAGAACAATGTGGAATTCAAAGAAGTCCAAAAAATTACCGATGCCAAAAATGGCCAAAATGCCAAAAAAGAACGATGCGGCATGGCAAAGAAGTCCAAAAAATGACCGATGCCAAAAATTGCCAAAATGCAAAAAAGAACGATGCGCCATACAAAGAAGTCAAAAAATGACCGATGCCAAAAATTTACAAAATGCCAAAAAGGAACGATGCGGCATTGCAAAAAAGTCAAAAAATTACCGATGCCAAAAATGGCCAAAATGCAAAAAAAGAACGATGCGCCATACAAAGAAGTCCAAAAAATGACCGATGCCAAAAATGGACAACATGCAAAAAAGAACGATGCGGCATACAAAGAAGTCCAAAAAATGACCGAAGCCCAAAATGGCCAAAAATGCAAAAACAGAACGATGCGGCATGGCAAAGAAGTCCAAAAAATTACCGATGCCAAAAATGGCCAAAAATGCAAAAAAAGAACGATGCGGCATGGCAAAGAAGTCCAAAAAATGACCGATGCCAAAAATGGCCAAAATGCCAAAAAAGAACGATGCGGCATGGCAAAGAAATCCAAAAAATGACCGATGCCAAAAATGGCCAAAAATGCAAAAAAAGAACAATGTGGAATTCAAAGAAGTCCAAAAAATTACCGATGCCAAAAATGGCCAAAATGCCAAAAAAGAACGATGCGGCATGGCAAAGAAGTCCAAAAAATGACCGATGCCAAAAATTGCCAAAATGCAAAAAAGAACGATGCGCCATACAAAGAAGTCAAAAAATGACCGATGCCAAAAATTGACAAAATGCAAAAAAGGAACGATGCGGCATTGCAAAAAAGTCAAAAAATTACCGATGCCAAAAATGGCCAAAATGCAAAAAAAGAACGATGCGCCATACAAAGAAGTCCAAAAAATGACCGATGCCAAAAATGGACAACATGCAAAAAAGAACGATGCGGCATACAAAGAAGTCCAAAAAATGACCGAAGCCCAAAATGGCCAAAAATGCAAAAACAGAACGAGGCGGCATACAAAGAAGTCCAAAAAATGACCGAAGCCAAAAATGGCCAAAAATGCAAAGAAAGAACGTCCAAAAAATGACCGAAGCCCAAAATGGCCAAAAATGCAAAAACAGAACGATGCGGCATGGCAAAGAAGTCCAAAAAATTACCGATGCCAAAAATGGCCAAAAATGCAAAAAAAGAACGATGCGGCATGGCAAAGAAGTCCAAAAAATGACCGATGCCAAAAATGGCCAAAATGCCAAAAAAGAACGATGCGGCATGGCAAAGAAATCCAAAAAATGACCGATGCCAAAAATGGCCAAAAATGCAAAAAAAGAACAATGTGGAATTCAAAGAAGTCCAAAAAATTACCGATGCCAAAAATGGCCAAAATGCCAAAAAAGAACGATGCGGCATGGCATAGAAGTCCAAAAACTGACCGTTGCCAAAGATGGCCAAAACTGCAAAAAAAGAACAATGCGGAATGCAAAGAAGTCCAAAAAATGACCGATGCCAAAAATGGACAAAATGCAAAAAAGGAACGATGCGGCATGGCAAAGAAGTCCAAAAAATGACCGATGCCAAAAATTGCCAAAAATGCAAAAAAAGAACGATGCGGAATGCCAAGAAGTCCAAAAAATTACCGATGCAAAATGACCGATGCCAAAAATGGCCAAAAATGCAAAAAAGAACGATGCTGCAAGCAAAGAAGTCCAAAAACGGACCGTTGCCAAAAATTGCCAAAACTGGCCAAAACTGCAAAAAAAGAACGATGCGGCATGGCAAAGAAGTCCAAAAACTGACCGTTGCCAAAGATGGCCAAAACTGCAAAAAAAGAACGATTCGGCATGGCCAAGAACTGCAACAAATAACCGATGCCAAAAATGGCAAAAAATCCAAAAAAAGAACGATACGACATAGCAAAGAAGTAAAAAAATTGCGAAAAATGCAAAAAAACAACGATGCGGCATGGCAAAGAAGTCCAAAAAATTACCGATGCCAAAAATGGCCAAAAATGCAAAAAAAGAACGATGCGGCTTGGCAATGAAGTCCAAAAAATGACCGATGCCAAAAATGGCCAAAATGCCAAAAAAGAACGATGCGGCATGGCAAAGAAGTCCAAAAAATGACCGATGCCAAAAATGGCCAAAAATGCAAAAAAACAACAATGCGGAATGGAAAGAAGTCCAAAAAATGACCGATGCCAAAAATGGCCAAAATGCCAAAAAAGAACGATGCGGCATGGCAAAGAAGTCCAAAAAATGACCGATGCCAAAAATGGCCAAAATGCAAAAAAAGAACGATGCGCCATACAAAGAAGTCCACAAAATTACCGATGCCAAAAATTGACAAAATGCAAAAAAGGAACGATGCGGCACTGCAAAAAAGTCCAAAAATTACCGATGCCAAAAATGGCCAAAATGCAAAAAAAAAAACGATGCGCCATACAAAGAAGTCCAAAAAATGACCGATGCCAAATATGGACAAAATGCAAAAAAGAACGAGGCGGCATACAAAGAAGTCCAAAAAATGACCGAAGCCAAAAATGGCCAAAAATGCAAAAAAAGAACGATGCGGCATGGCAAAGAAGTCCCAAAAATTACCGATGCCAAAAATGGCCAAAAATGCAAAAAAAGAACGATGCGGCATGGCAAAGAAGTCCAAAAAATGACCGATGCCAAAAATGGCCAAAATGCCAAAAAAGAACGATGCGGCATGGCAAAGAAGTCCAAAAACTGACCGTTGCCAAAAATTGCCAAAAATGGCCAAAACTGCAAAAAAAAGAACGATGCGGCATGGCAAAGAAGTCCAAAAACTGACCGTTGCCAAAGATGGCCAAAACTGCAAAAAAAGAACGATTCGGCATGGCCAAGAACTGCAACAAATAACCGATGCCAAAAATGGCAAAAATCCAAAAAAAGAACGATACGACATGGCAAAGAAGTAAAAAAAGTGCGAAAAATGCAAAAAAAGAACGATGCGGCATGGCAAAGAAGTCCAAAAAATTACCGATGCCAAAAATGGCCAAAAATGCAAAAAAAGAACGATGCGGCATGGCAAAGAAGTCCAAAAAATGACCGATGCCAAAAATGGCCAAAATGCCAAAAAAGAACGATGCGGCATGGCAAAGAAATCCAAAAAATGACCGATGCCAAAAATGGCCAAAAATGCAAAAAAAGAACAATGTGGAATTCAAAGAAGTCCAAAAAATTACCGATGCCAAAAATGGCCAAAATGCCAAAAAAGAACGATGCGGCATGGCAAAGAAGTCCAAAAAATGACCGATGCCAAAAATTGCCAAAATGCAAAAAAGAACGATGCGCCATACAAAGAAGTCAAAAAATGACCGATGCCAAAAATTGACAAAATGCCAAAAAGGAACGATGCGGCAAGTCCAAAAAATTACCGATGCCCAAAATTTCCAAAAATGCACGAAAAGAACGATGCGGCATGGCAAAGAAGTCCAAAAAATGACCGATGCCAAAATGGCCAAAAATGCAAAAAAAGAACGATGCGGCATGCAAAGAAGTCCAAAAAATGAACGATGCCAAATGACCGATGCCAAAAATGGCCAAAAATGCAAAAAAGAACTATGCTATCCAAAAACTGACCGTTGCCAAAAATGGCCAAAACTACAAAAAAAGAACGATGCGGCATGGCATAGAAGTCCAAAAACTGACCGTTGCCAAAGATGGCCAAAACTGCAAAAAAAGAACAATGCGGAATGCAAAGAAGTCCAAAAAATGACCGATGCCAAAAATGGACAAAATGCAAAAAAGGAACGATGCGGCATGGCAAAGAAGTCCAAAAAATGACCGATGCCAAAAATTGCCAAAAATGCAAAAAAAGAACGATGCGGAATGCCAAGAAGTCCAAAGATGGCCAAAACTGCAAAAAAAGAACGATTCGGCATGGCCAAGAACTGCAACAAATAACCGATGCCAAAAATGGCAAAAAATCCCAAAAAAGAACGATACGACATGGCAAAGAAGTCCAAAAAATTACCGATGCCAAAAATGGCCAAAAATGCAAAAAAAGAACGATGCGGCATGGCAAAGAAGTCCAAAAAATGACCGATGCCAAAAATGGCCAAAATGCCAAAAAAGAACGATGCGGCATGGCAAAGAAATCCAAAAAATGACCGATGCCAAAAATGGCCAAAAATGCAAAAAAAGAACAATGTGGAATTCAAAGAAGTCCAAAAAATTACCGATGCCAAAAATTGCCAAAATGCAAAAAAGAACGATGCGCCATACAAAGAAGTCAAAAAATGACCGATGCAAAAAATTGACAAAATGCCAAAAAGGAACGATGCGGCATTGCAAAAAAGTCAAAAAATTACCGATGCCAAAAATGGCCAAAATGCAAAAAAAGAACGATGCGCCATACAAAGAAGTCCAAAAAATGACCGATGCCAAAAATGGACAACATGCAAAAAAAGAACGATGCGGCATGGCAAAGAAGTCCAAAAAATGACCGATGCCAAAAATGGCCAAAATGCCAAAAAAGAACGATGCGGCATGGCAAAGAAATCCAAAAAATGACCGATGCCAAAAATGGCCAAAAATGCAAAAAAAGAACAATGTGGAATTCAAAGAAGTCCAAAAAATTACCGATGCCAAAAATGGCCAAAATGCCAAAAAAGAACGATGCGGCATGGCAAAGAAGTCCAAAAAATGACCGATGCCAAAAATTGCCAAAATGCAAAAATTCTTTTTTTTGCAGTTTTGGCCATTTGTGGCAATTTTTGGCAACGGTCAGTTTTTGGACTTCTTGGCATTCCGCATCGTTCTTTTTTTGCATTTTTGGCAATTTTTGGCATCGGTCATTTTTTGAAATATTGGCCATTTTTGGCTTCGGTCATTAACGATGCGCCATACAAAGAAGTCAAAAAATGACCGATGCCAAAAATTGACAAAATGCAAAAAAGGAACGATGCGGCATTGCAAAAAAGTCAAAAAATTACCGATGCCAAAAATGGCCAAAATGCAAAAAAAGAACGATGCGCCATACAAAGAAGTCCAAAAAATGACCGATGCCAAAAATGGACAACATGCAAAAAAGAACGATGCGGCATACAAAGAAGTCCAAAAAATGACCGAAGCCCAAAATGGCCAAAAATGCAAAAACAGAACGAGGCGGCATACAAAGAAGTCCAAAAAATGACCGAAGCCAAAAATGGCCAAAATTTCAAAAAATGACCGATGCCAAAAATTGCCAAAAATGCAAAAAAAGAACGATGCGGAATGCCAAGAAGTCCAAAAAATGACCGATGCCAAAAATGGCCAAAAATGCAAAAAAGAACGATGCTGCAAGCAAAGAAGTCCAAAAACTGACCGTTGCCAAAAATTGCCAAAAATGGCCAAAACTGCAAAAAAAAGAACGATGCGGCATGGCAAAGAAGTTCAAAAACTGACCGTTGCCAAAGATGGCCAAAACTGCAAAAAAAGAACGATTCGGCATGGCAAAGGAGTCCAAAAAATGACCGATAAAAATGGCCAAAAATGCCAAAAAGAACAATGCGGCATGACCAAGAACTCCAAAAAATGACCGATGCCAAAAATGGCCAAAAATGCAAAAAAAGAACGATGCGGCATGTCAAAGAAGTCCAAAAAATGACCGATGCCCAAAATGGCCAAAAAAGCAAAAAAAGAACGATGCGGCATGGAAAAGGAGTCCAAAAAATTACCGATGCCAAAAATGGCCAAAACTGCAAAAAAAGAACGATGTGACTGTCAATTAAGTCCAAAAAATGACCGATGCCAAAAATGGTCAAAAATGCAAAAAAAAGAACAATGCGGCATGGCAAATAAGTCCAAAAAATGACCGATGCCAAAAATGGCCAAAAATGCAAAAAAAGAACGATGCGGCATGGCAAAGAAGTCCAAAAAATTACCGATGCCAAAAATGGCCAAAAATGCAAAAAAAGATCGATGCGGCATGGCAAAGAAGTCCAAAAAATGACCGATGCCAAAAATGGCCAAAAATGCAAAAAAAGAACGATTCGGCATGGCAAAGAAGTCCAAAAAATGACCGATGCCAAAAATGGCCAAATATGCAAAAAAGAACGATGCGGCATGGCAAAGAAGTCCAAAAAATGACAGATGCCAAAAATGGCCAAAATGCATAAAAAGAACGATGCGGCATGGCAAAGGAATCCAAAAAATGACCGATGCCAAAAATGGCCAAAATGCAAAAAAGAACGATGCGGCATACAAACAAGTCCAAAAAATGACCGAAGCCAAAAATGGCCAAAAATGCAAAACAAGAACGATGCGGCATGGCAAAGAAGTCCAAAAAATTACCGATGCCAAAAATGGCCAAAATTTCAAAAAATGACCGATGCCAAAAATTGCCAAAAATGCAAAAAAAAAAAAATGCGGAATGCCAAGAAGTCCAAAAAATGACCGATGCCAAAAATGGCCAAAAATGCAAAAAAGAACGATGCTGCAAGCAAAGAAGTCCAAAAACTGACCGTTGCCAAAAATTGCCAAAAATGGCCAAAACTGCAAAAAAAAGAACGATGCGGCATGGCAAAGAAGTCCAAAAACTGACCGTTGCCAAAGATGGCCAAAACTGCAAAAAAAGAACGATTCGGCATGGCCAAGAACTGCAACAAATAACCGATGCCAAAAATGGCAAAACTGCAAAAAAAAGAACGATGCGGCATGGCAAAGAAGTCCAAAAACTGACCGTTGCCAAAGATGGCCAAAACTGCAAAAAAAGAACGATTCGGCATGGCCAAGAACTGCAACAAATAACCGATGCCAAAAATGGCAAAAATCCAAAAAAAGAACGATACGACATGGCAAAGAAGTAAAAAAAGTGCGAAAAATGCAAAAAAAGAACGATGCGGCATGGCAAAGAAGTCCCAAAAATTACCGATGCCAAAAATGGCCAAAAATGCAAAAAAAGAACGATGCGGCATGGCAAAGAAGTCCAAAAAATGACCGATGCCAAAAATGGCCAAAATGCCAAAAAAGAACGATGCGGCATGGCAAAGAAGTCCAAAAACTGACCGTTGCCAAAAATTGCCAAAAATGGCCAAAACTGCAAAAAAAAGAACGATGCGGCATGGCAAAGAAGTCCAAAAACTGACCGTTGCCAAAGATGGCCAAAACTGCAAAAAAAGAACTATTCGGCATGGCCAAGAACTGCAACAAATAACCGATGCCAAAAATGGCAAAAATCCAAAAAAAGAACGATACGACATGGCAAAGAAGTAAAAAAAGTGCGAAAAATGCAAAAAAAGAACGATGCGGCATGGCAAAGAAGTCCAAAAAATTACCGATGCCAAAAATGGCCAAAAATGCAAAAAAAGAACGATGCGGCATGGCAAAGAAGTCCAAAAAATGACCGATGCCAAAAATGGCCAAAATGCCAAAAAAGAACGATGCGGCGTGGCAAAGAAATCCAAAAAATGACCGATGCCAAAAATGGCCAAAAATGCAAAAAAAGAACGATGCGGCATGGCAAAGAAGTCCAAAAAATGACCGATGCCAAAAATGGCCAAAATGCCAAAAAAGAACGATGCGGCATGGCAAAGAAATCCAAAAAATGACCGATGCCAAAAATGGCCAAAAATGCAAAAAAAGAACAATGTGGAATTCAAAGAAGTCCAAAAAATTACCGATGCCAAAAATTGCCAAAATGCAAAAAAGAACGATGCGCCATACAAAGAAGTCAAAAAATGACCGATGCAAAAAATTGACAAAATGCCAAAAAGGAACGATGCGGCATTGCAAAAAAGTCAAAAAATTACCGATGCCAAAAATGGCCAAAATGCAAAAAAAGAACGATGCGCCATACAAAGAAGTCCAAAAAATGACCGATGCCAAAAATGGAGAACAATGTGGAATTCAAAGAAGTCCAAAAAATTACCGATGCCAAAAATGGCCAAAATGCCAAAAAAGAACGATGCGGCATGGCAAAGAAGTCCAAAAAATGACCGATGCCAAAAATTGCCAAAATGCAAAAAAGAACGATGCGCCATACAAAGAAGTCAAAAAATGACCGATGCCAAAAATTGACAAAATGCCAAAAAGGAACGATGCGGCAAGTCCAAAAAATTACCGATGCCCAAAATTTCCAAAAATGCACGAAAAGAACGATGCGGCATGGCAAAGAAGTCCAAAAAATGACCGATGCCAAAATGGCCAAAAATGCAAAAAAAGAACGATGCGGCATGCAAAGAAGTCCAAAAAATGAACGATGCCAAATGACCGATGCCAAAAATGGCCAAAAATGCAAAAAAGAACTATGCTATCCAAAAACTGACCGTTGCCAAAAATGGCCAAAACTACAAAAAAAGAACGATGCGGCATGGCATAGAAGTCCAAAAACTGACCGTTGCCAAAGATGGCCAAAACTGCAAAAAAAGAACAATGCGGAATGCAAAGAAGTCCAAAAAATGACCGATGCCAAAAATGGACAAAATGCAAAAAAGGAACGATGCGGCATGGCAAAGAAGTCCAAAAAATGACCGATGCCAAAAATTGCCAAAAATGCAAAAAAAGAACGATGCGGAATGCCAAGAAGTCCAAAGATGGCCAAAACTGCAAAAAAAGAACGATTCGGCATGGCCAAGAACTGCAACAAATAACCGATGCCAAAAATGGCAAAAAATCCAAAAAAAGAACGATACGACATGGCAAAGAAGTCCAAAAAATTACCGATGCCAAAAATGGCCAAAAATGCAAAAAAAGAACGATGCGGCATGGCAAAGAAGTCCAAAAAATGACCGATGCCAAAAATGGCCAAAATGCCAAAAAAGAACGAAGCGGCATGGCAAAGAAATCCAAAAAATGACCGATGCCAAAAATGGCCAAAAATGCAAAAAAAGAACAATGTGGAATTCAAAGAAGTCCAAAAAATGAACGATGCCAAATGACCGATGCCAAAAATGGCCAAAAATGCAAAAAAGAACTATGCTATCCAAAAACTGACCGTTGCCAAAAATGGCCAAAACTACAAAAAAAGAACGATGCGGCATGGCATAGAAGTCCAAAAACTGACCGTTGCCAAAGATGGCCAAAACTGCAAAAAAAGAACAATGCGGAATGCAAAGAAGTCCAAAAAATGACCGATGCCAAAAATGGACAAAATGCAAAAAAGGAACGATGCGGCATGGCAAAGAAGTCCAAAAAATGACCGATGCCAAAAATTTCCAAAAATGCAAAAAAAGAACGATGCGGAATGCCCAGAAGTCCAAAAAATTACCGATGCAAAATGACCGATGCCAAAAATGGCCAAAAATGCAAAAAAGAACGATGCTGCAAGCAAAGAAGTCCAAAAACGGACCGTTGCCAAAAATTGCCAAAACTGGCCAAAACTGCAAAAAAAGAACGATGCGGCATGGCAAAGAAGTCCAAAAACTGACCGTTGCCAAAGATGGCCAAAACTGCAAAAAAAGAACGATTCGGCATGGCCAAGAACTGCAACAAATAACCGATGCCAAAAATGGCAAAAAATCCAAAAAAAGAACGATACGACATGGCAAAGAAGTAAAAAAATTGCGAAAAATGCAAAAAAACAACGATGCGGCATGGCAAAGAAGTCCAAAAAATTACCGATGCCAAAATTGGCCAAAAATGCAAAAAAAGAACGATGCGGCTTGGCAATGAAGTCCAAAAAATGACCGATGCCAAAAATGGCCAAAATGCCAAAAAAGAACGATGCGGCATGGCAAAGAAGTCCAAAAAATGACCGATGCCAAAAATGGCCAAAAATGCAAAAAAACAACAATGCGGAATGGAAAGAAGTCCAAAAAATGACCGATGCCAAAAATGGTCAAAATGCCAAAAAAGAACGATGCGGCATGGCAAAGAAGTCCAAAAAATGACCGATGCCAAAAATGGCCAAAATGCAAAAAAAAACGATGCGCCATACAAAGAAGTCCACAAAATTACCGATGCCAAAAATTGACAAAATGCAAAAAAGGAACGATGCGGCACTGCAAAAAAGTCCAAAAATTACCGATGCCAAAAAATGGCCAAAATGCAAAAAAAAAAACGATGCGCCATACAAAGAAGTCCAAAAAATGACCGATGCCAAATATGGACAAAATGCAAAAAAGAACGAGGCGGCATACAAAGAAGTCCAAAAAATGACCGAAGCCAAAAATGGCCAAAAATGCAAAGAAAGAACGATGCGGCATAGCAAAGAAGTCCAAAAAATTACCGATGCCAAAAATGACCAAAAATGCCAAAAAAGAACGATGCGGCATGGCAAAGAAGTCCAAAAAATGACCGATGCCAAAAATGGCCAAAACTACAAAAAAAGAACGATGCGGCATGGCATAGAAGTCCAAAAACTGACCGTTGCCAAAGATGGCCAAAACTGCAAAAAAAGAACAATCCGGAATGCAAAGAAGTCCAAAAAATGACCGATGCCAAAAATGGACAAAATGCCAAAAGGCAAAAAAAGAACAATGCGGCATGCAAAGAAGTCCAAAAAATGACCGATGCCAAATAACCGATGCCAAATGACCGATGCCAAAAATGGCCAAAACAGCAAAAAAAGAACAATGCGGAATGCAAAGAAGTCAAAAAAATGACCGATGCAAAAAATGGCCAAAAATGGCGAAAATGCAAAAAAAGAACGATGCGGCATACAAAGAAGTCCAAAAAATGACCGATCCCAAAATGTCCAAAATGCCAAAAAAGAACGATGCGGCATGGCAAAGAAGTCCAAAAAATTACCGATGCCCAAAATTTCCAAAAATGCGCGAAAAGAACGATGCGGCATGGCAAAGAAGTCCAAAAAATGACCGATGCCAAAATGGCCAAAAATGCAAAAAAAGAACGATGCGGCATGCAAAGAAGTCCAAAAAATGAACGATGCCAAATGACCGATGCCAAAAATGGCCAAAAATGCAAAAAAGAACTATGCTATCCAAAAACTGACCGTTGCCAAAAATGGCCAAAACTACAAAAAAAGAACGATGCGGCATGGCATAGAAGTCCAAAAACTGACCGTTGCCAAAGATGGCCAAAACTGCAAAAAAAGAACAATGCGGAATGCAAAGAAGTCCAAAAAATGACCGATGCCAAAAATGGACAAAATGCAAAAAAGGAACGATGCGGCATGGTAAAGAAGTCCAAAAAATGACCGATGCCAAAAATTGCCAAAAATGCAAAAAAAGAACGATGCGGAATGCCAAGAAGTCCAAAAAATGACCGATGCCAAATGACCGATGCAAAAATTTCCAAAAATGCAACAAAGAACGATGCTGCAAGCAAAGAAGTCCAAAAACTGACCGTTGCCAAAAATTGCCAAAAATGGCCAAAACTGCAAAAAAAGAACGATGTGGCTTGGCAAAGAAGTCCAAAAACTGACCGTTGCCAAAGATGGCCAAAACTGCAAAAAAAGAACGATTCGGCATGGCCAAGAACTGCAACAAATAACCGATGCCAAAAATGGCAAAAAATCCAAAAAAAGAACGATACGACATAGCAAAGAAGTAAAAAAATTGCGAAAAATGCAAAAAAAGAACGATGCGGCATGGCAAAGTAGTCCAAAAAATGACCGATGCCAAAAATGGCCAAAATGCCAAAAAAGAACGATGCGGCATGGTAAAGAAGTCCAAAAAATGACCGATGCGAAAAATGGCCAAAAATGCAAAAAAAGAACTATGCGGAATGCAAAGAAGCCCAAAAAATGACCGATGCCAAAAATGGCCAAAATGCCAAAAAAGAACGATGCGGCATGGCAAAGAAGTCCAAAAAATGACCGATACCAAAAATGGCCAAAATGCAAAAAAAGAACGATGCGCCATACAAAGAAGTCCAAAAAATGACCGATGCCAAAAATTGACAAAATGCAAAAAAGGAACGATGCGGCATTGCAAAAAAGTCCAAAAAATTACCGATGCCAAATATGGCCAAAATGCAAAAAAAGAACGATGCGCCATAGAAAGAAGTCCAAAAAATGACCGATGCCAAAAATGGACAAAATGCAAAAAAGAACGATGCGGCATACAAAGAAGTCCAAAAAATTACCGATGCCAAAAATGGCCAAAAATGCAAAAAAAGAACGATGCGGCATGGCAAAGAAGTCCAAAAAATGACCCATGCCAAAAATGGCCAAAATGCCAAAAAAGAACGATACGGCATGGTAAAGAAGTCCAAAAAATTACCGATGCCCAAAATTTCCAAAAATGCACGAAAAGAACGATGCGGCATGGCAAAGAAGTCCAAAAAATGACCGATGCCAAAAATGGCCAAAACAGCAAAAAAAGAACAATGCGGAATGCAAAGAAGTCAAAAAAATGACCGATGCAAAAAATGGCCAAAAATGGCCAAAATGCAAAAAAAGAACGATGCGGCATACAAAGAAGTCCAAAAAATGACCGATCCCAAAAATGGACACAATGCAAAAAAAGAACGATGCGGAATAGCAAAGAAGTCCAAAAAATGACCGATGCCAAAAATGGCCACAAATGCAAAAAAATAACGCTGCGGCATTGCAAAGAAGTCCAAAACATGACCGATGCCAAAAATGGCCAAAATGCAAAACAAGAACCATGCGGCATGGCAAAGAAGTCCAAAAAATGACCGATACCAAAAATGGCCAAAATGCAAAAAAAGAACGATGCGCCATACAAAGAAGTCCAAAAAATGACCGATGCCAAAAATTGACAAAATGCAAAAAAGGAACGATGCGGCATTGCAAAAAAGTCCAAAAAATTACCGATGCCAAATATGGCCAAAATGCAAAAAAAGAACGATGCGCCATAGAAAGAAGTCCAAAAAATGACCGATGCCAAAAATGGACAAAATGCAAAAAAGAACGATGCGGCATACAAAGAAGTCCAAAAAATTACCGATGCCAAAAATGGCCAAAAATGCAAAAAAAGAACGATGCGGCATGGCAAAGAAGTCCAAAAAATGACCCATGCCAAAAATGGCCAAAACTGCAAAAAAAGAACAATGCGGAATGCAAAGAAGTCCAAAAAATGACTGATGCCAAAAATGGCCAAAAGGCAAAAAAAGAACAATGCGGCATGCAAAGAAGTCCAAAAAATGACCGATGCCAAAAATGGCCAAAACAGCAAAAAAAGAACAATGCGGAATGCAAAGAAGTAAAAAAAATGACCGATGCAAAAAATGGCCAAAAATGGCCAAAATGCAAAAAAAGAACGATGCGGCATACAAAGAAGTCCAAAAAATGACCGATCCCAAAAATGGACACAATGCAAAAAAAGAACGATGCGGAATAGCAAAGAAGTCCAAAAAATGACCGATGCCAAAAATGGCCACAAATGCAAAAAAATAACGCTGCGGCATTGCAAAGAAGTCCAAAACATGACCGATGCCAAAAATGGCCAAAATGCAAAACAAGAACCATGCGGCATGGCAAAGAAGTTCAAAAAATGACCGTTGCCAAAGATGGCCAAAACTGCTAAACAAGAACGATTCGGCATGGCCAAGAACTGCAACAAATAACCGATGCCAAAAATGGCAAAAAATCCCAAAAAAAACGATACGACATGGCAAAGAAGTAAAAAAATTGCGGAAAAATGCAAAAAAAGAACGATGCGGCATTGCAAAGAAGTCCAAAAAAAGACCGATGCCAAAAATGGCCACAAATTCAAAAAAATAACGCTGCGGCATGGCAAAGAAGTCCAAAAAATGACCGATGCCAAAAATTTCCAAAATGCAAAAAAAGAACCATGCCGCCTGGCAAAGAAGTTCAAAAAATGACCGATGCCAAAAATTGCCAAAAATGCAAGAAAAGAACGATGCGTAATGCCAACAAGTCCAAAAAATGACCGATGCCAAAAATGGCCAAAAATGCAAAAAAAGAACAATGCAAAGAAGTCCAAAAAATGACCGATGCCAAAAATGGACAAAATGCAAAAAAGGAACGATGCGGCATGGCAAAGAAGTCCAAAAAATGACCGATGCCAAAAAAGGCCAAAATGCAAAAAAAACGATGTGGCATACAAAGAAGTACAAAAAATGACCGATGCCAAAAATGGCCAAAATCAAAAAAAAGGACGATGCGGAATAGCAAAGAAATCCAAAAAATTACCGATGCCCAAAAATGCACGAAAAAACGATGCGGCACGGCAAAGAAGTCCAAAAAATGGCCGATGCCAAAAATAGTGAAAAATGCAAAAAAAGAACAATGCGGCATGGCAAAGAAGTCCAAAAATGGCCAAAAATGAAAAAAAAGAACGATGCGACATGTCAAAGAAGTCCAAAAAATGACCGATGCCAAAAATGGCCAAAAATGTAAAACACGAACGATGCGGCATGGCAAAGAAGTCCCAAAATGGCCAAAACTGCAAAAAAAGTACGATGCGACATGGCAAAGAAGTCCAAAAAATGACCGATGCAAAAAATGGCAAAAAATGTTCAAAAATGCAAAAAAGAACTATGCGACATGGCAAAGAAGTCAAAAATGGCCAAAAATGCAAAGAAAAGAACGATGCGGCAGTCTACTAAATGATAATAATGATTTTAATGTGTTGACATTAATAAATATTAATTTACTTCTCTAGAATAGAGAGTTCTAAGGACTGCAAAAACATATGATTGAATAATAGCAACAGCTGAACCTAATACTAATAAAAAATTACCGATGCCAAAAATGCAAAAAAGAACTATGCTGCATGCAAAGAAGTCCAAAAACTGACCGTTGCCAAAAATGGCCAAAACTACAAAAAAAGAACGATGCGGCATGGCATAGAAGTCCAAAAACTGATCGTTGCCAAAGATGGACAAAACTGCAAAAAAAGAACGATGCGGCTGTCAAATAAGTCCAACAAATGACCGATGCCAAAAATGGCCAAAAATGCAAAAAAGAACGATTCGGTATGGTTAAGAAGTCCAGAAAATAACCGATGCCAAAAATGGCAAAAAATGCAAAAAAAGAACGATGCGACATGGCAAAGAAGTCCAAAAAATGACCGATGCCAAAAATGCAAAAAAAGAACGCTGCGGCATGGCAAAGGAGTCCAAAAAATGACCGATGCCCACAATGGCCAAAACTGCCAAAAAAGAACACTGCGACATGGCAAATAAATCCACAAAATACCAATGCCAAAAATGGCAAAAAATGCAAAAAAAGAACGATGTTGCATGGCAAAAAAGTCCAAAAACTGACCGATGCCGAAAATGGCCAAAATGCAAAAAAGGAACGCTGTGGCATGGCAAAGGAGTCCAAAAAATGACCGATAAAAATGGCCAAAAATGCCAAAAAGAACAATGCGGCATGACCAAGAACTCCAAAAAATGACCGATGCCAAAAATGGCCAAAAATGCAAAAAAGAACTATGCTATCCAAAAACTGACCGTTGCCAAAAATGGCCAAAACTACAAAAAAAGAACGATGCGGCATGGCATAGAAGTCCAAAAACTGACCGTTGCCAAAGATGGCCAAAACTGCAAAAAAAGAACAATCCGGAATGCAAAGAAGTCCAAAAAATGACCGATGCCAAAAATGGACAAAATGCCAAAAGGCAAAAAAAGAACAATGCGGCATGCAAAGAAGTCCAAAAAATGACCGATGCCAAATAACCGATGCCAAATGACCGATGCCAAAAATGGCCAAAACAGCAAAAAAAGAACAATGCGGAATGCAAAGAAGTCAAAAAAATGACCGATGCAAAAAATGGCCAAAAATGGCGAAAATGCAAAAAAAGAACGATGCGGCATACAAAGAAGTCCAAAAAATGACCGATCCCAAAATGTCCAAAATGCCAAAAAAGAACGATGCGGCATGGCAAAGAAGTCCAAAAAATTACCGATGCCCAAAATTTCCAAAAATGCGCGAAAAGAACGATGCGGCATGGCAAAGAAGTCCAAAAAATGACCGATGCCAAAATGGCCAAAAATGCAAAAAAAGAACGATGCGGCATGCAAAGAAGTCCAAAAAATGAACGATGCCAAATGACCGATGCCAAAAATGGCCAAAAATGCAAAAAAGAACTATGCTATCCAAAAACTGACCGTTGCCAAAAATGGCCAAAACTACAAAAAAAGAACGATGCGGCATGGCATAGAAGTCCAAAAACTGACCGTTGCCAAAGATGGCCAAAACTGCAAAAAAAGAACAATGCGGAATGCAAAGAAGTCCAAAAAATGACCGATGCCAAAAATGGACAAAATGCAAAAAAGGAACGATGCGGCATGGTAAAGAAGTCCAAAAAATGACCGATGCCAAAAATTGCCAAAAATGCAAAAAAAGAACGATGCGGAATGCCAAGAAGTCCAAAAAATGACCGATGCCAAATGACCGATGCAAAAATTTCCAAAAATGCAACAAAGAACGATGCTGCAAGCAAAGAAGTCCAAAAACTGACCGTTGCCAAAAATTGCCAAAAATGGCCAAAACTGCAAAAAAAGAACGATGTGGCTTGGCAAAGAAGTCCAAAAACTGACCGTTGCCAAAGATGGCCAAAACTGCAAAAAAAGAACGATTCGGCATGGCCAAGAACTGCAACAAATAACCGATGCCAAAAATGGCAAAAAATCCAAAAAAAGAACGATACGACATAGCAAAGAAGTAAAAAAATTGCGAAAAATGCAAAAAAAGAACGATGCGGCATGGCAAAGTAGTCCAAAAAATGACCGATGCCAAAAATGGCCAAAATGCCAAAAAAGAACGATGCGGCATGGCAAAGAAGTCCAAAAAATGACCGATGCGAAAAATGGCCAAAAATGCAAAAAAAGAACTATGCGGAATGCAAAGAAGCCCAAAAAATGACCGATGCCAAAAATGGACAAAATGCAAAAAAGAACGATGCGGCATACAAAGAAGTCCAAAAAATGCCCGAAGCCAAAAATGCAAAAAAGAACGATGCGGCATGGCAAAGACGTCCAAAAAATGACCGATGCCCAAAATGGCCAAAAAAGCAAAAAAAGAACGATGCGGCATTGGCAAAGAAGTCCAAAAAATGACCGATGCCAAAAATGGCCAAAATGCCAAAAAAGAACGATGCGACATGCCAAAGAAGTCCAAAAATTGACCGATGCCAAAAATGGCCAAAAATGCAAAAAAAAAAAACGATGCGACATGGCAAATAAATCCAGAAAATTACCGATGCCAAAAATGGCAAAAAATGCAAAAAAAGAACGATGTTGCATGGCAAAAAAGTCCAAAAACTGACCGATGCCGAAAATGGCCAAAAATGCAAAAAAGGAACGCTGCGGCATGGCAAAGGAGTCCAAAAAATGACCGATGCCAAAAATGGCCAAAAATGCCAAAAAGAACAATGCGGCATGACCAAGAACTCCAAAAAATGACCGATGCCAAAAATGGCCAAAAATGCAAAAAAAGAACGATGCGGCATGTCAAAGAAGTCCAAAAAATGACCGATGCCCAAAATGGCCAAAAAAGCAAAAAAAGAACGATGCGGCATGGCAAAGAAGTCCAAAAAATGACCGATGCCAAAAATGGCCAAAATGCCAAAAAAGAACGATGCGACATGCCAAAGAAGTCCAAAAATTAACCGATGCCAAAAATGGCAAAAAATTCAAAAAAAAAAAACGATGCGACATGGCAAATAAATCCAGAAAATTACCGATGCCAAAAATGGCAAAAAATGCAAAAAAAGAACGATGTTGCATGGCAAAAAAGTCCAAAAACTGACCGATGCCAAAAATGCAAAAAAGGAACACTGCGGCATGGAAAAGTAGTCCAAAAAATTACCGATGCCAAAAATGGCCAAAACTGCAAAAAAAGAACGATGTGACTGTCAATTAAGTCCAAAAAATGACCGATGCCAAAAATGGTCAAAAATGCAAAAAAAGAACAATGCGGCATGGCAAATAAGTCCAAAAAATGACCGATGCCAAAAATGGCCAAAAATGCAAAAAAAGAACGATGCGGCATGGCAAAGAAGTCCAAAAAATTACCGATGCCAAAAATGGCCAAAAATGCAAAAAAAGATCGATGCGGCATGGCAAAGAAGTCCAAAAAATGACCGATGCCAAAAATGGCCAAAATGCAAAAAAAGAACGATGCGCCATACAAAGAAGTCCAAAAAATGACCGATGCCAAAAATGGACAAAATGCAAAAAAGAAAATGCAAAAAAAAGAACAATGCGGAATGCAAAGAAGTCCAAAAAATTACCGATGCCAAAAATGGACAAAATGCAAAAAAGGAACGATGCGGCATGGCAAAGAAGTCCAAAAAATGACCGATGCCAAAAATGGCCAAAATGCAAAAAAAGAACAATGCGGCATGGCAAATAAGTAAAAAAAATGACCGATGCCAAAAATGGCCAAAAATGCAAAAAAAGAACGATGCGGCATGGCAAAGAAGTTTAAAAAATGACCGATGCCAAAAATGGCCAAGAATGCAAAAAAAGAACGATGCGGAATAGCAAAGAAGTCCAAAAAATGACCGATGCCAAAAATGGACAAAATGCAAAAAAAGAACGATGCGGCATGGCAAAGAAGTCCAAAAAATGACCGATGCCAAAAATGGCCAAAATGCAAAAAAAGAACGATGCGCCATACAAAGAAGTCCAAAAAATGACCGATGCCAAAAATGGACAAAATGCAAAAAAGAAAATGCAAAAAAAAGAACAATGCGGAATGCAAAGAAGTCCAAAAAATTACCGATGCCAAAAATGGACAAAATGCAAAAAAGGAACGATGCGGCATGGCAAAGAAGTCCAAAAAATGACCGATGCCAAAAATGGCCAAAATGCAAAAAAAGAACAATGCGGCATGGCAAATAAGTAAAAAAAATGACCGATGCCAAAAATGGCCAAAACTGCAAAAAAAGAACGATGCGGCATGGCAAAGAAGTTTAAAAAATGACCGATGCCAAAAATGGCCAAGAATGCAAAAAAAGAACGATGCGGAATAGCAAAGAAGTCCAAAAAATGACCGATGCCAAAAATGGACAAAATGCAAAAAAGGAACGATGCGGCATGGCAAAGAAGTCCAAAAAATGACCGATGCCAAAAATGGCCAAAATGCAAAAAAAGAACGATGCGGAATAGCAAAGAAGTCCAAAAAATGACCGATGCCAAAAATGGACAAAATGCAAAAAAGGAACGATGCGGCATGGCAAAGAAGTTCAAAAAATGACCGATGCCAAAAATGGCCAAAATGCAAAAAAAGAACGATGCGCCATACAAAGAAGTCCAAAAAATTACCGATGCCAAAAATGGACAAAATGCAAAAAAGTAAATGCAAAAAAAAGAACAATGCGGAATGCAAAGAAGTCCAAAAAATTACCGATGCCAAAAATGGACAAAATGCAAAAAAATGCAAAAAAGGAACGATGCGGCATGGCAAAGAAGTCCAAAAAATGACCGATGCCAAAAATGGCCAAAATGCAAAAAAAGAACGATGCGCCATACAAAGAAGTCCAAAAAATGACCGATGCCAAAAATGGACAAAATGCAAAAAAGAAAATGCAAAAAAAAGAACAATGCGGAATGCAAAGAAGTCCAAAAAATTACCGATGCCAAAAATGGACAAAATGCAAAAAAGGAACGATGCGGCATGGCAAAGAAGTCCAAAAAATGACCGATGCCAAAAATGGCCAAAATGCAAAAAAAGAACAATGCGGCATGGCAAATAAGTAAAAAAAATGACCGATGCCAAAAATGGCCAAAACTGCAAAAAAAGAACGATGCGGCATGGCAAAGAAGTTTAAAAAATGACCGATGCCAAAAATGGCCAAGAATGCAAAAAAAGAACGATGCGGAATAGCAAAGAAGTCCAAAAAATGACCGATGCCAAAAATGGACAAAATGCAAAAAAGGAACGATGCGGCATGGCAAAGAAGTCCAAAAAATGACCGATGCCAAAAATGGCCAAAATGCAAAAAAAGAACGATGCGGAATAGCAAAGAAGTCCAAAAAATGACCGATGCCAAAAATGGACAAAATGCAAAAAAGGAACGATGCGGCATGGCAAAGAAGTTCAAAAAATGACCGATGCCAAAAATGGCCAAAATGCAAAAAAAGAACGATGCGCCATACAAAGAAGTCCAAAAAATTACCGATGCCAAAAATGGACAAAATGCAAAAAAGTAAATGCAAAAAAAAGAACAATGCGGAATGCAAAGAAGTCCAAAAAATTACCGATGCCAAAAATGGACAAAATGCAAAAAAGGAACGATGCGGTATGGCAAATAAGTAAAAAAAATGACCGATGCCAAAAATGGCCAAAAATGCAAAAAAAGAACGATGCGGCATGGCAAAGAAGTTTAAAAAATGACCGATGCCAAAAATGGCCAAGAATGCAAAAAAAGAACGATGCGGAATAGCAAAGAAGTCCAAAAAATGACCGATGCCAAAAATGGACAAAATGCAAAAAAGGAACGATGCGGCATGGCAAAGAAGTCCAAAAAATGACCGATGCCAAAAATGGACAAAATGCAAAAAAGAACGATGCGGCATACAAAGAAGTCCAAAAAATGCCCGAAGCCAAAAATGCAAAAAAGAACGATGCGGCATGGCAAAGACGTCCAAAAAATGACCGATGCCCAAAATGGCCAAAAAAGCAAAAAAAGAACGATGCGGCATTGGCAAAGAAGTCCAAAAAATGACCGATGCCAAAAATGGCCAAAATGCCAAAAAAGAACGATGCGACATGCCAAAGAAGTCCAAAAATTGACCGATGCCAAAAATGGCCAAAAATGCAAAAAAAAAAAACGATGCGACATGGCAAATAAATCCAGAAAATTACCGATGCCAAAAATAGCAAAAAATGCAAAAAAAGAACGATGTTGCATGGCAAAAAAGTCCAAAAACTGACCGATGCCGAAAATGGCCAAAAATGCAAAAAAGGAACGCTGCGGCATGGCAAAGGAGTCCAAAAAATGACCGATGCCAAAAATGGCCAAAAATGCCAAAAAGAACAATGCGGCATGACCAAGAACTCCAAAAAATGACCGATGCCAAAAATGGCCAAAAATGCAAAAAAAGAACGATGCGGCATGTCAAAGAAGTCCAAAAAATGACCGATGCCCAAAATGGCCAAAAAAGCAAAAAAAGAACGATGCGGCATGGCAAAGAAGTCCAAAAAATGACCGATGCCAAAAATGGCCAAAATGCCAAAAAAGAACGATGCGACATGCCAAAGAAGTCCAAAAATTAACCGATGCCAAAAATGGCAAAAAATTCAAAAAAAAAAAACGATGCGACATGGCAAATAAATCCAGAAAATTACCGATGCCAAAAATGGCAAAAAATGCAAAAAAAGAACGATGTTGCATGGCAAAAAAGTCCAAAAACTGACCGATGCCAAAAATGCAAAAAAGGAACACTGCGGCATGGAAAAGTAGTCCAAAAAATTACCGATGCCAAAAATGGCCAAAACTGCAAAAAAAGAACGATGTGACTGTCAATTAAGTCCAAAAAATGACCGATGCCAAAAATGGTCAAAAATGCAAAAAAAGAACAATGCGGCATGGCAAATAAGTCCAAAAAATGACCGATGCCAAAAATGGCCAAAAATGCAAAAAAAGAACGATGCGGCATGGCAAAGAAGTCCAAAAAATTACCGATGCCAAAAATGGCCAAAAATGCAAAAAAAGATCGATGCGGCATGGCAAAGAAGTCCAAAAAATGACCGATGCCAAAAATGGCCAAAATGCAAAAAAAGAACGATGCGCCATACAAAGAAGTCCAAAAAATGACCGATGCCAAAAATGGACAAAATGCAAAAAAGAAAATGCAAAAAAAAGAACAATGCGGAATGCAAAGAAGTCCAAAAAATTACCGATGCCAAAAATGGACAAAATGCAAAAAAGGAACGATGCGGCATGGCAAAGAAGTCCAAAAAATGACCGATGCCAAAAATGGCCAAAATGCAAAAAAAGAACAATGCGGCATGGCAAATAAGTAAAAAAAATGACCGATGCCAAAAATGGCCAAAAATGCAAAAAAAGAACGATGCGGCATGGCAAAGAAGTTTAAAAAATGACCGATGCCAAAAATGGCCAAGAATGCAAAAAAAGAAAGATGCGGAATAGCAAAGAAGTCCAAAAAATGACCGATGCCAAAAATGGACAAAATGCAAAAAAAGAACGATGCGGCATGGCAAAGAAGTCCAAAAAATGACCGATGCCAAAAATGGCCAAAATGCAAAAAAAGAACGATGCGCCATACAAAGAAGTCCAAAAAATGACCGATGCCAAAAATGGACAAAATGCAAAAAAGAAAATGCAAAAAAAAGAACAATGCGGAATGCAAAGAAGTCCAAAAAATTACCGATGCCAAAAATGGACAAAATGCAAAAAAGGAACGATGCGGCATGGCAAAGAAGTCCAAAAAATGACCGATGCCAAAAATGGCCAAAATGCAAAAAAAGAACAATGCGGCATGGCAAATAAGTAAAAAAAATGGCCAAAACTGCAAAAAAAGAACGATGCGGCATGGCAAAGAAGTTTAAAAAATGACCGATGCCAAAAATGGCCAAGAATGCAAAAAAAGAACGATGCGGAATAGCAAAGAAGTCCAAAAAATGACCGATGCCAAAAATGGACAAAATGCAAAAAAGGAACGATGCGGCATGGCAAAGAAGTCCAAAAAATGACCGATGCCAAAAATGGCCAAAATGCAAAAAAAGAACGATGCGGAATAGCAAAGAAGTCCAAAAAATGACCGATGCCAAAAATGGACAAAATGCAAAAAAGGAACGATGCGGCATGGCAAAGAAGTTCAAAAAATGACCGATGCCAAAAATGGCCAAAATGCAAAAAAAGAACGATGCGCCATACAAAGAAGTCCAAAAAATTACCGATGCCAAAAATGGACAAAATGCAAAAAAGTAAATGCAAAAAAAAGAACAATGCGGAATGCAAAGAAGTCCAAAAAATGACCGATGCCAAAAATGGACAAAATGCAAAAAAGGAACGATGCGGCATGGCAAAGAAGTTCAAAAAATGACCGATGCCAAAAATGGCCAAAATGCCAAAAAAGAACGATGCGACATGCCAAAGAAGTCCAAAAATTGACCGATGCCAAAAATGGCCAAAAATGCAAAAAAAAAAAACGATGCGACATGGCAAATAAATCCAGAAAATTACCGATGCCAAAAATAGCAAAAAATGCAAAAAAAGAACGATGTTGCATGGCAAAAAAGTCCAAAAACTGACCGATGCCGAAAATGGCCAAAAATGCAAAAAAGGAACGCTGCGGCATGGCAAAGGAGTCCAAAAAATGACCGATGCCAAAAATGGCCAAAAATGCCAAAAAGAACAATGCGGCATGACCAAGAACTCCAAAAAATGACCGATGCCAAAAATGGCCAAAAATGCAAAAAAAGAACGATGCGGCATGTCAAAGAAGTCCAAAAAATGACCGATGCCCAAAATGGCCAAAAAAGCAAAAAAAGAACGATGCGGCATGGCAAAGAAGTCCAAAAAATGACCGATGCCAAAAATGGCCAAAATGCCAAAAAAGAACGATGCGACATGCCAAAGAAGTCCAAAAATTAACCGATGCCAAAAATGGCAAAAAATTCAAAAAAAAAAAACGATGCGACATGGCAAATAAATCCAGAAAATTACCGATGCCAAAAATGGCAAAAAATGCAAAAAAAGAACGATGTTGCATGGCAAAAAAGTCCAAAAACTGACCGATGCCAAAAATGCAAAAAAGGAACACTGCGGCATGGAAAAGTAGTCCAAAAAATTACCGATGCCAAAAATGGCCAAAACTGCAAAAAAAGAACGATGTGACTGTCAATTAAGTCCAAAAAATGACCGATGCCAAAAATGGTCAAAAATGCAAAAAAAGAACAATGCGGCATGGCAAATAAGTCCAAAAAATGACCGATGCCAAAAATGGCCAAAAATGCAAAAAAAGAACGATGCGGCATGGCAAAGAAGTCCAAAAAATTACCGATGCCAAAAATGGCCAAAAATGCAAAAAAAGATCGATGCGGCATGGCAAAGAAGTCCAAAAAATGACCGATGCCAAAAATGGCCAAAATGCAAAAAAAGAACGATGCGCCATACAAAGAAGTCCAAAAAATGACCGATGCCAAAAATGGACAAAATGCAAAAAAGAAAATGCAAAAAAAAGAACAATGCGGAATGCAAAGAAGTCCAAAAAATTACCGATGCCAAAAATGGACAAAATGCAAAAAAGGAACGATGCGGCATGGCAAAGAAGTCCAAAAAATGACCGATGCCAAAAATGGCCAAAATGCAAAAAAAGAACAATGCGGCATGGCAAATAAGTAAAAAAAATGACCGATGCCAAAAATGGCCAAAAATGCAAAAAAAGAACGATGCGGCATGGCAAAGAAGTTTAAAAAATGACCGATGCCAAAAATGGCCAAGAATGCAAAAAAAGAAAGATGCGGAATAGCAAAGAAGTCCAAAAAATGACCGATGCCAAAAATGGACAAAATGCAAAAAAAGAACGATGCGGCATGGCAAAGAAGTCCAAAAAATGACCGATGCCAAAAATGGCCAAAATGCAAAAAAAGAACGATGCGCCATACAAAGAAGTCCAAAAAATGACCGATGCCAAAAATGGACAAAATGCAAAAAAGAAAATGCAAAAAAAAGAACAATGCGGAATGCAAAGAAGTCCAAAAAATTACCGATGCCAAAAATGGACAAAATGCAAAAAAGGAACGATGCGGCATGGCAAAGAAGTCCAAAAAATGACCGATGCCAAAAATGGCCAAAATGCAAAAAAAGAACAATGCGGCATGGCAAATAAGTAAAAAAAATGGCCAAAACTGCAAAAAAAGAACGATGCGGCATGGCAAAGAAGTTTAAAAAATGACCGATGCCAAAAATGGCCAAGAATGCAAAAAAAGAACGATGCGGAATAGCAAAGAAGTCCAAAAAATGACCGATGCCAAAAATGGACAAAATGCAAAAAAGGAACGATGCGGCATGGCAAAGAAGTCCAAAAAATGACCGATGCCAAAAATGGCCAAAATGCAAAAAAAGAACGATGCGGAATAGCAAAGAAGTCCAAAAAATGACCGATGCCAAAAATGGACAAAATGCAAAAAAGGAACGATGCGGCATGGCAAAGAAGTTCAAAAAATGACCGATGCCAAAAATGGCCAAAATGCAAAAAAAGAACGATGCGCCATACAAAGAAGTCCAAAAAATTACCGATGCCAAAAATGGACAAAATGCAAAAAAGTAAATGCAAAAAAAAGAACAATGCGGAATGCAAAGAAGTCCAAAAAATTACCGATGCCAAAAATGGACAAAATGCAAAAAAGGAACGATGCGGTATGGCAAATAAGTAAAAAAAATGACCGATGCCAAAAATGGCCAAAAATGCAAAAAAAGAACGATGCGGCATGGCAAAGAAGTTTAAAAAATGACCGATGCCAAAAATGGCCAAGAATGCAAAAAAAGAACGATGCGGAATAGCAAAGAAGTCCAAAAAATGACCGATGCCAAAAATGGACAAAATGCAAAAAAGGAACGATGCGGCATGGCAAAGAAGTCCAAAAAATGACCGATGCCAAAAATGGCCAAAATGCAAAAAAAGAACGATGCGCCATACAAAGAAGTCCAAAAAATGACCGATGCCAAAAATGGACAAAATGCAAAAAAGAAAATGCAAAAAAAAGAACAATGCGGAATGCAAAGAAGTCCAAAAAATTACCGATGCCAAAAATGGACAAAATGCAAAAAAGGAACGATGCGGCATGGCAAAGAAGTCCAAAAAATGACCGATGCCAAAAATGGCCAAAATGCAAAAAAAGAACAATGCGGCATGGCAAATAAGTAAAAAAAATGACCGATGCCAAAAATGGCCAAAAATGCAAAAAAAGAACGATGCGGCATGGCAAAGAAGTTTAAAAAATGACCGATGCCAAAAATGGCCAAGAATGCAAAAAAAGAACGATGCGGAATAGCAAAGAAGTCCAAAAAATGACCGATGCCAAAAATGGACAAAATGCAAAAAAGGAACGATGCGGCATGGCAAAGAAGTCCAAAAAATGACCGATGCCAAAAATGGCCAAAATGCAAAAAAAGAACGATGCGGAATAGCAAAGAAGTCCAAAAAATGACCGATGCCAAAAATGGACAAAATGCAAAAAAGGAACGATGCGGCATGGCAAAGAAGTTCAAAAAATGACCGATGCCAAAAATGGCCAAAATGCAAAAAAAGAACGATGCGCCATACAAAGAAGTCCAAAAAATTACCGATGCCAAAAATGGACAAAATGCAAAAAAGTAAATGCAAAAAAAAGAACAATGCGGAATGCAAAGAAGTCCAAAAAATTACCGATGCCAAAAATGGACAAAATGCAAAAAAGGAACGATGCGGTATGGCAAAGAAGTCCAAAAAATGACCGATGCCAAAAATGGCCAAAAGGCAAAAAAAGAACAATGAGGCTTGCAAAGAAGTCCAAAAAATTACCGATGCCCAAAATGGCCAAAAATGCAAAAAAAGAACGATGCGGAATGCAAAGAAATCCAAAAAATGACCGATGCCAAAAATGGCCAAAATGCCAAAAAAGAACGATGCGACATGGCAAAGAAGTCCAAAAAATGACCGATGCCAAAAATGGCCAAAAATGCAAAAAAAAGAACGATGCGACATGGCAAATAAATCCACAAAATTACCGATGCCAAAAATGGCAAAAAATGCAAAAAAAGAACGATGTTGCATGGCAAAAAAGTCCAAAAACTGACCGATGCCAAAAATGCAAAAAAGGAACGCTGTGGCATGGAAAAGGAGTCCAAAAAATTACCGATGCCAAAAATGGCCAAAACTGCAAAAAAAGAGCGATGTGGCTGTCAATTAAGTCCAAAAAATGACCGATGCCAAAAATGGCCAAAAATGCAAAAAAAGAACAATGCGGCATGCAAATAAGTCCAAAAAATGACCGATGCCAAGAATGGCCAAAAATGCAAAAAAGAACGATGCGGCATGGCAAAGAAGTCCAAAAAATTACCGATGCCAAAAATGGCCAAAAATGCAAAAAAAGATCGATCCGGCATAGCAAAGAAGTCCCAAAAATGACCGATGCCAAAAATGGCCAAAATGCCAAAAAAGAACGATGCGGCATGGCAAAGAAGTCCAAAAAATGACGGAAGCCAAAAATGGCCAAAAATGCAAAAAAAGAACGATGCGGCATGGCAAAGAAGTCCAAAAAATGACCGATGCCAAAAATGACCAAAAATGCAAAAAAGAACGATGCGGCATGGCAAAGAAGTCCAAAAAATGACCGATGCCAAAAATGGCCAAAATGCATAAAAAGAACGATGCGGCATGGCAAAGGAATCCAAAAAATGACCGATGCCAAAAATGGCCAAAATGCAAAAAAGAACGATGCGGCATACAAAGAAGTCCAAAAAATGACCGAAGCCAAAAATGGCCAAAAATGCAAAACAAGAACGATGCGCCATACAAAGAAGTCCAAAAAATGACCGATCCCAAAAATGAACATAATGCAAAAGAAGAACGATGCGGTATAGCAAAGAAGTTCAAAAAATGACCGATGCGAAAAATGGCCACAAATGCAAAAAAATAACGCTACGGCATGGCAAAGAAGTCCAAAAAATGACCGATGCCAAAAATGGCCAAAATGCAAAAAAAAAGAACCATGCGGCATGGCAAAGAAGTTCAAAAAATGGCCGTTGCCACACATGGCCAAAACTGCTAAAAAAGGACGATTCGGCATGGCAAAGAACTGCAACAAATAACCGATGCCAAAAATGGCAAAAAATCCAAAAAAAAGAACGATACGACATGGCAAAGAAGTAAAAAAATTGCGAAAAATGCAAAAAAAGAACGATGCGGCATGGCAAAGAAGTCCAAAAAATGACCGATGACAAAAATAACCAAACATGCAAAAAAATAACGCTGCGGCATGGCAAAGAAGTCCAAAAAATGACCGATGCCAAAAATGGCCAAAATGCAAAAAAAAAGAACCATGCGGCATGGCAAAGAAGTTCAAAAAATGGCCGTTGCCACACATGGCCAAAACTGCTAAAAAAGGACGATTCGGCATGGCAAAGAACTGCAACAAATAACCGATGCCAAAAATGGCAAAAAATTCAAAAAAAAGAACGATACGACATGGCAAAGAAGTAAAAAAATTGCGAAAAATGCAAAAAAAGAACGATGCGGCATGGCAAAGAAGTCCAAAAAATTACCGATGCCAAAAATGGCCAAAAATGCAAAAAAAAAGAACGATGCGGCATGGCAAAGAAGTCCCAAAAATGACCGATGCCAAAAATGGCCACAAATTCAAAAAAATAACGCTGCGGCATGGCAAAGAAGTCCAAAAAATGACCGATGCCAAAAATGGCCAAAATGCAAAAAAAGAACCATGCAAAGAAGTTCAAAAAATGACCGATGCCAAAAATGGCCAAAAATGCAAAAAAAGAACGATGCGGCATGGCAAAGAAGTCCAAAAAATGACCGATGCCAAAAATGGCCAAAAATGCAAAAAAAGAACAATGCGGAATGCAAAGAAGTCCAAAAAATGACCGATGCCAAAAATGGACAAAATGCAAAACAGGAACGATGCGGCATGGCAAAGAAGTCCAAAAAATGACCGATGCCAAAAATGGCCAAAATGCAAAAAAAGAACCATGCGGCATGGCAAAGAAGTTCAAAAAATGACCGATGCCAAAAATTGCCAAAAATGCAAAAAAAGAACGATGCGGCATGGCAAAGAAGTCCAAAAAATGACCGATGCCAAAAATGGCCAAAATGCAAAAAAAGAACCATGCGGCATGGCAAAGAAGTTCAAAAAATGACCGATGCCAAAAATGGCCAAAAATGCAAAAAAAGAACAATGCGGAATGCAAAGAAGTCCAAAAAATGACCGATGCCAAAAATGGACAAAATGCAAAAAAGGAACGATGCGGCATGAATGCAAAGAAGTCCAAAAAATGACCGATGCCAAAAATGGACAAAATGCAAAACAGGAACGATGCGGCATGGCAAAGAAGTCCAAAAAATGACCGATGCCAAAAATGGCCAAAATGCAAAAAAAGAACCATGCGGCATGGCAAAGAAGTTCAAAAAATGACCGATGCCAAAAATTGCCAAAAATGCAAAAAAAGAACGATGCGGCATGGCAAAGAAGTCCAAAAAATGACCGATGCCAAAAATGGCCAAAATGCAAAAAAAGAACCATGCGGCATGGCAAAGAAGTTCAAAAAATGACCGATGCCAAAAATGGCCAAAAATGCAAAAAAAGAACAATGCGGAATGCAAAGAAGTCCAAAAAATGACCGATGCCAAAAATGGACAAAATGCAAAAAAGGAACGATGCGGCATGGCAAAGAATTCCAAAAAATGACCGATGCCAAAAATGGCCAAAATGCAAAAAAAGAACAATGCGGCATGCAAAGAAATCCAAAAAATGACCGATGCCAAATGACCGATGCCAAAAATTGCCAAAACTGCAAAAAAAGAACAATGCGGAATTCAAAGAAGTCCAAAAAATGACCGATGCCAAAAATGGCCAAAATGCAAAAAAAGAACCATGCGGCATGGCAAAGAAGTTCAAAAAATGACCGATGCCAAAAATTGCCAAAAATGCAAAAAAAGAACGATGCGGAATGCCAAGAAGTCCAAAAAATGACCGATGACAAATGACCGATGCCAAATGACCGATGCCAAAAATGGCCAAAAATGCAAAAAAGAACGATGCTGCAAGTAAAGAAGTCCAAAAACTGACCGTTGCCAAAAATTGCCAAAACTGCAAAAAAAGAACGATGCGGCATGGCAAAGAAGTCCAAAAACTGACCGTTGCCAAAGATGGCCAAAACTGCAAAAAAAAGAACGATTCGGCATGGCCAAGAACTGCAACAAATTACCGATGCCAAAAATGGCAAAAAATCCAAAAAAAGAACGATACGACATGGCAAAGAAGTCCAAAAAATTAACGATGCCAAAAATGGCCAAAAATGCAAAAAAAAGAACGATGCGGCATGGCAAAGAAGTCCAAAAAGTGACCGATGCCAAAAATGCCCACAAATGCAAAAAAAATAAAGCTGCGGCATGGCAAAGAAGTCCAAAAAATGACCGATGACAAAAATGGCCAAAATGCAAAAAAAGAACCATGCGGCATGGCAAAGAAGTTCAAAAAATGACCGATACCAAAAATGGCCAAAATGCCAAAAAAGAACGATGCGGCATGGCAAAGAAGCCCAAATTTTCTAAAAATTCACGAAAAGAATGATGCGGCATGGCAAAGAAGTCCAAAAAATGACCGATGCCAAAAATGGCCAAAAATGCAAAAAAAGAACAATGCGGAATGCTAAGAAGTCCAAAAAATTACCGATGCCAAAAATGGCCAAAAATGCAAAAAAGAACTATGCTATCCAAAAACTGACCGTTGCCAAAAATGGCGAAAACTACAAAAAAAGAACGATGCGGCATGGCATAAAAGTCCAAAAACTGACTGTTGCCAAAAATGCCCACAAATGCAAAAAAAATAAAGCTGCGGCATGGCAAAGAAGTCCAAAAAATGACCGATGACAAAAATGGCCAAAATGCAAAAAAAGAACCATGCGGCATGGCAAAGAAGTTCAAAAAATGACCGATACCAAAAATGGCCAAAATGCCAAAAAAGAACGATGCGGCATGGCAAAGAAGCCCAAATTTTCCAAAAATTCACGAAAAGAATGATGCGGCATGGCAAAGAAGTCAAAAAAATGACCGATGCCAAAAATGGCCAAAAATGCAAAAAAAGAACAATGCGGAATGCTAAGAAGTCCAAAAAATTACCGATGCCAAAAATGGCCAAAAATGCAAAAAAGAACTATGCTATCCAAAAACTGACCGTTGCCAAAAATGGCGAAAACTACAAAAAAAGAACGATGCGGCATGGCATAAAAGTCCAAAAACTGACTGTTGCCAAAGATGGCCAAAACTGCAAAAAAAGAACAATGCGGAATGCAAAGAAGTCCAAAAAATTACCGATGCCAAAAATGGACAAAATGCAAAAAAGGAACGATGCGGCATGGCAAAGAAGTCCAAAAAATGAACGATGCCAAAAATGGACAAAAGGCAAAAAAAGAACAATGCGGCATGCAAAGAAGTCAAAAAAAGACCGATGCCAAATGACCGATGCCAACAATGGCCAAAACTGCAAAAAAAGAACAATGCGGAATGCAAAGAAGTCAAAAAAATGACCGATGCCAAAAATGGCCAAAATGCAAAAAAAGAACGATTCGGCATACAAAGAAGTCCAAAAAATGACCGATCCCAAAAATGGACACAATGCAAAAGAAGAACGATGCGGTATAGCAAAGAAGTTCAAAAAATGACCGATGCGAAAAATGGCCACAAATGCAAAAAAATAACGCTGCGGCATGGCAAAGAAGTCCAAAAAATGACCGATGCCAAAAATGGCCAAAATGCAAAAAAAAAGAACCATGCGGCATGGCAAAGAAGTTCAAAAAATGGCCGTTGCCACACATGGCCAAAACTGCTAAAAAAGGACGATTCGGCATGGCAAAGAACTGCAACAAATAACCGATGCCAAAAATGGCAAAAAATCCAAAAAAAAGATCGATAGGACATGGCAAAGAAGTAAAAAAATTGCGAAAAATTGCGAAACCGATGCCAAAAATAACCAAACATACAAAAAAATAACGCTGCGGCATGGCAAAGAAGTCCAAAAAATGACCGATGCCAAAAATGGCCAAAATGCAAAAAAAAAGAACCATGCGGCATGGCAAAGAAGTTCAAAAAATGGCCGTTGCCACACATGGCCAAAACTGCTAAAAAAGGACGATTCGGCATGGCAAAGAACTGCAACAAATAACCGATGCCAAAAATGGCAAAAAATCCAAAAAAAAGAACGATACGACATGGCAAAGAAGTAAAAAAATTGCGAAAAATGCAAAAAAAGAACGATGCGGCATGGCAAAGAAGTCCAAAAAATTACCGATGCCAAAAATGGCCAAAAATGCAAAAAAAAGAACGATGCGGCATGGCAAAGAAGTCCCAAAAATGACCGATGCCAAAAATGGCCACAAATTCAAAAAATAACGCTGCGGCATGGCAAAGAAGTCCAAAAAATGATCGATGCCAAAAATGGCCAAAATGCGAAAAAAGAACCATGCAAAGAAGTTCAAAAAATGACCGATGCCAAAAATGGCCAAAAATGCAAAAAAAGAACGATGCGGCATGGCAAAGAAGTCCAAAAAATGACCGATGCCAAAAATGGCCAAAAATGCAAAAAAAGAACAATGCGGAATGCAAAGAAGTCCAAAAAATGACCGATGCCAAAAATGGACAAAATGCAAAACAGGAACGATGCGGCATGGCAAAGAAGTCCAAAAAATGACCGATGCCAAAAATGGCCAAAATGCAAAAAAAGAACGATGCGGCATGGTCCAAAAAATGACCGATGCCAAAAAAGGCCAAAATGCAAAAAAGAACGATGTGGCATACACAGAAGTCCAAAAAATGACCGATGCCAAAAATGGCCAAAATGCAAAAAAAGAACGATGCGGAATAGCAAAGAAATCCAAAAAATTACCAATGCCCAAAAATGCCAAAAATGCACGAAAAAACGATGCGGCATGGCAAAGAAGTCCAAAAAAGGCCGATTCCAAAAATGGCGAAAAATGCAAAAAAAGAACGATGCGGCATGGCAAAGAAGTCCAAAAATGGCAAAAAATGCAAAAAAAGAACGATGCGACATGGCAAGGAAGTCCAAAAAATGACAGATGCCAAAAATGGCAAAAAATGTAAAACACGAACGATGCGGCATGGCAAAGAAGTCCCAAAAAGGCCAAAAATGCAAAAAAATAACGATGCGACATGGCAAAGAAGTCCAAAAAATGACCGATGCAAAAAATGGCAAAAAATGCAAAAAAGAACGATGCGACATGGCAAAGAAGTCAAAAATGGCCAAAAATGCAAAGAAAAGAACGATGCGGCAGTCTACTAAATGATAATAATGATTTTAATGTGTTGACATTAATAAATATTAATTTACTGCTCCAAAATAGAGATTTCTAAGAACTGCAAAAACATATGAATGAATAATAGCAACAGCTGATCCTAATACTAATAAAAAATTACCGATGCCAAAAATGGCAAAAATGCAAAAAAGAATTATGCTGCATGCAAAGAAGTCCAAAAACTGACCGTTGCCAAAAATGGCCAAAACTACAAAAAAAGAACGATGCGGCATGGCATAGAAGTCCAAAATCTGACCGTTGCCAAAGATGGCCAAAACTGCAAAAAAAACAATGCGGAATGCAAAGAAGTCCAAAAAATGACCGATGCCAAAACTGGACAAAATGCAAAAAAGGAACGATGCGGCATGGCAAAGAATTCCAAAAAATGACCGATGCCAAAAATGGCCAAAATGCAAAAAAAGAACAATGCGGCATGCAAAGAAATCCAAAAAATGACCGATGCCAAATGACCGATGCCAAAAATTGCCAAAACTGCAAAAAAAGAACAATGCGGAATTCAAAGAAGTCCAAAAAATGACCGATGCCAAAAATGGCCAAAATGCGAAAAAAGAACCATGCGGCATGGCAAAGAAGTTCAAAAAATGACCGATGCCAAAAATTGCCAAAAATGCAAAAAAAGAACGATGCGGAATGCCAAGAAGTCCAAAAAATGACCGATGACAAATGACCGATGCCAAAAATGGCCAAAAATGCAAAAAAGAACGATGCTGCAAGTAAAGAAGTCCAAAAACTGACCGTTGCCAAAAATTGCCAAAGTGCAAAAAAAGAACGATGCGGCATGGCAAAGAAGTCCAAAAACTGACCGTTGCCAAAGATGGCCAAAACTGCAAAAAAAAGAACGATTCGGCATGGCCAAGAACTGCAACAAATAACCGATGCCAAAAATGGCAAAAAATCCAAAAAAAGAACGATACGGCATGGCAAAGAAGTAAAAAAATTGCGAAAAATGCAAAAAAAGAACGATGCGGCATGGCAAAGAAGTCCAAAAAATTAACGATGCCAAAAATGGCCAAAAATGCAAAAAAAAGAACGATGCGGCATGGCAAAGAAGTCCAAAAAGTGACCGATGCCAAAAATGCCCACAAATGCAAAAAAAATAAAGCTGCGGCATGGCAAAGAAGTCCAAAAAATGACCGATGACAAAAATGGCCAAAATGCAAAAAAATAACCATGCGGCATGGCAAAGAAGTTCAAAAAATGACCGATACCAAAAATGGCCAAAATGCCAAAAAAGAACGATGCGGCATGGCAAAGAAGCCCAAATTTTCCAAAAATTCACGAAAAGAACGATGCGGCATGGCAAAGAAGTCCAAAAAATGACCGATGCCAAAAATGGCCAAAATTGCAAAAAAAGAACAATGCGGAATGCTAAGAAGTCCAAAAAATTACCGATGCCAAAAATGGCCAAAAATGCAAAAAAGAACTATGCTATCCAAAAACTGACCGTTGCCAAAAATGGCCAAAACTACAAAAAAAGAACGATGCGGCATGGCATAGAAGTCCAAAAACTGACTGTTGCCAAAGATGGCCAAAACTGCAAAAAAAGAACAATGCGGAATGCAAAGAATTCCAAAAAATGACCGATGCCAAAAATGGACAAAATGCAAAAAAGGAACGATGCGGCATGGCAAAGAAGTCCAAAAAATGACCGATGCCAAAAATGGACAAAAGCCAAAAAAAGAACAATGCGGCATGCAAAGAAGTCAAAAAAATGACCGATGCCAAATGACCGATGCTAAAAATGGCCAAAACTGCAAAAAAAGAACAATGCGGAATGCAAAGAAGTCAAAAAAATGACCGATGCCAAAAATGGCCAAAAAGCAAAAAAAGAACGATGCGGTATAGCAAAGAAGTTCAAAAAATGACCGATGCGAAAAATGGCCACAAATGCAAAAAAATAACGCTGCGGCATGGCAAAGAAGTCCAAAAAATGACCGATGCCAAAAATGGCCAAAATGCAAAAAAAAAGAACCATGCGGCATGGCAAAGAAGTTCAAAAAATAGCCGTTGCCACACATGGCCAAAACTGTTAAAAAAGGACGATTCGGCATGGCAAAGAACTGCAACAAATAACCGATGCCAAAAATGGCAAAAAATCCAAAAAAAAGAACGATACGACATGGCAAAGAAGTAAAAAAATTGCGAAAAATGCAAAAAAAGAACGATTCGGCATGGCCAAGAACTGCAACAAATAACCGATGCCAAAAATGGCAAAAAATCCAAAAAAAGAACGATACGACATGGCAAAGAAGTAAAAAAATTGCGAAAAATGCAAAAAAAGAACGATGCGGCATGGCAAAGAAGTCCAAAAAATTAACGATGCCAAAAATGGCCAAAAATGCAAAAAAAAGAACGATGCGGCATGGCAAAGAAGTCCAAAAAGTGACCGATGCCAAAAATGCCCACAAATGCAAAAAAAAATAAAGCTGCGGCATGGCAAAGAAGTCCAAAAAATGACCGATGACAAAAATGGCCAAAATGCAAAAAAAGAACCATGCGGCATGGCAAAGAAGTTCAAAAAATGACCGATACCAAAAATGGCCAAAATGCCAAAAAAGAACGATGCGGCATGGCAAAGAAGCCCAAATTTTCCAAAAATTCACGAAAAGAACGATGCGGCATGGCAAAGAAGTCCAAAAAATGACCGATGCCAAAAATGGCCAAAAATGCAAAAAAAGAACAATGCGGAATGCTAAGAAGTCCAAAAAATTACCGATGCCAAAAGACCGATGCCAAAAATGGCCAAAAATGCAAAAAAGAACTATGCTATCCAAAAACTGACTTTTGCCAAAAATGGCCAAAACTACAAAAAAAGAACGATGCGGCATGGCAAAGAAGTCCAAAAAATGACCGATGCCAAAAATGGCCAAAAATGCAAAAAAAAAGAACGATGCGGCATGGCAAAGAAGTCCCAAAAATTACCGATGCCAAAAATGGCCACAAATTCAAAAAAATAACGCTGCGGCATGGCAAAGAAGTCCAAAAAATGACCGATGCCAAAAATGGCCAAAATGCAAAAAAAGAACCATGCAAAGAAGTTCAAAAAATGACCGATGCCAAAAATGGCCAAAAATGCAAAAAAAGAACGATGCGGTATGGCAAAGAAGTCCAAAAAATGACCGATGCCAAAAATGGCCAAAAATGCAAAAAAAGAACAATGCGGAATGCAAAGAAGTCCAAAAAATGACCGATGCCAAAAATGGACAAAATGCAAAAAAGGAACGATGCGGCATGGCAAAGAAGTCCAAAAAATGACCGATGCCAAAAATGGACAAAAGCCAAAAAAAGAACAATGCGGCATGCAAAGAAGTCAAAAAAATGACCGATGCCAAATGACCGATGCTAAAAATGGCCAAAACTGCAAAAAAAGAACAATGCGGAATGCAAAGAAGTCAAAAAAATGACCGATGCCAAAAATGGCCAAAAATGCAAAAAAGAACTATGCTATCCAAAAACTGACCGTTGCCAAAAATGGCCAAAACTACAAAAAAAGAACGATGCGGCATGGCATAGAAGTCCAAAAACTGACTGTTGCCAAAGATGGCCAAAACTGCAAAAAAAGAACAATGCGGAATGCAAAGAAGTCCAAAAAATGACCGATGCCAAAAATGGACAAAATGCAAAAAAGGAACGATGCGGCATGGCAAAGAAGTCCAAAAAATGACCGATGCCAAAAATGGACAAAAGCCAAAAAAAGAACAATGCGGCATGCAAGAAGTCAAAAAAATGACCGATGCCAAATGACCGATGCTAAAAATGGCCAAAACTGCAAAAAAAGAACAATGCGGAATGCAAAGAAGTCAAAAAAATGACCGATGCCAAAAATGGCCAAAAAGCAAAAAAAGAACGATGCGGTATAGCAAAGAAGTTCAAAAAATGACCGATGCGAAAAATGGCCACAAATGCAAAAAAATAACGCTGCGGCATGGCAAAGAAGTCCAAAAAATGACCGATGCCAAAAATGGCCAAAATGCAAAAAAAAAGAACCATGCGGCATGGCAAAGAAGTTCAAAAAATAGCCGTTGCCACACATGGCCAAAACTGCTAAAAAAGGACGATTCGGCATGGCAAAGAACTGCAACAAATAACCGATGCCAAAAATGGCAAAAAATCCAAAAAAAAGAACGATACGACATGGCAAAGAAGTAAAAAAATTGCGAAAAATGCAAAAAAAGAACGATGCGGCATGGCAAAGAAGTCCAAAAAATGACCGATGCCAAAAATGGACAAAATGCAAACCAGGAACGATGCGGCATGGCAAAGAAGTCCAAAAAATGACCGATGCCAAAAATGGCCAAAATGCAAAAAAAGAACCATGCGGCATGGCAAAGAAGTTCAAAAAATGACCGATACCAAAAATGGCCAAAATTCCAAAAAAGAACGCTGCGGCATGGCAAAGAAGTCCAAAAAATTACCGATGCCAAAAATGGCCAAAATGCAAAAAAAGAACCATGCAAAGAAGTTCAAAAAATGACCGATGCCAAAAATGGCCAAAAATGCAAAAAAAGAACGATGCGGTATGGCAAAGAAGTCCAAAAAATGACCGATGCCAAAAATGGCCAAAAATGCAAAAAAAGAACGATGCTGCAAGTAAAGAAGTCCAAAAACTGACCGTTGCCAAAAATTGCAAAAAAATTGCCAAAACTGCAAAAAAAGAACGATGCGGCATGGCAAAGAAGTCCAAAAACTGACCGTTGCCAAAGATGGCCAAAACTGCAAAAAAAAGAACGATTCGGCATGGCCAAGAACTGCAACAAATAACCGATGCCAAAAATGGCAAAAAATCCAAAAAAAGAACGATACGACATGGCAAAGAAGTAAAAAAATTGCGAAAAATGCAAAAAAAGAACGATGCGGCATGGCAAAGAAGTCCAAAGAATTAACGATGCCAAAAATGGCCAAAAATGCAAAAAAAAGAACGATGCGGCATGGCAAAGAAGTCCAAAAAGTGACCGATGCCAAAAATGCCCACAAATGCAAAAAAAAATAAAGCTGCGGCATGGCAAAGAAGTCCAAAAAATGACCGATGACAAAAATGGCCAAAATGCAAAAAAAGAACCATGCGGCATGGCAAAGAAGTTCAAAAAATGACCGATACCAAAAATGGCCAAAATGCCAAAAAAGAACGATGCGGCATGGCAAAGAAGCCCAAATTTTCCAAAAATTCACGAAAAGAACGATGCGGCATGGCAAAGAAGTCCAAAAAATGACCGATGCCAAAAATGGCCAAAAATGCAAAAAAAGAACAATGCGGAATGCTAAGAAGTCCAAAAAATTACCGATGCCAAAAGACCGATGCCAAAAATGGCCAAAAATGCAAAAAAGAACTATGCTATCCAAAAACTGACTTTTGCCAAAAATGGCCAAAACTACAAAAAAAGAACGATGCGGCATGGCATAGAAGTCCAAAAACTGACTGTTGCCAAAGATGGCCAAAACTGCAAAAAAAGAACAATGCGGAATGCAAAGAAGTCCAAAAAATGACCGATGCCAAAAATGGACAAAATGCAAAAAAGGAACGATGCGGCATGGCAAAGAAGTCCAAAAAATGACCGATGCCAAAAATGGACAAAAGGCAAAAAAAGAACAATGCGGCATGCAAAGAAGTCAAAAAAATGACCGATGCCAAATGACCGATGCTAAAAATGGCCAAAACTGCAAAAAAAGAACAATGCGGAATGCAAAGAAGTAAAAAAAATGACCGATGCCAAAAATGGCCAAAATGCAAAAAAAGAACGATGCGGTATAGCAAAGATGTTCAAAAAATGACCGATGCGAAAAATGGCCACAAATGCAAAAAAATAACGCTGCGGCATGGCAAAGAAGTCCAAAAAATGACCGATGCCAAAAATGGCCAAAATTCAAAAAAAAAGAACCATGCGGCATGGCAAAGAAGTTAAAAAAATAGCCGTTGCCACACATGGCCAAAACTGCTAAAAAAGGACGATTCGGCATGGCAAAGAACTGCAACAAATAACCGATGCCAAAAATGGCAAAAAATCCAAAAAAAAGAACGATACGACATGGCAAAGAAGTAAAAAAATTGCGAAAAATGCAAAAAAAGAACGATGCGGTATGGCAAAGAAGTCCAAAAAATGACCGATGCCAAAAATGGCCAAAAATGCAAAAAAAAAGAACGATGCGGCATGGCAAAGAAGTCCCAAAAATTACCGATGCCAAAAATGGCCACAAATTCAAAAAAATAACGCTGCGGCATGGCAAAGAAGTCCAAAAAATGACCGATGCCAAAAATGGCCAAAATGCAAAAAAAGAACCATGCAAAGAAGTTCAAAAAATGACCGATGCCAAAAATGGCCAAAAATGCAAAAAAAGAACGATGCGGTATGGCAAAGAAGTCCAAAAAATGACCGATGCCAAAAATGGCCAAAAATGCAAAAAAAGAACAATGCGGAATGCAAAGAAGTCCAAAAAATGACCGATGCCAAAAATGGACAAAATGCAAAACAGGAACGATGCGGCATGGCAAAGAAGTCCAAAAAATGACCGATGCCAAAAATGGCCAAAATGCAAAAAAAGAACCATGCGGCATGGCAAAGAAGTTCAAAAAATGACCGATGCCAAAAATTGCCAAAAATGCAAAAAAAGAACGATGCGGCATGGCAAAGAAGTCCAAAAAATGACCGATGCCAAAAATGGCCAAAAATGCAAAAAAAGAACAATGCGGAATGCAAAGAAGTCCCAAAAATGACCGATGCCAAAAATGAACAAAATGCAAAAAAGGAACGATGCGGCATGGTCCAAAAAATGACCGATGCCAAAAAAGGCCAAAATGCAAAAAAGAACGATGCGGCATGGCAAAGAAGTCCAAAAAATGACCGATGCCAAAAATGGCCAAAATGCAAAAAAAGAACCATGCGGCATGGCAAAGAAGTTCAAAAAATGACCGATGCCAAAAATTGCCAAAAATGCAAAAAAAGAACGATGCGGCATGGCAAAGAAGTCCAAAAAATGACCGATGCCAAAAATGGCCAAAATGCAAAAAAAGAACGATGCGGAATAGCAAAGAAATCCAAAAAATTACCAATGCCCAAAAATGCCAAAAATGCACGAAAAAACGATGCGGCATGGCAAAGAAGTCCAAAAAAGGCCGATGCCAAAAATGGCGAAAAATGCAAAAAAAGAACGATGCGGCATGGCAAAGAAGTCCAAAAATGGCAAAAAATGCAAAAAAAGAACGATGCGACATGGCAAAGAAGTCCAAAAAATGACCGATGCCAAAAATGGCAAAAAATGTAAAACACGAACGATGCGGCATGGCAAAGAAGTCCCAAAAAGGCCAAAAATGCAAAAAAATAACGATGCGACATGGCAAAGAAGTCCAAAAAATGTCCGATGCAAAAAATGGCAAAAAATGCAAAAAAGAACGATGCGACATGGCAAAGAAGTCAAAAATGGCCAAAAATGCAAAGAAAAGAACGATGCGGCAGTCTACTAAATGATAATAATGATTTTAATGTGTTGACATTAATAAATATTAATTTACTGCTCCAAAATAGAGAGTTCTAAGAACTGCAAAAACATGTGAATGAATAATAGCAACAGCTGATCCTAATACTAATAAAAAATTACCGATGCCAAAAATGGCAAAAATGCCAAAAAGAACTATGCTGCATTCAAAGAAGTCCAAAAACTGACCGTTGCCAAAAATGGCCAAAACTACAAAAAAAGAACGATGCGGCATGGCACAGAAGTCCAAAATCTGACCGTTGCCAAAGATGGCCAAAACTGCAAAAAAAACAATGCGGAATGCAAAGAAGTCCAAAAAATGACCGATGCCAAAACTGGACAAAATGCAAAAAAGGAACGATGCGGCATGGCAAAGAATTCCAAAAAATGACCGATGCCAAAAGTGGCCAAAATGGAAAAAAAGAACAATGCGGCATGCAAAGAAATCCAAAAAATGACCGATGCCAAATGACCGATGCCAAAAATTGCCAAAACTGCAAAAAAAGAACAATGCGGAATTCAAAGAAGTCCAAAAAATGACCGATGCCAAAAATGGCCAAAATGCAAAAAAAAAACCATGCGGCATGGCAAAGAAGTTCAAAAAATGACCGATGCCAAAAATTGCCAAAAATGCAAAAAAAGAACGATGCGGAATGCCAAGAAGTCCAAAAAATGACCGATGCCAAATGACCGATGCCAAATGACCGATGCCAAAAATGGCCAAAAATGCAAAAAAGAACGATGCTGCAAGCAAAGAAGTCCAAAAACTGACCGTTGCCAAAGATGGCCAAAACTGCAAAAAAAGAACGATTCGGCATGGCCAAGAACTGCAACAAATAACCGATGCCAAAAATGGCAAAAAATCCAAAAAAAGAACGATACGACATGGCAAAGAAGTAAAAAAATTGCGAAAAATGCAAAAAAAGAACGATGCGGCATGGCAAAGAAGTCCAAAAAATGACCGATGCCAAAAATGGCCAAAAATGCAAAAAAAAGAACGATGCGGCATGGCAAAGAAGTCCAAAAAGTGACCGATGCCAAAAATGGCCACAAATGCAAAAAAAGAACGATGCGGCATGGCAAAGAAGTCCAAAAAATGACCGATGCCAAAAATGGCCAAAAATGCAAAAAAGAACAATGCGGAATGCAAAGAATTCCAAAAAATTACCGATGCCAAAAATGGACAAAATGCAAAAAAGGAACGATGCGGCATGGCAAAGAGGTCCAAAAAATTATCGATGCCAAAAATGCCAAAATGCAAAAAAAGAACGATGTGGCATACAAAGAAGTCCAAAAAATGATCGATGCCAAAAATGGCCAAAATGCAAAAAAAGGACGATGCGGAATAGCAAAGAAATCCAAAAAATTACCGATGCCCAAAAATGCCAAAAATGCACGAAAAAACGATGCGACATGGCAAAGAAGTCAAAAATGGCCAAAAATGCAAAGAAAAGAACGATGCGGCAGTCTACTAAATGATAATAATGATTTTAATGTGTTGACATTAATAAATATTAATTTACTTCTCTAGAATAGAGAGTTCTCAGAACTGCAAAAACATATGATTGAATAATAGCAACAGCTGATCCTAATACTAATAGAAAATTACCGATGCCAAAAATGGCAAAGATGCAAAAAAGAACTATGCTGCATGCAAAGAAGTCCAAAAACTGACCGTTGCCAAAAATAGCCAAAACTACAAAAAAAGAACGATGCGGCATGGCATAGAAGTCCAAAAACTGACCGTTGCCAAAGATGGACAAAACTGCAAAAAAAGAACTATGCGGCTGTCAAATAAGTCCAACAAATGAGCGATGCCAAAAATGGCCAAAAATGCAAAAAAGAACGATTCGGTATGGTTAAGAAGTACAGAAAATGACCGATGCCAAAAATGGCAAAAAATGCAAAAAAGAACGATGCTGCATGGCAAAAAAGTAAAAAAATGACCAATGCCAAAAATGGCCAAAAATGCAAAAAAAGAACGCTGCAGCATGGGAAAGGAGTCCAAAAAATGACCGATGCCCAAAATGGCCAAAACTGCCAAAAAAGAACGATGCGACATGGCAAATAAATCTACAAAATTACCAATTCCAAAAATGGCAAAAAATGCAAAAAAAGAACGATGTGACATGGCAAAGAAGTCCAAAAAATGACAGATGCCAAAAATGGCCAAAAATGTAAAACACGAACGATGCGACATGGCAAAGAAGTCCGAAAATGGCCAAAAATGCAAAAAAGAACGATGCGACATGGCAAAGAATTCCAAAAAATGACCGATGCAAAAAATAGCAAAAAATGTTCAAAAATGCAAAAACGAACGATGCGACATGGCAAAGAAGTCAAAAATGGCCAAAAATGCAAAGAAAAGAACGATGCGGCAGTCTACTAAATGATAATAATGATTTTAATGTGTTGACATTAATAAATATTAATTTACTTCTCTAGAATAGAGAGTTCTAAGAACTGCAAAAACATATGATTGAATAATAGCAACAGCTGATCCTAATACTAATAGAAAATTACCGATGCCAAAAATGGCAAAGATGCAAAAAAGAACTATGCTGCATGCAAAGAAGTCCAAAAACTGACCGTTGCCAAAAATGGCCAAAACTACAAAAAAAGAACGATGCGGCATGGCATAGAAGTCCAAAAACTGACCGTTGCCAAAGATGGACAAAACTGCAAAAAAAGAACGATGCGGCTGTCAAATAAGTCCAACAAATGACCGATGCCAAAAATGGCCAAAAATGCAAAAAAGAACGATTCGGTATGGTTAAGAAGTACAGAAAATGACCGATGCCAAAAATGGCAAAAAATGCAAAAAAAGAACGATGCTGCATGGCAAAAAAGTCCAAAAATGATCGATGCCAAAAATGGCCAAAAATGCAAAAAAAGAACGCTGCGGCATGGCAAATGAGTCCAAAAAATGACCGATGCCCAAAATGGCCAAAACTGCCAAAAAAGAACGATGCGACATGGCAAATAAATCTACAAAATTACCAATTCCAAAACTGGCAAAAAATGCAAAAAAGAACGATGTTGCATGGCAAAAAAGTCCAAAACCTGACCGATACCAAAAATGGCCAAAAATGCAAAAAAGGAACGCTGCGGCATGGCAAAGGAGTCCAAAAAATTACCGATGCCAAAAATGGCCAAAACTGCAAAATAAGAACGATGCGGCTGTCAATTAAGTCCAAAAAATGATCGATGCCAAAAATGGCCAAAAATGCAAAAAAAGAACAATGCGGCATGGCAAAGAAGTTCAAAAAATGACCGATGCCAAAAATGGCCAAAAATGCAAAAAAAGAACGATGCGACATGGCAAAGAAGTCCAAAAAATGACCGATGCCAAAAATGCAAAAAAAAACGATGCGGCATGGCAAAGACGTTCAAAAAATTACCGATGCCAAAAATGAAAAAAAGAACGATGCGGCATGGCAAAGAAGTCCAAAAAATGACCGATGCCAAAAATGGCCAAAAATGCAAAAAAAGAATGATGCGACATGGCAAATAAATCCACAAAATTTCCAATGCCAAAAATGGCAAAAAATTCAAAAAATGAACGATGTTGCATGGCAAAAAAATCCAAAAACTGACCGATGCCAAAAATGGCCAAAAATGCAAAAAAGTAACGCTGCGGCATGGAAAACGAGTCCAAAAAATTACCGATGCCAAAAATGGCCAAAAATGCAAAAAAAGAACGATGTGGCTGTCAATTCCAAAAAAAAAATAAGTCCAAAAAATGACCGATGCCAAAAATGGCCAAAAATGCAAAAAAAGAACAATGCGGCATGGAAAAGAAGTCCAAAAAATGACCGATGCCAAAAATGCAAAAAAAAACGATGCGGCATGGCAAAGACGTTCAAAAAATTACCGATGCCAAAAATGAAAAAAAAGAACGATGCGGCATGGCAAAAAAGTCCAAAAAATGACCGATGCCAAAAATGGCCAAAATGCCAAAAAAGAACGATGCGTCATGGCAAAGAAGTGCAAAAAATTACCGATGCAAAAATTGCCAAAAATGCAAAAAAAGAACGATGCGGAATGCCAAGAAGTCCAAAAACTGACCGTTGCCAAAAATTGCAAAAAAATTGCCAAAACTGCAAAAAAAGAACGATGCGGCATGGCAAAGAAGTCCAAAAACTGACCGTTGCCAAAGATGGCCAAAACTGCAAAAAAAGAACGATTCGGCATGGCCAAGAACTGCAACAAATAACCGATGCCAAAAATGGCAAAAAATCCAAAAAAAGAACGATAGGACATGGCAAAGAAGTAAAAAAATTGCGAAAAATGCAAAAAAAAGAACGATGCGGCATGGCAAAGAAGTCCAAAAAATGACCGATGCCAAAAATGGTCAAAAATGCAAAAAAAAGAACGATGCGGCATGGCAAAGAAGTCCAAAAAATTACCGATGCCAAAAATGTAAAAAAGAACGATGCGGCATGGCACAGAAGTCCAAAAAATGTCCGATGCCAAAAATGGCCAAAATGCATAAAAAGATAGATGTGGCATGGCAAAGGAATCCAAAAAATGACCGATGCCAAAAATGGCCAAAATGCAAAAAAGAACATTTCGGCATGGCAAAGAAGTCCAAAAAATTACCGATGCAAAAATTGCCAAAAATGCAAAAAAAGAACGATGCGGAATGCCAAGAAGTCCAAAAACTGACCGTTGCCAAAAATTGCAAAAAAATTGCCAAAACTGCAAAAAAAGAACGATGCGGCATGGCAAAGAAGTCCAAAAACTGACCGTTGCCAAAGATGGCCAAAACTGCAAAAAAAGAACGATTCGGCATGGCCAAGAACTGCAACAAATAACCGATGCCAAAAATGGCAAAAAATCCAAAAAAAGAACGATACGACATGGCAAAGAAGTAAAAAAATTGCGAAAAATGCAAAAAAAAGAACGATGCGGCATGGCAAAGAAGTCCAAAAAATGACCGATGACAAAAATGGCCAAAATGCAAAAAAAGAACCATGCGGCATGGCAAAGAAGTTCAAAAAATGACCGATACCAAAAATTGCCAAAAATGCAAAAAAAGAACGATGCGGCATGGCAAAGAAGTCCAAAAAATGCCAAAATGCAAAAAAAGGACGATGCGGAATAGCAAAGAAATCCAAAAAATTACCGATGCCCAAAAATGCCAAAAATGCACGAAAAAACGATGCGGCATGGCAAAGAAGTCCAAAAAATTGCCGATGCCAAAAATGGTGAAAAATGCAAAAAAAGAACGATGCGGTTGCCAAGTCCAAAAATGCAAAAAAAGAACGATGCGACATGGCAAAGAAGTCCAAAAAATGACCGATGCCAAAAATGCAAAAAAAGAACGATGCGGCATGGCAAAGACGTTCAAAAAATTACCGATGCCAAAAATGAAAAAAAAGAACGATGCGGCATGGCAAAAAAGTCCAAAAAATGACCGATGCCAAAAATGGCCAAAATGCCAAAAAAGAACGATGCGTCATGGCAAAGAAGTGCAAAAAATGAGCGATGCCAAAAATGGTCAAAAATGCAAAAAAAAGAACGATGCGGCATCGCAAAGAAGTCCAAAAAATTACCGATGCCAAAAATGTAAAAAAGAACGATGCGGCATGGCACAGAAGTCCAAAAAATGACCGATGCCAAAAATGGCCAAAATGCATAAAAAGATAGATGTGGCATGGCAAAGGAATCCAAAAAATGACCGATGCCAAAAATGGCCAAAATGCAAAAAAGAACATTTCGGCATGGCAAAGAAGTCCAAAAAATTACCGATGCAAAAATTGCCAAAAATGCAAAAAAAGAACGATGCGGAATGCCAAGAAGTCCAAAAACTGACCGTTGCCAAAAATTGCAAAAAAATTGCCAAAACTGCAAAAAAAGAACGATGCGGCATGGCAAAGAAGTCCAAAAACTGACCGTTGCCAAAGATGGCCAAAACTGCAAAAAAAGAACGATTCGGCATGGCCAAGAACTGCAACAAATAACCGATGCCAAAAATGGCAAAAAATCCAAAAAAAGAACGATACGACATGGCAAAGAAGTAAAAAAATTGCGAAAAATGCAAAAAAAGAACGATGCGGCATGGCAAAGAAGTCCAAAAAATGACCGATGCCAAAAATGGCCAAAAAGGCAAAAAAAAGAACGATGCGGCATGGCAAAGAAGTCCAAAAAGTGACCGATGCCAAAAATGGCCACAAATCCAAAAAAAATAAAGCTGCGGCATGGCAAAGAAGTCCAAAAAATGACCGATGACAAAAATGGCCAAAATGCAAAAAAAGAACCATGCGGCATGGCAAAGAAGTTCAAAAAATGACCGATACCAAAAATTGCCAAAAATGCAAAAAAAGAACGATGCGGCATGGCAAAGAAGTCCAAAAAATGCCAAAATGCAAAAAAAGGACGATGCGGAGTAGCAAAGAAATCCAAAAAATTACCGATGCCCAAAAATGCCAAAAATGCACGAAAAAACGATGCGGCATGGCAAAGAAGTCCAAAAAATTGCCGATGCCAAAAATGGTGAAAAATCCAAAAAAAGAACGATGCGGTTGCCAAGTCCAAAAATGCAAAAAAAGAACGATGCGACATGGCAAAGAAGTCCAAAAAATGACCGATGCCAAAAATGGCCAAAAATGTAAAACACGAAAGATGCGGCATGGCAAAGAAGTCCCAAAATGGCCAAAAATGCAAAAAAGAACGATGCGACATGGCAAAGAAATCCAAAAAATTACCGATGCAAAAAATGGCAAAAAATGTTCAAAAATGCAAAAACTAACGATGCGACATGGCAAAGAAGTCAAAAATGGCCAAAAATGCAAAGAAAAGAACGATGCGGCAGTCTACTAAATGATAATAATGATTTTAATGTGTTGACATTAATAAATATTAATTTACTTCTCTAGAATAGAGAGTTCTCAGAACTGCAAAAACATATGATTGAATAATAGCAACAGCTGGTCCTAATACTAATAGAAAATTACCGATGCCAAAAATGGCAAAGATGCAAAAAAGAACTATGCTGCATGCAAAGAAGTCCAAAAACTGACCGTTGCCAAAAATGGCCAAAACTACAAAAAACGAACGATGCGGCATGGCATAGAAGTCCAAAAACTGACCGTTGCCAAAGATGGACAAAACTGCAAAAAAAGAACTATGCTGCATGCAAAGAAGTCCAAAAACTGACCGTTGCCAAAAATGGCCAAAAATGCAAAAAAGTACGATTCGGTATGGTTAAGAAGTACAGAAAATGACCGATGCCAAAAATGGCAAAAAATGCAAAAAAAGAACGATGCTGCATGGCAAAAAAGTCCAAAAATGACCGATGCCAAAAATGGCCAAAAATGCAAAAAAGAACGCTGCAGCATGGCAAAGGAGTCCAAAAAATGACCGATGCCCAAAATGGCCAAAACTGCCAAAAAAGAACGATGCGACATGGCAAATAAATCCAAAAAATTACCAATTCCAAAAATGGCAAAAAATGCAAAAAAAGAACGATGCGACATGGCAAAGAAGTCCAAAAAATGACCGATGCCAAAAATGGCCAAAAATGTAAAACACGAACGATGCGGCATGGCAAAGAAGTCCGAAAATGGCCAAAAATGCAAAAAAGAACCAAAACTGCCAAAAAAGAACGATGCGACATGGCAAATAAATCTACAAAATTACCAATTCCAAAAATGGCAAAAAATGCAAAAAAAGAACGCTGCGGCAAGGCAAAGGAGTCCAAAAAATTACCGATGCCAAAAATGGCCAAAACTGCAAAAAAAGAACGATGCGGCTGTCAATTAAGTCCAAAAAATAATCGATGCCAAAAATGGCAAAAAATGCAAAAAAAGAACAATGCGGCATGGCAAAGAAGTCCAAAAAATGACCGATGCCAAAAATGGACAAAAATGCAAAAAAAGAACGATGCGACATGGCAAAGAAGTCCAAAAAATGACCGATGCCAAAAATTGCCAAAATGCCAAAAAAGAACGATGCGACCTGGCAAAGAAGTCCAAAAAATGACCGATGCCAAAAATGGCCAAAAATGCAAAAAAAGAATGATGCGACATGGCAAATAAATCCACAAAATTTCCGATGCCAAAAATGGCAAAAAATTCAAAAAAAGAACGATGTTTCATGGCAAAAAAATCCAAAAACTGACCGATGCCAAAAATGGCCAAAAATGCAAAAAAGGAACGCTGCGGCATGGAAAAGGAGTCCAAAAAATTACCGATGCCAAAAATGGCCAAAAATGCAAAAAAAGAACGATGTGGCTGTCAATTAAGTCCAAAAAATGACCGATGACAAAAATGGCCAAAAATGCAAAAAAAGAACGATGCGGCATGGCAAAAAAGTCCAAAAATGACCGATGCCAAAAATGGCCAAAAATGCAAAAAAGAACGCTGCAGCATGGCAAAGGAGTCCAAAAAATGACCGATGCCCAATATGGCCAAAACTGCCAAAAAAGAACGATGCGACATGGCAAAGAAGTTCAAAAAATGACCGATACCAAAAATTGCCAAAAATGCAAAAAAAGAACGATGCGGCATGGCAAAGAAGTCCAAAAAATGCCAAAATGCAAAAAAAGGACGATGCGGAGTAGCAAAGAAATCCAAAAAATTACCGATGCCCAAAAATGCCAAAAATGCACGAAAAAACGATGCGGCATGGCAAAGAAGTCCAAAAAATTGCCGATGCCAAAAATGGTGAAAAATCCAAAAAAAGAACGATGCGGTTGCCAAGTCCAAAAATGCAAAAAAAGAACGATGCGACATGGCAAAGAAGTCCAAAAAATGACCGATGCCAAAAATGGCCAAAAATGTAAAACACGAAAGATGCGGCATGGCAAAGAAGTCCCAAAATGGCCAAAAATGCAAAAAAGAACGATGCGACATGGCAAAGAAATCCAAAAAATTACCGATGCAAAAAATGGCAAAAAATGTTCAAAAATGCAAAAACTAACGATGCGACATGGCAAAGAAGTCAAAAATGGCCAAAAATGCAAAGAAAAGAACGATGCGGCAGTCTACTAAATGATAATAATGATTTTAATGTGTTGACATTAATAAATATTAATTTACTTCTCTAGAATAGAGAGTTCTCAGAACTGCAAAAACATATGATTGAATAATAGCAACAGCTGGTCCTAATACTAATAGAAAATTACCGATGCCAAAAATGGCAAAGATGCAAAAAAGAACTATGCTGCATGCAAAGAAGTCCAAAAACTGACCGTTGCCAAAAATGGCCAAAACTACAAAAAACGAACGATGCGGCATGGCATAGAAGTCCAAAAACTGACCGTTGCCAAAGATGGACAAAACTGCAAAAAAAGAACTATGCGGCTGTCAAATAAGTCCAACAAATGACCGATGCCAAAAATGGCCAAAAATGCAAAAAAGTACGATTCGGTATGGTTAAGAAGTACAGAAAATGACCGATGCCAAAAATGGCAAAAAATGCAAAAAAAGAACGATGCTGCATGGCAAAAAAGTCCAAAAATGACCGATGCCAAAAATGGCCAAAAATGCAAAAAAGAACGCTGCAGCATGGCAAAGGAGTCCAAAAAATGACCGATGCCCAAAATGGCCAAAACTGCCAAAAAAGAACGATGCGACATGGCAAATAAATCCAAAAAATTACCAATTCCAAAAATGGCAAAAAATGCAAAAAAAGAACGATGCGACATGGCAAAGAAGTCCAAAAAATGACCGATGCCAAAAATGGCCAAAAATGTAAAACACGAACGATGCGGCATGGCAAAGAAGTCCGAAAATGGCCAAAAATGCAAAAAAGAACCAAAACTGCCAAAAAAGAACGATGCGACATGGCAAATAAATCTACAAAATTACCAATTCCAAAAATGGCAAAAAATGCAAAAAAAGAACGCTGCGGCAAGGCAAAGGAGTCCAAAAAATTACCGATGCCAAAAATGGCCAAAACTGCAAAAAAAGAACGATGCGGCTGTCAATTAAGTCCAAAAAATAATCGATGCCAAAAATGGCCAAAAATGCAAAAAAAGAACAATGCGGCATGGCAAAGAAGTCCAAAAAATGACCGATGCCAAAAATGGACAAAAATGCAAAAAAAGAACGATGCGACATGGCAAAGAAGTCCAAAAAATGACCGATGCCAAAAATTGCCAAAATGCCAAAAAAGAACGATGCGACCTGGCAAAGAAGTCCAAAAAATGACCGATGCCAAAAATGGCCAAAAATGCAAAAAAAGAATGATGCGACATGGCAAATAAATCCACAAAATTTCCGATGCCAAAAATGGCAAAAAATTCAAAAAAAGAACGATGTTTCATGGCAAAAAAATCCAAAAACTGACCGATGCCAAAAATGGCCAAAAATGCAAAAAAGGAACGCTGCGGCATGGAAAAGGAGTCCAAAAAATTACCGATGCCAAAAATGGCCAAAAATGCAAAAAAAGAACGATGTGGCTGTCAATTAAGTCCAAAAAATGACCGATGACAAAAATGGCCAAAAATGCAAAAAAAGAACGATGCGGCATGGCAAAAAAGTCCAAAAATGACCGATGCCAAAAATGGCCAAAAATGCAAAAAAGAACGCTGCAGCATGGCAAAGGAGTCCAAAAAATGACCGATGCCCAAAATGGCCAAAACTGCCAAAAAAGAACGATGCGACATGGCAAATAAATCCAAAAAATTACCAATTCCAAAAATGGCAAAAAATGCAAAAAAAGCACAATGCGACATGGCAAAGAAGTCCAAAAAATGACCGATGCCAAAAATGGCCAAAAATGCAAAAAAAGAACAATGCGGCATGGCAAAGAAGTCCAAAAAATGACCGATGCCAAAAATGGCCAAAAATGCAAAAAAAGAACGATGTTGCATGGCAAAAAAATCCAAAAACTGACCGATGCCAAAAATGGCCAAAAATGCAAAAAAGCAACGCTGCGGCATGGCAAAGGAGTCCAACACATTACCGATTCCAAAAATAGCCAAAACTGCAAAAAAAGAACGATGCGGCTGTCAATTAAGTCCAAAAAATGATCGATGCCAAAAATGGCCAAAAATGCAAAAAAAGAACAATGCGGCATGGCAAAGAAGTCCAAAATGACCGATGCCAAAAATGGCCAAAAATGCAAAAAAAGAACGATGCGACATGGCAAAGAAGTCCAAAAAATGACCGATGCCAAAAATGGCCAAAAATGTAAAACACGAACGATGCGGCATGGCAAAGAAGTCCCAAAATGGCCAAAAATGCAAAAAAGAACGATGTGACATGGCAAAGAAGTCCAAAAAATGACCGATGCAAAAAATGGCAAAAAATGTTCAAAAATGCAAAAACGAACGATGCGACATGGCAAAGAAGTCAAAAATGGCCAAAAATGCAAAGAAAAGAACGATGCGGCAGTCTACTAAATGATAATAATGATTTTAATGTGTTGACATTAATAAATATTAATTTACTTCTCTAGAATAGAGAGTTCTAAGAACTGCAAAAACATATGATTGAATAATAGCAACAGCTGATCCTAATACTAATAGAAAATTACCGATGCCAAAAATGGCAAAGATGCAAAAAAGAACTATGCTGCATGCAAAGAAGTCCAAAAACTGACCGTAGCCAAAAATGGCAAAAAATGCAAAAAAAGAACGATGTTGCATGGCAAAAAATTCCAAAAACTGACCGATACCAAAAATGGCCAAAAATGCAAAAAAGGTACGCTGCGGCATGGCAAAGGAGTCCAAAACATTACCGATTCCAAAAATGGCCAAAACTGCAAAAAAAGAACGATGCGGCTGTCAATTAAGTACAAAAAATGATCGATGCCAAAAATGGCCAAAAAAGCAAAAAAAGAACAATGCGGCATGGCAAAGAAGTCCAAAAAATGACCGATGCCAAAAATGGCCAAAAATGCAAAAAAAGAACGATGCGACATGGCAAAGAAGTCCAAAAAATGACCGATGCCAAAAATTGCCAAAATGCCAAAAAAGAACGATGCGACATGGCAAAGAAGTCCAAAAAATGACCGATGCCAAAAATGGCCAAAAATGCAAAAAAAGAATGATGCGACATGGCAAATAAATCCACAAAATTTCCGATGCCAAAAATGGCAAAAAATTCAAAAAAAGAACGATGTTGCATGGCAAAAAAATCCAAAAACTGACCGATGCCAAAAATGGCCAAAAATGCAAAAAAGGAACGGTGCGGCATGGAAAAGGAGTCCAAAAAATTACCGATGCCAAAAATGGCCAAAAATGCAAAAAAAGAACGATGTGGCTGTCAATTAAGTCCAAAAAATGACCGATGCCAAAAATGGCCAAAAATGCAAAAAAAGAACAATGCGGCATGGCAAAGAAGTCCAAAAAATGACCGATGCCAAAAATGGCCAAAAATGCAAGAAAGGAACGCTGCGGCATGGCAAAGGAGTCCAACACATTACCGATTCCAAAAATGGCCAAAACTGCAAAAAAAGAACGATGCGGCTGTCAATTGTCCAAAAAATGATCGATGCCAAAAATGGCCAAAAATGCAAAAAAAGAACAATGCGGCATGGCAAAGAAGTCCAAAAAATGACCGATGCCAAAAATGGCCAAAAATGCAAAAAAAGAACGATGCGACATGGCAAAGAAGTCCAAAAAATGACCGATGCCAAAAATGGCCACAAATGTAAAACACGAACGATGCGGCATGGCAAAGAAGTCCCAAAATGGCAAAAAATGCAAAAAAGAACTATGCGACATGGCAAAGAAGTCCAAAAAATTACCGATGCAAAAAATGGCAAAAAATGTTCAAAAATGCAAAAACGAACGATGCGACATGGCAAAGAAGTCAAAAATGGCCAAAAATGCAAAGAAAAGAACGATGCGGCAGTCTACTAAATGATAATAATGATTTTAATGTGTTGACATTAATAAATATTAATTTACTTCTCTAGAATAGAGAGTTCTAAGAACTGCAAAAACATATGATTGAATAATAGCAACAGCTGATCCTAATACTAATAGAAAATTACCGATGCCAAAAATGGCAAAGATGGAAAAAAGAACTATGCTGCATGCAAAGAAGTCCAAAAACTGACCGTTGCCAAAAATGGCAAAAAATGCAAAAAAAGAACGATGTTGCATGGCAAAAAATTCGAAAAACTGACCGATACCAAAAATGGCCAAAAATGCAAAAAAGGAACGCTGCGGCATGGCAAAGGAGTCCAAAACATTACCGATTCCAAAAATGGCCAAAACTGCAAAAAAAGAATGATGCGACATGGCAAATAAATCCACAAAATTTCCGATGCCAAAAATGGCAAAAAATTCAAAAAAAGAACGATGTTGCATGGCAAAAAAATCCAAAAACTGACCGATGCCAAAAATGGCCAAAAATGCAAAAAAGGAACGCTGCGGCATGGCAAAGAAGTCCAAAAAATTACCGATGCCAAAAATGGCCAAAAATGCACAAAAGAACGATGCGGCATGGCAAAGAAGTCCAAAAAATGACCGATGCCAAAAATGGCCAAAATGCCAAAAAAGAACGATGCGGCATGGCAAAGAAGTCCAAAAAATGACCGATGCCAAAAATGGCCAAAATGCCAAAAAAGAACGATGCGGCATGGCAAAGAAGTGCAAAAAATGACCGATGCCAAAAATGGTCAAAAATGCAAAAAAAGAACGATGCGGCATGGCAAAGAAGTCCAAAAAATGACCGATGCCAAAAATGGCCAAAAATGCAAAAAAAGAACGATGCGGCATGGCAAAGAAGTCCAAAAAATTACCGATGCCAAAAATGGCCAAAAATGCACAAAAGAACGATGCGGCATGGCAAAGAAGTCCAAAAAATGACCGATGCCAAAAATGGCCAAAAATGCAAAAAAAAACGATGTGGCTGTCAATTAAGTCCAAAAAATGACCGATGCCAAAAATGGCCAAAAATGCAAAAAAAGAACAATGCGGCATGGCAAAGAAGTCCAAAAAATGACCGATGCCAAAAATGGCCAAAAATGCAAAAAAAGAACGATGCGGCATGGCAAAGAAGTCCAAAAAATTACCGATGCCAAAAATGGCCAAAAATGCACAAAAGAACGATGCGGCATGGCAAAGAAGTCCAAAAAATTACCGATGCCAAAAATGGCCAAAAATGCACAAAAGAACGATGCGGCATGGCAAAGAAGTCCAAAAAATGACCGATGCCAAAAATGGCCAAAATGCCAAAAAAGAACGATGCGGCATGGCAAAGAAGTGCAAAAAATGACCGATGCCAAAAATGGTCAAAAATGCAAAAAAAGAACGATGCGGCATGGCAAAGAAGTCCAAAAAATGACCGATGCCAAAAATGGCCAAAAATGCAAAAAAAGAACGATGTTGCATGGCAAAAAATTCCAAAAACTGACCGATACCAAAAATGGCCAAAAATGCAAGAAAGGAACGCTGCGGCATGGCAAAGGAGTCCAAAAAATTACCGATGCCAAAAATGGCCAAAAATGCAAAAAAAAACGATGTGGCTGTCAATTAAGTCCAAAAAATGACCGATGCCAAAAATGGCCAAAAATGCAAAAAAAGAACAATGCGGCATGGCAAAGAAGTCCAAAAAATGACCGATGCCAAAAATGGCCAAAAATGCAAAAAAAGAACGATGCGGCATGGCAAAGAAGTCCAAAAAATTACCGATGCCAAAAATGGCAAAGATGGAAAAAAGAACTATGCTGCATGCAAAGAAGTCCAAAAACTGACCGTTGCCAAAAATGGCAAAAAATGCAAAAAAAGAACGATGTTGCATGGCAAAAAATTCCAAAAACTGACCGATACCAAAAATGGCCAAAAATGCAAGAAAGGAACGCTGCGGCATGGCAAAGGAGTCCAAAAAATTACCGATGCCAAAAATGGCCAAAAATGCAAAAAAAAACGATGTGGCTGTCAATTAAGTCCAAAAAATGACCGATGCCAAAAATGGCCAAAAATGCAAAAAAAGAACAATGCGGCATGGCAAAGAAGTCCAAAAAATGACCGATGCCAAAAATGGCCAAAAATGCAAAAAAAGAACGATGCGGCATGGCAAAGAAGTCCAAAAAATTACCGATGCCAAAAATGGCCAAAAATGCACAAAAGAACGATGCGGCATGGCAAAGAAGTCCAAAAAATGACCGATGCCAAAAATGGCCAAAATGCCAAAAAAGAACGATGCGGCATGGCAAAGAAGTGCAAAAAATGACCGATGCCAAAAATGGTCAAAAATGCAAAAAAAGAACGATGCGGCATGGCAAAGAAGTCCAAAAAATGACCGATGCCAAAAATGTAAAAAAGAACGATGCGGCATGGCAAAGAAGTCCAAAAAATTACCGATGCCAAAAATGGCCAAAATGCATAAAAAGAACGATGCGGCATAGCAAAGGAATCCAAACAATGACCGATGCCAAAAATGGCCAAAATGCAAAAAAGAACATTTCGGCATGGCAAAGAAGTCCAAAAAATTAGAAGTCCAAAAAAATACAAAGAAGTCCAAAAAATGTCCGAAGCCGAAAATGGCCAAAAATGCAAAACAAGAACGATGCGGCATGGCGAAGAAGTCCAAAAAATTACCGATGCCAAAAAAGGCCAAAAATGCAAAAAAAGAACGATGCGGCATGGCAAAGAAGTCCAAAAAATGACCGATGCCAAAAATGGCCAAAATGCCAAAAAAGAACGATGCGGCATGGCAAAGAAGTGCAAAAAATGACCGATGCCAAAAATGGTCAAAAATGCAAAAAAAGAACGATGCGGCATGGCAAAGAAGTCCAAAAAATGACCGATGCCAAAAATGTAAAAAAGAACGATGCGGCATGGCAAAGAAGTCCAAAAAATTACCGATGCCAAAAATGGCCAAAATGCATAAAAAGAACGATGCGGCATGGCAAAGGAATCCAAACAATGACCGATGCCAAAAATGGCCAAAATGCAAAAAAGAACATTTCGGCATGGCAAAGAAGTCCAAAAAATTAGAAGTCCAAAAAAATACAAAGAAGTCCAAAAAATGTCCGAAGCCGAAAATGGCCAAAAATGCAAAACAAGAACGATGCGGCATGGCGAAGAAGTCCAAAAAATTACCGATGCCAAAAAAGGCCAAAAATGCAAAAAAAGAACGATGCGGCATGGCAAAGAAGTCCAAAAAATGATCTATGCCAAAAATGGCCAAAATGCCAACAAAGAACGATGCGGCATGGCAAAGAAGTCCAAAAAATGACCGATGCCAAAAACGGCCAAAAATGCAAAAAAAGAACGATGCGGCATGGCAAAGAAGCCCAAAAAATGACCGATGTCAAAAATGGCCAAAAACGCAAAAAAAGAACGATGCGGAATAGCAAAGAAGTCCAAAAAATGACCGATGCCAAAAATGGACAAAATGCAAAAAAGGAACGATGCGGCATGGCAAAGAAGTCCAAAAAATGACCGATGATAAAAATGGCCAAAATGCAAAAAAAGAACGATGCGCCATACAAAGATGTCCAAACAATGACCGATGCCAAAAATGGACAAAATGAAAAAAAGAACTATGCGGCATACAAAGAAGTCCAAAAAATGACCGAAGCCAAAAATGGTCAAAAATGCAAAAAAAGAACGATGCGACATGGCAAAGAAGTCCAAAAAATTACCGATGCCAAAAATGGCCAAAAATGCAAAAAAGAACGATGCGGCATGGCAAAGAAGTCCAAAAAATGAAAATGCACGAAAAGAACGATGCGGCATGGCAAAGAAGTCCAAAAAATGACCGATGCCAAAAAAGGCCAAAAGGCAAAAAAAGAACAATGAGGCTTGCAAAGAAGTCCAAAAAATGACCGATGCCCAAAATGGCCCAAAATGCAAAAAAAGAACGATGCGGCATGGCAAAGAAATCCAAAAAATGACCGATGCCAAAAATGGCCAAAATGCCAAAAAAGAACGATGCGACATGGCAAAGAAGTCCAAAAAATGACCGATGCCAAAAATGGCCAAAAATGCAAAAAAAAGAACGATGCGACATGGCAAATAAATCCACAAAATTACCGATGCCAAAAATGGCAAAAAATGCAAAAAAAGAACGATGTTGCATGGCAAAAAAGTCCAAAAACTGACCGATGCCAAAAATGCAAAAAAGGAACGCTGTGGCGTGGAAAAGGAGTCCAAAAAATTACCGATGCCAAAAATGGCCAAAACTGCAAAAAAAGAGCGATGTGGCTGTCAATTAAGTCCAAAAAATGACCGATGCCAAAAATGGCCAAAAATACAAAAAAAGAACAATGCGGCATGGCAAATAAGTCCAAAAAATGACCGATGCCAAAAATGGTCAAAAATTCAAAAAAAGAACGATGCGGCATGGCAAAGAAGTCCAAAAAATTACCGATGCCAAAAATGGCCAAAAATGCAAAAAACGATCGATCCGGCATAGCAAAGAAGTCCAAAAAATGACCGATGCCAAAAATGGCCGAAATGCCAAAAAAGAACGATGCGGCATGGCAAAGAAGTCCAAAAAATGACCGAAGCCAAAAATGGCCAAAAATGCAAAAAAAGAACGATGCGGCATGGCAAAGAAGTCCAAAAAATGACCGATGCCAAAAATGGCCAAAACTGCAAAAAAGAACGATGCGGCATGGCAAAGAAGTCCAAAAAATTACCGATGCCAAAAATGGCCAAAATGCATAAAAAGAACGATGCGGCATGGCAAAGGAATCCAAAAAATGGCCAAAATGCAAAAAAGAACGATGCGGCATACAAAGAAGTCCAAAAAATGACCGAAGCCAAAAATGGCCAAAAATGCAAAACAAGAACGATGCGGCATGGCAAAGAAGTCCAAAAAATTACCGATGCCAAAAATGGCCAAAAATGCAAAAAAAGAACGATGCGGCATGGCAAAGAAGTCCAAAAAATGACCGATGCCAAAAATGGCCAAAATGTCAAAAAAGAACGATGCGGCATGGCAAAGAAGTCCAAAAAATGACCGATGCCAAAAATGGCCAAAAATGTGAAAAAAGAACGATGCGGCATGGCAAAGAAGTCCAAAAAATGACCGATGCCAAAAATGGCCCAGAATGCAAAAAAAGAACGATGCGGAATAGCAAAGAAGTCCAAAAAATGACCGATGCCAAAAAAGGACAAAATGCAAAAAAGGAACGATGCGGCATGGCAAAGAAGTCCAAAAAATGACCGATGCCAAAAATGGCCAAAATGCAAAAAAAGAACGATGCGCCATACAAAGAAGTCCAAAAAATGACCGATGGCAAAAATGGACAAAATGCAAAAAAGGAACGATGCGGCATGGCAAAGAAGTCCAAAAAATGACCGATGCCAAAAATGGCCAAATTGCAAAAAAATAACGATGCGCCATACAAAGAAGTCCAAAAAATGACCGATGCCAAAAATGGACAAAATGCAAAAAAGAACGATGCGGCATACAAAGAAATCCAAAAAATGACCGAAGCCAAAAATGGCCAAAAATGCAAAAAAAGAACGATGCGGCATGGCAAAGAAGTCCAAAAAATGACCGATGCCAAAAATGGCCAAAAATGCAAAAAAAAGAACGATGCGACATGGCAAATAAATCCACAAAATTACCGATGCCAAAAATGGCAAAAAATGCAAAAAAAGAACGATGTTGCATGGCAAAAAAGTCCAAAAACTGACCGATGCCAAAAATGCAAAAAAGGAACGCTGTGGCGTGGAAAAGGAGTCCAAAAAATTACCGATGCCAAAAATGGCCAAAACTGCAAAAAAAGAGCGATGTGGCTGTCAATTAAGTCCAAAAAATGACCGATGCCAAAAATGGCCAAAAATACAAAAAAAGAACAATGCGGCATGGCAAATAAGTCCAAAAAATGACCGATGCCAAAAATTGCCAAAAATGCAAAAAAAGAACGATGCGGCATGGCAAAGAAGTCCAAAAAATTACCGATGCCAAAAATGGCCAAAAATGCAAAAAACGATCGATCCGGCATAGCAAAGAAGTCCAAAAAATGACCGATGCCAAAAATGGCCGAAATGCCAAAAAAGAACGATGCGGCATGGCAAAGAAGTCCAAAAAATGACCGAAGCCAAAAATGGCCAAAAATGCAAAAAAAGAACGATGCGGCATGGCAAAGAAGTCCAAAAAATGACCGATGCCAAAAATGGCCAAAACTGCAAAAAAGAACGATGCGGCATGGCAAAGAAGTCCAAAAAATTACCGATGCCAAAAATGGCCAAAATGCATAAAAAGAACGATGCGGCATGGCAAAGGAATCCAAAAAATGGCCAAAATGCAAAAAAGAACGATGCGGCATAAAAAGAAGTCCAAAAAATGACCGAAGCCAAAAATGGCCAAAAATGCAAAACAAGAACGATGCGGCATGGCAAAGAAGTCCAAAAAATTACCGATGCCAAAAATGGCCAAAAATGCAAAAAAAGAACGATGCGGCATGGCAAAGAAGTCCAAAAAATGACCGATGCCAAAAATGGCCAAAATGTCAAAAAAGAACGATGCGGCATGGCAAAGAAGTCCAAAAAATGACCGATGCCAAAAATGGCCAAAAATGTGAAAAAAGAACGATGCGGCATGGCAAAGAAGTCCAAAAAATGACCGATGCCAAAAATGGCCAAGAATGCAAAAAAAGAACGATGCGGAATAGCAAAGAAGTCCAAAAAATGACCGATGCCAAAAAAGGACAAAATGCAAAAAAGGAACGATGCGGCATGGCAAAGAAGTCCAAAAAATGACCGATGCCAAAAATGGCCAAAATGCAAAAAAAGAACGATGCGCCATACAAAGAAGTCCAAAAAATGACCGATGGCAAAAATGGACAAAATGCACAAAAGGAACGATGCGGCATGGCAAAGAAGTCCAAAAAATGACCGATGCCAAAAATGGCCAAATTGCAAAAAAATAACGATGCGCCATACAAAGAAGTCCAAAAAATGACCGATGCCAAAAATGGACAAAATGCAAAAAAGAACGATGCGGCATACAAAGAAATCCAAAAAATGACCGAAGCCAAAAATGGCCAAAAATGCAAAAAAAGAACGAAAAGAACGGCCAAAAATGCAAAAAAAGAAGTCCAAAAAATGGCCAAAAATGTGAAAAAAGAACGATGCGGCATGGCAAAGAAGTCCAAAAAATGACCGATGCCAAAAATGGCCAAGAATGCAAAAAAAGAACGATGCGGAATAGCAAAGAAGTCCAAAAAATGACCGATGGCAAAAATGGACAAAATGCAAAAAAGGAACGATGCGGCATGGCAAAGAAGTCCAAAAAATGACCGATGCCAAAAAAGGCCAAATTGCAAAAAAAGAACGATGCGCCATACAAAGAAGTCCAAAAAATGACCGATGCCAAAAATGGACAAAATGCAAAAAAGAACGATGCGGCATACAAAGAAATCCAAAAAATGACCGAAGCCAAAAATGGCCAAAAATGCAAAAAAAGAACGATGCGGCATAGCAAAGAAGTCCAAAAAATGACCGATGCCAAAAATGGCCAAAATGCCAAAAAAGAACGTTGCGGCATGGCAAAGAAGTCCAAAAAATTACCGATGCCCAAAATTTCCAAAAATTCACGAAAAGAACGATGCGGCATGGCAAAGAAGTCCAAAAAATGACCGATGCCAAAAATGGCAAAAAATGCAAAAAAAGAACAATGCGGAATGCTAAGAAGTCCAAAAAATTACCGATGCCAAAAATGGACAAAATGCAAAAAAGGAACGATGCTGTATGGCAAAGAGGTCCAAAAAATGACCGATGCCAAATGACCGATGCCAAAAATGGCCAAAAATGCAAAAAAGAACTATGCTATCCAAAAACTGACCGTTGCCAAAAATGGCCAAAACTACAAAAAAAGAACGATGCGGCATGGCAAAGAAGTCCAAAAAATGACCGATGCCAAAAATGGCCAAAATGCAAAAAAAAAGAACCATGCGGCATGGCAAAGAAGTTCAAAAAATGGCCGTTGCCACAGATGGCCAAAACTGCTAAAAAAGGACGATTCGGCATGGCAAAGAACTGCAACAAATAACCGATAAGCCAAAAATGGCAAAAAATCCAAAAAAAGAACGATACGACATGGCAAAGAAGTAAAAAAATTGCGAAAAATGCAAAAAAAAGAACGATGCGGCATGGCAAAGAAGTCCAAAAAATGACCGATACCAAAAATGGCCAAAAATGCAAAAAAAAAGAACGATGCGGCATGGAAAAGAAGTCCCCAAAATGACCGATGCCAAAAATGGCCACAAATTCAAAAAAATAACGCTGCGGCATGGCAAAGAAGTCCAAAAAATGACCGATGCCAAAAATGGCCAAAATGCAAAAAAAAACCATGCGGCCTGGCAAAGAAGTTCAAAAAATGACCGATGCCAAAAATGGCCAAAAATGCAAAAAAAGAACGATGCGGCATGGCAAAGAAGTCCAAAAAATGACCGATGCCAAAAATGGCCAAAAATGCAAAAAAAGAACAATGCGGAATGCAAAGAAGTCCAAAAAATGACCAATGCCAAAAGTGGACAAAATGCAAAACAGGAACGATGCGGCATGGCAAAGAAGTCCAAAAAATGACCGATGCCAAAAATGGCCAAGATGCAAAAAAAGAACCATGCGGCATGGCAAAGAAGTTCAAAAAATGACCGATGCCAAAAATTGCCAAAAATGCAAAAAAAGAACGATGCGGCATGGCAAAGAAGTCCAAAAAATGACCGATGCCAAAAATGGCCAAAAATGCAAAAAAGGAACAGTGCGGAATGCAAAGAAGTCCAAAAAATGACCGATGCCAAAAATGGACAAAATGCAAAAAAGGAACGATGCGGCATGGCAAAGAGGTCCAAAAATGACCGATGCCAAAAAAGGCCAAAATGCAAAAAAAGAACGATGTGGCATACAAAGAAATCCAAAAAATGACCGATGCCAAAAATGGCCAAAATGCAAAAAAAAAACGATGCGCCATACAAAGATGTCCAAACAATGACCGATGCCAAAAATGGACAAAATGAAAAAAAGAACTATGCGGCATACAAAGAAGTCCAAAAAATGACCGAAGCCAAAAATGGTCAAAAATGCAAAAAAAGAACGATGCGACATGGCAAAGAAGTCCAAAAAATTACCGATGCCAAAAATGGCCAAAAATGCAAAAAAGAACGATGCGGCATGGCAAAGAAGTCCAAAAAATGAAAATGCACGAAAAGAACGATGCGGCATGGCAAAGAAGTCCAAAAAATGACCGATGCCAAAAAAGGCCAAAAGGCAAAAAAAGAACAATGAGGCTTGCAAAGAAGTCCAAAAAATGACCGATGCCCAAAATGGCCCAAAATGCAAAAAAAGAACGATGCGGCATGGCAAAGAAATCCAAAAAATGACCGATGCCAAAAATGGCCAAAATGCCAAAAAAGAACGATGCGACATGGTAAAGAAGTCCAAAAAATGACCGATGCCAAAAATGGCCAAAAATGCAAAAAAAAGAACGATGCGACATGGCAAATAAATCCACAAAATTACCGATGCCAAAAATGGCAAAAAATGCAAAAAAAGAACGATGTTGCATGGCAAAAAAGTCCAAAAACTGACCGATGCCAAAAATGCAAAAAAGGAACGCTGTGGCGTGGAAAAGGAGTCCAAAAAATTACCGATGCCAAAAATGGCCAAAACTGCAAAAAAAGAGCGATGTGGCTGTCAAATAAGTCCAAAAAATGACCGATGCCAAAAATGGCCAAAAATGCAAAAAAAGAACGATGCGGCATGGCAAAGAAGTCCAAAAAATTACCGATGCCAAAAATGGCCAAAAATGCAACAAAACGATCGATCCGGCATAGCAAAGAAGTCCAAAAAATGACCGATGCCAAAAATGGCCGAAATGCCAAAAAAGAACGATGCGGCATGGCAAAGAAGTCCAAAAAATGACCGAAGCCAAAAATGGCCAAAAATGCAAAAAAAGAACGATGCGGCATGGCAAAGAAGTCCAAAAAATGACCGATGCCAAAAATGGCCAAAACTGCAAAAAAGAACGATGCGGCATGGCAAAGAAGTCCAAAAAATGACCGATGCCAAAAATGGCCAAAATGCATAAAAAGAACGATGCGGCATGGCAAAGGAATCCAAAAAATGGCCAAAATGCAAAAAAGAACGATGCGGCATACAAAGAAGTCCAAAAAATGACCGAAGCCAAAAATGGCCAAAAATGCAAAACAAGAACGATGCGGCATGGCAAAGAAGTCCAAAAAATTACCGATGCCAAAAATGGCCAAAAATGCAAAAAAAGAACGATGCGGCATGGCAAAGAAGTCCAAAAAATGACCGATGCCAAAAATGGCCAAAATGTCAAAAAAGAACGATGCGGCATGGCAAAGAAGTCCAAAAAATGACCGATGCCAAAAATGGCCAAAAATGTGAAAAAAGAACGATGCGGCATGGCAAAGAAGTCCAAAAAATGACCGATGCCAAAAATGGCCAAGAATGCAAAAAAAGAACGATGCGGAATAGCAAAGAAGTCCAAAAAATGACCGATGCCAAAAAAGGACAAAATGCAAAAAAGGAACGATGCGGCATGGCAAAGAAGTCCAAAAAATGACCGATGCCAAAAATGGCCAAAATGCAAAAAAAGAACGATGCGCCATACAAAGAAGTCCAAAAAATGACCGATGGCAAAAATGGACAAAATGCAAAAAAGGAACGATGCGGCATGGCAAAGAAGTCCAAAAAATGACCGATGCCAAAAATGGCCAAATTGCAAAAAAATAACGATGCGCCATACAAAGAAGTCCAAAAAATGACCGATGCCAAAAATGGACAAAATGCAAAAAAGAACGATGCGGCATACAAAGAAAGCCAAAAAATGACCGAAGCAAAAAATGGCCCAAAATGCAAAAAAAGAACGATGCGGCATGGCAAAGAAGTCCAAAAAATGACCGATGCCAAAAATGGCCAAAAATGCAAAAAAAAGAACGATGCGACATGGCAAATAAATCCACAAAATTACCGATGCCAAAAATGGCAAAAAATGCAAAAAAAGAACGATGTTGCATGGCAAAAAAGTCCAAAAACTGACCGATGCCAAAAATGCAAAAAAGGAACGCTGTGGCGTGGAAACGGAGTCCAAAAAATTACCGATGCCAAAAATGGCCAAAACTGCAAAAAAAGAGCGATGTGGCTGTCAATTAAGTCCAAAAAATGACCGATGCCAAAAATGGCCAAAAATACAAAAAAAGAACAATGCGGCATGGCAAATAAGTCCAAAAAATGACCGATGCCAAAAATGGCCAAAAATGCAAAAAAAGAACGATGCGGCATGGCAAAGAAGTCCAAAAAATGACCGATGCCAAAAATGGCCAAAACTGCAAAAAAGAACGATGCGGCATGGCAAAGAAGTCCAAAAAATGACCGATGCCAAAAATGGCCAAAATGCATAAAAAGAACGATGCGGCATGGCAAAGGAATCCAAAAAATGGCCAAAATGCAAAAAAGAACGATGCGGCATACAAAAAAGTCCAAAAAATGACCGAAGCCAAAAATGGCCAAAAATGCAAAACAAGAACGATGCGGCATGGCAAAGAAGTCCAAAAAATTACCGATGCCAAAAATGGCCAAAAATGCAAAAAAAGAACGATGCGGCATGGCAAAGAAGTCCAAAAAATGACCGATGCCAAAAATGGCCAAAAATGTGAAAAAAGAACGATGCGGCATGGCAAAGAAGTCCAAAAAATGACCGATGCCAAAAATGGCCAAGAATGCAAAAAAAGAACGATGCGGAATAGCAAAGAAGTCCAAAAAATGACCGATGCCAAAAAAGGACAAAATGCAAAAAAGGAACGATGCGGCATGGCAAAGAAGTCCAAAAAATGACCGATGCCAAAAATGGCCAAAATGCAAAAAAAGAATGATGCGCCATACAAAGAAGTCCAAAAAATGACCGATGGCAAAAATGGACAAAATGCAAAAAAGGAACGATGCGGCATGGCAAAGAAGTCCAAAAAATGACCGATGCCAAAAATGGCCAAATTGCAAAAAAATAACGATGCGCCATACAAAGAAGTCCAAAAAATGACCGATGCCAAAAATGGACAAAATGCAAAAAAGAACGATGCGGCATACAAAGAAATCCAAAAAATGACCGAAGCCAAAAATGCAAAAAAAGAACGATGCGGCATGGCAAAGAAGTCCAAAAAATGGCCAAAAATGTGAAAAAAGAACGATGCGGCATGGCAAAGAAGTCCAAAAAATGACCGATGCCAAAAATGGCCAAGAATGCAAAAAATTAACGATGCGGCATAGCAAAGAAGTCCAAAAAATGACCGATGCCAAAAATGGCCAAATTGCAAAAAAAGAACGATGCGCCATACAAAGAAGTCCAAAAAATGACCGATGCCAAAAATGGACAAAATGCAAAAAAGAACGATGCGGCATACAAAGAAATCCAAAAAATGACCGAAGCCAAAAATGGCCAAAAATGCAAAAAATTAACGATGCGGCATAGCAAAGAAGTCCAAAAAATGACAGATGCCAAAAATGGCCAAAATGCCAAAAAAGAACGTTGCGGCATGGCAAAGAAGTCCAAAAAATTACCGATGCCCAAAATTTCCAAAAATTCACGAAAAGAACGATGCGGCATGGCAAAGAAGTCCAAAAAATGACCGATGCCAAAAATGGCCAAAAATGCAAAAAAAGAACAATGCGGAATGCTAAGAAGTCCAAAAAATTACCGATGCCAAAAATGGACAAAATGCAAAAAAGGAACGATGCGGTATGGCAAAGAGGTCCAAAAAATGACCGATGCCAAATGACCGATGCCAAAAATGGCCAAAAATGCAAAAAAGAACTATGCTATCCAAAAACTGACCGTTGCCAAAAATGGCCAAAACTACAAAAAAAGAACGATGCGGCATGGCAAAGAAGTCCAAAAAATTACCGATGCCAAAAATGGCCAAAATGCAAAAAAAAAGAACCATGCGGCATGGCAAAGAAGTTCAAAAAATGGCCGTTGCCACAGATGGCCAAAACTGCTAAAAAAGGACGATTCGGCATGGCAAAGAACTGCAACAAATAACCGATAAGCCAAAAATGGCAAAAAATCCAAAAAAAGAACGATACGACATGGCAAAGAAGTAAAAAAATTGCGAAAAATGCAAAAAAAAGAACGATGCGGCATGGCAAAGAAGTCCAAAAAATGACCGATGCCAAAAATGGCCAAAAATGCAAAAAAAAAGAACGATGCGGCATGGAAAAGAAGTCCCCAAAATGACCGATGCCAAAAATGGCCACAAATTCAAAAAAATAACGCTGCGGCATGGCAAAGAAGTCCAAAAAATGACCGATGCCAAAAATGGCAAAATGCAAAAAAAAACCATGCGGCCTGGCAAAGAAGTTCAAAAAATGACCGATGCCAAAAATGGCCAAAAATGCAAAAAAAGAACGATGCGGCATGGCAAAGAAGTCCAAAAAGGCCAAAAATGCAAAAAAAATAACGATGCGACATGGCAAAGAAGTCCAAAAAATGACCGATGCAAAAAATGGCAAAAAATGTTCAAAAATGCAAAAAAGAACGATGCGGCATGGCAAAGAAGTCAAAAATGGCCAAAAATGCAAAGAAAAGAACAATGCGGCAGTCTACTAAATGATAATAATGATTTTAATGTGTTGACATTAATAAATATTAATTTACTGCTCCAAAATAGAGAGTTCTAAGAACTGCAAAAACATATGAATGAATAATAGCAACAGCTGATCCTAATACTAATAAAAAATTACCGATGCCAAAAATGGCCAAAATGCAAAAAAGAACTATGCTGCATGCAAAGAAGTCCAAAAACTGACCGTTGCCAAAAATGGCCAAAACTACAAAAAAAGAACGATGCGGCATGGCATAGAAGTCCAAAATCTGACCGTTGCCAAAGATGGCCAAAACTGCAAAAAAAACAATGCGGAATGCAAAGAAGTCCAAAAAATGACCGATGCCAAAACTGGACAAAATGCAAAAAAGGAACGATGCGGCATGGCAAAGAATTCCAAAAAATGACCGATGCCAAAAATGGCCAAAATGCAAAAAAGGAACGATGCGGCATGGCAAAGAAGTCCAAAAAATGACCGATGCCAAAAATGGCCAAAATGCAAAAAAAGAATGATGCGCCATACAAAGAAGTCCAAAAAATGACCGATGGCAAAAATGGACAAAATGCAAAAAAGGAACGATGCGGCATGGCAAAGAAGTCCAAAAAATGACCGATGCCAAAAATGGCCAAATTGCAAAAAAATAACGATGCGCCATACAAAGAAGTCCAAAAAATGACCGATGCCAAAAATGGACAAAATGCAAAAAAGAACGATGCGGCATACAAAGAAATCCAAAAAATGACCGAAGCCAAAAATGCAAAAAAAGAACGATGCGGCATGGCAAAGAAGTCCAAAAAATGGCCAAAAATGTGAAAAAAGAACGATGCGGCATGGCAAAGAAGTCCAAAAAATGACCGATGCCAAAAATGGCCAAGAATGCAAAAAATTAACGATGCGGCATAGCAAAGAAGTCCAAAAAATGACCGATGCCAAAAATGGCCAAATTGCAAAAAAAGAACGATGCGCCATACAAAGAAGTCCAAAAAATGACCGATGCCAAAAATGGACAAAATGCAAAAAAGAACGATGCGGCATACAAAGAAATCCAAAAAATGACCGAAGCCAAAAATGGCCAAAAATGCAAAAAATTAACGATGCGGCATAGCAAAGAAGTCCAAAAAATGACAGATGCCAAAAATGGCCAAAATGCCAAAAAAGAACGTTGCGGCATGGCAAAGAAGTCCAAAAAATTACCGATGCCCAAAATTTCCAAAAATTCACGAAAAGAACGATGCGGCATGGCAAAGAAGTCCAAAAAATGACCGATGCCAAAAATGGCCAAAAATGCAAAAAAAGAACAATGCGGAATGCTAAGAAGTCCAAAAAATTACCGATGCCAAAAATGGACAAAATGCAAAAAAGGAACGATGCGGTATGGCAAAGAGGTCCAAAAAATGACCGATGCCAAATGACCGATGCCAAAAATGGCCAAAAATGCAAAAAAGAACTATGCTATCCAAAAACTGACCGTTGCCAAAAATGGCCAAAACTACAAAAAAAGAACGATGCGGCATGGCAAAGAAGTCCAAAAAATTACCGATGCCAAAAATGGCCAAAATGCAAAAAAAAAGAACCATGCGGCATGGCAAAGAAGTTCAAAAAATGGCCGTTGCCACAGATGGCCAAAACTGCTAAAAAAGGACGATTCGGCATGGCAAAGAACTGCAACAAATAACCGATAAGCCAAAAATGGCAAAAAATCCAAAAAAAGAACGATACGACATGGCAAAGAAGTAAAAAAATTGCGAAAAATGCAAAAAAAAGAACGATGCGGCATGGCAAAGAAGTCCAAAAAATGACCGATGCCAAAAATGGCCAAAAATGCAAAAAAAAAGAACGATGCGGCATGGAAAAGAAGTCCCCAAAATGACCGATGCCAAAAATGGCCACAAATTCAAAAAAATAACGCTGCGGCATGGCAAAGAAGTCCAAAAAATGACCGATGCCAAAAATGGCAAAATGCAAAAAAAAACCATGCGGCCTGGCAAAGAAGTTCAAAAAATGACCGATGCCAAAAATGGCCAAAAATGCAAAAAAAGAACGATGCGGCATGGCAAAGAAGTCCAAAAAGGCCAAAAATGCAAAAAAAATAACGATGCGACATGGCAAAGAAGTCCAAAAAATGACCGATGCAAAAAATGGCAAAAAATGTTCAAAAATGCAAAAAAGAACGATGCGGCATGGCAAAGAAGTCAAAAATGGCCAAAAATGCAAAGAAAAGAACAATGCGGCAGTCTACTAAATGATAATAATGATTTTAATGTGTTGACATTAATAAATATTAATTTACTGCTCCAAAATAGAGAGTTCTAAGAACTGCAAAAACATATGAATGAATAATAGCAACAGCTGATCCTAATACTAATAAAAAATTACCGATGCCAAAAATGGCCAAAATGCAAAAAAGAACTATGCTGCATGCAAAGAAGTCCAAAAACTGACCGTTGCCAAAAATGGCCAAAACTACAAAAAAAGAACGATGCGGCATGGCATAGAAGTCCAAAATCTGACCGTTGCCAAAGATGGCCAAAACTGCAAAAAAAACAATGCGGAATGCAAAGAAGTCCAAAAAATGACCGATGCCAAAACTGGACAAAATGCAAAAAAGGAACGATGCGGCATGGCAAAGAATTCCAAAAAATGACCGATGCCAAAAATGGCCAAAATGCAAAAAAAGAACAATGCGGCATGCAAAGAAATCCAAAAAATGACCGATGCCAAATGACCGATGCCAAAAATTGCCAAAACTGCAAAAAAAGAACAATGCGGAATGCAAAGAAGTCCAAAAAATGACCGATGCCAAAAATGGCCAAAATGCAAAAAAAGAACCATGCGGCATGGCAAAGAAGTTCAAAAACTGACCGATGCCAAAAATTGCCAAAAATGCAAAAAAAGAACGATGCGGAATGCCAAGAAGTCCAAAAAATGACCGATGCCAAATGCCCGATGCCAAAAATGGCCAAAAATGCAAAAAAGAACGGTGCTGCAAGCAAAGAAGTCCAAAAACTGACCGTTGCCAAAAATTGTAAAAAAATTGCCAAAACTGCAAAAAAAGAACGATGCGGCATGGCAAAGAAGTCCAAAAACTGACCGTTGCCAAAGATGGCCAAAAGTGCAAAAAAAGAACGATTCGGCATGGCCAAGAACTGCAACAAATAACCGATGCCAAAAATGGCAAAAAATCCAAAAAAAGAACGATACGACATGGCAAAGAGGTAAAAAAATTGCGAAAAATGCAAAAAAAGAACGATGCGGCATGGCAAAGAAGTCCAAAAAATGACCGATGCCAAAAATGGCCAAAAATGCAAAAAAAAGAACGATGCGGCATGGCAAAGAAGTCCAAAAAGTGACCGATGCCAAAAATGGCCACAAATGCAAAAAAAATAAAGCTGCGGCATGGCAAAGAAGTCCAAAAAATGAGCGATGACAAAAATGGCCAAAATGCAAAAAAAGAACCATGCGGCATGGCAAAGAAGTTCAAAAAATGACCGATACCAAAAATTGCCAAAAATGCAAAAAAAGAACGATGCGGCATGGCAAAGAACTCCAAAAAATGACCGATGCCAAAAATGGCCAAAAATGCAAAAAAAGAACAATGCGGAATGCAAAGAAGTCCAAAAAATTACCGATGCCAAAAATGGACAAAATGCAAAACAGGAACGATGCGGCATGGCAAAGAGGTCCAAAAAATGACCGATGCCAAAAAAGGCCAAAATGCAAAAAAAGAACGATGTGGCATACAAAGAAGTCCAAAATATGACCGATGCCAAAAATGGCCAAAATGCAAAAAAAGGACGATGCGGAATAGCAAAGAAATCCAAAAAATTACCGATGCCCAAAAATGCCAAAAATGCACGAAAAAACGATGCGGCATGGCGAAGAAGTCCAAAAAATGGCCGATGCCAAAAATGGTGAAAAATGCAAAAAAAAGAACGATGCGGTTGCCAAGTCCAAAAATGGCCAAAAATGCAAAAAAAGAACGATGCGGCATGGCAAAGAAGTCCAAAAAGTGACCGATGCCAAAAATGGCCACAAATGCAAAAAAAATAAAGCTGCGGCATGGCAAAGAAGTCCAAAAAATGACCGATGACAAAAATGGCCAAAATGCAAAAAGAGAACCATGCGGCATGGCAAAGAAGTTCAAAAAATGACCGATACCAAAAATTGCCAAAAATGCAAAAAAAGAACGATGCGGCATGGCAAAGAAGTCCAAAAAATGACCGATGCCAAAAATGGCCAAAAATGCAAAAAAAGAACAATGCGGAATGCAAAGAAGTCCAAAAAATTACCGATGCCAAAAATGGACAAAATGCAAAACAGGAACGATGCGGCATGGCAAAGAGGTCCAAAAAATGACCGATGCCAAAAAAGGCCAAAATGCAAAAAAAGAACGATGTGGCATACAAAGAAGTCCAAAAAATGACCGATGCCAAAAATGGCCAAAATGCAAAAAAAGGACGATGCGGAATAGCAAAGAAGTCCAAAAAATTACCGATGCCAAAAATGGACAAAATGCAAAACAGGAACGATGCGGCATGGCAAAGAGGTCCAAAAAATGACCGATGCCAAAAAAGGCCAAAATGCAAAAAAAAGAACCATGCGGCATGGCAAAGAAGTTCAAAAAATGGCCTTTGCCACAGATGGCCAAAACTGCTAAAAAAGGACGATTCGGCATGGCAAAGAACTGCAACAAATAACCGATAAGCCAAAAATGGCAAAAAATCCAAAAAAAAGAACGATACGACATGGCAAAGAAGTAAAAAAATTGCGAAAAATGCAAAAAAAAGAACGATGCGGCATGGCAAAGAAGTCCAAAAAATGACCGATGCCAAAAATGGCCAAAAATGCAAAAAAAAAGAACGATGCGGCATGGCAAAGAAGTCCCCAAAATGACCGATGCCAAAAATGGCCACAAATTCAAAAAAATAACGCTGCGGCATGGCAAAGAAGTCCAAAAAATGACCGATGCCAAAAATGGCAAAATGCAAAAAAAAACCATGCGGCCTGGCAAAGAAGTTCAAAAAATGACCGATGCCAAAAATGGCCAAAAATGCAAAAAAAGAACGATGCGGCATGGCAAAGAAGTCCAAAAAATGACCGATGCCAAAAATGGCCAAAAATGCAAAAAAAGAACAATGCGGAATGCAAAGAAGTCCAAAAAATGACCAATGCCAAAAATGGACAAAATGCAAAACAGGAACGACGCGGCATGGCAAAGAAGTCCAAAAAATGACCGATGCCAAAAATGGCCAAGATGCAAAAAAAGAACCATGCGGCATGGCAAAGAAGTTCAAAAAATGACCGATGCCAAAAATTGCCAAAAATGCAAAAAAAGAACGATGCGGCATGGCAAAGAAGTCCAAAAAATGACCGATGCCAAAAATGGCCAAAAATGCAAAAAAGGAACAATGCGGAATGCAAAGAAGTCCAAAAAATGACCGATGCCAAAAATGGACAAAATGCAAAAAAGGAACGATGCGGCATGGCAAAGAGGTCCAAAAAATGACCGATGCCAAAAAAGGCCAAAATGCAAAAAAAGAACGCTGTGGCATACAAAGAAATCCAAAAAATGACCGATGCCAAAAATGGCCAAAATGCAAAAAAAGAACGATGCGGAATAGCAAAGAAATCCAAAAAATTACCAATGCCCAAAAATGCCAAAAATGCACGAAAAAACGATGCGGCATGGCAAAGAAGTCCAAAAAATGACCGATGCCAAAAATGGCAAAAAATTTAAAACACGAACGATGCGGCATGGCAAAGAAGTCCCAAAAAGGCCAAAAATGCAAAAAAATAACGATGCGACATGGCAAAGAAGTCCAAAAAATGACCGATGCAAAAAATGGCAAAAAATGTTCAAAAATGCAAAAAAGAACGATGCGACATGGCAAAGAAGTCAAAAATGGCCAAAAATGCAAAGAAAAGAACAATGCGGCAGTCTACTAAATGATAATAATGATTTTAATGTGTTGACATTAATAAATATTAATTTACTGCTCCAAAATAGAGAGTTCTAAGAACTGCAAAAACATATGAATGAATAATAGCAACAGCTGATCCTAATACTAATAAAAAATTACCGATGCCAAAAATGGCAAAAATGCAAAAAAGAACTATGCTGCATGCAAAGAAGTCCAAAAACTGACCGTTGCCAAAAATGGCCAAAACTACAAAAAAAGAACGATGCGGCCTGGCATGGAAGTCCAAAATCTGACCGTTGCCAAAGATGGCCAAAACTGCAAAAAAAACAATGCGGAATGCAAAGAAGTCCAAAAAATGACCGATGCCAAAACTGGACAAAATGCAAAAAAGGAACGATGCGGCATGGCAAAGAATTCCAAAAAATGACCGATGCCAAAAATGGCCAAAATGCAAAAAAAGAACAATGCGGCATGCAAAGAAATCCAAAAAATGACCGATGCCAAATGACCGATGCCAAAAATTGCCAAAACTGCAAAAAAAGAACAATGCGGAATGCAAAGAAGTCCAAAAAATGACCGATGCCAAAAATGGCCAAAATGCAAAAAAAGAACCATGCGGCATGGCAAAGAAGTTCAAAAAATGACCGATGCCAAAAATTGCCAAAAATGCAAAAAAAGAACGATGCGGAATGCCAAGAAGTCCAAAAAATGACCGATGCCAAATGACCGATGCCAAAAATGGCCAAAAATGCAAAAAAGAACGGTGCTGCAAGCAAAGAAGTCCAAAAACTGACCGTTGCCAAAAATTGCAAAAAAATTGCCAAAACTGCAAAAAAAGAACGATGCGGCATGGCAAAGAAGTCCAAAAACTGACCGTTGCCAAAGATGGCCAAAAGTGCAAAAAAAGAACGATTCGGCATGGCCAAGAACTGCAACAAATAACCGATGCCAAAAATGGCAAAAAATCCAAAAAAAGAACGATGCGACATGGCAAAGAGGTAAAAAAATTGCGAAAAATGCAAAAAAAGAACGATGCGGCATGGCAAAGAAGTCCAAAAAATGACCGATGCCAAAAATGGCCAAAAATGCAAAAAAAAGAACGATGCGGTTTCCAAGTCCAAAAATGGCCAAAAATGCAAAAAAAGAACGATGCGGCATGGCAAAGAAGTCCAAAAAGTGACCGATGCCAAAAATGGCCACAAATGCAAAAAAAATAAAGCTGCGGCATGGCAAAGAAGTCCAAAAAATGACCGATGACAAAAATGGCCAAAATGCAAAAAAAGAACCATGCGGCATGGCAAAGAAGTTCAAAAAATGACCGATACCAAAAATTGCCAAAAATGCAAAAAAAGAACGATGCGGCATGGCAAAGAAGTCCAAAAAATGACCGATGCCAAAAATGGCCAAAAATGCAAAAAAAGAACAATGCGGAATGCAAAGAAGTCCAAAAAATTACCGATGCCAAAAATGGACAAAATGCAAAACAGGAACGATGCGGCATGGCAAAGAGGTCCAAAAAATGACCGATGTTAAAAAAGGCCAAAATGCAAAAAAAGAACGATGTGGCATACAAAGAAGTCCAAAAAATGACCGATGCCAAAAATGGCCAAAAATGCAAAAAAAAGAACGATGCGGTTTCCAAGTCCAAAAATGGCCAAAAATGCAAAAAAAGAACGATGCGGCATGGCAAAGAAGTCCAAAAAGTGACCGATGCCAAAAATGGCCACAAATGCAAAAAAAATAAAGCTGCGGCATGGCAAAGAAGTCCAAAAAATGACCGATGACAAAAATGGCCAAAATGCAAAAAAAGAACCATGCGGCATGGCAAGGAAGTTCAAAAAATGACCGATACCAAAAATTGCAAAAATGCAAAAAAAGAACGATGCGGCATGGCAAAGAAGTCCAAAAAATGACCGATGCCAAAAATGGCCAAAAATGCAAAAAAAGAACAATGCGGAATGCAAAGAAGTCCAAAAAATTACCGATGCCAAAAATGGACAAAATGCAAAACAGGAACGATGCGGCATGGCAAAGAGGTCCAAAAAATGACCGATGCCAAAAAAGGCCAAAATGCAAAAAAAGAACGATGTGGCATACAAAGAAGTCCAAAAAATGACCGATGCCAAAAATGGCCAAAATGCAAAAAAAGGACGATGCGGAATAGCAAAGAAATCCAAAAAATTACCGATGCCCAAAAATGCCAAAAATGCACGAAAAAACGATGCGGCATGGCAAAGAAGTCCAAAAAATGGCCGATGCCAAAAATGGTGAAAAATGCAAAAAAAGAACGATGCGGTTGCCAAGTCCCAAAATGGCCAAAAATGCAAAAAAGAACGATGCGACATGGCAAAGAAGTCCAAAAAATGACCGATGCAAAAAATGGCAAAAATGTTCAAAAATGCAAAAACTAACGATGCGACATGGCAAAGAAGTCAAAAATGGCCAAAAATGCAAAGAAAAGAACGATGCGGCAGTCTACTAAATGATAATAATGATTTTAATGTGTTGACATTAATAAATATTAATTTACTTCTCTAGAATAGAGAGTTCTCAGAACTGCAAAAACATATGATTGAATAATAGCAACAGCTGATCCTAATACTAATAGAAAATTACCGATGCCAAAAATGGCAAAGATGCAAAAAAGAACTATGCTGCATGCAAAGAAGTCCAAAAACTGACCGTTGCCAAAAATGGCCAAAACTACAAAAAAAGAACGATGCGGCATGGCATAGAAGTCCAAAAACTGACCGTTGCCAAAGATGGACAAAACTGCAAAAAAAGAACGATGCGGCTGTCAAATAAGTCCAACAAATGACCGATGCCAAAAATGCAAAAAAGAACGATTCGGTATAATTAAGAAGTACAGAAAATGACCGATGCCAAAAATGGCAAAAAATGCAAAAAAAGAACGATGCTGCATGGCAAAAAAGTCCAAAAATGACCGATGCCAAAAATGGCCAAAAATGCAAAAAAGAACGCTGCAGCATGGCAAAGGAGTCCAAAAAATGACCGATGCCCAAAATGGCCAAAACTGCCAAAAAAGAACGATGCGACATGGCAAATAAATCTACAAAATTACCAATTCCAAAAATGGCAAAAAATGCAAAAAAAGAACGATGTGACATGGCAAGTCCAAAAAATGACCGATGCCAAAAATGGCCAAAAATGTAAAACACGAACGATGCGGCATGGCAAAGAAGTCCCAAAATGGCCAAAAATGCAAAAAAGAACGATGCGACATGGCAAAGAAGTCCAAAAAATGACCGATGCAAAAAATGGCAACAAATGTTCAAAAATGCAAAAACGAACGATGCGACATGGCAAAGAAGTCAAAAATTGCCAAAAATGCAAAGAAAAGAACGATGCGGCAGTCTACTAAATGATAATAATGATTTTACTGTGTTGACATTAATAAATATTAATTTACTTTTCTAGAATAGAGAGTTCTCAGAACTGCAAAAACATATGATTGAATAATAGCAACAGCTGATCCTAATACTAATAGAAAATTACCGATTCCAAAAATGGCAAAGATGCAAAAAAGAACTATACTGCATGCAAAGAAGTCCAAAAACTGACCGTTGCCAAAAATGGCCAAAACTACAAAAAAAGAACGATGCGGCATGGCATAGAAGTCCAAAAACTGACCGTTGCCAAAGATGGACAAAACTGCAAAAAAAGAACGATGCGGCTGTCAAATAAGTCCAACAAATGACCGATGCCAAAAATGGCCAAAAATGCAAAAAAGAACGATTCGGTATGGTTAAGAAGTACAGAAAATGACCGATGCCAAAAATGGCAAAAAATGCAAAAAAAGAACGATGCTGCATGGCAAAAAAGTCCAAAAATGACCGATGCCAAAAATGGCCCAAAATGCAACAAAAGAACGCTGCGGCATGGCAAATGAGTCCAAAAAATGACCGATGCCCAAAATGGCCAAAACTGCCAAAAAAGAACGATGCGACATGGCAAATAAATCTACAAAATTACCAATTCCAAAAATGGCAAAAAATGCAAAAAAAGAACGATGTTGCATGGCAAAAAAGTCCAAAAACTGACCGATACCAAAAATGGCCAAAAATGCAAAAAAGGAACGCTGCGGCAAGGAGTCCAAAAAATTACCGATGCCAAAAAAGGCAAAAAATGCAAAAAAAGAATGATGCGGCTGTCAATTAAGTCCAAAAAATGATCGATGCCAAAAATGGCCAAAAATGCAAAAAAAGAACAATGCGGCATGGCAAAGAAGTCCCAAAAATGACCGATGCCAAAAATGGCCAAAAATGCAAAAAAAGAACGATGCGACATGGCAAAGAAGTCCAAAAAATGACCGATGCCAAAAAAGAACGATGCGACATGGCAAAGAAGTCCAAAAAATGACCGATGCCAAAAATTGCCAAAAATGCAAAAAAAGAATGATGCGACATGGCAAATAAATCTACAAAATTTCCGATGCCAAAAATGGCAAAAAATTCAAAAAAAGAACGATGTTGCATGGCAAAAAAATCCAAAAACTGACCGATGCCAAATATGGCCAAAAAGGCAAAAAAGGAACGCTGCGGCATGGAAAAGGAGTCCAAAAAATTACCGATGCCAAAAATGGCCAAAAATGCAAAAAAAGAACGATGTGGCTGTCAATTAAGTCCAAAAAATGACCGATGCCAAAAATGGCCAAAAATGCAAAGAAAGAACAATGCGGCATGGAAAAGAAGTCCAAAAAATGACCGATGCCAAAAATGGCCAAAAATGCAAAAAAAGAACGATGCGGCATGGCAAAGAAGTCCAAAAAATTACCGATGCCAAAAATGGCCAAAAATGAAAAAAAAGAACGATGCGGCATGGCAAAGAAGTCCAAAAAATGACCGATGACAAAAATGGCCAAAATGCAAAAAATGGCCAAAATGCCATGCGGCATGGCAAAGAAGTTCAAAAAATGACCGATACCAAAAATTGCCAAAAATGCAAAAAAAGAACGATGCGGCATGGCAAAGAAGTCCAAAAAATTACCGATGCCAAAAATGCAAAAAAAGAACAATGCGGAATGCAAAGAAGTCCAAAAAATTACCGATGCCAAAAATGGACAAAATGCAAAAAAGGAACGATGCGGCATGGCAAAGAGGTCCAAAAAATGACCGATGCCAAAAAAGGCCAAAATGCAAAAAAAGAACGATGTGGCATACAAAGAAGTCCAAAAAATGACCGATGCCAAAAATGGCCAAAATGCAAAAAAAGGACGATGCGGAATAGCAAAGAAATCCAAAAAATTACCGATGCCCAAAAATGCCAAAAATGCACGAAAAAACGATGCGGCATGGCAAAGAAGTCCAAAAAATGGCCGATGCCAAAAATGGTGAAAAATGCAAAAAAAGAACGATGCGGTTGCCAAGTCCAAAAATTGCCAAAAATGCAAAAAAAGAACGATGCGACATGGCAAAGAAGTCCAAAAAATGACCAATGCCAAAAATGGCCAAAACTGTAAAACACGAAAGATGCGGCATGGCAAAGAAGTTCCAAAATGGCCAAAAATGCAAAAAAGAACGATGCGACATGGCAAAGAAGTCCAAAAAATGACCGATGCAAAAAATGGCAAAAAATGTTCAAAAATGCAAAAACTAACGATGCGACATGGCAAAGAAGTCAAAAATGGCCAAAAATGCAAAGAAAAGAACGATGCGGCAGTCTACTAAATGATAATAATGATTTTAATGTGTTGACATTAATAAATATTAATTTACTTCTCTAGAATAGAGAGTTCTCAGAACTGCAAAAACATATGATTGAATAATAGCAACAGCTGATCCTAATACTAATAGAAAATTACCGATGCCAAAAATGGCAAAGATGCAAAAAAGAACTATGCTGCATGCAAAGAAGTCCAAAAACTGACCGTTGCCAAAAGTGGCCAAAACTACAAAAAAAGAACGATGCGGCATGGCATAGAAGTCCAAAAACTGACCGTTGCCAAAGATGAACAAAACTGCAAAAAAAGAACGATGCGGCTGTCAAATAAGTCCAACAAATGACCGATGCCAAAAATGGCCAAAAATGCAAAAAAGAACGATTCGGTATGGTTCAGAAGTACAGAAAATGACCGATGCCAAAAATTGCAAAAATGCAAAAAAAGAACGATGCTGCATGGCAAAAAAGTCCAAAAATGACCGATGCCAAAAATGGCCAAAAATGCAAAAAAAGAACGCTGCAGCATGGCAAAGGAGTCCAAAAAATGACCGATGCCCAAAATGGCCAAAACTGCCAAAAAAGAACGATGCGACATGGCAAATAAATCTACAAAATTACCAATTCCAAAAATGGCAAAAAATGCAAAAAAATAACGATGCGACATGGCAAAGAAGTCCAAAAAATGACCGATGCCAAAAATGGCCAAAAATGTAAAACACGAACGATGCGGCATGGCAAAGAAGTCCCAAAATGGCCAAAAATGCAAAAAAGAACCAAAACTGCCAAAAAAGAACGATGCGACATGGCAAATAAATCTACAAAATTACCAATTCCAAAAATGGCAAAAAATGCAAAAAAAGAACGCTGCGGCATGGCAAAGGAGTCCAAAAAATTACCGATGCCAAAAATGGCCAAAACTGCAAAAAAAGAACGATGCGGCTGTCAATTAAGTCCAAAAAATGATCGATGCCAAAAATGGCCAAAAATGCAAAAAAAGAACAATGCGGCATGGCAAAGAAGTCCAAAAAATGACCGATGCCAAAAATGGCCAAAAATGCAAAAAAAGAACGATGCGACATGGCAAAGAAGTCCAAAAAATGACCGATGCCAAAAATTGCCAAAATGCCCAAAAAGAACTATGCGACATGGCAAAGAAGTCCAAAAAATGACCGATGCCAAAAATGGCCAAAAATGCAAAAAAAGAACGATGCGACATGGCAAATAAATCCACAAAATTTCCGATGCCAAAAATGGCAAAAAATTCAAAAAAAGAACGATGTTGCATGGCAAAAAAATACAAAAACTGACCGATGCCAAAAATGGCCAAAAATGTAAAAGGAAAGCTGCGGCATGGAAAAGGAGTCCAAAAAATTACCGATGCCAAAAATGCAAAAAAAGAACGATGTGGCTGTCAATTAAGTCCAAAAAATGACCGATGACAAAAATGGCCAAAAATGCAAAAAAAGAACGATGCGGCATGGCAAAAAAGTCCAAAAATGACCGATGCCAAAAATGGCCAAAAATGGCCAAAAATGCAAAAAAAGAACGCTGCGGCATGGCAAAGGAGTCCAAAAAATGACCGATGCCCAAAATGGCCAAAACTGCCAAAAAAGAACGATGCGACATGGCAAATAAATCTACAAAATTACCAATTCCAAAAATGGCAAAAAATGCAAAAAAAGAACGATGCGACATGGCAAAGAAGTCCAAAAAAAGACCGATGCCAAAAATGGCCAAAAATGTAAAACACGAACGATGCGGCATGGCAAAAAAGTCCAAAAATGACCGATGCCAAAAATGGCCAAAAATGCAAAAAAAGAACGCTGCGGCATGGCAAAGGAGTCCAAAAAATGACCGATGCCCAAAATGGCCAAAACTGCCAAAAAAGAACGATGCAACATGGCAAATAAATCTACAAAATTACCAATTCCAAAAATGGCAAAAAATGCAAAAAAAGAACGCTGCGGCATGGCAAAGGAGTCCAAAAAATGACCGATGCCCAAAATGGCCAAAACTGCCAAAAAAGAACGATGCGACATGGCAAATAAATCTACAAAATTACCAATTCCAAAAATGGCAAAAAATGCAAAAAAAGAACGATGCGGCATGGCAAAGAAGTCCAAAAACTGACCGTTGCCAAAGATGGCCAAAACTGCAAAAAAAGAACGATTCGGCATGGCCAAGAACTGCAACAAATAACCGATGCCAAAAATGGCAAAAAATCCAAAAAAAGAACGATACGACATGGCAAAGAAGTAAAAAAATTGCGAAAAATGCAAAAAAAGAACGATGCGGCATGGCAAAGAAGTCCAAAAAATGACCGATGCCAAACATGGCCAAAAATGCAAAAAAAAGAACGATGCGGCATGGCAAAGAAGTCCAAAAAGTGACCGATGCCAAAAATGGCCACAAATGCAAAAAAAATAATGCTGCGGCATGGCAAAGAAGTCCAAAACATGACCGATGACAAAAATGGCCAAAATGCAAAAAAAGAACCATGCGGCATGGCAAAGAAGTTCACAAAATGACCGATACCAAAAATTGCCAAAAATGCAAAAAAAGAACGATGCGGCATGGCAAAGAAGTCCAAAAAATGACCGATGCCAAAAATGGCCAAAAATGCAAAAAAAGAACAATGCGGAATGCAAAGAAGTCCAAAAAATTACCGATGCCAAAAATGGACAAAATGCAAAACAGGAACGATGCGGCATGGCAAAGAGGTCCAAAAAATGACCGATGCCAAAAAAGGCCAAAATGCAAAAAAAGAACGATGTGGCATACAAAGAAGTCCAAAAAATGACCGATGCCAAAAATGGCCAAAATGCAAAAAAAGGACGATGCGGAATAGCAAAGAAATCCAAAAAATTACCGATGCCCAAAAATGCCAAAAATGCACGAAAAAACGATGCAGCATGGCAAAGAAGTCCAAAAAATGGCCGATGCCAAAAATGGTGAAAAATGCAAAAAAAGAACGATGCGGTTGCCAAGTCCAAAAATGGCCAAAAATGCAAAAAAAGAACGATGCGACATGGCAAAGAAGTCCAAAAAATGACCGATGCCAAAAATGGCCAAAAATGTAAAACACGAAAGATGCGGCATGGCAAAGAAGTCCCAAAATGGCCAAAAATGCAAAAAAGAACGATGTGACATGGCAAAGAAGTCCAAAAAATGACCGATGCAAAAAATGGTAAAAAAAGTTCAAAAATGCAAAAACTAACGATGCGACATGGCAAAGAAGTCAAAAATGGCCAAAAATGCAAAGAAAAGAACGATGCGGCAGTCTACTAAATGATAATAATGATTTTAATGTGTTGACATTAATAAATATTAATTTACTTCTCTAGAATAGAGAGTTCTCAGAACTGCAAAAATATATGATTGAATAATAGCAACAGCTGATCCTAATACTAATAGAAAATTACCGATGCCAAAAATGGCAAAAATGCAAAAAAGAACTATGCTGCATGCAAAGAAGTCCAAAAACTGACCGTTGCCAAAAATGGCCAAAACTACAAAAAAAGAACGATGCGGCATGGCATAGAAGTCCAAAAACTGACCGTTGCCAAAGATGGACAAAATGCAAAAAAAGGACGATGCGGAATAGCAAAGAAGTCCAAAAAATTACCGATGCCAAAAATGGACAAAATGCAAAACAGGAACGATGCGGCATGGCAAAGAGGTCCAAAAAATGACCGATGCCAAAAAAGGCCAAAATGCAAAAAAAAGAACCATGCGGCATGGCAAAGAAGTTCAAAAAATGGCCTTTGCCACAGATGGCCAAAACTGCTAAAAAAGGACGATTCGGCATGGCAAAGAACTGCAACAAATAACCGATAAGCCAAAAATGGCAAAAAATCCAAAAAAAAGAACGATACGACATGGCAAAGAAGTAAAAAAATTGCGAAAAATGCAAAAAAAAGAACGATGCGGCATGGCAAAGAAGTCCAAAAAATGACCGATGCCAAAAATGGCCAAAAATGCAAAAAAAAGAACGATGCGGCATGGCAAAGAAGTCCCCAAAATGACCGATGCCAAAAATGGCCACAAATTCAAAAAAATAACGCTGCGGCATGGCAAAGAAGTCCAAAAAATGACCGATGCCAAAAATGGCAAAATGCAAAAAAAAACCATGCGGCCTGGCAAAGAAGTTCAAAAAATGACCGATGCCAAAAATGGCCAAAAATGCAAAAAAAGAACGATGCGGCATGGCAAAGAAGTCCAAAAAATGACCGATGCCAAAAATGGCCAAAAATGCAAAAAAAGAACAATGCGGAATGCAAAGAAGTCCAAAAAATGACCAATGCCAAAAATGGACAAAATGCAAAACAGGAACGACGCGGCATGGCAAAGAAGTCCAAAAAATGACCGATGCCAAAAATGGCCAAGATGCAAAAAAAGAACCATGCGGCATGGCAAAGAAGTTCAAAAAATGACCGATGCCAAAAATTGCCAAAAATGCAAAAAAAGAACGATGCGGCATGGCAAAGAAGTCCAAAAAATGACCGATGCCAAAAATGGCCAAAAATGCAAAAAAGGAACAATGCGGAATGCAAAGAAGTCCAAAAAATGACCGATGCCAAAAATGGACAAAATGCAAAAAAGGAACGATGCGGCATGGCAAAGAGGTCCAAAAAATGACCGATGCCAAAAAAGGCCAAAATGCAAAAAAAGAACGCTGTGGCATACAAAGAAATCCAAAAAATGACCGATGCCAAAAATGGCCAAAATGCAAAAAAAGAACGATGCGGAATAGCAAAGAAATCCAAAAAATTACCAATGCCCAAAAATGCCAAAAATGCACGAAAAAACGATGCGGCATGGCAAAGAAGTCCAAAAAATGACCGATGCCAAAAATGGCAAAAAATTTAAAACACGAACGATGCGGCATGGCAAAGAAGTCCCAAAAAGGCCAAAAATGCAAAAAAATAACGATGCGACATGGCAAAGAAGTCCAAAAAATGACCGATGCAAAAAATGGCAAAAAATGTTCAAAAATGCAAAAAAGAACGATGCGACATGGCAAAGAAGTCAAAAATGGCCAAAAATGCAAAGAAAAGAACAATGCGGCAGTCTACTAAATGATAATAATGATTTTAATGTGTTGACATTAATAAATATTAATTTACTGCTCCAAAATAGAGAGTTCTAAGAACTGCAAAAACATATGAATGAATAATAGCAACAGCTGATCCTAATACTAATAAAAAATTACCGATGCCAAAAATGGCAAAAATGCAAAAAAGAACTATGCTGCATGCAAAGAAGTCCAAAAACTGACCGTTGCCAAAAATGGCCAAAACTACAAAAAAAGAACGATGCGGCCTGGCATAGAAGTCCAAAATCTGACCGTTGCCAAAGATGGCCAAAACTGCAAAAAAAACAATGCGGAATGCAAAGAAGTCCAAAAAATGACCGATGCCAAAACTGGACAAAATGCAAAAAAGGAACGATGCGGCATGGCAAAGAATTCCAAAAAATGACCGATGCCAAAAATGGCCAAAATGCAAAAAAAGAACAATGCGGCATGCAAAGAAATCCAAAAAATGACCGATGCCAAATGACCGATGCCAAAAATTGCCAAAACTGCAAAAAAAGAACAATGCGGAATGCAAAGAAGTCCAAAAAATGACCGATGCCAAAAATGGCCAAAATGCAAAAAAAGAACCATGCGGCATGGCAAAGAAGTTCAAAAAATGACCGATGCCAAAAATTGCCAAAAATGCAAAAAAAGAACGATGCGGAATGCCAAGAAGTCCAAAAAATGACCGATGCCAAATGACCGATGCCAAAAATGGCCAAAAATGCAAAAAAGAACGGTGCTGCAAGCAAAGAAGTCCAAAAACTGACCGTTGCCAAAAATTGCAAAAAAATTGCCAAAACTGCAAAAAAAGAACGATGCGGCATGGCAAAGAAGTCCAAAAACTGACCGTTGCCAAAGATGGCCAAAAGTGCAAAAAAAGAACGATTCGGCATGGCCAAGAACTGCAACAAATAACCGATGCCAAAAATGGCAAAAAATCCAAAAAAAGAACGATGCGACATGGCAAAGAGGTAAAAAAATTGCGAAAAATGCAAAAAAAGAACGATGCGGCATGGCAAAGAAGTCCAAAAAATGACCGATGCCAAAAATGGCCAAAAATGCAAAAAAAAGAACGATGCGGTTTCCAAGTCCAAAAATGGCCAAAAATGCAAAAAAAGAACGATGCGGCATGGCAAAGAAGTCCAAAAAGTGACCGATGCCAAAAATGGCCACAAATGCAAAAAAAATAAAGCTGCGGCATGGCAAAGAAGTCCAAAAAATGACCGATGACAAAAATGGCCAAAATGCAAAAAAAGAACCATGCGGCATGGCAAAGAAGTTCAAAAAATGACCGATACCAAAAATTGCCAAAAATGCAAAAAAAGAACGATGCGGCATGGCAAAGAAGTCCAAAAAATGACCGATGCCAAAAATGGCCAAAAATGCAAAAAAAGAACAATGCGGAATGCAAAGAAGTCCAAAAAATTACCGATGCCAAAAATGGACAAAATGCAAAACAGGAACGATGCGGCATGGCAAAGAGGTCCAAAAAATGACCGATGCCAAAAAAGGCCAAAATGCAAAAAAAGAACGATGTGGCATACAAAGAAGTCCAAAAAATGACCGATGCCAAAAATGGCCAAAAATGCAAAAAAAAGAACGATGCGGTTTCCAAGTCCAAAAATGGCCAAAAATGCAAAAAAAGAACGATGCGGCATGGCAAAGAAGTCCAAAAAGTGACCGATGCCAAAAATGGCCACAAATGCAAAAAAAATAAAGCTGCGGCATGGCAAAGAAGTCCAAAAAATGACCGATGACAAAAATGGCCAAAATGCAAAAAAAGAACCATGCGGCATGGCAAGGAAGTTCAAAAAATGACCGATACCAAAAATTGCCAAAAATGCAAAAAAAGAACGATGCGGCATGGCAAAGAAGTCCAAAAAATGACCGATGCCAAAAATGGCCAAAAATGCAAAAAAAGAACAATGCGGAATGCAAAGAAGTCCAAAAAATTACCGATGCCAAAAATGGACAAAATGCAAAACAGGAACGATGCGGCATGGCAAAGAGGTCCAAAAAATGACCGATGCCAAAAAAGGCCAAAATGCAAAAAAAGAACGATGTGGCATACAAAGAAGTCCAAAAAATGACCGATGCCAAAAATGGCCAAAATGCAAAAAAAGGACGATGCGGAATAGCAAAGAAATCCAAAAAATTACCGATGCCCAAAAATGCCAAAAATGCACGAAAAAACGATGCGGCATGGCAAAGAAGTCCAAAAAATGGCCGATGCCAAAAATGGTGAAAAATGCAAAAAAAGAACGATGCGGTTGCCAAGTCCCAAAATGGCCAAAAATGCAAAAAAGAACGATGCGACATGGCAAAGAAGTCCAAAAAATGACCGATGCAAAAAATGGCAAAAATGTTCAAAAATGCAAAAACTAACGATGCGACATGGCAAAGAAGTCAAAAATGGCCAAAAATGCAAAGAAAAGAACGATGCGGCAGTCTACTAAATGATAATAATGATTTTAATGTGTTGACATTAATAAATATTAATTTACTTCTCTAGAATAGAGAGTTCTCAGAACTGCAAAAACATATGATTGAATAATAGCAACAGCTGATCCTAATACTAATAGAAAATTACCGATGCCAAAAATGGCAAAGATGCAAAAAAGAACTATGCTGCATGCAAAGAAGTCCAAAAACTGACCGTTGCCAAAAATGGCCAAAACTACAAAAAAAGAACGATGCGGCATGGCATAGAAGTCCAAAAACTGACCGTTGCCAAAGATGGACAAAACTGCAAAAAAAGAACGATGCGGCTGTCAAATAAGTCCAACAAATGACCGATGCCAAAAATGCAAAAAAGAACGATTCGGTATAATTAAGAAGTACAGAAAATGACCGATGCCAAAAATGGCAAAAAATGCAAAAAAAGAACGATGCTGCATGGCAAAAAAGTCCAAAAATGACCGATGCCAAAAATGGCCAAAAATGCAAAAAAGAACGCTGCAGCATGGCAAAGGAGTCCAAAAAATGACCGATGCCCAAAATGGCCAAAACTGCCAAAAAAGAACGATGCGACATGGCAAATAAATCTACAAAATTACCAATTCCAAAAATGGCAAAAAATGCAAAAAAAGAACGATGTGACATGGCAAAGAAGTCCAAAAAATGACCGATGCCAAAAATGGCCAAAAATGTAAAACACGAAAGATGCGGCATGGCAAAGAAGTCCCAAAATGGCCAAAAATGCAAAAAAGAACGATGCGACATGGCAAAGAAGTCCAAAAAATGACCGATGCAAAAAATGGCAACAAATGTTCAAAAATGCAAAAACGAACGATGCGACATGGCAAAGAAGTCAAAAATTGCCAAAAATGCAAAGAAAAGAACGATGCGGCAGTCTACTAAATGATAATAATGATTTTAATGTGTTGACATTAATAAATATTAATTTACTTTTCTAGAATAGAGAGTTCTCAGAACTGCAAAAACATATGATTGAATAATAGCAACAGCTGATCCTAATACTAATAGAAAATTACCGATGCCAAAAATGGCAAAGATGCAAAAAAGAACTATACTGCATGCAAAGAAGTCCAAAAACTGACCGTTGCCACAAATGGCCAAAACTACAAAAAAAGAACGATGCGGCATGGCATAGAAGTCCAAAAACTGACCGTTGCCAAAGATGGACAAAACTGCAAAAAAAGAACGATGCGGCTGTCAAATAAGTCCAACAAATGACCGATGCCAAAAATGGCCAAAAATGCAAAAAAGAACGATTCGGTATGGTTAAGAAGTACAGAAAATGACCGATGCCAAAAATGGCAAAAAATGCAAAAAAAGAACGATGCTGCATGGCAAAAAAGTCCAAAAATGACCGATGCCAAAAATGGCCCAAAATGCAACAAAAGAACCATGCGGCATGGCAAATGAGTCCAAAAAATGACCGATGCCCAAAATGGCCAAAACTGCCAAAAAAGAACGATGCGACATGGCAAATAAATCTACAAAATTACCAATTCCAAAAATGGCAAAAAATGCAAAAAAAGAACGATGTTGCATGGCAAAAAAGTCCAAAAACTGACCGATACCAAAAATGGCCAAAAATGCAAAAAAGGAACGCTGCGGCATGGCAAAGGAGTCCAAAAAATTACCGATGCCAAAAAAGGCAAAAAATGCAAAAAAAGAATGATGCGGCTGTCAATTAAGTCCAAAAAATGATCGATGCCAAAAATGGCCAAAAATGCAAAAAAAGAACAATGCGGCATGGCAAAGAAGTCCCAAAAATGACCGATGCCAAAAATGGCCAAAAATGCAAAAAAAGAACGATGCGACATGGCAAAGAAGTCCAAAAAATGACCGATGCCAAAAAAGAACGATGCGACATGGCAAAGAAGTCCAAAAAATGACCGATGCCAAAAATTGCCAAAAATGCAAAAAAAGAATGATGCGACATGGCAAATAAATCCACAAAATTTCCGATGCCAAAAATGGCAAAAAATTCAAAAAAAGAACGATGTTGCATGGCAAAAAAATCCAAAAACTGACCGATGCCAAATATGGCCAAAAAGGCAAAAAAGGAACGCTGCGGCATGGAAAAGGAGTCCAAAAAATTACCGATGCCAAAAATGGCCAAAAATGCAAAAAAAGAACGATGTGGCTGTCAATTAAGTCCAAAAAATGACCGATGCCAAAAATGGCCAAAAATGCAAAGAAAGAACAATGCGGCATGGAAAAGAAGTCCAAAAAATGACCGATGCCAAAAATGGCCAAAAATGCAAAAAAAGAACGATGCGGCATGGCAAAGAAGTCCAAAAAATTACCGATGCCAAAAATGGCCAAAAATGAAAAAAAAGAACGATGCGGCATGGCAAAGAAGTCCAAAAAATGACCGATGACAAAAATGGCCAAAATGCAAAAAAAGAACCATGCGGCATGGCAAAGAAGTTCAAAAAATGACCGATACCAAAAATTGCCAAAAATGCAAAAAAAGAACGATGCGGCATGGCAAAGAAGTCCAAAAAATTACCGATGCCAAAAATGCAAAAAAAGAACAATGCGGAATGCAAAGAAGTCCAAAAAATTACCGATGCCAAAAATGGACAAAATGCAAAAAAGGAACGATGCGGCATGGCAAAGAGGTCCAAAAAATGACCGATGCCAAAAAAGGCCAAAATGCAAAAAAAGAACGATGTGGCATACAAAGAAGTCCAAAAAATGACCGATGCCAAAAATGGCCAAAATGCAAAAAAAGGACGATGCGGAATAGCAAAGAAATCCAAAAAATTACCGATGCCCAAAAATGCCAAAAATGCACGAAAAAACGATGCGGCATGGCAAAGAAGTCCAAAAAATGGCCGATGCCAAAAATGGTGAAAAATGCAAAAAAAGAACGATGCGGTTGCCAAGTCCAAAAATTGCCAAAAATGCAAAAAAAGAACGATGCGACATGGCAAAGAAGTCCAAAAAATGACCAATGCCAAAAATGGCCAAAACTGTAAAACACGAAAGATGCGGCATGGCAAAGAAGTTCCAAAATGGCCAAAAATGCAAAAAAGAACGATGCGACATGGCAAAGAAGTCCAAAAAATGACCGATGCAAAAAATGGCAAAAAATGTTCAAAAATGCAAAAACTAACGATGCGACATGGCAAAGAAGTCAAAAATGGCCAAAAATGCAAAGAAAAGAACGATGCGGCAGTCTACTAAATGATAATAATGATTTTAATGTGTTGACATTAATAAATATTAATTTACTTCTCTAGAATAGAGAGTTCTCAGAACTGCAAAAACATATGATTGAATAATAGCAACAGCTGATCCTAATACTAATAGAAAATTACCGATGCCAAAAATGGCAAAGATGCAAAAAAGAACTATGCTGCATGCAAAGAAGTCCAAAAACTGACCGTTGCCAAAAGTGGCCAAAACTACAAAAAAAGAACGATGCGGCATGGCATAGAAGTCCAAAAACTGACCGTTGCCAAAGATGAACAAAACTGCAAAAAAAGAACGATGCGGCTGTCAAATAAGTCCAACAAATGACCGATGCCAAAAATGGCCAAAAATGCAAAAAAGAACGATTCGGTATGGTTCAGAAGTACAGAAAATGACCGATGCCAAAAATGGCAAAAATGCAAAAAAAGAACGATGCTGCATGGCAAAAAAGTCCAAAAATGACCGATGCCAAAAATGGCCAAAAATGCAAAAAAAGAACGCTGCAGCATGGCAAAGGAGTCCAAAAAATGACCGATGCCCAAAATGGCCAAAACTGCCAAAAAAGAACGATGCGACATGGCAAATAAATCTACAAAATTACCAATTCCAAAAATGGCAAAAAATGCAAAAAAATAACGATGCGACATGGCAAAGAAGTCCAAAAAATGACCGATGCCAAAAATGGCCAAAAATGTAAAACACGAACGATGCGGCATGGCAAAGAAGTCCCAAAATGGCCAAAAATGCAAAAAAGAACCAAAACTGCCAAAAAAGAACGATGCGACATGGCAAATAAATCTACAAAATTACCAATTCCAAAAATGGCAAAAAATGCAAAAAAAGAACGCTGCGGCATGGCAAAGGAGTCCAAAAAATTACCGATGCCAAAAATGGCCAAAACTGCAAAAAAAGAACGATGCGGCTGTCAATTAAGTCCAAAAAATGATCGATGCCAAAAATGGCCAAAAATGCAAAAAAAGAACAATGCGGCATGGCAAAGAAGTCCAAAAAATGACCGATGCCAAAAATGGCCAAAAATGCAAAAAAAGAACGATGCGACATGGCAAAGAAGTCCAAAAAATGACCGATGCCAAAAATTGCCAAAATGCCAAAAAAGAACGATGCGACATGGCAAAGAAGTCCAAAAAATGACCGATGCCAAAAATGGCCAAAAATGCAAAAAAAGAACGATGCGACATGGCAAATAAATCCACAAAATTTCCGATGCCAAAAATGGCAAAAAATTCAAAAAAAGAACGATGTTGCATGGCAAAAAAATACAAAAACTGACCGATGCCAAAAATGGCCAAAAATGTAAAAGGAAAGCTGCGGCATGGAAAAGGAGTCCAAAAAATTACCGATGCCAAAAATGCAAAAAAAGAACGATGTGGCTGTCAATTAAGTCCAAAAAATGACCGATGACAAAAATGGCCAAAAATGCAAAAAAAGAACGATGCGGCATGGCAAAAAAGTCCAAAAATGACCGATGCCAAAAATGGCCAAAAATGGCCAAAAATGCAAAAAAAGAACGCTGCGGCATGGCAAAGGAGTCCAAAAAATGACCGATGCCCAAAATGGCCAAAACTGCCAAAAAAGAACGATGCGACATGGCAAATAAATCTACAAAATTACCAATTCCAAAAATGGCAAAAAATGCAAAAAAAGAACGATGCGACATGGCAAAGAAGTCCAAAAAAAGACCGATGCCAAAAATGGCCAAAAATGTAAAACACGAACGATGCGGCATGGCAAAAAAGTCCAAAAATGACCGATGCCAAAAATGGCCAAAAATGCAAAAAAAGAACGCTGCGGCATGGCAAAGGAGTCCAAAAAATGACCGATGCCCAAAATGGCCAAAACTGCCAAAAAAGAACGATGCAACATGGCAAATAAATCTACAAAATTACCAATTCCAAAAATGGCAAAAAATGCAAAAAAAGAACGATGCGGCATGGCAAAGAAGTCCAAAAACTGACCGTTGCCAAAGATGGCCAAAACTGCAAAAAAAGAACGATTCGGCATGGCCAAGAACTGCAACAAATAACCGATGCCAAAAATGGCAAAAAATCCAAAAAAAGAACGATACGACATGGCAAAGAAGTAAAAAAATTGCGAAAAATGCAAAAAAAGAACGATGCGGCATGGCAAAGAAGTCCAAAAAATGACCGATGCCAAACATGGCCAAAAATGCAAAAAAAAGAACGATGCGGCATGGCAAAGAAGTCCAAAAAGTGACCGATGCCAAAAATGGCCACAAATGCAAAAAAAATAATGCTGCGGCATGGCAAAGAAGTCCAAAACATGACCGATGACAAAAATGGCCAAAATGCAAAAAAAGAACCATGCGGCATGGCAAAGAAGTTCACAAAATGACCGATACCAAAAATTGCCAAAAATGCAAAAAAAGAACGATGCGGCATGGCAAAGAAGTCCAAAAAATGACCGATGCCAAAAATGGCCAAAAATGCAAAAAAAGAACAATGCGGAATGCAAAGAAGTCCAAAAAATTACCGATGCCAAAAATGGACAAAATGCAAAACAGGAACGATGCGGCATGGCAAAGAGGTCCAAAAAATGACCGATGCCAAAAAAGGCCAAAATGCAAAAAAAGAACGATGTGGCATACAAAGAAGTCCAAAAAATGACCGATGCCAAAAATGGCCAAAATGCAAAAAAAGGACGATGCGGAATAGCAAAGAAATCCAAAAAATTACCGATGCCCAAAAATGCCAAAAATGCACGAAAAAACGATGCAGCATGGCAAAGAAGTCCAAAAAATGGCCGATGCCAAAAATGGTGAAAAATGCAAAAAAAGAACGATGCGGTTGCCAAGTCCAAAAATGGCCAAAAATGCAAAAAAAGAACGATGCGACATGGCAAAGAAGTCCAAAAAATGACCGATGCCAAAAATGGCCAAAAATGTAAAACACGAAAGATGCGGCATGGCAAAGAAGTCCCAAAATGGCCAAAAATGCAAAAAAGAACGATGTGACATGGCAAAGAAGTCCAAAAAATGACCGATGCAAAAAATGGCAAAAAAAGTTCAAAAATGCAAAAACTAACGATGCGACATGGCAAAGAAGTCAAAAATGGCCAAAAATGCAAAGAAAAGAACGATGCGGCAGTCTACTAAATGATAATAATGATTTTAATGTGTTGACATTAATAAATATTAATTTACTTCTCTAGAATAGAGAGTTCTCAGAACTGCAAAAACATATGATTGAATAATAGCAACAGCTGATCCTAATACTAATAGAAAATTACCGATGCCAAAAATGGCAAAAATGCAAAAAAGAACTATGCTGCATGCAAAGAAGTCCAAAAACTGACCGTTGCCAAAAATGGCCAAAACTACAAAAAAAGAACGATGCGGCATGGCATAGAAGTCCAAAAACTGACCGTTGCCAAAGATGGACAAAACTGCAAAAAAAGAACGATGCGGCTGTCAAATAAGTCCAACAAATGACCGATGCCAAAAATGGCCAAAAATGCAAAAAAGAACGATTCGGTATGGTTAAGAAGTACAGAAAATGACCGATGCCAAAAATGGCAAAAAATGCAAAAAAAGAACGATGCTGCATGGCAAAAAAGTCCAAAAATGACCGATGCCAAAAATGGCCAAAAATGCAAAAAAAGAACGCTGCAGCATGGCAAAGGAGTCCAAAAAATGACCGATGCCCAAAATGGCCAAAACTGCCAAAAAAGAACGATGCAACATGGCAAATAAATCTACAAAATTACCAATTCCAAAAATGGCAAAAAATGCAAAAAAAGAACGATGCGACATGGCAAAGAAGTCCAAAAAATGACCGATGCCAAAAATGGCCAAAAATGTAAAACACGAACGATGCGGCATGGCAAAAAAGTCCAAAAATGACCGATGCCAAAAATGCAAAAAAAGAACGCTGCGGCATGGCAAAGGAGTCCAAAAAATGACCGATGCCCAAAATGGCCAAAACTGCCAAAAAAGAACGATGCAACATGGCAAATAAATCTACAAAATTACCAATTCCAAAAATGGCAAAAAATGCAAAAAAAGAACGCTGCGGCATGGCAAAGGAGTCCAAAAAATGACCGATGCCCAAAATGGCCAAAACTGCCAAAAAAGAACGATGCGACATGGCAAATAAATCTACAAAATTACCAATTCCAAAAATGGCAAAAAATGCAAAAAAAGAACGATGCGGCATGGCAAAGAAGTCCAAAAACTGACCGTTGCCAAAGATGGCCAAAACTGCAAAAAAAGAACGATTCGGCATGGCCAAGAACTGCAACAAATAACCGATGCCAAAAATGGCAAAAAATCCAAAAAAAGAACGATACGACATGGCAAAGAAGTAAAAAAATTGCGAAAAATTCAAAAAAAGAACGATGCGGCATGGCAAAGAAGTCCAAAAAATGACCGATGCCAAAAATGGCCAAAAATGCAAAAAAAAAGAACGATGCGGCATGGCAAAGAAGTCCAAAAAGTGACCGATGCCAAAAATGGCCACAAATGCAAAAAAAATAAAGCTGCGGCATGGCAAAGAAGTCCAAAAAATGACCGATGACAAAAATGGCCAAAATGCAAAAAAAGAACCATGCGGCATGGCAAAGAAGTTCAAAAAATGACCGATACCAAAAATTGCCAAAAATGCAAAAAAAAGAACGATGCAGCATGGCAAAGAAGTCCAAAAAATGACCGATGCCAAAAATGGCCAAAAATGCAAAAAAAGAACAATGCGGAATGCAAAGAAGTCCAAAAAACTACCGATGCCAAAAATGGACAAAATGCAAAACAGGAACGATGCGGCATGGCAAAGAGGTCCAAAAAATGACCGATGCCAAAAAAGGCCAAAATGCAAAAAAAGAACGATGTGGCATACAAAGAAGTCCAAAAAATGACCGATGCCAAAAATGGCCAAAATGCAAAAAAAGGACGATGCGGAATAGCAAAGAAATCCAAAAAATTACCGATGCCCAAAAATGCCAAAAATGCACGAAAAAACGATGCGGCATGGCAAAGAAGTCCAAAAAATGGCCGATGCCAAAAATGGTGAAAAATGCAAAAAAAGAACGATGCGGTTGCCAAGTCCAAAAATGGGCAAAAATGCAAAAAAAGAACGATGCGACATGGCAAAGAAGTCCAAAAAATGACCGATGCCAAAAATGGCCAAAAATGTAAAACACGAAAGATGCGGCATGGCAAAGAAGTCCCAAAATGGCCAAATATGCAAAAAAGAACGGTGTGACATGGCAAAGAAGTCCAAAAAATGACCGATGCAAAAAATGGCAAAAAATGTTCAAAAATGCAAAAACTAACGATGCGACATGGCAAAGAAGTCAAAAATGGCCAAAAATGGAAAGAAAAGAACGATGCGGCAGTCTACTAAATGATAATAATGATTTTAATGTGTTGACATTAATAAATATTAATTTACTTCTCTAGAATAGAGAGTTCTCAGAACTGCAAAAACATATGATTGAATAATAGCAACAGCTGATCCTAATACTAATAGAAAATTACCGATGCCAAAAATGGCAAAGATGCAAAAAAGAACTATGCTGCATGCAAGGAAGTCCAAAAACTGACCGTTGCCAAAAATGGCCAAAACTACAAAAAAAGAACGATGCGGCATGGCATAGAAGTCCAAAAACTGACCGTTGCCAAAGATGGACAAAACTGCAAAAAAAGAACGATGCGGCTGTCAAATAAGTCCAACAAATGACCGATGCCAAAAATGGCAAAAAATGCAAAAAAGAACGATTCGGTATGGTTAAGAAGTACAGAAAATGACCGATGCCAAAAATGGCAAAAAATGCAAAAAAAGAACGATGCTGCATGGCAAAACAGTCCAAAAATGACCGATGCCAAAAATGGCCAAAAATGCAAAAAAAGAACGCTGCTGCATGGCAAAGGAGTCCAAAAATGACCGATGCCCAAAATGGCCAAAACTGCCAAAAAAGAACGATGCGACATGGCAAATAAATCTACAAAATTACCAATTCCAAAAATGGCAAAAAATGCAAAAAAAGAACGATGCGACATGGCAAAGAAGTCCAAAAAATGACCGATGCCAAAAATGGCCAAAAATGTAAAACACGAACGATGCGGCATGGCAAAGAAGTCCCAAAATGGCCAAAAATGCAAAAAAGAACCAAAACTGCCAAAAAAGAACGATGCGACATGGCAAATAAATCTACAAAATTACCAATTCCAAAAATTGCAAAACTGCAAAAAAAGAACGATGCGACATGGCAAAGAAGTCCAAAAAATGACCGATGCCAAAAATGGCCAAAAATGTAAAACACGAACGATGCGGCATGGCAAAGAAGTCCCAAAATGGCCAAAAATGCAAAAAAGAACGATGCGACATGGCAAAGAAGTCCAAAAAATGACCGATGCAAAAATGGCCAAAAATGGACAAAATGCAAAAACGAACGATGCGACATGGCAAAGAAGTCAAAAATGGCCAAAAATGCAAAGAAAAGAACGATGCGGCAGTCTACTAAATAATAATAATGATTTTAATGTGTTGACATTAATAAATATTAATTTACTTCTCTAGAATAGAGAGTTCTAAGAACTGCAACAACATATGATGGAATAATAGCAACAGCTGATCCTAATACTAATAGAAAATTACCGATGCCAAAAATGGCAAAGATGCAAAAAAGAACTATGCTGCATGCAAAGAAGTCCAAAAACTGACCGATGCCAAAGATGGCCAAAACTGCAAAAAAAGAACGATTCGGCAAGGCCAAGAACTGCAACAAATAACCGATGCCAAAAATGGCAAAAAATCCAAAAAAAGAACGATACGACATGGCAAAGAAGTAAAAAAATTGCGCAAAATGCAAAAAAAGAACGATGCGGCATGGCAAAGAAGTCCAAAAAATGACCGATGCCAAAAATGGCCAAAAATGCAAAAAAAAAGAACGATGCGGCATGGCAAAGAAGTCCAAAAAGTGACCGATGCCAAAAATGGCCACAAATGCAAAAAAAATAAAGCTGCGGCATGGCAAAGAAGTCCAAAAAATGACCGATGACAAAAATGGCCAAAATGCAAAAAAAGAACCATGCGGCATTGGAAAGAAGTTCAAAAAATGACCGATACCAAAAATTGCCAAAAATGCAAAAAAAAGAACGATGCGGCATGGCAAAGAAGTCCAAAAAATGACCGATGCCAAAAATGGCCAAAAATGCAAAAAAAGAACAATGCGGAATGCAAAGAAGTCCAAAAAATTACCGATGCCAAAAATGGACAAAATACAAAAAAAGAACGATGCTGCATGGCAAAACAGTCCAAAAATGACCGATGCCAAAAATGGCCAAAAATGCAAAAAAAGAACGCTGCAGCATGGCAAAGGAGTCCAAAAATGACCGATGCCCAAAATGGCCAAAACTGCCAAAAAAGAACGATGCGACATGGCAAATAAATCTACAAAATTACCAATTCCAAAAATGGCAAAAAATGCAAAAAAAGAACGATGCGACATGGCAAAGAAGTCCAAAAAATGACCGATGCCAAAAATGGCCAAAAATGTAAAACACGAACGATGCGGCATGGCAAAGAAGTCCCAAAATGGCCAAAAATGCAAAAAAGAACCAAAACTGCCAAAAAAGAACGATGCGACATGGCAAATAAATCTACAAAATTACCAATTCCAAAAATTGCAAAACTGCAAAAAAAGAACGATGCGACATGGCAAAGAAGTCCAAAAAATGACCGATGCCAAAAATGGCCAAAAATGTAAAACACGAACGATGCGGCATGGCAAAGAAGTCCCAAAATGGCCAAAAATGCAAAAAAGAACGATGCGACATGGCAAAGAAGTCCAAAAAATGACCGATGCAAAAATGGCCAAAAATGGACAAAATGCAAAAACGAACGATGCGACATGGCAAAGAAGTCAAAAATGGCCAAAAATGCAAAGAAAAGAACGATGCGGCAGTCTACTAAATGATAATAATGATTTTAATGTGTTGACATTAATAAATATTAATTTACTTCTCTAGAATAGAGAGTTCTAAGAACTGCAACAACATATGATGGAATAATAGCAACAGCTGATCCTAATACTAATAGAAAATTACCGATGCCAAAAATGGCAAAGATGCAAAAAAGAACTATGCTGCATACAAAGAAGTCCAAAAACTGACCGATGCCAAAAATGGCCAAAACTGCAAAAAAAGAACGATGCGGCTGTCAAGTAAGTCCAAAAAATGATCGATGCCAAAAATGGCCAAAAATGCAAAAAAAGAACAATGCGGCATGGCAAAGAAGTCCAAAAAATGACAGATGCCAAAAATGGCCAAAAATGCAAAAAAAGAACGATGCGACATGGCAAAGAAGTCCAAAAAATGACCGATGCCAAAACTGGCCAAAATGCAAAAAAAGGACGATGCGGAATAGCAAAGAAATCCAAAAAATTACCGATGCCCAAAAATGCCAAAAATGCACGAAAAAACGATGCGGCATGGCAAAGAAGTCCAAAAAATGGCCGATGCCAAAAATGGTGAAAAATGCAAAAAAAGAACGATGCGGTTGCCAAGTCCAAAAATGGCCAAAAATGCAAAAAAAGAACGATGCGACATGGCAAAGAAGTCCAAAAAATGACCGATGCCAAAAATGGCCAAAAATGTAAAACACGAAAGATGCGGCATGGCAAAGAAGTCCCAAAATGGCCAAATATGCAAAAAAGAACGATGTGACATGGCAAAGAAGTCCAAAAAATGACCGATGCAAAAAATGGCAAAAAATGTTCAAAAATGCAAAAACTAACGATGCGACATGGCAAAGAAGTCAAAAATGGCCAAAAATGCAAAGAAAAGAACGATGCGGCAGTCTACTAAATGATAATAATGATTTTAATGTGTTGACATTAATAAATATTAATTTACTTCTCTAGAATAGAGAGTTCTCAGAACTGCAAAAACATATGATTGAATAATAGCAACAGCTGATCCTAATACTAATAGAAAATTACCGATGCCAAAAATGGCAAAGATGCAAAAAAGAACTATGCTGCATGCAAAGAAGTCCAAAAACTGACCGATGCCAAAGATGGCCAAAACTGCAAAGAAGTCCAAAAAATTACCGATGCCAATGGCAAAGAAGTCCAAAAAATGACCGATGCCAAAAATGTAAAACACGAACGATGCGGCATGGCAAAGAAGTCCCAAAATGGCCAAAAATGCAAAAAAGAACGATGCGACATGGCAAAGAAGTCCAAAAAATGACCGATGCAAAAATGGCCAAAAATGGACAAAATGCAAAAACGAACGATGCGACATGGCAAAGAAGTCAAAAATGGCCAAAAATGCAAAGAAAAGAACGATGCGGCAGTCTACTAAATGATAATAATGATTTTAATGTGTTGACATTAATAAATATTAATTTACTTCTCTAGAATAGAGAGTTCTGAGAACTGCAACAACATATGATGGAATAATAGCAACAGCTGATCCTAATACTAATAGAAAATTACCGATGCCAAAAATGGCAAAGATGCAAAAAAGAACTATGCTGCATACAAAGAAGTCCAAAAACTGACCGATGCCAAAAATGGCCAAAACTGCAAAAAAAGAACGATGCGGCTGTCAAGTAAGTCCAAAAAATGATCGATGCCAAAAATGGCCAAAAATGCAAAAAAAGAACAATGCGGCATTGCAAAGAAGTCCAAAAAATGACAGATGCCAAAAATGGCCAAAAATGCAAAAAAAGAACGATGCGACATGGCAAAGAAGTCCAAAAAATGACCGATGCCAAAACTGGCCAAAATGCAAAAAAAGGACGATGCGGAATAGCAAAGAAATCCAAAAAATTACCGATGCCCAAAAATGCCAAAAATGCACGAAAAAACGATGCGGCATGGCAAAGAAGTCCAAAAAATGGCCGATGCCAAAAATGGTGAAAAATGCAAAAAAAGAACGATGCGGTTGCCAAGTCCAAAAATGGCCAAAAATGCAAAAAAAGAACGATGCGACATGGCAAAGAAGTCCAAAAACTGACCGTTGCCAAAAATGGCCAAAACTACAAAAAAAGAACGATGCGGCATGGCATAGAAGTCCAAAAACTGACCGTTGCCAAAGATGGACAAAACTGCAAAAAAAGAACGATGCGGCTGTCAAATAAGTCCAACAAATGACCGATGCCAAAAATGGCAAAAAATGCAAAAAAGAACGATTCGGTATGGTTAAGAAGTACAGAAAATGACCGATGCCAAAAATGGCAAAAAATGCAAAAAAAGAACGATGCTGCATGGCAAAACAGTCCAAAAATGACCGATGCCAAAAATGGCCAAAAATGCAAAAAAAGAACGCTGCAGCATGGCAAAGGAGTCCAAAAATGACCGATGCCCAAAATGGCCAAAACTGCCAAAAAAGAACGATGCGACATGGCAAATAAATCCAAAAAATTACCGATGCCCAAAAATGCCAAAAATGCACGAAAAAACGATGCGGCATGGCAAAGAAGTCCAAAAAATGGCCGATGCCAAAAATGGTGAAAAATGCAAAAAAAGAACGATGCGGTTGCCAAGTCCAAAAATGGGCAAAAATGCAAAAAAAGAACGATGCGACATGGCAAAGAAGTCCAAAAAATGACCGATGCCAAAAATGGCCAAAAATGTAAAACACGAAAGATGCGGCATGGCAAAGAAGTCCCAAAATGGCCAAATATGCAAAAAAGAACGGTGTGACATGGCAAAGAAGTCCAAAAAATGACCGATGCAAAAAATGGCAAAAAATGTTCAAAAATGCAAAAACTAACGATGCGACATGGCAAAGAAGTCAAAAATGGCCAAAAATGCAAAGAAAAGAACGATGCGGCAGTCTACTAAATGATAATAATGATTTTAATGTGTTGACATTAATAAATATTAATTTACTTCTCTAGAATAGAGAGTTCTCAGAACTGCAAAAACATATGATTGAATAATAGCAACAGCTGATCCTAATACTAATAGAAAATTACCGATGCCAAAAATGGCAAAGATGCAAAAAAGAACTATGCTGCATGCAAGGAAGTCCAAAAACTGACCGTTGCCAAAAATGGCCAAAACTACAAAAAAAGAACGATGCGGCATGGCATAGAAGTCCAAAAACTGACCGTTGCCAAAGATGGACAAAACTGCAAAAAAAGAACGATGCGGCTGTCAAATAAGTCCAACAAATGACCGATGCCAAAAATGGCAAAAAATGCAAAAAAGAACGATTCGGTATGGTTAAGAAGTACAGAAAATGACCGATGCCAAAAATGGCAAAAAATGCAAAAAAAGAACGATGCTGCATGGCAAAACAGTCCAAAAATGACCGATGCCAAAAATGGCCAAAAATGCAAAAAAAGAACGCTGCTGCATGGCAAAGGAGTCCAAAAATGACCGATGCCCAAAATGGCCAAAACTGCCAAAAAAGAACGATGCGACATGGCAAATAAATCTACAAAATTACCAATTCCAAAAATGGCAAAAAATGCAAAAAAAGAACGATGCGACATGGCAAAGAAGTCCAAAAAATGACCGATGCCAAAAATGGCCAAAAATGTAAAACACGAACGATGCGGCATGGCAAAGAAGTCCCAAAATGGCCAAAAATGCAAAAAAGAACCAAAACTGCCAAAAAAGAACGATGCGACATGGCAAATAAATCTACAAAATTACCAATTCCAAAAATTGCAAAACTGCAAAAAAAGAACGATGCGACATGGCAAAGAAGTCCAAAAAATGACCGATGCCAAAAATGGCCAAAAATGTAAAACACGAACGATGCGGCATGGCAAAGAAGTCCCAAAATGGCCAAAAATGCAAAAAAGAACGATGCGACATGGCAAAGAAGTCCAAAAAATGACCGATGCAAAAATGGCCAAAAATGGACAAAATGCAAAAACGAACGATGCGACATGGCAAAGAAGTCAAAAATGGCCAAAAATGCAAAGAAAAGAACGATGCGGCAGTCTACTAAATAATAATAATGATTTTAATGTGTTGACATTAATAAATATTAATTTACTTCTCTAGAATAGAGAGTTCTAAGAACTGCAACAACATATGATGGAATAATAGCAACAGCTGATCCTAATACTAATAGAAAATTACCGATGCCAAAAATGGCAAAGATGCAAAAAAGAACTATGCTGCATGCAAAGAAGTCCAAAAACTGACCGATGCCAAAGATGGCCAAAACTGCAAAAAAAGAACGATTCGGCAAGGCCAAGAACTGCAACAAATAACCGATGCCAAAAATGGCAAAAAATCCAAAAAAAGAACGATACGACATGGCAAAGAAGTAAAAAAATTGCGCAAAATGCAAAAAAAGAACGATGCGGCATGGCAAAGAAGTCCAAAAAATGACCGATGCCAAAAATGGCCAAAAATGCAAAAAAAAAGAACGATGCGGCATGGCAAAGAAGTCCAAAAAGTGACCGATGCCAAAAATGGCCACAAATGCAAAAAAAATAAAGCTGCGGCATGGCAAAGAAGTCCAAAAAATGACCGATGACAAAAATGGCCAAAATGCAAAAAAAGAACCATGCGGCATTGGAAAGAAGTTCAAAAAATGACCGATACCAAAAATTGCCAAAAATGCAAAAAAAAGAACGATGCGGCATGGCAAAGAAGTCCAAAAAATGACCGATGCCAAAAATGGCCAAAAATGCAAAAAAAGAACAATGCGGAATGCAAAGAAGTCCAAAAAATTACCGATGCCAAAAATGGACAAAATACAAAAAAAGAACGATGCTGCATGGCAAAACAGTCCAAAAATGACCGATGCCAAAAATGGCCAAAAATGCAAAAAAAGAACGCTGCAGCATGGCAAAGGAGTCCAAAAATGACCGATGCCCAAAATGGCCAAAACTGCCAAAAAAGAACGATGCGACATGGCAAATAAATCTACAAAATTACCAATTCCAAAAATGGCAAAAAATGCAAAAAAAGAACGATGCGACATGGCAAAGAAGTCCAAAAAATGACCGATGCCAAAAATGGCCAAAAATGTAAAACACGAACGATGCGGCATGGCAAAGAAGTCCCAAAATGGCCAAAAATGCAAAAAAGAACCAAAACTGCCAAAAAAGAACGATGCGACATGGCAAATAAATCTACAAAATTACCAATTCCAAAAATTGCAAAACTGCAAAAAAAGAACGATGCGACATGGCAAAGAAGTCCAAAAAATGACCGATGCCAAAAATGGCCAAAAATGTAAAACACGAACGATGCGGCATGGCAAAGAAGTCCCAAAATGGCCAAAAATGCAAAAAAGAACGATGCGACATGGCAAAGAAGTCCAAAAAATGACCGATGCAAAAATGGCCAAAAATGGACAAAATGCAAAAACGAACGATGCGACATGGCAAAGAAGTCAAAAATGGCCAAAAATGCAAAGAAAAGAACGATGCGGCAGTCTACTAAATGATAATAATGATTTTAATGTGTTGACATTAATAAATATTAATTTACTTCTCTAGAATAGAGAGTTCTAAGAACTGCAACAACATATGATGGAATAATAGCAACAGCTGATCCTAATACTAATAGAAAATTACCGATGCCAAAAATGGCAAAGATGCAAAAAAGAACTATGCTGCATACAAAGAAGTCCAAAAACTGACCGATGCCAAAAATGGCCAAAACTGCAAAAAAAGAACGATGTGGCTGTCAAGTAAGTCCAAAAAATGATCGATGCCAAAAATGGCCAAAAATGCAAAAAAAGAACAATGCGGCATGGCAAAGAAGTCCAAAAAATGACAGATGCCAAAAATGGCCAAAAATGCAAAAAAAGAACGATGCGACATGGCAAAGAAGTCCAAAAAATGACCGATGCCAAAACTGGCCAAAATGCAAAAAAAGGACGATGCGGAATAGCAAAGAAATCCAAAAAATTACCGATGCCCAAAAATGCCAAAAATGCACGAAAAAACGATGCGGCATGGCAAAGAAGTCCAAAAAATGGCCGATGCCAAAAATGGTGAAAAATGCAAAAAAAGAACGATGCGGTTGCCAAGTCCAAAAATGGCCAAAAATGCAAAAAAAGAACGATGCGACATGGCAAAGAAGTCCAAAAAATGACCGATGCCAAAAATGGCCAAAAATGTAAAACACGAAAGATGCGGCATGGCAAAGAAGTCCCAAAATGGCCAAATATGCAAAAAAGAACGATGTGACATGGCAAAGAAGTCCAAAAAATGACCGATGCAAAAAATGGCAAAAAATGTTCAAAAATGCAAAAACTAACGATGCGACATGGCAAAGAAGTCAAAAATGGCCAAAAATGCAAAGAAAAGAACGATGCGGCAGTCTACTAAATGATAATAATGATTTTAATGTGTTGACATTAATAAATATTAATTTACTTCTCTAGAATAGAGAGTTCTCAGAACTGCAAAAACATATGATTGAATAATAGCAACAGCTGATCCTAATACTAATAGAAAATTACCGATGCCAAAAATGGCAAAGATGCAAAAAAGAACTATGCTGCATGCAAAGAAGTCCAAAAACTGACCGATGCCAAAGATGGCCAAAACTGCAAAGAAGTCCAAAAAATTACCGATGCCAATGGCAAAGAAGTCCAAAAAATGACCGATGCCAAAAATGTAAAACACGAACGATGCGGCATGGCAAAGAAGTCCCAAAATGGCCAAAAATGCAAAAAAGAACGATGCGACATGGCAAAGAAGTCCAAAAAATGACCGATGCAAAAATGGCCAAAAATGGACAAAATGCAAAAACGAACGATGCGACATGGCAAAGAAGTCAAAAATGGCCAAAAATGCAAAGAAAAGAACGATGCGGCAGTCTACTAAATGATAATAATGATTTTAATGTGTTGACATTAATAAATATTAATTTACTTCTCTAGAATAGAGAGTTCTGAGAACTGCAACAACATATGATGGAATAATAGCAACAGCTGATCCTAATACTAATAGACAATTACCGATGCCAAAAATGGCAAAGATGCAAAAAAGAACTATGCTGCATACAAAGAAGTCCAAAAACTGACCGATGCCAAAAATGGCCAAAACTGCAAAAAAAGAACGATGCGGCTGTCAAGTAAGTCCAAAAAATGATCGATGCCAAAAATGGCCAAAAATGCAAAAAAAGAACAATGCGGCATTGCAAAGAAGTCCAAAAAATGACAGATGCCAAAAATGGCCAAAAATGCAAAAAAAGAACGATGCGACATGGCAAAGAAGTCCAAAAAATGACCGATGCCAAAACTGGCCAAAATGCAAAAAAAGGACGATGCGGAATAGCAAAGAAATCCAAAAAATTACCGATGCCCAAAAATGCCAAAAATGCACGAAAAAACGATGCGGCATGGCAAAGAAGTCCAAAAAATGGCCGATGCCAAAAATGGTGAAAAATGCAAAAAAAGAACGATGCGGTTGCCAAGTCCAAAAATGGCCAAAAATGCAAAAAAAGAACGATGCGACATGGCAAAGAAGTCCAAAAACTGACCGTTGCCAAAAATGGCCAAAACTACAAAAAAAGAACGATGCGGCATGGCATAGAAGTCCAAAAACTGACCGTTGCCAAAGATGGACAAAACTGCAAAAAAAGAACGATGCGGCTGTCAAATAAGTCCAACAAATGACCGATGCCAAAAATGGCAAAAAATGCAAAAAAGAACGATTCGGTATGGTTAAGAAGTACAGAAAATGACCGATGCCAAAAATGGCAAAAAATGCAAAAAAAGAACGATGCTGCATGGCAAAACAGTCCAAAAATGACCGATGCCAAAAATGGCCAAAAATGCAAAAAAAGAACGCTGCAGCATGGCAAAGGAGTCCAAAAATGACCGATGCCCAAAATGGCCAAAACTGCCAAAAAAGAACGATGCGACATGGCAAATAAATCTACAAAATTACCAATTCCAAAAATGGCAAAAAATGCAAAAAAAGAACGATGCGACATGGCAAAGAAGTCCAAAAAATGACCGATGCCAAAAATGGCCAAAAATGTAAAACACGAACGATGCGGCATGGCAAAGAAGTCCCAAAATGGCCAAAAATGCAAAAAAGAACCAAAACTGCCAAAAAAGAACGATGCGACATGGCAAATAAATCTACAAAATTACCAATTCCAAAAATTGCAAAACTGCAAAAAAAGAACGATGCGACATGGCAAAGAAGTCCAAAAAATGACCGATGCCAAAAATGGCCAAAAATGTAAAACACGAACGATGCGGCATGGCAAAGAAGTCCCAAAATGGCCAAAAATGCAAAAAAGAACGATGCGACATGGCAAAGAAGTCCAAAAAATGACCGATGCAAAAATGGCCAAAAATGGACAAAATGCAAAAACGAACGATGCGACATGGCAAAGAAGTCCCAAAATGGCAAAAAATGCAAAAAAGAACGATTCGGTATGGTTAAGAAGTACAGAAAATGACCGATGCCAAAAATGGCAAAAAATGCAAAAAAAGAACGATGCTGCATGGCAAAACAGTCCAAAAATGACCGATGCCAAAAATGGCCAAAAATGCAAAAAAAGAACGCTGCAGCATGGCAAAGGAGTCCAAAAATGACCGATGCCCAAAATGGCCAAAACTGCCAAAAAAGAACGATGCGACATGGCAAATAAATCTACAAAATTACCAATTCCAAAAATGGCAAAAAATGCAAAAAAAAAACGATGCGACATGGCAAAGAAGTCCAAAAAATGACCGATGCCAAAAATGGCCAAAAATGTAAATCACGAACGATGCGGCATGGCAAAGAAGTCCCAAAATGGCCAAAAATGCAAAAAAGAACCAAAACTGCCAAAAAAGAACGATGCGACATGGCAAATAAATCTACAAAATTACCAATTCCAAAAATTGCAAAACTGCAAAAAAAGAACGATGCGACATGGCAAAGAAGTCCAAAAAATGACCGATGCCAAAAATGGCCAAAAATGTAAAACACGAACGATGCGGCATGGCAAAGAAGTCCCAAAATGGCAAAAAATGCAAAAAAGAACGATTCGGTATGGTTAAGAAGTACAGAAAATGACCGATGCCAAAAATGGCAAAAAATGCAAAAAAAGAACGATGCTGCATGGCTAAACAGTCCAAAAATGACCGATGCCAAAAATGGCCAAAAATGCAAAAAAAGAACGCTGCAGCATGGCAAAGGAGTCCAAAAATGTCCGATGCCCAAAATGGCCAAAACTGCCAAAAAAGAACGATGCGACATGGCAAATAAATCTACAAAATTACCAATTCCAAAAATGGCAAAAAATGCAAAAAAAGAACGATGCGACATGGCAAAGAAGTCCAAAAAATGACCGATGCCAAAAATGGCCAAAAATGTAAAACACGAACGATGCGGCATGGCAAAGAAGTCCCAAAATGGCCAAAAATGCAAAAAAGAACCAAAACTGCCAAAAAAGAACGATGCGACATGGCAAATAAATCTACAAAATTACCAATTCCAAAAATTGCAAAACTGCAAAAAAAGAACGATGCGACATGGCAAAGAAGTCCAAAAAATGACCGATGCCAAAAATGGCCAAAAATGTAAAACACGAACGATGCGGCATGGCAAAGAAGTCCCAAAATGGCCAAAAATGCAAAAAAGAACGATGCGGCTGTCAAATAAGTCCAACAAATGACCGATGCCAAAAATGGCAAAAAATGCAAAAAAGAACGATTCGGTATGGTTAAGAAGTACAGAAAATGACCGATGCCAAAAATGGCAAAAAATGCAAAAAAAGAACGATGCTGCATGGCAAAACAGTCCAAAAATGACCGATGCCAAAAATGGCCAAAAATGCAAAAAAAGAACGCTGCAGCATGGCAAAGGAGTCCAAAAATGACCGATGCCCAAAATGGCCAAAACTGCCAAAAAAGAACGATGCGACATGGCAAATAAATCTACAAAATTACCAATTCCAATAATGGCAAAAAATGCAAAAAAAAGAACGATGCGACATGGCAAAGAAGTCCAAAAAATGACCGATGCCAAAAATGGCCAAAAATGTAAAACACGAACGATGCGGCATGGCAAAGAAGTCCCAAAATGGCCAAAAATGCAAAAAAGAACCAGAACTGCCAAAAAAGAACGATGCGACATGGCAAATAAATCTACAAAATTACCAATTCCAAAAATTGCAAAACTGCAAAAAAAGAACGATGCGACATGGCAAAGAAGTCCAAAAAATGACCGATGCCAAAAATGGCCAAAAATGTAAAACACGAACGATGCGGCATGGCAAAGAAGTCCCAAAATGGCCAAAAATGCAAAAACGAACGATGCGACATGGCAAAGAAGTCCAAAAAATGACCGATGCAAAAATGGCCAAAAATGGACAAAATGCAAAAACGAACGATGCGACATGGCAAAGAAGTCAAAAATGGCCAAAAATGCAAAGAAAAGAACGATGCGGCAGTCTACTAAATGATGATAATGATTTTAATGTGTTGACATTAATAAATATTAATTTACTTCTCTAGAATAGAGAGTTCTAAGAACTGCAATAACATATGATGGAATAAAGCAACAGCTGATCCTAATACTAATAGAAAATTACCGATGCCAAAAATGGCAAAAATGCAAAAAAGAACTATGCTGCATGCAAAGAAGTCCAAAAACTGACCGATGCCAAAAATGGCCAAAACTGCAAAAAAAGAACGATGCGGCTGTCAATTAAGTCCAAAAAATGATCGATGCCAAAAATGGCCAAAAATGCAAAAAAAGAACAATGCGGCATGGCAAAGAAGTCCAAAAAATGACAGATGCCAAAAATGGCCAAAAATGCAAAAAAAGAACGATGCGACATGGCAAAGAAGTCCAAAAAATGACCGATGCCAAAAATTGCCAAAATGTCAAAAAAGAACGATGCGACATGGCAAAGAAGTCCAAAAAATGACCGATGCCAAAAATGGCCAAAAATGCAAAAAAGAATGATGCGACATGGCAAATAAATCCACAAAATTTCCGATGCCAAAAATGGCAAAAAATTCAAAAAAATAACGATGTTGCATGGCAAAAAAATCCAAAAACTGACCGATGCCAAAAATGGCCAAAAATGCAAAAAAGAACGATGCGGCATGGAAAAGGAGTCCAAAAAATTACCGATGCCAAAAATGGCCAAAAATGCAAAAAAGAACGATGCGGCAAGGCAAAGAAGTCCAAAAAATGACCGATGCCAAAAATGGCCAAAATGCCAAACAAGAACGATGCGGCATGGCAAAGAAGTGCAAAAAATGACCGATGCCAAAAATGGTCAAAAATGCAAAAAAAGAACGATGCGGCATGGCAAAGAAGTCCAAAAAATGACCGATGCCAAAAATGTAAAAAAGAACGATGCGGCATGGCAAAGAAGTCCAAAAAATTACCGATGCCAAAAATGGCCAAAATGCATAAAAAGAACGATGCGGCAAGGCAAAGGAATCCAAAAAATGACCGATGCCAAAAATGGCCAAAATGCAAAAAAGAACATTTCGGCATGGCAAAGAAGTCCAAAAAATTAGAAGTCCAAAAAATTAGAAGTCCAAAAAAATACAAAGAAGTCCAAAAAATGTCCGAAGCCGAAAATGGCCAAAAATGCAAAACAAGAACGATGCGGCATGGCAAAGAAGTCCAAAAAATTACCGATGCCAAAAAAGGCCAAAAATGCAAAAAAAGAACGATGCGGCATGGCAAAGAAGTCCAAAAAATGACCGATGCCAAAAATGGCCAAAATGCGAAAAAAGAACGATGCGGCATGGCAAAGAAGTCCAAAAAATTACCGATGCCAAAAACGGCCAAAAATGCAAAAAAAGAACGATGCGGCATGGATGCCAAAAATGACCGATGCCAAAAATGGCCAAAAATGCAAAAAAGAACGCTGCGGCATGGCAAAGAAGTCCAAAAAATGACCGATGTCAAAAATGGCCAAAAATGCAAAAAAAGAACGATGCGGAATAGCAAAGAAGTCCAAAAAATGACCGATGCCAAAAATGGACAAAATGCAAAAAAGGAACGATGCGGTATGGCAAAGAAGTCCAAAAAATGACCGATGATAAAAATGGCCAAAATGCAAAAAAAGAACGATGCGCCATACAAAGAAGTCCAAACAATGACCGATGCCAAAAATGGACAAAATGAAAAAAAGAACTATGCGGCATACAAAGAAGTCCAAAAAATGACCGAAGCCAAAAATTGTCAAAAATGCAAAAAAAGAACGATGCGACATGGTGTTGTGAATTGATAATATAGAAAAAATGTTAAATAAATCTTGTTCCTTATTATCTAAAGTACTAAAGGAAAATAATTGTAATTGGTGGTTAGATGATATAAATCATTATGGGAAAATGTTGACTAGTGAAATAACTAAAACAAATCATTTTTTTACAATTAGGAAAAAACGAGGTTTAATAGATGGAATAGGTAATATTGCAAAAAGTTTATTCGGAACTATGGACGCACAGGACGCTGAGAAAATTTACGGACTATTAGACAAATTACAGACAGATAACAGTCGAAGATTAGAATTAATAAATAAACATGCAGCAGTTATACGTACAGATTTCGAATTTTTAAAGGACGTGACTTTAAACACAACTAAGGGGTTAAAACATTTAGAGAAAAGAGTTCTGATGTTAGAAGAAAAAATTATAAGGGAAAATAACGCCTTGGGCGCAAAAATAGAATTACATTCTTATCAACTAGAAATGGACCAAATAGTAAATATGGCAATGTCAAAATTTGGACAGTTACAAGGATTATTACAAGAACAAGGGGAAATCATAACCGCTTTACAAACAAATAAGCTGCATCCATATATTATGGACTCTACAGTCCTAATAAACATAGTAAATAATATAACGAATGGACAAGGACATGACATACTACATTCAGTTCGGACACTTAACAGAATTACGGTAATAGACGTTAATCATCGTGAGGGACAAATAGGAATACGAATTACAATTCCATGGTTGGAAAAAGAATTGTATAAATTGCATAAAATATATCCGGTTCCAGTAGAAATAACAGATCACAATTATGCTATTTTAGCTTTGGAATGGGATTTTATTTGTAGTAATAATTGGGGACATTTCTTACATTTTTCATCAAGTGAATTTAAACAAAATTGTATATTACCAGGTAAAAACGGTGATCTAGGTTTTACTATATGTAAACAATTACAACCTAAATTGTTACAAGCACCAAAGGATAATTGCGTAATGGAATTGTTTAATCAGCAGGAAAATAATAACATTACCTTTTTTAAAATTTGTCAATATAAAATTACAACAGTAATAACTAACCATCTTATACCATTAAATGAAGAAAACTCATGGTTATATTTGTTCAAAAATGAGCAACAACTCACTAGTTATTGTAATCCAATAACTACCAAAACTATAATATATGGCATAGGAATTTTAAAGTTATTAGACAATTGCGTTTTCATTGTGGGCAATTTAGATTTACCATATAGACATACTTTTAAAACAAATACAAACGAAACGGGGATAACAAGTTGGCTTTCTACATCCATTCCAATAAAAAATGAAATAAATCTAAAAATTCTAAAAAATAATACAAAATTATTAAAATCCACGGAAATTACATTAATGGACGCAGGGGAACTTACAAAGGAATTTGACAAAAAGGGGAAAACATTGAGTGAATTGGAACTAGAATGGGAAGAGGAAAACAAAAGGGAAGAAATGACAAATTACCAACACTTAACAAATCGTTGGCAAATAGGAGGGCTAGGTAGTTTAGTGGTTTTAATAATAATATATGTTATTTACAAAATTATAATTAATCGTTGTAAGAAAACTAATAATAAAGTTCAAAAAACAGATCAATCTAATGTGGAAATCCCATTATCTTCTATATCTGAAAAGAAACTCGTGGGACCAGGTACTGTGAACGCAATAGGCAATAGTTCGAAAACTTTGAATTTTTCACAGTTATCTTTTCCTACACCGGAATTACCGGTACTTCACAACTCTTAAGTTGAATAATGAACTAATAATTAACTAATAAATAAAACCTCTATATGATAGAATTAGCTAATAAATAAAACCCCCATATAATAGAATTAACTAATAAATAAAACCCCTATATAATAGAATTAACTAATAAATAAAACCTCTATATAATAGAATTAACTAATAAATAAAACCCCTATACAATAGAGATAACTAATAAATAAAACCCCTATATAATAAAATTAACTAATAAATACGATCACTATATAGTAATAAGATATATAGAAAAAACAAAACAAAAATAAAAAACCCTAAAAATTTTCTCACCTAGATTCATAAACAATAAGTATAACGAAACAGGGAATAACGAAGAGAAAAGAAAACAGGGAATAAGAAAATAAAAATTTTATTCATTTTTTTTAACAAAAAAAAGAATATATTTTTAATTCAATTTTTTTTATTTATATTCAATATTCAAAAAATTTATATTCAAAAAATTTTTAATTTTTTAATATTATTTTTATGACATTTTTTTATATTAGTATTTTTTTTATCATTTTCAATTACATTTTTTTTATTAATAAAATTTTTTAATTTACAAATGTTTTTGATGTTTTAATATAATAAAATTTGTTTTCACATTTTTTTTGATAATTTTATTTTTAACATTTCCTAAAAAAGAAAGGAAATTTTTATTATTTTTTTATTGTAATAAATTAACAGAATAACTAACCTTTATTGTATTTCATTATAAAATTTATAATATTTTCGTCGCTTGGACAGGTTGCGGGGCAGGGACACTCCCGGATGTAGGTGGGAGTAGTGGTATGTAAGGTGTTCTTTGCGGCTAAAGGGCCGCTTACATACCACGCACTGCCATGCCTTCTGAGGGTTATGAGTCATAAGGTGACGGGTGAAATGCCCCTTATGACTCGTTTCATACCCACAGAGGGCACACAACCGCGAACGGTCGGCTGTACTGGGCAGAGTAGCCTGACCGGCCCGGTCGACCGCAACCTCCCCAAACGTTTTTTCAACAGAATACTCTTGATTGATTTCGTTGCCAATCGTAACGATTTCTGTTGTTAAAGTATCATCAGCTTCACCCAAGGAGATGTTAAATTCTTCTTCTACTCTTTCTATAAAAAAAAATTTTTTATGATTATTTTCTAACAATTTTTAGTATAATTTTTTATACAAACCAATTATTTTAAATCTATGGAGAAGGACCAGACAATTTTTGATACTAAAAAACAGAGGATGGAGAAAGTATTTAAATAAATTATAAATTATAAAATAATAAAAGTTTTAAATAAAAAAAAATAATAAAATAAAATATATACTTACATAAACGACATTTTTTGTTGTATTTTAATTTTTTGCACTACTAGTTTGCAGAAGTATAAATTCATACTAAATTAAATCTTTAATAATGCATTAAAAAAAACTAATAATGCATCCAAAAAGTGCATTGGATAGCATAAAATTATCGTTTTTTAATCTTAATACAATTTCTACACAAAACCCCTAATGAACAAATACACAAATTGATTGTATTTTCAAGTAGGTATATAAGAGATTTGTGTGCATTAGTTGATTGTATTTTCAATTAAAAAAAAAATAAGATATTTGTGTGCATTCTTAAAGTTTATCGCATACATGTTATTATAAGAATTTTTTTTGACAAATTTTACGGCGAGCGAAATAAGGTGGATTTATATGGGAAAGATAAAAAAAAGAGAGTTCATTTAGAATAATTAGTAATTATGTCTCATTTAATATAATAATTATGTATCATTAATAATTTTTTTTATCATGGGTTTCTTTTGAATAATTAATATCCTACAACATAACATATAAAATTGTTGTACAAAGTTAATTGGAGATTTTATATGTTTTACTACCTAGATAGTAAAGTTTTAAAATAATGTATATTAAAATGTTGTCCTTTATTTTTTTATTACCTTTATCTTACCTTTAATGTTGTATAATTTTATTATCAAACTAAAGAAAACAAAACTAGTTTGGCATAGATATAATTATTTATTTTTTTTATTATTGATACAAACAAATAAAAATACAGAAATCTAATATTATTTTAACAAATTTTTTTTTTCTTTCTTTTTTCTACAAAATAATTGATAATTTTTTTTATTTTCAAAACTAAAAAAAAAAAAATATTTTCAAGTGTTTTTTTGTCACAAAATAATAAATTTAATATATGTAATAGAAAAAATTGATTTTATTTTTTTTACTTATAAATATCTTCAAATTGAAGTAAAATCAACATAAAGATTTATTTCTTTTCTTTCGACCGTCTAATTTTGTTTCTTCATTACCTTCTAAAAAGTAAACAAAATGTATAAAACAAAATTTTTTTTCTTGGAAATTTTCTTTACTTACGGTAAATTATGATTTTTATGTTTAGGGCGATAAGCGCTAAATAAGTAATTGTTAACCACCAAGGAAGATACCTTCCGAGGTGGTATATTCTCCTTATTTTTTAGGGAAAACCACGGTCGTGGCTAAACTTGTCACACTTTCGTTATCAGACATTATTAATTAATTTAACTAAATTCTTACCTTTTTATATTAAAATTATGTATTAGTAAGCATTATTGCATAATAAATAAAAAAAAACAACAGGGTAATTAAGAATTTAAAAAAAAATTTTTAAAACAAAATTTTTAGAATAAAATAAGAAGGGAAGCGTGAACGCTAAAAAAAACATTAGAAAAAACATATACGAACAAAATATTATCCTTATTCCTTAAATTCCTATTCCTTTTCTTAAATTTTAATATATATATGCATTTTTTTTTGTCATAAATTTTACTAAAAATAAAATAAATTTATAATAAAATATATGCATAAATATAATTATAAAAAATATATATGCATAAATATGATTGTATAATTTTATATAAAACTTTATTAACTTAATTTTAATTAATAAAATAAAACGAAAGGATTTTTATATATAAAAGTTTTTAATGAAACAAAAGAATTACTTTTTAAAATAAAATATATAGTAAATGTAAAATAAAAAAAAAAAATATATATAAGAATATAAAATATTTAGACAAAATATATAAAATATAAAAAAAAAAAAATGTTTTAAAAAAAAAAAAAAAAAAAAAAAAATATATATACATATATAAAAAGGAAATAAAAAATTTTTTTTATGTTTATAAAAGAAATAAAAATATACAAATACACAAATTTTTTAACAAATATATAGTAAAAATATACAATACATGTTTTTATAAAGTAAAAAAAAAAAAATATATAAAAATATATATATAATTAATTTTAAAATATAAGAGTCGAAGAAAATCTTCGACCCTTATATTTTTTCTAAGGGGGAAGGTGTTGTGAATTGAGGCACCCTGTGCTTCAATTCACAACGGAAATCAATAAATTTCAAATTAATAAAATTATTAAATTAATTGAAGAAAAACAAAAGTTTCAAATTACGCGTTGCTCGTGCACAGAGAAATTATTTAATTCAATAAATAATAATTTCTCTGTGCTGACAACGCGTAAAATTAATTAACCAATCGAATAAAAATTAATTTAAATTATTTTGTTGGAGAAGCTGATTGGTTTTCCAAAAAATTATTGGAAAGATTTTGGAAAACCAAAAAAGCTCTCCAACAAAATAAAATAGAAAGAAAAATAAAAATTTAAGGAGTTGATCGGTTAGTCAGTCGATCGAATAAATTAAATTGGTTAATTAAAGAAAAAAAAGTTTAAATTTTAAAATAGTAATTTAAATTACAAGTTTTGGGTCAGTCGTTTTTAAGAAAAAGAAAAAAGTTTTATTTTAAAAAAAAATTAAAATTGTCTAAACTAACTGTGAAAATCGAAAATTTGATTTAGTTAACCAAATATTATAAAATTTATGTTCAATGAAACTAAATAAAAAGAAAATGAATAAATTAAATATAATTAAATAAAAAAGTTTTGGGTCAGTCGTTTTTAAGAAAAAGAAAAAAGTTTTATTTTAAAAAAAAATTAAAATTGTCTAAACTAACTGTGAAAATCGAAAATTTGATTTAGTTAACCAAATATTATAAAATTTATGTTCAATGAAACTAAATAAAAAGAAAATGGATAAATTAAATATAATTAAATAAAAAAGGTTATATTAATTTATATATGTAATAATTGAATTAAATTTAGATAGTTAAAAGATTGTCATAAGTGAATTAAAATTAAAAGATTGAATTAATTGAATTAATATTAAATAGTTGAAGTTAATAAAGAACATTTTTATAAATATAAACTATATCTAAGTGTTTTATTTAAAAGAAAAAAAAAAGAACATATTAAAGATGAGTTAAAAGAAAGAATATTAAAAGAATTTGTATGATTGTAATTTAAATTACAACAATGGGAAAGAAGTCCAAAAAATTACCGATGCCAAAAATGGCCAAAAATGCAAAAAAAGAACGATGCGGCATGGCAAAGAAGTCCAAAACATGACCGATGCCAAAAATGGACAAAATGCAAAAGAGGAACGATGCGGCATGGCAAAGAGATCCAAAAAATGACCGATGCCAAATGACCGATGCCAAAAATGGCCAAAAATGCAAAAAAGAACTATGCTATCCAAAAACTGACCTTTGCCAGAAATGGCCAAAACTACAAAAAAAGAACGATGTGGCATGGCACAGAAATTCAAAAACTGACCGTTGCCAAAGATGGCTAAAACTGCAAAAAAGAATAACGCGGAATGCAAAGAAGTCCAAAAAATGACCGATGTCAAAAATGGACAAAATGCAAAAAAAGAACGATGCGACAGAAATTCAAAAACTGACCGTTGCCAAAGATGGCTAAAACTGCAAAAAAGAACAACGCGGAATGCAAAGAAGTCCAAAAAATGACCGTTGCCAAAAATGGCCAAAATGCAAAAAAAGAACGATGCGGCATGGTAAAGAAGTCCAAAAAATGACCGATGCAAAAATGGCCAAAAGGCAAAAAAAGAACAATGCGGCATGCAAAGAAGTCCAAAAAATGACCGATGCCAAAAATGGCCAAAAATGCAAAAAAGAACTATGCTATCCAAAAAATTACCGATGCCAAAAATGGCCAAAACTGCAAAAAAAGAACGATGTGGCTGTCAATTAAGTCCAAAAAATGACCGATGCCAAAAATGGCCAAAAATGCAAAAAAAGAACAATGCGGCATGGCAAAGAAGTCCAAAAAATGACCGATGCCAAAAATTGCCAAAAATGCAAAAAAAGAACGATGCGGCATGGCAAAGAAGTCCAAAAAATTACCGATGCCAAAAATGGCCAAAAATGCAAAAAAAGAACGATGCGGCATGGCAAAGAAGTCCAAAATTTGACCGATGCCAAAAATGGCGAAAATGCCAAAAAAGAACGATGTGGCATGGCAAAGAAGTCCAAAAAATTACCGATGACTAAAATGGCCAAAAATGCAAAAAAAGAACGATGCGGCATGGCCAAGAAGTCCAAAAAATTACCGATGCCAAAAATGGCCAAAAATGCAAAAAAGCACGATGCGGCATGGCAAAGAAGTCCAAAAAATGACCGATGCCAAAAATGGCCAAAATGCATAAAAAGAACGATGCGGCATGGCAAAGGAATCCAAAAAATGACCAATGCCAAAAATGGCCAAAATGCAAAAAAGAACGAGGCGGCATACAAAGAAGTCCAAAAAATGTCCGAAGCCAAAAATGGCCAAAAATGCCAAAATGACCAATGCCAAAAATGGCCAAAAAAGGAACGATGCGGCATGGCAAAGAAGTCCAAAAAATGACCGATGCCAAAAATGGCCAAAATGCCAAAAAAAGAACGATGCGACAGAAATTCAAAAACTGACCGTTGCCAAAGATGGCTAAAACTGCAAAAAAGAACAACGCGGAATGCAAAGAAGTCCAAAAAATGACCGTTGCAAAAATGGCCAAAAGGCAAAAAAAGAACAATGCGGCATGCAAAGAAGTCCAAAAAATGACCGATGCCAAAAATGGCCAAAAATGCAAAAAAGAACTATGCTATCCAAAAAATTACCGATGCCAAAAATGGCCAAAACTGCAAAAAAAGAACGATGTGGCTGTCAATTAAGTCCAAAAAATGACCGATGCCAAAAATGGCCAAAAATGCAAAAAAAGAACAATGCGGCATGGCAAAGAAGTCCAAAAAATGACCGATGCCAAAAATTGCCAAAAATGCAAAAAAAGAACGATGCGGCATGGCAAAGAAGTCCAAAAAATTACCGATGCCAAAAATGGCCAAAAATGCAAAAAAAGAACGATGCGGCATGGCAAAGAAGTCCAAAATTTGACCGATGCCAAAAATGGCGAAAATGCCAAAAAAGAACGATGTGGCATGGCAAAGAAGTCCAAAAAATTACCGATGACTAAAATGGCCAAAAATGCAAAAAAAGAACGATGCGGCATGGCCAAGAAGTCCAAAAAATTACCGATGCCAAAAATGGCCAAAAATGCAAAAAAGCACGATGCGGCATGGCAAAGAAGTCCAAAAAATGACCGATGCCAAAAATGGCCAAAATGCATAAAAAGAACAATGCGGCATGGCAAAGGAATCCAAAAAATGACCAATGCCAAAAATGGCCAAAATGCAAAAAAGAACGAGGCGGCATACAAAGAAGTCCAAAAAATGTCCGAAGCCAAAAATGGCCAAAAATGCCAAAATGACCAATGCCAAAAATGGCCAAAAAAGGAACGATGCGGCATGGCAAAGAAGTCCAAAAAATGACCGATGCCAAAAATGGCCAAAATGCCAAAAAAGAACGATGCGGCATGGCAAAGAAGTCCAAAAAATGACTGATGCCAAATATGGCCAAAAATGCAAAAAAAGAACGATGCGGCATGGCAAAGAAGTCCAAAAAATTACCGATGCCAAAAATAGCCAAAAATGCAAAAAAAGAACGATGCGGAATAGCAAAGAAGTCCAAAAAATGACCGATGCCAAAAATGGACAAAATGCAAAAAAGGAACGATGCGGCATGGCAAAGAAGTCCAAAAAATGACCGATGATAAAAATGGCCAAAATGCAAAAAAAGAACGATGCGCCATACAAAGAAGTCCAAAAAATGACCGATGCCAAAAATGGACAAAATGCAAAAAAGGAACGATGCGGCATGGCAAAGAAGTCCAAAAAATGACCGATGCCAAAAATGGCCAAAATGCAAAAAAAGAACGATGCGCCATACAAAGAAGTCCAAAAAATGACCGATGCCAAAAATGGACAAAATGAAAAAAAGAACGATGCGGCATGGCAAAGAAGTCCAAAAAATTACCGATGCCAAAAACGGCCAAAAATGCAAAAAAAGAACGATGCGACATGGCAAAGAAGTCCAAAAAATTACCGATGCCAAAAATGGCCAAAAATGCAAAAAAAGAACGATGCGGCATGGCAAAGAAGTCCAAAAAATGACCGATGCCAAAAATGGCCAAAAATGCAAAAAAAGAACGATGCGGCATGGCAAAGAAGTCCAAAAAATGACCGATGCCAAAAATAGCCAAAAATGCAAAAAAAGAACGATGCGGAATAGCAAAGAAGTCCAAAAAATGACCGATGCCAAAAATGGACAAAATGCAAAAAAGGAACGATGCGGCATGGCAAAGAAGTCCAAAAAATGACCGATGCCAAAAATAGCCAAAAATGCAAAAAAAGAACGATGCGGAATAGCAAAGAAGTCCAAAAAATGACCGATGTCAAAAATGGCCAAAAATGCAAAAAAAGAACGATGCGGAATAGCAAAGAAGTCCAAAAAATGACCGATGCCAAAAATGGACAAAATGCAAAAAAGGAACGATGCGGCATGGCAAAGAAGTCCAAAAAATGACCGATGATAAAAATGGCCAAAATGCAAAAAAAGAACGATGCGCCATACAAAGAAGTCCAAACAATGACCGCTGCCAAAAATGGACAAAATGCAAAAAAGGAACGATGCGGCATGGCAAAGAAGTCCAAAAAATGACCGATGCCAAAAATGGACAAAATGCAAAAAAGGAACGATGCGGCATGGCAAAGAAGTCCAAAAAATGACCGATGCCAAAAATAGCCAAAAATGCAAAAAAAGAACGATACGGAATAGCAAAGAAGTCCAAAAAATGACCGATGTCAAAAATGGCCAAAAATGCAAAAAAAGAACGATGCGGAATAGCAAAGAAGTCCAAAAAATGACCGATGCCAAAAATGGACAAAATGCAAAAAAGGAACGATGCGGCATGGCAAAGAAGTCCAAAAAATGACCGATGCCAAAAATGGCCAAAATGCGAAAAAAGAACGATGCGGCATGGCAAAGAAGTCCAAAAAATTACCGATGCCAAAAACGGCCAAAAATGCAAAAAAAGAACGATGCGGCATGGATGCCAAAAATGACCGATGCCAAAAATGGCCAAAAATGCAAAAAAGAACGCTGCGGCATGGCAAAGAAGTCCAAAAAATGACCGATGTCAAAAATGGCCAAAAATGCAAAAAAAGAACGATGCGGAATAGCAAAGAAGTCCAAAAAATGACCGATGCCAAAAATGGACAAAATGCAAAAAAGGAACGATGCGGCATGGCAAAGAAGTCCAAAAAATGACCGATGATAAAAATGGCCAAAATGCAAAAAAAGAACGATGCGACATGGCAAAGAAGTCCAAAAAATTACCGATGCCAAAAATGGCCAAAAATGCAAAAAAAGAACGATGCGGCATGGCAAAGAAGTCCAAAAAATGACCGATGCCAAAAATGGACAAAATGCAAAAGAGGAACGATGCGGCATGGCAAAGAGATCCAAAAAATGACCGATGCCAAATGACCGATGCCAAAAATGGCCAAAAATGCAAAAAAGAACTATGCTATCCAAAAACTGACCTTTGCCAGAAATGGCCAAAACTACAAAAAAAGAACGATGTGGCATGGCACAGAAATTCAAAAACTGACCGTTGCCAAAGATGGCTAAAACTGCAAAAAAGAACAACGCGGAATGCAAAGAAGTCCAAAAAATGACCGATGTCAAAAATGGACAAAATGCAAAAAAAGAACGATGCGACAGAAAGTCAAAAACTGACCGTTGCCAAAGATGGCTAAAACTGCAAAAAAGAACAACGCGGAATGCAAAGAAGTCCAAAAAATGACCGTTGCCAAAAATGGCCAAAATGCAAAAAAAGAACGATGCGGCATGGCAAAGAAGTCTAAAAAATGACCGATGCAAAAATGGCCAAAAGGCAAAAAAAGAACAATGCGGCATGCAAAGAAGTCCAAAAAATGACCGATGCCAAAAATGGCCAAAAATGCAAAAAAGAACTATGCTATCCAAAAAATTACCGATGCCAAAAATGGCCAAAACTGCAAAAAAAGGACGATGTGGCTGTCCAAAAAATGACAGCCACATCGTTCTTTTGAAAGAACGATGTGTTAAGTCCAAATGAAAGAACGATGTGTTAAGTCCAAAAAATGACCGATGCCAAAAATGGCCAAAAATGCAAAAAAAGAACAATGCGGCATGGCAAAGAAGTCCAAAAAATGACCGATGCCAAAAATTGCCAAAAATGCAAAAAAACAACGATGCGGCATGGCAAAGAAGTCCAAAAAATTACCGATGCCAAAAATGGCCAAAAATGCAAAAAAAGAACGATGCGGCATGGCAAAGAAGTCCAAAATTTGACCGATGCCGAAAATGGCGAAAATGCCAAAAAAGAACGATGTGGCATGGCAAAGAAGTCCAAAAAATTACCGATGACTAAAATGGCCAAAAATGCAAAAAAAGAACGATGCGGCATGGCCAAGAAGTCCAAAAAATTACCGATGCCAAAAATGGCCAAAAATGCAAAAAAGCACGATGCGGCATGGCAAAGAAGTCCAAAAAATGACCGATGCCCAAAATGGCCAAAATGCATAAAAAGAACGATGCGGCATGGCAAAGGAATCCAAAAAATGACCAATGCCAAAAATGGCCAAAATGCAAAAAAGAACGAGGGGCATACAAAGAAGTCCAAAAAATGTCCGAAGCCAAAAATGGCCAAAAATGCCAAAATGACCAATGCCAAAAATGGCCAAAAAAGGAACGATGCGGCATGGCAAAGAAGTCCAAAAAATGACCGATGCCAAAAATGGCCAAAATGCCAAAAAAGAACGATGCGGCATGGCAAAGAAGTCCAAAAAATGACTGATGCCAAAAATGGCCAAAAATGCAAAAAAAGAACGATGCGGCATGGCAAAGAAGTCCAAAAAATGACCGATGCCAAAAATAGCCAAAAATGCAAAAAAAGAACGATGCGGAATAGCAAAGAAGTCCAAAAAATGACCGATGCCAAAAATGGACAAAATGCAAAAAAGGAACAATGCGGCATGGCAAAGAAGTCCAAAAAATGACCGATGATAAAAATGGCCAAAATGCAAAAAAAGAACGATGCGGCATGGCAAAGAAGTCCAAAAAATGACCGATGCCAAAAATGGCCAAAATGCAAAAAAAAAACGATGCGCCATACAAAGAAGTCCAAAAAATGACCGATGCCAAAAATGGACAAAATGAAAAAAAGAACGATGCGGCATACAAAGAAGTCCAAAAAATGACCGAAGCCAAAAATGGCCAAAATGCAAAAAAAGAACGATGCGGCATACAAAGAAGTCCAAAAAATGACCGATCCCAAAAATGGACACAATGCAAAAAAAGAACGATGCGGTATAGCAAAGAAGTCCAAAAAATGACCGATGCCAAAAATGGCCACAAATGCAAAAAAATAACGCTGCGGCATGGCAAAGAAGTCCAAAAAATGACCGATGCCAAAAATGGCCAAAATGCAAAAAAAGAACCATGCGGCATGGCAAAGAAGTTCAGAAAATGACCATTGCCAAAGATGGCCAAAACAGCTAAAAAAGGACGATTCGGCATGGCCAAGAACTGCAACAAATAACCGATGCAAAAATGGCAAAAAATCCAAAAAAAAAAACGATACGACATGGTAAAGAAGTAAAAAAATTGCGAAAAATGCAAAAAAGGAACATTGCGGCATGGCAAAGAAGTCCAAAAAATGACCGATCCTAAAAATGGCCAAAAATGCAAAAAAAAGAACGATGCGGCATGGCAAAGAAGTCCTAAAAATGACCGATGCCAAAAATGGCCACAAATTCAAAAAAATTACGCTGCGGCATGGCAAAGAAGTCCAAAAAACGACCGATGCCAAAAATGGCCAAAATGCAAAAAAAGAACCATGCGGCATGGCAAAGAAGTTCAAAAAATGACCGATGCCAAAAATGGCAAAAATGCAAAAAAGAACTATGCTGCATGCAAGGAAGTCCAAAAAATTACCGATGCCAAAAATGGACAAAAATGCAAAAAAGCACGATGCGGCATGGCAAAGAAGTCCAAAAAATGACCGATGCCAAAAATGGCCAAAATGCATTAAAAGAACGATGCGGCATGGCAAAGGAATCCAAAAAATGACCAATGCCAAAAATGGCCAAAATGCAAAAAAGAACGATGCGGCATACAAAGAAGTCCAAAAATGTCCGAATCCAAAAATGGCCAAAAATGCAAAACAAGAACGATGCGGCATGGCAAAGAAGTCCAAAAAATTACCGATGCCAAAAATGGCCAAAAATGCAAAAAAACAACGATGCGGCATGGCAAAGAAGTCCAAAAAATGACCGATGCCAAAAATGGCCAAAATGCCAAAAAAGAACGATGCGGCATGGCAAAGAAATCCAAAAAATGACTGATGCCAAAAATGGCCACAAATTCAAAAAAATTACGCTGCGGCATGGCAAAGAAGTCCAAAAAATGACCGATGCCAAAAATGGCCAAAATGCTAAAAAGAACGATGCGGCATGTCAAAGGAATCCAAAAAATGACCAATGCCAAAAATGGCCAAAATGCAAAAAAGAACGATGCGGCATACAAAGAAGTCCAAAAAATGTCCGAAGCCAAAAATGGCCAAAAATGCAAAACAAGAACGATGCGGCATGGCAAAGAAGTCCAAAAAATTACCGATGCCAAAAATAGCCAAAAATGCAAAAAAAGAACGATGCGGCATGGCAAAGAAGTCCAAAAAATGACCGATGCCAAAAATGGCCAAAATGCCAAAAAAGAACGATGCGGCATACAAAGAAGTTCAAAAAATGACCGATGCCAAAAATGGCAAAAATGCAAAAAAGAACTATGCTGCATGCAAGGAAGTCCAAAAAATTACCGATGCCAAAAATGGACAAAAATGCAAAAAAGCATGATGCGGCATGGCAAAGAAGTCCAAAAAATGACCGATGCCAAAAATGGCCAAAATGCTAAAAAGAACGATGCGGCATGTCAAAGGAATCCAAAAAATGACCAATGCCAAAAATGGCCAAAATGCAAAAAAGAACGATGCGGCATACAAAGAAGTCCAAAAAATGTCCGAAGCCAAAAATGGCCAAAAATGCAAAACAAGAACGATGCGGCATGGCAAAGAAGTCCAAAAAATTACCGATGCCAAAAATAGCCAAAAATGCAAAAAAAGAACGATGCGGCATGGCAAAGAAGTCCAAAAAATGACCGATGCCAAAAATGGCCAAAATGCCAAAAAAGAACGATGCGGCATGGCAAAGAAGTCCAAAAAATGACTGATGCCAAAAATGGCCAAAAATGCAAAAAAGATCGATGCGGCATGGCAAAGAAGTCCAAAAATGACCGATGCCAAAAATGGCCAAAAATGCAAAAAAGAACGATGCGGAATAGCAAAGAAGTCCAAAAAATTACCGATGCCAAAAATGGACAAAATGCAAAAAAGGAACGATGCGGCATGGCAAAGAAGTCCAAAAAATGACCGATGATAAAAATGGCCAAAATGCAAAAAAAGAACGATGCGCCATACAAAGAAGTCCAAAAAATTACCGATGCCAAAAATGGACAAAATGCAAAAAAGGAACGATGCGGCATGGCAAAGAAGTCCAAAAAATGACCGATGCCAAGAATGGCCAAAATGCAAAAAAAGAACGATGCGCCATACAAAGAAGTCCAAAAAATGACCGATGCCAAAAATGGACAAAATGAAAAAAAGAACGATGCGGCATACAAAGAAGTCCAAAAAATGACCGAAGCCAAAAATGGCCAAAAATGCAAAAAAAGAACGATGCGGCATGGCAAAGAAGTCCAAAAAATGACCGATGCCAAAAATGGCCAAAATGCCAAAAAAGAACGATGCGGCATGGCAAAGAAGTCCAAAAAATGACTGATGCCAAAAATGGCCAAAAATGCAAAAAAGAACGATGCGGCATGGCAAAGAAGTCCAAAAATGACCGATGCCAAAAATGGCCAAAAATGCAAAAAAGAACGATGCGGAATAGCAAAGAAGTCCAAAAAATTACCGATGCCAAAAATGGACAAAATGCAAAAAAGGAACGATGCGGCATGGCAAAGAAGTCCAAAAAATGACCGATGATAAAAATGGCCAAAATGCAAAAAAAGAACGATGCGCCATACAAAGAAGTCCAAAAAATGACCGATGCCAAAAATGGACAAAATGCAAAAAAGGAACGATGCGGCATGGCAAAGAAGTCCAAAAAATGACCGATGCCAAAAATGGACAAAATGCAAAAAAGGAACGATGCGGCATGGCAAAGAAGTCCAAAAAATTACCGATGCCAAAAATGCCAAAAATGCAAAAAAAGAACGATGCGGCATGGCAAAGAAGTCCAAAAAATGACCGATGCCAAAAATGGCCAAAATGCCAAAAAAGAACGATACGGCATGGCAAAGAAGTCCAAAAAATTACCGATGCCCAAAATTTCCAAAAATGCACGAAAAGAACGATGCGGCATGGCAAAGTAGTCCAAAAAATTACCGATGCCAAAAATGGCCAAAAATGCAAAAAAGAACTATGCTATCCAAAAACTGACCGTTGCAAAAAATGGCCAAAACTACAAAAAAAGAACGATGCGGCATGGCATAGAAGTCCAAAAACTGACCGTTGCCAAAGATGGCCACAACTGCAAAAAAAGAACAATGCGGAATGCAAAGAAGTCCAAAAAATGACCGATGCCAAAAATGGACAAAATGCAAAAAGGAACGATGCGGCATGGCAAAGAAGTCCAAAAAATGACCGATGCCAAAGATGGCCAAAAGGCAAAAAAAGAACAATGCGGCATGGCAAAGAAGTCCAAAAATGGCCAAAAATGCAAAAAAAAAACGATGCGCCATACAAAGAAGTCCAAAAAATGACCGATGCCAAAAATGGACAAAATGAAAAAAAGAACGATGCGGCATACAAAGAAGTCCAAAAAATGACCGAAGCCAAAAATGGCCAAAATGCAAAAAAAGAACGATGCGGCATACAAAGAAGTCCAAAAAATGACCGATCCCAAAAATGGACACAATGCAAAAAAATAACGATGCGGTATAGCAAAGAAGTCCAAAAAATGACCGATGCCAAAAATGGCCACAAATGCAAAAAAATAACGCTGCGGCATGGCAAAGAAGTCCAAAAAATGACCGATGCCAAAAATGGCCAAAATGCAAAAAAAGAACCATGCGGCATGGCAAAGAAGTTCAGAAAATGACCATTGCCAAAGATGGCCAAAACAGCTAAAAAAGGACGATTCGGCATGGCCAAGAACTGCAACAAATAACCGATGCAAAAATGGCAAAAAATCCAAAAAAAAAAACGATACGACATGGTAAAGAAGTAAAAAAATTGCGAAAAATGCAAAAAAGGAACATTGCGGCATGGCAAAGAAGTCCAAAAAATGACCGATCCTAAAAATGGCCAAAAATGCAAAAAAAAGAACGATGCGGCATGGCAAAGAAGTCCTAAAAATGACCGATGCCAAAAATGGCCACAAATTCAAAAAAATTACGCTGCGGCATGGCAAAGAAGTCCAAAAAACGACCGATGCCAAAAATGGCCAAAATGCAAAAAAAGAACCATGCGGCATGGCAAAGAAGTTCAAAAAATGACCGATGCCAAAAATGGCAAAAATGCAAAAAAGAACTATGCTGCAAGCAAGGAAGTCCAAAAAATTACCGATGCCAAAAATGGACAAAAATGCAAAAAAGCACGATGCGGCATGGCAAAGAAGTCCAAAAAATGACCGATGCCAAAAATGGCCAAAATGCATTAAAAGAACGATGCGGCATGGCAAAGGAATCCAAAAAATGACCAATGCCAAAAATGGCCAAAATGCAAAAAAGAACGATGCGGCATACAAAGAAGTCCAAAAATGTCCGAATCCAAAAATAGCCAAAAATGCAAAACAAGAACGATGCGGCATGGCAAAGAAGTCCAAAAAATTACCGATGCCAAAAATGGCCAAAAATGCAAAAAAACAACGATGCGGCATGGCAAAGAAGTCCAAAAAATGACCGATGCCAAAAATGGCCAAAATGCCAAAAAAGAACGATGCGGCATGGCAAAGAAATCCAAAAAATGACTGATGCCAAAAATGGCCACAAATTCAAAAAAATTACGCTGCGGCATGGCAAAGAAGTCCAAAAAATGACCGATGCCAAAAATGACCAAAATGCAAAAAAAGAACCATGCGGCATGGCAAAGAAGTTCAAAAAATGACCGATGCCAAATATGGCAAAAATGCAAAAAAGAACTATGCTGCATGCAAGGAAGTCCAAAAAATTACCGATGCCAAAAATGGACAAAAATGCAAAAAAGCACGATGCGGCATGGCAAAGAAGTCCAAAAAATGACCGATGCCAAAAATGGCCAAAATGCTAAAAAGAACGATGCGGCATGTCAAAGGAATCCAAAAAATGACCAATGCCAAAAATGGCCAAAATGCAAAAAAGAACGATGCGGCATACAAAGAAGTCCAAAAAATGTCCGAAGCCAAAAATGGCCAAAAATGCAAAACAAGAACGATGCGGCATGGCAAAGAAGTCCAAAAAATTACCGATGCCAAAAATGGCCAAAAATGCAAAAAAAGAACGATGCGGCATGGCAAAGAAGTCCAAAAAATGACCGATGCCAAAAATGGCCAAAATGCCAAAAAAGAACGATGCGGCATGGCAAAGAAGTCCAAAAAATGACTGATGCCAAAAATGGCCAAAAATGCAAAAAAGAACGATGCGGCATGGCAAAGAAGTCCAAAAATGACCGATGCCAAAAATGGCCAAAAATGCAAAAAAGAACGATGCGGAATAGCAAAGAAGTCCAAAAAATTACCGATGCCAAAAATGGACAAAATGCAAAAAAGGAACGATGCGGCATGGCAAAGAAGTCCAAAAAATGACCGATGATAAAAATGGCCAAAATGCAAAAAAAGAACGATGCGCCATACAAAGAAGTCCAAAAAATTACCGATGCCAAAAATGGACAAAATGCAAAAAAGGAACGATGCGGCATGGCAAAGAAGTCCAAAAAATGACCGATGCCAAGAATGGCCAAAATGCAAAAAAAGAACGATGCGCCATACAAAGAAGTCCAAAAAATGACCGATGCCAAAAATGGACAAAATGAAAAAAAGAACGATGCGGCATACAAAGAAGTCCAAAAAATGACCGAAGCCAAAAATGGCCAAAAATGCAAAAAAAGAACGATGCGGCATGGCAAAGAAGTTCAAAAAATGACCGATGCCAAAAATGGCCAAAATGCCAAAAAAGAACGATGCGGCATGGCAAAGAAGTCCAAAAAATGACTGATGCCAAAAATGGCCAAAAATGCAAAAAAGAACGATGCGGCATGGCAAAGAAGTCCAAAAATGACCGATGCCAAAAATGGCCAAAAATGCAAAAAAGAACGATGCGGAATAGCAAAGAAGTCCAAAAAATTACCGATGCCAAAAATGGACAAAATGCAAAAAAGGAACGATGCGGCATGGCAAAGAAGTCCAAAAAATGACCGATGATAAAAATGGCCAAAATGCAAAAAAAGAACGATGCGCCATACAAAGAAGTCCAAAAAATGACCGATGCCAAAAATGGACAAAATGCAAAAAAGGAACGATGCGGCATGGCAAAGAAGTCCAAAAAATGACCGATGCCAAAAATGGACAAAATGCAAAAAAGGAACGATGCGGCATGGCAAAGAAGTCCAAAAAATTACCGATGCCAAAAATGCCAAAAATGCAAAAAAAGAACGATACGGCATGGCAAAGAAGTCCAAAAAATGACCGATGCCAAAAATGGCCAAAATGCCAAAAAAGAACGATACGGCATGGCAAAGAAGTCCAAAAAATTACCGATGCCCAAAATTTCCAAAAATGCACGAAAAGAACGATGCGGCATGGCAAAGTAGTCCAAAAAATTACCGATGCCAAAAATGGCCAAAAATGCAAAAAAGAACTATGCTATCCAAAAACTGACCGTTGCAAAAAATGGCCAAAACTACAAAAAAAGAACGATGCGGCATGGCATAGAAGTCCAAAAAGTGACCGTTGCCAAAGATGGCCACAACTGCAAAAAAAGAACAATGCGGAATGCAAAGAAGTCCAAAAAATGACCGATGCCAAAAATGGACAAAATGCAAAAAGGAACGATGCGGCATGGCAAAGAAGTCCAAAAAATGACCGATGCCAAAGATGGCCAAAAGGCAAAAAAAGAACAATGCGGCATGCAAAGAAGTCCAAAAAATGACCGATGCCAAAAATGGCCAAAAATGGCCAAAATGCAAAAAACGAACGATGCGGCATACAAAGAAGTCCAAAAAATGACCGATCCCAAAAATGTACACAATGCAAAAAAAGAACGATGCGGTATAGCAAAGTCCAAAAAATGACCGATGCCAAAAATGGCCACAAATGCAAAAAAATAACGCTGCGGCATGGCAAAGAAGTCCAAAAAATGACCGATGCCAAAAATGGCCAAAATGCAAAAAAAGAACGATGCGGAATAGCAAAGAAGTCCAAAAAATTACCGATGCCCAAAAATGCCAAAAATGCACGAAAAAATGATGCGGCAAAGAAGTCCAAAAAATGACCGATGCCAAAAATGGCGAAAAATGCAAAAAAAGAACGATGCGGCATGGCAAAGAAGTCCAAAAATGGCCAAAAATGCAAAAACAGAACGATGCGACATGGAAAAGAAGTCCAAAAAATGACCGATGCCAAAAATGGCCAAAAATGTAAAACACGAACGATGCGACAAGTCAAAGAAGTCCCAAAATGGCAAAAAAGGCAAAACAAGAAGGATGCGGCATGCCAAAGAAATCCAAAAAATGACCGATGCAAAAAATGGCAAAAAATACAAAAAAAAAGAACGATGCGGCATGGCAAACGATGCGGCATGGCAAAGAAGTCCAAACAATGATCGATGCCGAAAATGGCCAAAATGCAAAAAAAAAACGATGCGGCATGGCAAAGAAGTCCAAAAAATGACCGATGCCAAGAATGGCCAAAATGCAAAAAAAGAACGATGCGCCATACAAAGAAGTCCAAAAAATGACCGATGCCAAAAATGGACAAAATGAAAAAAAGAACGATGCGGCATACAAAGAAGTCCAAAAAATGACCGTTGCCAAAGATGGCCAAAACTGCTAAAAAAGGAAGATTCGGCATGGCCAAGAACTGCAACAAAGAAGTCCAAAAAATGACCGATGCCAAAAAAGGCCAAAAATACAAAAAAAAAAAACGATGCGGCATGGCAAACGATGCGGCATGGCAAAGAAGTCCAAACAATGATCGATGCCGAAAATGGCCAAAATGCAAAAAAAGAACGATGCGGAATAGCAAAGAAGTCCAAAAAATTACCGATGCCCAAAAATGCCAAAAATGCACAAAAAAACGATGCGGCAAAGAAGTCCAAAAAATGGCCGATGCCAAAAATGGCGAAAAATGCAAAAAAAGAACGATGCGGCATGGCAAAGAAGTCCAAAAATGGCCAAAAATGCAAAAACAGAACGATGCGACATGGAAAAGAAGTCCAAAAAATGACCGATGCCAAAAATTGCCAAAAATGTAAAACACGAACGATGCGACAAGTCAAAGAAGTCCCAAAATGGCAAAAAAGGCAAAAAAAGAAGGATGCGGCATGCCAAAGAAATCCAAAAAATGACCGATGCAAAAAATGGCAAAAAATGTTCAAAAATGCAAAAAAGAACGATGCGACATGGCAAAGAAGTCAAAAATGGCCAAAAATGCAAAGAAAACAACGACGCGGCAGTCTACTAAATGATAATAATGATTTTAATGTGTTGACATTAATAAATATTAATTTACTTCTCTAGAATAGAGAGTTCTAAGAACTGCAAAAACATATGATTGAATAATAGCAACAGCTGATTCTAATACAAATAAAAAATGACCGATGCCAAAAATGGCAAAAATGCAAAAAAGAACTATGCTGCATGCAAAGAAGTCCAAAAACTGACCGTTGCCAAAAATGGCCAAAACTACAAAAAAATAACGATGCGGCATGGCATAGAAGTCCACAAACTGACCGTTTCCAAAGATGGCCAAAACTGCAAAAAAAGAACAATGCGGAATGCAAAGAAGTCCAAAAAATGACCGATGCCAAAAATGGACAAAATGCAAAAAAAGAACCATGCGGCATGGCAAAAAAGTTCAAAAAATTACCGTTGCCAAAGATGGCCAAAACTGCTAAAAAAGGACGATTCGGCATGGCCAAGAACTGTAACAAATAACCGAGGCCAAAAATGGCAAAAAATCCAAAAAAAGAACGATACGACATGGCAAAGAAGTAAAAAAATTGCGAAAAATGCAAAAAAGGAACGATGCGGAATGGCAAAGAAGTCCAAAAAATGACCGATGCTAAAAATGGCCAAAAATGCAAAAAAAAGAACGATGCGGCATGGCAAAGAAGTCCCAAAAATGACCGATGCCAAAAATGGCCACAAATTCAAAAAAGAACGATGCGGCATGGCAAAGAAGTCCAAAAAATGACCGATGCCAAAAATGGCCAAAATGCAAAAAAAGGAACCATGCGGCATGGCAAAGAAGTTCAAAAAATGACCGACGCCAAAAATGGCAAAAATGCAAAAAAGAACTATGCTGCATGCAAGGAAGTCCAAAAACTGACCGTTGCCAAAAATGGCCAAAACTGCAAAAAAAAACGATGCGGCATGGCATAGAGGTCCAAAAACTGACCGTTGCCAAAGATGGCCAAAACTGCAAAAAAAAGCAATGCGGAATGCAAAGAAGTCCAAAAAATGACCGATGCCAAAAATGGACAAAATGCAAAAAAGAAACGATGCGGCATGGCTAAGAATTCCAAAAAATGACCGATGCCAAAAATGGCCAAAATGCAAAAAAAGAACAATGCGGCATGCAAAGAAATCCAAAAAATGACCGATGCCAAATGACCGATGCCAAAAATAGCCAAAACTGCAAAAAAAAACAATGCGGAATGCAAAGAAGTCTAAAAAATGACCGATGCCAAAAATGGCCAAAAATGGACAAAATGCAAAAAAGGAACTATGCGGCATGGCAAAGAAGTCCAAAAAATGACCGATGCCAAAAAAAGCCAAAAAAACAAAAAAAAGAACGATGCGGCATGGCAAACGATGCGGCATGGCAAAGAAGTCCAAACAATGATCGATGCCAAAAATGGCCAAAATGCAAAAAAAGAACGATGCGGAATAGCAAAGAAGTCCAAAAAATTACCGATGCCCAAAAATGCCAAAAATGCACGAAAAAACGATGCGGCATGGCAAAGAGGTCCAAAAATGGCCAAAAATGCAAAAAGAGAACGATGCGACATGGCAAAGAAGTCCAAAAAATGACCGATGCCAAAAATTGCCAAAAATGTAAAACACGAACGATGCGACAAGTCAAAGAAGTCCCAAAATGGCAAAAAATTCAAAAAAAGAAGTATGCGGCATGCCAAAGAAGTCCAAAAAATGACCGATGCAAAAAATGGCAAAAAATGTTCAAAAATGCACAAAAAGAACGATGCGACATGGCAAAGAAGTCAAAAATGGCCAAAAATGCAAAGAAAAGAACGACGCGGCAGTCTACTAAATGATAATAATGATATTAATGTGTTGACATTAATAAATATTAATTTACTTCTCTAGAATAGAGAGTTCTAAGAACTGCAAAAACATATGATTGAATAATAGCAACAGCTGATTCTAATACTAATAAAAAATGACCGATGCCAAAAATGGCAAAAATGCAAAAAAGAACTATGCTGCATGGAAAGAAGTCCAAAAACTGACCGTTGCCAAAAATGGCCAAAACTACAAAAAAATAACGATGCGGCATGGCATAGAAGTCCAAAAACTGTCCGTTGCCAAAGATGGCCAAAACTGCAAAAAAAGAACAATGCGGAATGCAAAGAAGTCCAAAAAATGACCGATGCCAAAAATGGACAAAATGCAAAAAAAGAACCATGCGGCATGGCAAAGAAGTTCAAAAAATGAGCGTTGCCAAAGATGGCCAAAACTGCTAAAAAAGGACGATTCGGCATGGCCAAGAACTGCAACAAATAACCGATGCCAAAAATGGACAAAATCCAAAAAAATAACGATACGACATGGCAAAGAAGTAAAAAAATTACGAAAAATGCAAAAAAGGAACGATGCGGCATGGCAAAGAAGTCCAAAAAATGACAGATGCTAAAAATGGCCAAAAATGCAAAAAAAAGAACGATGCTGCATGGCAAAGAAGTCCCAAAAATGACCGATGCCAAAAATGGCCACAAATTCAAAAAAATAACGCTGCGGCATGGCAAAGAAGTCCAAAAAATGACCGATGCCAAAAATGGCCAAAACTGCAAAAAAAGCAATGCGGAATGCAAAGAAGTCCAAAAAATGACCGATGCCAAAAATGGACAAAATGCAAAAAAGGAACGATGCGGCATGGCAAAGAATTCCAAAAAATGACCGATGCCAAAAATGGCCAAAATGCAAAAAAAGAACAATGCGGCATGCAAAGAAATCCAAAAAATGACCGATGCCAAATGATCGATGCCAAAAATAGCCAAAACTGCAAAAAAAAAACAATGCGGAATGCAAAGAAGTCTAAAAAATGACCGATGCCAAAAATGGACAAAATGCAAAAAAGGAACGATGCGGCATGGAAAATAAGTCCAAAATATGACCGATGCCAAAAATGGCCAAAATGCAAAAAAAGAACAATGCGGCATGCAAAGAAGTCCAAAAGATGCTGCAAGCAAAGAAGTCCAAAAACTGACCGTTGCCAAAAATGGCCAAAACTACAAAAAAAGAACGATGCGGCAGGGCATAGAAGTCCAAAAACTGACCGTTGCCAAAGATGGCCAAAACTGCAAAAAAAGAACAATGCGGAATACAAAGATGTCCAAAAAATGACCGATGCCAAAAATGGACAAAATGCAAAAAAGGAACGATGCGACATGGCAAAGAAGTCCAAAAAATGACCGATCCCAAAAATGGACAAAATGCAAAAAAGGAACTATGCGGCATGGCAAAGAAGTCCAAAAAATGACCGATGCCAAAAAAAGCCAAAAAAACAAAAAAAAGAACGATGCGGCATGGCAAACGATGCGGCATGGCAAAGAAGTCCAAACAATGATCGATGCCAAAAATGGCCAAAATGCAAAAAAAGAACGATGCGGAATAGCAAAGAAGTCCAAAAAATTACCGATGCCCAAAAATGCCAAAAATGCACGAAAAAACGATGCGGCATGGCAAAGAGGTCCAAAAATGGCCAAAAATGCAAAAAGAGAACGATGCGACATGGCAAAGAAGTCCAAAAAATGACCGATGCCAAAAATGGCCAAAAATGTAAAACACGAACGATGCGACAAGTCAAAGAAGTCCCAAAATGGCAAAAAATTCAAAAAAAGAAGTATGCGGCATGCCAAAGAAGTCCAAAAAATGACCGATGCAAAAAATGGCAAAAAATGTTCAAAAATGCACAAAAAGAACGATGCGACATGGCAAAGAAGTCAAAAATGGCCAAAAATGCAAAGAAAAGAACGACGCGGCAGTCTACTAAATGATAATAATGATATTAATGTGTTGACATTAATAAATATTAATTTACTTCTCTAGAATAGAGAGTTCTAAGAACTGCAAAAACATATGATTGAATAATAGCAACAGCTGATTCTAATACTAATAAAAAATGACCGATGCCAAAAATGGCAAAAATGCAAAAAAGAACTATGCTGCATGGAAAGAAGTCCAAAAACTGACCGTTGCCAAAAATGGCCAAAACTACAAAAAAATAACGATGCGGCATGGCATAGAAGTCCAAAAACTGTCCGTTGCCAAAGATGGCCAAAACTGCAAAAAAAGAACAATGCGGAATGCAAAGAAGTCCAAAAAATGACCGATGCCAAAAATGGACAAAATGCAAAAAAAGAACCATGCGGCATGGCAAAGAAGTTCAAAAAATGAGCGTTGCCAAAGATGGCCAAAACTGCTAAAAAAGGACGATTCGGCATGGCCAAGAACTGCAACAAATAACCGATGCCAAAAATGGACAAAATCCAAAAAAATAACGATACGACATGGCAAAGAAGTAAAAAAATTACGAAAAATGCAAAAAAGGAACGATGCGGCATGGCAAAGAAGTCCAAAAAATGACAGATGCTAAAAATGGCCAAAAATGCAAAAAAAAGAACGATGCTGCATGGCAAAGAAGTCCCAAAAATGACCGATGCCAAAAATGGCCACAAATTCAAAAAAATAACGCTGCGGCATGGCAAAGAAGTCCAAAAAATGACCGATGCCAAAAATGGCCAAAACTGCAAAAAAAGCAATGCGGAATGCAAAGAAGTCCAAAAAATGACCGATGCCAAAAATGGACAAAATGCAAAAAAGGAACGATGCGGCATGGCAAAGAATTCCAAAAAATGACCGATGCCAAAAATGGCCAAAATGCAAAAAAAGAACAATGCGGCATGCAAAGAAATCCAAAAAATGACCGATGCCAAATGATCGATGCCAAAAATAGCCAAAACTGCAAAAAAAAAACAATGCGGAATGCAAAGAAGTCTAAAAAATGACCGATGCCAAAAATGGACAAAATGCAAAAAAGGAACGATGCGGCATGGAAAATAAGTCCAAAATATGACCGATGCCAAAAATGGCCAAAATGCAAAAAAAGAACAATGCGGCATGCAAAGAAGTCCAAAAGATGCTGCAAGCAAAGAAGTCCAAAAACTGACCGTTGCCAAAAATGGCCAAAACTACAAAAAAAGAACGATGCGGCAGGGCATAGAAGTCCAAAAACTGACCGTTGCCAAAGATGGCCAAAACTGCAAAAAAAGAACAATGCGGAATACAAAGATGTCCAAAAAATGACCGATGCCAAAAATGGACAAAATGCAAAAAAGGAACGATGCGACATGGCAAAGAAGTCCAAAAAATGACCGATCCCAAAAATGGACAAAATGCAAAAAAGGAACTATGCGGCATGGCAAAGAAGTCCAAAAAATGACCGATGCCAAAAAAAGCCAAAAAAACAAAAAAAAGAACGATGCGGCATGGCAAACGATGCGGCATGGCAAAGAAGTCCAAACAATGATCGATGCCAAAAATGGCCAAAATGCAAAAAAAGAACGATGCGGAATAGCAAAGAAGTCCAAAAAATTACCGATGCCCAAAAATGCCAAAAATGCACGAAAAAACGATGCGGCATGGCAAAGAGGTCCAAAAATGGCCAAAAATGCAAAAAGAGAACGATGCGACATGGCAAAGAAGTCCAAAAAATGACCGATGCCAAAAATGGCCAAAAATGTAAAACACGAACGATGCGACAAGTCAAAGAAGTCCCAAAATGGCAAAAAATTCAAAAAAAGAAGTATGCGGCATGCCAAAGAAGTCCAAAAAATGACCGATGCAAAAAATGGCAAAAAATGTTCAAAAATGCACAAAAAGAACGATGCGACATGGCAAAGAAGTCAAAAATGGCCAAAAATGCAAAGAAAAGAACGACGCGGCAGTCTACTAAATGATAATAATGATATTAATGTGTTGACATTAATAAATATTAATTTACTTCTCTAGAATAGAGAGTTCTAAGAACTGCAAAAACATATGATTGAATAATAGCAACAGCTGATTCTAATACTAATAAAAAATGACCGATGCCAAAAATGGCAAAAATGCAAAAAAGAACTATGCTGCATGGAAAGAAGTCCAAAAACTGACCGTTGCCAAAAATGGCCAAAACTACAAAAAAATAACGATGCGGCATGGCATAGAAGTCCAAAAACTGTCCGTTGCCAAAGATGGCCAAAACTGCAAAAAAAGAACAATGCGGAATGCAAAGAAGTCCAAAAAATGACCGATGCCAAAAATGGACAAAATGCAAAAAAAGAACCATGCGGCATGGCAAAGAAGTTCAAAAAATGAGCGTTGCCAAAGATGGCCAAAACTGCTAAAAAAGGACGATTCGGCATGGCCAAGAACTGCAACAAATAACCGATGCCAAAAATGGACAAAATCCAAAAAAATAACGATACGACATGGCAAAGAAGTAAAAAAATTACGAAAAATGCAAAAAAGGAACGATGCGGCATGGCAAAGAAGTCCAAAAAATGACAGATGCTAAAAATGGCCAAAAATGCAAAAAAAAGAACGATGCTGCATGGCAAAGAAGTCCCAAAAATGACCGATGCCAAAAATGGCCACAAATTCAAAAAAATAACGCTGCGGCATGGCAAAGAAGTCCAAAAAATGACCGATGCCAAAAATGGCCAAAACTGCAAAAAAAGCAATGCGGAATGCAAAGAAGTCCAAAAAATGACCGATGCCAAAAATGGACAAAATGCAAAAAAGGAACGATGCGGCATGGCAAAGAATTCCAAAAAATGACCGATGCCAAAAATGGCCAAAATGCAAAAAAAGAACAATGCGGCATGCAAAGAAATCCAAAAAATGACCGATGCCAAATGATCGATGCCAAAAATAGCCAAAACTGCAAAAAAAAAACAATGCGGAATGCAAAGAAGTCTAAAAAATGACCGATGCCAAAAATGGACAAAATGCAAAAAAGGAACTATGCGGCATGGCAAAGAAGTCCAAAAAATGACCGATGCCAAAAAATGCCAAAAATACAAAAAAAAAGAACGATGCGGCATGGCAAACGATGCGGCATGGCAAAGAGGTCCAAACAATGATAGATGCCAAAAATGGCCAAAATGCAAAAAAAGAACGATGCGGAATAGCAAAGAAGTCCAAAAAATTACCGATGCCCAAAAATGCCAAAAATGCACGAAAAAACGATGCGGCATGGCAAAGAAGTCCAAAAAATAACCGATGCCAAAAAAGGCGAAAAATGCAAAAAAAGAACGATGCGGCATGGCAAAGAAGTCCAAAAATGGCCAAAAATGCAAAAAGAGAACGATGCGACATGGCAAAGAAGTCCAAAAAATGACCGATGCCAAAAATAGCCAAAAATGTAAAACACGAACGATGCGACAAGTCAAAGAAGTCCAAAAAATTACCGATGCCCAAAAATGCCAAAAATGCACGAAAAAACGATGCGGCATGGCAAAGAAGTCCAAAAAATGACCGATGCCAAAAATGGCGAAAATGCAAAAAAAGAACGATGCGGCATGGCAAAGAAGTCCAAAAATGGCCAAAAATGCAAAAAGAGAACGATGCGACATGGCAAAGAAGTCCAAAAAATGGCCGATGCAAAAAATGGCAAAAAATGTTCAAAAATGCAAAAAAGAACGATGCGACATGGCAAAGAAGTCAAAAATGGCCAAAAATGCAAAGAAAAGAACGACGCGGCAGTCTACTAAATGATAATAATGATTTTAATGTGTTGACATTAATAAATATTAATTTACTTCTCTAGAATAGAGAGTTCTAAGAACTGCAAAAACATATGATTGAATAATAGCAACAGCTGATTCTAATACTAATAAAAAATGACCGATGCCAAAAATGGCAAAAATTCAAAAAAGAACTATGCTGCATGCAAAGAAGTCCAAAAACTGACCGTTGCCAAAAATGGCCAAAACTACAAAAAAATAACGATGCGGCATGGCATAGAAGTCCAAAAACTGACCGTTGCCAAAGATGGCCAAAACTGCAAAAAAAGAACAATGCGGAATGCAAAGAAGTCCAAAAAATGACCGATGCCAAAAATGGACAAAATGCAAAAAAGGAACGATGCGGCATGGCAAAGAAGTCCCAAAATGGCCAAAAATGCAAAAAAAGAACGATGCGACATGGCAAAGAAGTCCAAAAAATGACCGATGCAAAAAATGGCAAAAAAATTTCAAAAATGTAAAAAAGAACGAGGCGACATGGCAAATTAGTCAAAAATGGCCAAAAATGCAAAGAAAAGAACGATGCGGCAGTCTACTAAATGATAATAATGATTTTAATGTGTTGACATTAATAAATATTAATTTACTTCTCTAGAACAGAGAGTTCTAAGAACTGCAAAAACATATGATTGAATAATAGCAACAGCTGATCCTAATACTAATAAAAAATTACCGATGCCAAAAATGGCAAAAATGCAAAAAAGAACTATGCTGCATGCAAAGAAGTCCAAAAACTGACCCTTGCCAAAAAAGGCCAAAACTACAAAAAAAGAACGATGCGGCATGGCATAGAAGTCAAAAAACTGACCGTTGCCAAAGATGGCCAAAACTGCAAAAAAAGAACAATGCGGAATGCAAAGAAATCCAAAAAATGACCGATGCCAAAAATGGACAAAATGCAAAAAAGGAACGATGCGGCATGGAAAATAAGTCCAAAATATGACCGATGCCAAAAATGGCCAAAATGCAAAAAAAGAACAATGCGGCATGCAAAGAAGTCCAAAAGATGCTGCAAGCAAAGAAGTCCAAAAACTGACCGTTGCCAAAAATGGCCAAAACTACAAAAAAAGAACGATGCGGCAGGGCATAGAAGTCCAAAAACTGACCGTTGCCAAAGATGGCCAAAACTGCAAAAAAAGAACAATGCGGAATACAAAGATGTCCAAAAAATGACCGATGCCAAAAATGGACAAAATGCAAAAAAGGAACGATGCGACATGGCAAAGAAGTCCAAAAAATGACCGATCCCAAAAATTGCCAAAATGCAAAAAAAGAACAATGCGGCATGCAAAGAAGTCCAAAAAATGACCGATGCCAAAAACAGCCAAAACTGCAAAAAAAGAACAATCCGGAATGCAAAGGAGTCTAAAAAATGACCGATGCCAAAAATTGCCAAAAATGGACAAAATGCAAAAAAGGAACGATGCGGCATAGCAAAGAAGTCCACAAAATGACCGATGCCAAAAATGGCCAAAATGCAAAAAAAGAACGATGCGGCATACAAAGAAGTCCAAAAAATGACCGATCCCAAAAATGGCCAAAATGCAAAGAAAGAACGATGCGGAATAGCAAAGAAGTCCAAAAAATGACCGATGCCAAAAATGGACAAAATGCAAAAAAGGAACGATGCGGTATGGAAAAGGAGTCCAACAAATTACCGATGTCAAAAATGGCCAAAATGCAAAAAAAGAACAATGCGGCATGGCAAAGAAGTCCAAAAGTGACCAATGCCAAAAATGGCCAAAAATGCAAAAAAAAGAACGATGCGGCATGGCATAGAAGTCCAAAAACTGACCGTTGCCAAAGATGGCCAAAACTGCAAAAAAAGAACAATGCGGAATGCAAAGAAATCCAAAAAATGACCGATGCCAAAAATGGACAAAATGCAAAAAAGGAACGATGCGGCATGGAAAATAAGTCCAAAATATGACCAAAAATGCAAAAAAAGAACGATGCGACATGGCAAAGAAGTCCAAAAAATGACCGATGCAAAAAATGGCAAAAAAATTTCAAAAATGTAAAAAAGAACGAGGCGACATGGCAAAGTAGTCAAAAATGGCCAAAAATGCAAAGAAAAGAACGATGCGGCAGTCTACTAAATGATAATAATGATTTTAATGTGTTGACATTAATAAATATTAATTTACTTCTCTAGAACAGAGAGTTCTAAGAACTGCAAAAACATATGATTGAATAATAGCAACAGCTGATCCTAATACTAATAAAAAATTACCGATGCCAAAAATGGCAAAAATGCAAAAAAGAACTATGCTGCATGCAAAGAAGTCCAAAAACTGACCCTTGCCAAAAAAGGCCAAAACTACAAAAAAAGAACGATGCGGCATGGCATAGAAGTAAAAAAACTGACCGTTGCCAAAGATGGCCAAAACTGCAAAAAAAGAACAATGCGGAATACAAAGATGTCCAAAAAATGACCGATGCCAAAAATGGACAAAATGCAAAAAAAGAACAATGCGGAATGCAAAGAAATCCAAAAAATGACCGACGCCAAAAATGGACAAAATGCAAAAAAGGAACGATGCGGCATGGAAAATAAGTCCAAAATATGACCGATGCCAAAAATGGCCAAAATGCAAAAAAAGAACAATGCGGCATGCAAAGAAGTCCAAAAGATGCTGCAAGCAAAGAAGTCCAAAAACTGACCGTTGCCAAAAATGGCCAAAACTACAAAAAAAGAACGATGCGGCAGGGCATAGAAGTCCAAAAACTGACCGTTGCCAAAGATGGCCAAAACTGCAAAAAAAGAACAATGCGGAATACAAAGATGTCCAAAAAATGACCGATGCCAAAAATGGACAAAATGCAAAAAAAGAACAATGCGGCATGCAAAGAAGTCCAAAAAATGACCGATGCCAAAAACAGCCAAAACTGCAAAAAAAGAACAATGCGGAATGCAAAGGAGTCTAAAAAATGACCGATGCCAAAAATTGCCAAAAATGGACAAAATGCAAAAAAGGAACGATGCGGCATGGCAAAGAACTCCAAAAAATGACCGATGCCATAAATGGCCAAAAATGCAAAAAAAGAACAATGCGGAATGCAAAGAAGTCCAAAAAATGACCGATGCCAAAAATGGACAAAATGCAAAAAAGGAACGATGCGGTATGGAAAAGGAGTCCAAAAAATTACCGATGTCAAAAATGGCCAAAATGCAAAAAAATAACAATGCGGCATGGCAAAGAAGTCCAAAAAATGACCGATGCCAAAAATTGCCAAAATGCAAAAAAAGAACGATGTGGCATACAAAGAAGTACAAAAAATGACCGATGCCAAAAATGGCCAAAATGCAAAAAAAGAACGATGCGGAATAGCAAAGAAGTCCAAAAAATTACCGATGCCCAAAATTGCCAAAAATTTACGAAAAGAACGATGCGGCATGGCAAAGAAGTCCAAAAACTGACCGTTGCCAAAGATGGCCAAAACTGCAAAAAAATAACGATTCGGCATGGCCAAGAACTGTAACAAATAACCGATGCCAAAAATGGCCAAAAATCCAAAAACAGAACGATACCACATGGCAAAGAAATAAAAAAATTGCGAAAAATGCAAAAAAAGAACGATGCGGCATGGCAAAGAAGTCCAAAAATGGCCAAAATGCAAAAAAAGAACGATGCGGCATGGCAAAGACGTCCACAAAATTACTGATGCCAAAAATGGCCAAAAATGCAAAAAAAGAACGATGCGGCATGCAAAGAAATCCAAAAAATGACCGATGCCAAAAATGGCCAAAAATGCAAAACAGAACGATGCGGAGTAGCAAAGAAGTCCAAAAAATTACCGATGCCCAAAATTGCCAAAAATGTACGAAAAGAACGATGCGGCATGGCAAAGAAGCCCAAAAAATGACCGATTCCAAAAATGGCCAAAAATGCAAAAAAAGAACGATGCGGCATGCAAAGAAATCCAAAAAATGACCGATGCCAAAAATGGCCAAAAATGCAAAACAGAACGATGCGGAATAGCAAAGAAGTCCAAAAAATGACCGATGCCAAAAATGGACAAAATGCAAAAAAGGAACGATGCGGCATGGCAAAGAAATGACCGATGATAAAAATGGCCAAAATGCAAAAAAAGAACGATGCGCCATACAAAGAAGTCCAAAAAATGACCGATGCCAAAAATGGACAAAATGCAAAAAAGGAACGATGCGGCATGGCAAAGAAGTCCAAAAAATGACCGATGCCAAAAATGGCCAAAATGCAAAAAAAGAACGATGCGCCATACAAAGAAGTCCAAAAAATGACCGATGCCAAAAATGGACAAAATGAAAAAAAGAACGATGCTGCATGCAAAGAAGTCCAAAAACTGACCGTTGCCAAAAATGGCCAAAACTGCAAAAAAAGAACGATGCGGCATGGCAAAGAAGCCAAAAACTGACCGTTGCCAAAGATGGCCAAAACTGCAAAAAAAGAACGAGTCGGCATGGCCAAGAACTGTAACAAATACCCGATGCCAAAAATGGCCAAAAATCCAAAAACAGAACGATACCACATGGCAAAGAAATAAAAAAATTGCGAAAAATGCAAAAAAAGAACGATGCGGCATGGCCAAGAAGTCCAAAAATGGCCAAAATGCAAAAAAAGAACGATGCGGCATGGCAAAGACGTCCACAAAATTACTGATGCCAAAAATGGCCAAAAATGCAAAAAAAGAACGATGCGGCATGCAAAGAAATCCAAAAAATGACCGATGCCAAAAATGGCCAAAAATGCAAAACAGAACGATGCGGAATAGCAAAGAAGTCCAAAAAATTACCGATGCCCAAAATTGCCAAAAATGTACGAAAAGAACGATGCGGCATGGCAAAGAAGCCCAAAAAATGACCGATGCCAAAAGTGGCCAAAAATGCAAAAAAAGAACGATGCGGCATGCAAAGAAATCCAAAAAATGACCGATGCCAAAAATGGCCAAAAATGCAAAACAGAACGATGCGGAATAGCAAAGAAGTCCAAAAAATGACCGATGCCAAAAATGGACAAAATGCAAAAAAGGAACGATGCGGCATGGCAAAGAAATGACCGATGATAAAAATGGCCAAAATGCAAAAAAAGAACGATGCGCCATACAAAGAAGTCTAAAAAATGACCGATGCCAAAAATGGACAAAATGCAAAAAAGGAACGATGCGGCATGGCAAAGAAGTCCAAAAAATGACCGATGCCAAAAATGGCCAAAATGCAAAAAAAGAACGATGCACCATACAAAGAAGTCCAAAAAATGACCGATGCCAAAAATGGACAAAATGAAAAAAAGAACGATGTGGCATACAAAGAAGTCCAAAAAATGACCGATGCTAAAAATGGCCAAAAATGCAAAAAAAGAACGATGCGGCATGGCAAAGAAGTCCAAAAAATTACCGATGCCAAAAATGGCCAAAATGCAAAAAAAGAACGATGCGGCATGGCAAAGAAGTCCAAAAAATGACCGATGCCAAAAATGGACAAAATGCAAAAAAGGAACGATGCGGCATGGCAAAGAAATGACCGATGATAAAAATGGCCAAAATGCAAAAAAAGAACGATGCGCCATACAAAGAAGTCCAAAAAATGACCGATGCCAAAAATGGACAAAATGCAAAAAAGGAACGATGCGGCATGGCAAAGAAGTCCAAAAAATGACCGATGCCAAAAATGGCCAAAATGCAAAAAAGAACGATGCGCCATACAAAGAAGTCCAAAAAATGACCGATGCCAAAAATGGACAAAATGAAAAAAAGAACGATGCTGCATGCAAAGAAGTCCAAAAACTGACCGTTGCCAAAAATGGCCAAAACTGCAAAACAAGAACGATGCGGCATGGCAAAGAAGTCCAAAAACTGACCGTTGCCAAAGATGGCCAAAACTGCAAAAAAAGAACGATGCGACAAGTCAAAGAAGTCCCAAAATGGCCAAAAATGCAAAAAAAGAAGGATGCGGCATGCCAAAGAAGTCCAAAAAATGACCGATGCAAAAAATGGCAAAAAATGTTCAAAAATGCAAAAAAGAACGATGCGACATGGCAAAGAAGTCAAAAATGGCCAAAAATGCAAAGAAAAGAACGACGCGGCAGTCTACTAAATGATAATAATGATTTTAATGTGTTGACATTAATAAATATTAATTTACTTCTCTAGAATAGAGAGTTCTAAGAACTGCAAAAACATATGATTGAATAACAGCAACAGCTGATTCTAATACTAATAAAAAATGACCGATGCCAAAAATGGCAAAAATGCAAAAAAGAACTATGCTGAATGCAAAGAAGTCCAAAAACTGACCGTTGCCAAAAATGGCCAAAACTACAAAAAAATAACGATGCGGCATGGCATAGAAATCCAAAAACTGACCGTTGCCAAAGATGGCCAAAACTGCAAAAAAAGAACAATGCGGAATGCAAAGAAGTCCAAAAAATGACCGACGCCAAAAATGGACAAAATGCAAAAAAGGAACGATGCGGCATGGCAAAGAAGTCCCAAAATGGCCAAAAATGCAAAAAAAGAACGATGCGACATGGCAAAGAAGTCCAAAAAATGACCGATGCAAAAAATGGCAAAAAAATTTCAAAAATGCAAAAAAGAACGATGCGACATGGCAAAGTAGTCAAAAATGGCCAAAAATGCAAAGAAAAGAACGATGCGGCAGTGGCAAATGATAATAATGATTTTAATGTGTTGACATTAATAAATATTAATTTACTTCTCTAGAACAGAGAGTTCTAAGAACTGCAAAAACATATGATTGAATAATAGCAACAGCTGATCCTAATACTAATAAAAAATTACCGATGCCAAAAATGGCAAAAATGCAAAAAAGAACTATGCTGCATGCAAAGAAGTCCAAAAACTGACCGTTGCCAAAGATGGCCAAAACTGCAAAAAAAGAACAATGCGGAATGCAAAGAAATCCAAAAAATGACCGATGCCCAAAATGGACAAAATGCAAAAAAGGAACGATGCGGCATGGCAAATAAGTCCAAAACATGACCGATGCCAAAAATGGCCAAAATGCAAAAAAAGAACAATGCGGCATGCAAAGAAGTCCAAAAAATGCTGCAAGCAAAGAAGTCCAAAAACTGATCGTTGCCAAAAATGATGCGGAATGGCAAGAACGATGCGGAATGGCATAGAAGTCCAAAAACTGACCGTTGCCAAAGATGGCCAAAACTGCAAAAAAAGAACAATGCGGAATGCAAAGAAGTCCCAAAAATGACCGATGCCAAAAATGGACAAAATGCAAAAAAGGAACGATGCGACATGGCAAAGAAGTCCAAAAAATGACCGATCCCAAAAATTGCCAAAATGCAAAAAAAGAACAATTCGGCATGCAAAGAAGTCCAAAAAATGACCGATGCCAAAACCAGCCAAAACTGCAAAAAAAGAACAATGCGGAATGCAAAGGAGTCTAAAAAATGACCGATGCCAAAAATTGCCAAAAATGGATAAAATGCAAAAAAGGAACGATGCGGCATAGCAAAGAAGTCCAAAAAATGACCGATGCCAAAAATAGCCAAAATGCAAAGAAAGAACGATGCGGAATAGCAAAGAAGTCCAAAAAATGACCGATGCCAAAAATGGACAAAATGCAAAAAAGGAACGATGCGGTATGGAAAAGGAGTCCAAAAAATTACCGATGTCAAAAATGGCCAAAATGCAAAAAAAGAACAATGCGGCATGGCAAAGAAGTCCAAAAATGACCGATGCCAAAAATGGCCAAAAATGCAAAAAAAAGAACAATGCGGCATGGCAAAGAACTCCAAAAAATGACCGATGCCAAAAATGGCCAAAAATGCAAAAAAAGAACAATGCGGAATGCAAAGAAGTCCAAAAAATGACCGATGCCAAAAATGGACAAAATGCAAAAAAGGAACGATGCGGTAAGGAGTCCAAAAAAATTACCGAAAAGGAGTCCAAAAAATTACCGATGTCAAAAATGGCCAAAATGCAAACAAATAACAATGCGGCATGGCAAAGAAGTCCAAAAAATGACCGATGCCAAAAATTTCCAAAATGCAAAAAAAGAACGATGTGGCATACAAAGAAGTACAAAAAATGACCGATGCCAAAAATGGCCAAAATGCAAAAAAAGAACGATGCGGAATAGCAAAGAAGTCCAAAAAATTACCGATGCCCAAAATTGCCAAAAATGTACGAAAAGAACGATGCGGCATGGCAAAGAAGTCCAAAAAATGACCGATGCCAAAAGTGGCCAAAAATGCAAAAAAAGAACGATGCGGCATGCAAAGAAATCCAAAAAATGACCGATGCCAAAAATGGCCAAAAATGCAAAAAAGAACGATGCTGCATGCAAAGAAGTCCAAAAACTGACCGTTGCCAAAGATGGCTAAAACTGCAAAAAAAGAACGATTCGGCATGGCCAAGAACTGTAACAAATAACCGATGCCAAAAATGGCCAAAAATCCAAAAACAGAACGATACCACATGGCAAAGAAATAAAAAAATTGCGAAAAATGCAAAAAAAGAAGGATGCGGCATGGCAAAGACGTCCACAAAATTACTGATGCCAAAAATGGCCAAAAATGCAAAACAGAACGATGCGGAATAGCAAAGAAGTCCAAAAAATTACCGGTGCCCAAAATTGCCAAAAATGTACGAAAAGAACGATGCGGCATGGCAAAGAAGCCCTAAAAATGACCGATGCCAAAAATGGCCAAAAATGCAAAAAAAGAACGATGCGGCATGCAAAGAAATCCAAAAAATGACCGATGCCAAAAATGGCCAAAAATGCAAAACAGAACGATGCGGAATAGCAAAGAAGTCCAAAAAATGACCGATGCCAAAAATGGACAAAATGCAAAAAAGGAACGATGCGGCATGGCAAAGAAATGACCGATGATAAAAATGGCCAAAATGCAAAAAAAGAACGATGCGCCATACAAAGAAGTCCAAAAAATGACCGTTGCCAAAGATGGCCAAAACTGCAAAAAAGGAACGCTGCGGCATGGCCAAGAACTGTAACAAATAACCGATGCCAAAAATGGCCAAAAATCCAAAAACAGAACGATAACACATGGCAAAGAAATAAAAAAATTGCGAAAAATGCAAAAAAAGAACGATGCGGCATGGCAAAGAAGTCCAAAAATGGCCAAAATGCAAAAAAAGAACGATGCGGCATGGCAAAGACGTCCACAAAATTACTGATGCCAAAAATGGCCAAAAATGCAAAAAAAGAACGATGCGGCATGCAAAGAAATCCAAAAAATGACCGATGCCAAAAATGGCCAAAAATGCAAAACAGAACGATGCGGAATAGCAAAGAAGTCCAAAAAATTACCGATGCCCAAAATTGCCAAAAATGTACGAAAAGAACGATGCGGCATGGCAAAGAAGCCCAAAAAATGACCGATGCCAAAAATGGCCAAAAATGCAAAAAAAGAACGATGCGGCATGCAAAGAAATCCAAAAAATGACCGATGCCAAAAATGGCCAAAAATGCAAAACAGAACGATGCGGAATAGCAAAGAAGTCCAAAAAATGACCGATGCCAAAAATGGACAAAATGCAAAAAAGGAACGATGCGGCATGGCAAAGAAATGACCGATGATAAAAATGGCCAAAATGCAAAAAAAGAACGATGCGCCATACAAAGAAGTCCAAAAAATGACCGATGCCAAAAATGGACAAAATGCAAAAAAGGAACGATGCGGCATGGCAAAGAAGTCCAAAAAATGACCGATGCCAAAAATGGCCAAAATGCAAAAAAAGAACGATGCGCCATACAAAGAAGTCCAAAAAATGACCGATGCCAAAAATGGACAAAATGAAAAAAGAACGATGTGGCATACAAAGAAGTCCAAAAAATGACCGATGCCAAAAACAGCCAAAACTGCAAAAAAAGAACAATGCGGAATGCAAAGGAGTCTAAAAAATGACCGATGCCAAAAATTGCCAAAAATGGACAAAATGCAAAAAAGGAACGATGCGGCATGGCAAAGAACTCCAAAAAATGACCGATGCCATAAATGGCCAAAAATGCAAAAAAAGAACAATGCGGAATGCAAAGAAGTCCAAAAAATGACCGATGCCAAAAATGGACAAAATGCAAAAAAGGAACGATGCGGTATGGAAAAGGAGTCCAAAAAATTACCGATGTCAAAAATGGCCAAAATGCAAAAAAATAACAATGCGGCATGGCAAAGAAGTCCAAAAAATGACCGATGCCAAAAATTGCCAAAATGCAAAAAAAGAACGATGTGGCATACAAAGAAGTACAAAAAATGACCGATGCCAAAAATGGCCAAAATGCAAAAAAAGAACGATGCGGAATAGCAAAGAAGTCCAAAAAATTACCGATGCCCAAAATTGCCAAAAATTTACGAAAAGAACGATGCGGCATGGCAAAGAAGTCCAAAAACTGACCGTTGCCAAAGATGGCCAAAACTGCAAAAAAATAACGATTCGGCATGGCCAAGAACTGTAACAAATAACCGATGCCAAAAATGGCCAAAAATCCAAAAACAGAACGATACCACATGGCAAAGAAATAAAAAAATTGCGAAAAATGCAAAAAAAGAACGATGCGGCATGGCAAAGAAGTCCAAAAATGGCCAAAATGCAAAAAAAGAACGATGCGGCATGGCAAAGACGTCCACAAAATTACTGATGCCAAAAATGGCCAAAAATGCAAAAAAAGAACGATGCGGCATGCAAAGAAATCCAAAAAATGACCGATGCCAAAAATGGCCAAAAATGCAAAACAGAACGATGCGGAATAGCAAAGAAGTCCAAAAAATTACCGATGCCCAAAATTGCCAAAAATGTACGAAAAGAACGATGCGGCATGGCAAAGAAGCCCAAAAAATGACCGATTCCAAAAATGGCCAAAAATGCAAAAAAAGAACGATGCGGCATGCAAAGAAATCCAAAAAATGACCGATGCCAAAAATGGCCAAAAATGCAAAACAGAACGATGCGGAATAGCAAAGAAGTCCAAAAAATGACCGATGCCAAAAATGGACAAAATGCAAAAAAGGAACGATGCGGCATGGCAAAGAAATGACCGATGATAAAAATGGCCAAAATGCAAAAAAAGAACGATGCGCCATACAAAGAAGTCCAAAAAATGACCGATGCCAAAAATGGACAAAATGCAAAAAAGGAACGATGCGGCATGGCAAAGAAGTCCAAAAAATGACCGATGCCAAAAATGGCCAAAATGCAAAAAAAGAACGATGCGCCATACAAAGAAGTCCAAAAAATGACCGATGCCAAAAATGGACAAAATGAAAAAAAGAACGATGCTGCATGCAAAGAAGTCCAAAAACTGACCGTTGCCAAAAATGGCCAAAACTGCAAAAAAAGAACGATGCGGCATGGCAAAGAAGTCCAAAAACTGACCGTTGCCAAAGATGGCCAAAACTGCAAAAAAAGAACGAGTCGGCATGGCCAAGAACTGTAACAAATACCCGATGCCAAAAATGGCCAAAAATCCAAAAACAGAACGATACCACATGGCAAAGAAATAAAAAAATTGCGAAAAATGCAAAAAAAGAACGATGCGGCATGGCAAAGAAGTCCAAAAATGGCCAAAATGCAAAAAAAGAACGATGCGGCATGGCAAAGACGTCCACAAAATTACTGATGCCAAAAATGGCCAAAAATGCAAAAAAAGAACGATGCGGCATGCAAAGAAATCCAAAAAATGACCGATGCCAAAAATGGCCAAAAATGCAAAACAGAACGATGCGGAATAGCAAAGAAGTCCAAAAAATTACCGATGCCCAAAATTGCCAAAAATGTACGAAAAGAACGATGCGGCATGGCAAAGAAGCCCAAAAAATGACCGATGCCAAAAGTGGCCAAAAATGCAAAAAAAGAACGATGCGGCATGCAAAGAAATCCAAAAAATGACCGATGCCAAAAATGGCCAAAAATGCAAAACAGAACGATGCGGAATAGCAAAGAAGTCCAAAAAATGACCGATGCCAAAAATGGACAAAATGCAAAAAAGGAACGATGCGGCATGGCAAAGAAATGACCGATGATAAAAATGGCCAAAATGCAAAAAAAGAACGATGCGCCATACAAAGAAGTCCAAAAAATGACCGATGCCAAAAATGGACAAAATGCAAAAAAGGAACGATGCGGCATGGCAAAGAAGTCCAAAAAATGACCGATGCCAAAAATGGCCAAAATGCAAAAAAAGAACGATGCACCATACAAAGAAGTACAAAAAATGACCGATGCCAAAAATGGACAAAATGAAAAAAAGAACGATGTGGCATACAAAGAAGTCCAAAAAATGACCGATGCCAAAAATGGCCAAAAATGCAAAAAAAGAACGATGCGGCATGGCAAAGAAGTCCAAAAAATTACCGATGCCAAAAATGGCCAAAATGCAAAAAAAGAACGATGCGGCATGGCAAAGAAGTCCAAAAAATGACCGATGCCAAAAATGGACAAAATGCAAAAAAGGAACGATGCGGCATGGCAAAGAAATGACCGATGATAAAAATGGCCAAAATGCAAAAAAAGAACGATGCGCCATACAAAGAAGTCCAAAAAATGACCGATGCCAAAAATGGACAAAATGCAAAAAAGGAACGATGCGGCATGGCAAAGAAGTCCAAAAAATGACCGATGCCAAAAATGGCCAAAATGCAAAAAAGAACGATGCGCCATACAAAGAAGTCCAAAAAATGACCGATGCCAAAAATGGACAAAATGAAAAAAAGAACGATGCTGCATGCAAAGAAGTCCAAAAACTGACCGTTGCCAAAAATGGCCAAAACTGCAAAACAAGAACGATGCGGCATGGCAAAGAAGTCCAAAAACTGACCGTTGCCAAAGATGGCCAAAACTGCAAAAAAAGAACGATGCGACAAGTCAAAGAAGTCCCAAAATGGCCAAAAATGCAAAAAAAGAAGGATGCGGCATGCCAAAGAAGTCCAAAAAATGACCGATGCAAAAAATGGCAAAAAATGTTCAAAAATGCAAAAAAGAACGATGCGACATGGCAAAGAAGTCAAAAATGGCCAAAAATGCAAAGAAAAGAACGACGCGGCAGTCTACTAAATGATAATAATGATTTTAATGTGTTGACATTAATAAATATTAATTTACTTCTCTAGAATAGAGAGTTCTAAGAACTGCAAAAACATATGATTGAATAACAGCAACAGCTGATTCTAATACTAATAAAAAATGACCGATGCCAAAAATGGCAAAAATGCAAAAAAGAACTATGCTGAATGCAAAGAAGTCCAAAAACTGACCGTTGCCAAAAATGGCCAAAACTACAAAAAAATAACGATGCGGCATGGCATAGAAGTCCAAAAACTGACCGTTGCCAAAGATGGCCAAAACTGCAAAAAAAGAACAATGCGGAATGCAAAGAAGTCCAAAAAATGACCGACGCCAAAAATGGACAAAATGCAAAAAAGGAACGATGCGGCATGGCAAAGAAGTCCCAAAATGGCCAAAAATGCAAAAAAAGAACGATGCGACATGGCAAAGAAGTCCAAAAAATGACCGATGCAAAAAATGGCAAAAAAATTTCAAAAATGCAAAAAAGAACGATGCGACATGGCAAAGTAGTCAAAAATGGCCAAAAATGCAAAGAAAAGAACGATGCGGCAGTGGCAAATGATAATAATGATTTTAATGTGTTGACATTAATAAATATTAATTTACTTCTCTAGAACAGAGAGTTCTAAGAACTGCAAAAACATATGATTGAATAATAGCAACAGCTGATCCTAATACTAATAAAAAATTACCGATGCCAAAAATGGCAAAAATGCTAAAAAGAACTATGCTGCATGCAAAGAAGTCCAAAAACTGACCGTTGCCAAAGATGGCCAAAACTGCAAAAAAAGAACAATGCGGAATGCAAAGAAATCCAAAAAATGACCGATGCCCAAAATGGACAAAATGCAAAAAAGGAACGATGCGGCATGGCAAATAAGTCCAAAACATGACCGATGCCAAAAATGGCCAAAATGCAAAAAAAGAACAATGCGGCATGCAAAGAAGTCCAAAAAATGCTGCAAGCAAAGAAGTCCAAAAACTGATCGTTGCCAAAAATGATGCGGAATGGCAAGAACGATGCGGAATGGCATAGAAGTCCAAAAACTGACCGTTGCCAAAGATGGCCAAAACTGCAAAAAAAGAACAATGCGGAATGCAAAGAAGTCCCAAAAATGACCGATGCCAAAAATGGACAAAATGCAAAAAAGGAACGATGCGACATGGCAAAGAAGTCCAAAAAATGACCGATCCCAAAAATTGCCAAAATGCAAAAAAAGAACAATTCGGCATGCAAAGAAGTCCAAAAAATGACCGATGCCAAAACCAGCCAAAACTGCAAAAAAAGAACAATGCGGAATGCAAAGGAGTCTAAAAAATGACCGATGCCAAAAATTGCCAAAAATGGATAAAATGCAAAAAAGGAACGATGCGGCATAGCAAAGAAGTCCAAAAAATGACCGATGCCAAAAATAGCCAAAATGCAAAGAAAGAACGATGCGGAATAGCAAAGAAGTCCAAAAAATGACCGATGCCAAAAATGGACAAAATGCAAAAAAGGAACGATGCGGTGTGGAAAAGGAGTCCAAAAAATTACCGATGTCAAAAATGGCCAAAATGCAAAAAAAGAACAATGCGGCATGGCAAAGAAGTCCAAAAATGACCGATGCCAAAAATGGCCAAAAATGCAAAAAAAAGAACAATGCGGCATGGCAAAGAACTCCAAAAAATGACCGATGCCAAAAATGGCCAAAAATGCAAAAAAAGAACAATGCGGAATGCAAAGAAGTCCAAAAAATGACCGATGCCAAAAATGGACAAAATGCAAAAAAGGAACGATGCGGTAAGGAGTCCAAAAAAATTACCGAAAAGGAGTCCAAAAAATTACCGATGTCAAAAATGGCCAAAATGCAAACAAATAACAATGCGGCATGGCAAAGAAGTCCAAAAAATGACCGATGCCAAAAATTTCCAAAATGCAAAAAAAGAACGATGTGGCATACAAAGAAGTACAAAAAATGACCGATGCCAAAAATGGCCAAAATGCAAAAAAAGAACGATGCGGAATAGCAAAGAAGTCCAAAAAATTACCGATGCCCAAAATTGCCAAAAATGTACGAAAAGAACGATGCGGCATGGCAAAGAAGTCCAAAAAATGACCGATGCCAAAAGTGGCCAAAAATGCAAAAAAAGAACGATGCGGCATGCAAAGAAATCCAAAAAATGACCGATGCCAAAAATGGCCAAAAATGCAAAAAAGAACGATGCTGCATGCAAAGAAGTCCAAAAACTGACCGTTGCCAAAGATGGCTAAAACTGCAAAAAAAGAACGATTCGGCATGGCCAAGAACTGTAACAAATAACCGATGCCAAAAATGGCCAAAAATCCAAAAACAGAACGATACCACATGGCAAAGAAATAAAAAAATTGCGAAAAATGCAAAAAAAGAACGATGCGGCATGGCAAAGACGTCCACAAAATTACTGATGCCAAAAATGGCCAAAAATGCAAAAAAAGAACGATGCGGCATGCAAAGAAATCCAAAAAATGACCGATGCCAAAAATGGCCAAAAATGCAAAACAGAACGATGCGGAATAGCAAAGAAGTCCAAAAAATTACCGGTGCCCAAAATTGCCAAAAATGTACGAAAAGAACGATGCGGCATGGCAAAGAAGCCCTAAAAATGACCGATGCCAAAAATGGCCAAAAATGCAAAAAAAGAACGATGCGGCATGCAAAGAAATCCAAAAAATGACCGATGCCAAAAATGGCCAAAAATGCAAAACAGAACGATGCGGAATAGCAAAGAAGTCCAAAAAATGACCGATGCCAAAAATGGACAAAATGCAAAAAAGGAACGATGCGGCATGGCAAAGAAATGACCGATGATAAAAATGGCCAAAATGCAAAAAAAGAACGATGCGCCATACAAAGAAGTCCAAAAAATGACCGTTGCCAAAGATGGCCAAAACTGCAAAAAAGGAACGCTGCGGCATGGCCAAGAACTGTAACAAATAACCGATGCCAAAAATGGCCAAAAATCCAAAAACAGAACGATAACACATGGCAAAGAAATAAAAAAATTGCGAAAAATGCAAAAAAAGAACGATGCGGCATGGCAAAGAAGTCCAAAAATGGCCAAAATGCAAAAAAAGAACGATGCGGCATGGCAAAGACGTCCACAAAATTACTGATGCCAAAAATGGCCAAAAATGCAAAAAAAGAACGATGCGGCATGCAAAGAAATCCAAAAAATGACCGATGCCAAAAATGGCCAAAAATGCAAAACAGAACGATGCGGAATAGCAAAGAAGTCCAAAAAATTACCGATGCCCAAAATTGCCAAAAATGTACGAAAAGAACGATGCGGCATGGCAAAGAAGCCCAAAAAATGACCGATGCCAAAAATGGCCAAAAATGCAAAAAAAGAACGATGCGGCATGCAAAGAAATCCAAAAAATGACCGATGCCAAAAATGGCCAAAAATGCAAAACAGAACGATGCGGAATAGCAAAGAAGTCCAAAAAATGACCGATGCCAAAAATGGACAAAATGCAAAAAAGGAACGATGCGGCATGGCAAAGAAATGACCGATGATAAAAATGGCCAAAATGCAAAAAAAGAACGATGCGCCATACAAAGAAGTCCAAAAAATGACCGATGCCAAAAATGGACAAAATGCAAAAAAGGAACGATGCGGCATGGCAAAGAAGTCCAAAAAATGACCGATGCCAAAAATGGCCAAAATGCAAAAAAAGAACGATGCGCCATACAAAGAAGTCCAAAAAATGACCGATGCCAAAAATGGACAAAATGAAAAAAGAACGATGTGGCATACAAAGAAGTCCAAAAAATGACCGATGCCAAAAATGGCCAAAAATGCAAAAAAAGAACGATGCGGCATGGCAAAGAAGTCCAAAAAATTACCGATGCCAAAAATGGCCAAAATGCAAAAAAAGAACGATGCGGCATGGCAAAGAAGTCCAAAAAATGACCGATGCCAAAAATGGACAAAATGCAAAAAAGGAACGATGCGGCATGGCAAAGAAATGACCGATGATAAAAATGGCCAAAATGCAAAAAAAGAACGATGCGCCATACAAAGAAGTCCAAAAAATGACCGATGCCAAAAATGGACAAAATGCAAAAAAGGAACGATGCGGCATGGCAAAGAAGTCCAAAAAATGACCGATGCCAAAAATGGCCAAAATGCAAAAAAAGAACGATGCGCCATACAAAGAAGTCCAAAAAATGACCGATGCCAAAAATGGACAAAATGAAAAAAAGAACGATGCCGCATGCAAAGAAGTCCAAAAACTGACCGTTGCCAAAAATGGCCAAAACTGCAAAAAAAGAACGATGCGGCATGGCAAAGAAGTCCAAAAACTGACCGTTGCCAAAGATGGCCAAAACTGCAAAAAAAGAACGATTCGGCATGGCCAATAACTGTAACAAATAACCGATGCCAAAAATGGCCAAAAATCCAAAAACAGAACGATACCACATGGCAAAGAAATAAAAAAATTGCGAAAAATGCAAAAAAAGAACGATGCGGCATGGCAAAGAAGTCCAAAAATGGCCAAAATGCAAAAAAAGAACGATGCGGCATGGCAAAGACGTCCACAAAATTACTGATGCCAAAAATGGCCAAAAATGCAAAAAAAGAACGATGCGGCATGCAAAGAAATCCAAAAAATGACCGATGCCAAAAATGGCCAAAAATGCAAAACAGAACGATGCGGAATAGCAAAGAAGTCCAAAAAATTACCGATGCCCAAAATTGCCAAAAATGTACGAAAAGAACGATGCGGCATGGCAAAGAAGCCCAAAAAATGACCGATGCCAAAAATGGCCAAAAATGCAAAAAAAGAACGATGCGGCATGCAAAGAAATCCAAAAAATGACCGATGCCAAAAATGGCCAAAAATGCAAAACAGAACGATGCGGAATAGCAAAGAAGTCCAAAAAATGACCGATGCCAAAAATGGACAAAATGCAAAAAAGGAACGATGCGGCATGGCAAAGAAATGACCGATGATAAAAATGGCCAAAATGCAAAAAAAGAACGATGCGCCATACAAAGAAGTCCAAAAAATGACCGATGCCAAAAATGGACAAAATGCAAAAAAGGAACGATGCGGCATGGCAAAGAAGTCCAAAAAATGGCCGATGCCAAAATGGCCAAAATGCAAAAAAAGAACGATGCGCCATACAAAGAAGTCCAAAAAATTACCGATGCCAAAAATGGCCAAAAATGCAAAAAAAGAACAATCCAGAATGCAAAGAAGTCCAAAAAATTACCGATGCCAAAAATGGACAAAATGCGAAAAAGGAACGATGCGGCATGGCAAAGAGGTCAAAAAAATGACCGAAGCCAAAAATGGCCAAAAAGGCAAAAAAGAGCTATGCTATCCAAAAACTGACCGTTGCCAAAAATGGCCAAAACTACAAAAAAAGAACGATGCGGCATGGCATAGAAGTCCAAAAACTGACCGTTGCTAAAGATGGCCAAAACTGCAAAAAAAGAACAATGCGGAATGCAAAGAAGTCCAAAAAATTACCGATGCCAAAAATGGCCAAAAATGGCCAAAATGAAAAAAAGAACGATGCGGCATACAAAGAAGTCCAAAAAATGACCGATCCCAAAAATGTACACAATGCAAAAAAAGAACGATGCGGTATAGCAAAGAAGTCCAAACAATTACCGATGCCAAAAATGGCCACAAATGCAAAAAAAAAACGCTGCGGCATGGCAAAGAAGTCCAAAAAATGACCGATGACAAAAATGGCCAAAATGCAAAAAAAGAACCATGCGGCATGGCAAAGAAGTTCAAAAAATATGGACAAAATGCAAAAAAGGAACGATACGGCATGGCAAAGAATTCCAAAAAATTACCGATGCCAAAAATGGCCAAAATGCAAAAAAAGAACAATGCGGCATGCAAAGAAATCCAAAAAATGACGGATGCCAAATGACCGATGCCAAAAATAACCAAAACTGCAAAAAAAGAACAATGCGGAATGCAAAGAAGTCTAAAAAATGACCGATGCCAAAAATAGCCAAAAATGGACAAAATGCAAAAAAGGAACGATGCGGCATGGCAAAGAAGTCCAAAAAATGACCGATGCCAAAAAAGGCGAAAAATGCAAAAAAAAAACGATGCGGCATGGCAAAGAAGTCCAAAAATGGCCAAAAATGCAAAAAGAGAACGATGCGACATGGCAAAGAAGTCCAAAAAATGACCGATGCCAAAAATGTAAAACACGAACGATGCGACAAGTCAAAGAAGTCCCAAAATGGCCAAAAATGCAAAAAAAGAAGGATGCGGCATGCCAAAGAAATCCAAAAAATGACCGATGCAAAAAATGGCAAAAAATGTTCAAAAATGCAAAAAAGAACGATGCGACATGGCAAAGAAGTCAAAAATGGCCAAAAATGCAAAGAAAAGAACGACGCGGCAGTCTACTAAATGATAATAATGATTTTAATGTGTTGACATTAATAAATATTAATTTACTTCTCTAGAATAGAGAGTTCTAAGAACTGCAAAAACATATGATTGAATAACAGCAACAGCTGATTCTAATACTAATAAAAAATGACCGATGCCAAAAATGGCAAAAATGCAAAAAAGAACTATGCTGAATGCAAAGAAGTCCAAAAACTGACCGTTGCCAAAAATGGCCAAAACTACAAAAAAATAACGATGCGGCATGGCATAGAAGTCCAAAAACTGACCGTTGCCAAAAGATGGCCAAAACTGCAAAAAAAGAACAATGCGGAATGCAAAGAAGTCCAAAAAATGACCGACGCCAAAAATGGACAAAATGCAAAAAAGGAACGATGCGGCATGGCAAAGAAGTCGCAAAATGGCCAAAAATGCAAAAAAAGAACGATGCGACATGGCAAAGAAGTCCAAAAAATGACCGATGCAAAAAATGGCAAAAAAATTTCAAAAATGCAAAAAAGAACGATGCGACATGGCAAAGTAGTCAAAAATGGCCAAAAATGCAAAGAAAAGAACGATGCGGCAGTCTACTAAATGATAATAATGATTTTAATGTGTTGACATTAATAAATATTAATTTACTTCTCTAGAACAGAGAGTTCTAAGAACTGCAAAAACATATGATTGAATAACAGCAACAGCTGATTCTAATACTAATAAAAAATGACCGATGCCAAAAATGGCAAAAATGCAAAAAAGAACTATGCTGAATGCAAAGAAGTCCAAAAACTGACCGCTGCCAAAGATGGCCAAAACTGCAAAAAAAGAACAATGCGGAATGCAAAGAAGTCCAAAAAATGACAGATGCCAAAAATGGCCAAAAATGCAAAAAAAGAACAATGCGGCATGGCAAAGAAGTCCAAAAAATGACCGATGCCAAAAATGGCCAAAATGCAAAAAAAGAACGATGCGGCATACAAAGAAGTCCAAAAAATGACCGATCCCAAAAATAGCCAAAATGCAAAGAAAGAACGATGCGGAATAGCAAAGAAGTCCAAAAAATGACCAATGCCAAAAATGGACAAAATGCAAAAAAGGAACGATGCGGTATGGAAAAGGAGGCCAAAAAATTACCGATGTCAAAAATGGCCAAAATGCAAAAAAAGAACAATGCGGCATGGCAAAGAAGTCCAAAAATGACCGATGCCAAAAATGGCCAAAAATGCAAAAAAAAGAACAATGCGGCATGGCAAAGAACTCCAAAAAATGACCGATGCCAAAAATGGCCAAAAATGCAAAAAAAGAACAATGCGGAATGCAAAGAAGTCCAAAAAATGACCGATGCCAAAAATGGACAAAATGCAAAAAAGGAACGATGCGGTATGGAAAATGAGTCCAAAAAATTACCGATGTCAAAAATGGCCAAAATGCAAAAAAATAACAATGCGGCATGGCAAAGAAGTCCAAAAAATGACCGATGCCAAAAATTGCCAAAATGCAAAAAAAGAATGGACAAAATGCAAAAAAGGAACGATGCGGTATGGAAAAGGAGTCCAAAAAATTACCGATGTCAAAAATGGCCAAAATGCAAAAAAAGAACAATGCGGCATGGCAAAGAAGTACAAAAAATGACCGATGCCAAAAATGGCCAAAATGCAAAAAAAGAACGATGCTGCATGCAAAGAAGTCCAAAAACTGACCGTTGCCAAAAATGGCCAAAACTGCAAAAAAGAACGATTCGGCATGGCCAAGAACTGTAACAAATAACCGATGCCAAAAATGGCCAAAAATCCAAAAACAGAACGATACCACATGGCAAAGAAATAAAAAAATTGCGAAAAATGCAAAAAAAGAACGATGCGGCATGGCAAAGAAGTCCAAAAATGGCCAAAATGCAAAAAAAGAACGATGCGGCATGGCAAAGACGTCCACAAAATTACTGATGCCAAAAATGGCCAAAAATGCAAAAAAAAAACGCTGCGGCATGGCTAAGGAGTCCAAAAAATGACCGATGCCAAAAATGGCCAAAAATGCAAAAAAAGAACGCTGCGGCATGGCAAAGAAGTCCAAAAAATTACCGATGCCAAAAATGGCCAAAATACCAAAAAAGAACAATGCGGCATGGCAAAGAAGTCCAAAAAATGACCGATGACAAAAATGGCCAAAATGCAAAAAAAGAACCATGCGGCATGGCAAAGAAGTTCAAAAAATGACCGTTGCCAAAGATGGCCAAAACTGCTAAAAAAGGACGATTCGGCATGGCCGAGAACTGCAACAAATAACCGATGCCAAAAATGGCAAAAAATCCAAAAAAAAGAACGATACGACATGGCAAAGAAGTAAAAAAATTGCGAAAAATGCAAATAAGGAACGATGCGGCATGGCAAAGACGTCCAAAAAATGACCGATGCTAAAAATGGCCAAAAATGCAAAAAAAAAGAACGATGCGGCATGGCAAAGAAGTCCCAAAAATGACCGATGCCAAAAATGGCCACAAATTAAAAAAATAACGCTGCGGCATGGCAAAGAAGTCCAAAAAATGACCGATGCCAAAAATGGCCAAAATGCAAAAAAAGAACCATGCGGCATGTCAAAGAAGTTCAAAAAATGACCGACGCCAAAAATGGCAAAAATGCAAAAAAGAACTATGCTGCATGCAAGGAAGTCCAAAAACTGACCGTTGCCAAAAATGGCCAAAACTACAAAAAAAGAACGATGCGGCATGGCATAGAAGTCCAAAAACTGACCGTTGCCAAAGATGGCCAAAACTGCAAAAAAAAAGCAATGCGGAATGCAAAGAAGTCTAAAAAATGACCGACGCCAAAAATGGACAAAATGCAAAAAAGGAACGATGCGGCATGGCAAAGAATTCCAAAAAATTACCGATGCCAAAAATGGCCAAAATGCAAAAAAAGAACAATGCGGCATGCAAAGAAATCCAAAAAATGACGGATGCCAAATGACCGATGCCAAAAATAACCAAAACTGCAAAAAAAGAACAATGCGGAATGCAAACAAGTCTAAAAAATGACCGATGCCAAAAATAGCCAAAAATGGACAAAATGCAAAAAAGGAACGATGCGGCATGGCAAAGAAGTCCAAAAAATGACCGATGCCAAAAAAGGCCAAAAATACAAAAAAAAGAACGATGCGGCATGGCAAACGATGCGGCATGGCAAAGAAGCCCAAACAATCATCGATGCCAAAAATGGCCAAAATGCAAAAAAAAAACGATGCGGAATAGCAAAGAAGTTCAAAAAATTACCGATGCCCAAAAATGCCAAAAATGCACGAAAAAACGATGCGGCATGGCAAAGAAGTCCAAAAAATGACCGATGCCAAAAATGGCGAAAAATGCAAAAAAAAACGATGCGGCATTGCAAAGAAGTCCAAAAATGGCCAAAAATGCAAAAAGAGAACGATGCGACATGGCAAAGAAGTCCAAAAAATGGCCGATGCCAAAAATGGCCAAAAATGTAAAACACGAACGATGCGACAAGTCAAAGAAGTCCCAAAATGGCCAAAAATGCAAAAAAAGAAGGATGCGGCATGCCAAAGAAATCCAAAAAATGACCGATGCAAAAAATGGCAAAAAATGTTCAAAAATGCAAAAAAGAACGATGCGACATGGCAAAGAAGTCAAAAATGGCCAAAAATGCAAAGAAAAGAACGACGCGGCAGTCTACTAAATGATAATAATGATTTTAATGTGTTGACATTAATAAATATTAATTTACTTCTCTAGAATAGAGAGTTCTAAGAACTGCAAAAACATATGATTGAATAACAGCAACAGCTGATTCTAATACTAATAAAAAATGACCGATGCCAAAAATGGCAAAAATGCAAAAAAGAACTATGCTGAATGCAAAGAAGTCCAAAAACTGACCGTTGCCAAAAATGGCCAAAACTACAAAAAAATAACGATGCGGCATGGCATAGAAGTCCAAAAACTGACCGTTGCCAAAGATGGCCAAAACTGCAAAAAAAGAACAATGCGGAATGCAAAGAAGTCCAAAAAATGACCGACGCCAAAAATGGACAAAATGCAAAAAAGGAACGATGCGGCATGGCAAAGAAGTCCCAAAATGGCCAAAAATGCAAAAAAAGAACGATGCGACATGGCAAAGAAGTCCAAAAAATGACCGATGCAAAAAATGGAAAAAAAAATTCAAAAATGCAAAAAAGAACGATGCGACATGGCAAAGTAGTCAAAAATGGCCAAAAATGCAAAGAAAAGAACGATGCGGCAGTCTACTAAATGATAATAATGATTTTAATGTGTTGACATTAATAAATATTAATTTACTTCTCTAGAATAGAGAGTTCTAAGAACTGCAAAAACATATGATTGAATAACAGCAACAGCTGATTCTAATACTAATAAAAAATGACCGATGCCAAAAATGGCAAAAATGCAAAAAAGAACTATGCTGAATGCAAAGAAGTCCAAAAACTGACCGTTGCCAAAAATGGCCAAAACTACAAAAAAAAAATGATGCGGCATGGCAAAGAAGTCCAAAAATGGCCAAAAATGCAAAAAGAGAACGATGCGACATGGCAAAGAAGTCCAAAAAATGACCGATGCCAAAAATGGCCAAAAATGTAAAACACGAACGATGCGACAAGTCAAAGAAGTCCCAAAATGGCCAAAAATGCAAAAAAAGAAGGATGCGGCATGCCAAAGAAATCCAAAAAATGACCGATGCAAAAAATGGCAAAAAATGTTCAAAAATGCAAAAAAGAACGATGCGACATGGCAAAGAAGTCAAAAATGGCCAAAAATGCAAAGAAAAGAACGACGCGGCAGTCTACTAAATGATAATAATGATTTTAATGTGTTGACATTAATAAATATTAATTTACTTCTCTAGAATAGAGAGTTCTAAGAACTGCAAAAACATATGATTGAATAACAGCAACAGCTGATTCTAATACTAATAAAAAATGACCGATGCCAAAAATGGCAAAAATGCAAAAAAGAACTATGCTGAATGCAAAGAAGTCCAAAAACTGACCGTTGCCAAAAATGGCCAAAACTACAAAAAATAACGATGCGGCATGGCATAGAAGTCCAAAAACTGACCGTTGCCAAAGATGGCCAAAACTGCAAAAAAAGAACAATGCGGAATGCAAAGAAGTCCAAAAAATTACAGATGCCAAAAATGGCCAAAAATGCAAAAAAAGAACAATGCGGCATGGCAAAGAAGTCCAAAAAATGACCGATGCCAAAAATGGCCAAAATGCAAAAAAAGAACGATGCGGCATACAAAGAAGTCCAAAAAATGACCGATCCCAAAAATAGCCAAAATGCAAAGAAAGAACGATGCGGAATAGCAAAGAAGTCCAAAAAATGACCAATGCCAAAAATGGACAAAATGCAAAAAAGGCAAGATGCGGTATGGAAAAGGAGTCCAAAAAATTACCGATGTCAAAAATGGCCAAAATGCAAAAAAAGAACAATGCGGCATGGCAAAGAAGTCCAAAAATGACCGATGCCAAAAATGGCCAAAAATGCAAAAAAAGAACAATGCGGAATGCAAAGAAGTCCAAAAAATGACCTTTGGCATCGGTCATTTTTTGAAATGACCTTTGGCATCGGTCGGTATGGAAAAGGAGTCCAAAAAATTACCGATGTCAAAAATTGCCAAAATGCAAAAAAATAACAATGCGGCATGGCAAAGAAGTCCAAAAAATGACCGATGCCAAAAATTGCCAAAATGCAAAAAAAGAATGGACAAAATGCAAAAAAGGAACGATGCGGTATGGAAAAGGAGTCCAAAAAATTACCGATGTCAAAAATGGCCAAAATGCAAAAAAAGAACAATGCGGCATGGCAAAGAAGTACAAAAAATGACCGATGCCAAAAATGGCCAAAATGCAAAAAAAGAACGATGCTGCATGCAAAGAAGTCCAAAAACTGACCGTTGCCAAAAATGGCCAAAACTGCAAAAAAAGAACGATTCGGCATGGCCAAGAACTGTAACAAATAACCGATGCCAAAAATGGCCAAAAATCCAAAAACAGAACGATACCACATGGCAAAGAAATAAAAAAATTGCGAAAAATGCAAAAAAAGAACGATGCGGCATGGCAAAGAAGTCCAAAAATGGCCAAAATGCAAAAAAAGAACGATGCGGCATTGCAAAGACGTCCACAAAATTACTGATGCCAAAAATGGCCAAAAATGCAAAAAAAGAACGCTGCGGCATGGCTAAGGAGTCCAAAAAATGAGCGATGCCAAAAATGGCCAAAAATGCAAAAAAAGAACGCTGCGGCATGGCAAAGAAGTCCAAAAAATGACCGATGCCAAAAATGGCCAAAATACCAAAAAAGAACAATGCGGCATGGCAAAGAAGTTAAAAAAATGACCGATGCCAAAAATGCCCAAAAATGCAAAAAAAGAACGATGCGGCATGGCAAAGAAGTCCAAAAAGTGACCGATGCCAAAAATGGCCAAAATGCAAAAAAAGAACGATGCGGCATACAAAGAAGTCCAAAAAATGACCGATCCCAAAAATAGCCAAAATGCAAAGAAAGAACGATGCGGAATAGCAAAGAAGTCCAAAAAATGACCAATGCCAAAAATGGACAAAATGCAAAAAAGGAACGATGCGGTATGGAAAAGGAGGCCAAAAAATTACCGATGTCAAAAATGGCCAAAATGCAAAAAAAGAACAATGCGGCATGGCAAAGAAGTCCAAAAATGACCGATGCCAAAAATGGCCAAAAATGCAAAAAAAAGAACAATGCGGCATGGCAAAGAACTCCAAAAAATGACCGATGCCAAAAATGGCCAAAAATGCAAAAAAAGAACAATGCGGAATGCAAAGAAGTCCAAAAAATGACCGATGCCAAAAATGGACAAAATGCAAAAAAGGAACGATGCGGTATGGAAAAGGAGTCCAAAAAATTACCGATGTCAAAAATGGCCAAAATGCAAAAAAATAACAATGCGGCATGGCAAAGAAGTCCAAAAAATGACCGATGCCAAAAATTGCCAAAATGCAAAAAAAGAATGGACAAAATGCAAAAAAGGAACGATGCGGTATGGAAAAGGAGTCCAAAAAATTACCGATGTCAAAAATGGCCAAAATGCAAAAAAAGAACAATGCGGCATGGCAAAGAAGTACAAAAAATGACCGATGCCAAAAATGGCCAAAATGCAAAAAAAGAACGATGCTGCATGCAAAGAAGTCCAAAAACTGACCGTTGCCAAAAATGGCCAAAACTGCAAAAAAGAACGATTCGGCATGGCCAAGAACTGTAACAAATAACCGATGCCAAAAATGGCCAAAAATCCAAAAACAGAACGATACCACATGGCAAAGAAATAAAAAAATTGCGAAAAATGCAAAAAAAGAACGATGCGGCATGGCAAAGAAGTCCAAAAATGGCCAAAATGCAAAAAAAGAACGATGCGGCATGGCAAAGACGTCCACAAAATTACTGATGCCAAAAATGGCCAAAAATGCAAAAAAAAAACGCTGCGGCATGGCTAAGGAGTCCAAAAAATGACCGATGCCAAAAATGGCCAAAAATGCAAAAAAAGAACGCTGCGGCATGGCAAAGAAGTCCAAAAAATTACCGATGCCAAAAATGGCCAAAATACCAAAAAAGAACAATGCGGCATGGCAAAGAAGTCCAAAAAATGACCGATGACAAAAATGGCCAAAATGCAAAAAAAGAACCATGCGGCATGGCAAAGAAGTTCAAAAAATGACCGTTGCCAAAGATGGCCAAAACTGCTAAAAAAGGACGATTCGGCATGGCCGAGAACTGCAACAAATAACCGATGCCAAAAATGGCAAAAAATCCAAAAAAAAGAACGATACGACATGGCAAAGAAGTAAAAAAATTGCGAAAAATGCAAATAAGGAACGATGCGGCATGGCAAAGACGTCCAAAAAATGACCGATGCTAAAAATGGCCAAAAATGCAAAAAAAAAGAACGATGCGGCATGGCAAAGAAGTCCCAAAAATGACCGATGCCAAAAATGGCCACAAATTAAAAAAATAACGCTGCGGCATGGCAAAGAAGTCCAAAAAATGACCGATGCCAAAAATGGCCAAAATGCAAAAAAAGAACCATGCGGCATGTCAAAGAAGTTCAAAAAATGACCGACGCCAAAAATGGCAAAAATGCAAAAAAGAACTATGCTGCATGCAAGGAAGTCCAAAAACTGACCGTTGCCAAAAATGGCCAAAACTACAAAAAAAGAACGATGCGGCATGGCATAGAAGTCCAAAAACTGACCGTTGCCAAAGATGGCCAAAATGCAAAAAAAGAACCATGCGGCATGTCAAAGAAGTTCAAAAAATGACCGACGCCAAAAATGGACAAAATGCAAAAAAGGAACGATACGGCATGGCAAAGAATTCCAAAAAATTACCGATGCCAAAAATGGCCAAAATGCAAAAAAAGAACAATGCGGCATGCAAAGAAATCCAAAAAATGACGGATGCCAAATGACCGATGCCAAAAGTAACCAAAACTGCAAAAAAAGAACAATGCGGAATGCAAACAAGTCTAAAAAATGACCGATGCCAAAAATAGCCAAAAATGGACAAAATGCAAAAAAGGAACGATGCGGCATGGCAAAGAAGTCCAAAAAATGACCGATGCCAAAAAAGGCCAAAAATACAAAAAAAAGAACGATGCGGCATGGCAAACGATGCGGCATGGCAAAGAAGCCCAAACAATCATCGATGCCAAAAATGGCCAAAATGCAAAAAAAAAACGATGCGGAATAGCAAAGAAGTTCAAAAAATTACCGATGCCCAAAAATGCCAAAAATGCACGAAAAAACGATGCGGCATGGCAAAGAAGTCCAAAAAATGACCGATGCCAAAAATGGCGAAAAATGCAAAAAAAAACGATGCGGCATGGCAAACAAGTCCAAAAATGGCCAAAAATGCAAAAAGAGAACGATGCGACATGGCAAAGAAGTCCAAAAAATGACCGATGCCAAAAATGGCCAAAAATGTAAAACACGAACGATGCGACAAGTCAAAGAAGTCCCAAAATGGCCAAAAATGCAAAAAAAGAAGGATGCGGCATGCCAAAGAAATCCAAAAAATGACCGATGCAAAAAATGGCAAAAAATGTTCAAAAATGCAAAAAAGAACGATGCGACATGGCAAAGAAGTCAAAAATGGCCAAAAATGCAAAGAAAAGAACGACGCGGCAGTCTACTAAATGATAATAATGATTTTAATGTGTTGACATTAATAAATATTAATTTACTTCTCTAGAATAGAGAGTTCTAAGAACTGCAAAAACATATGATTGAATAACAGCAACAGCTGATTCTAATACTAATAAAAAATGACCGATGCCAAAAATGGCAAAAATGCAAAAAAGAACTATGCTGAATGCAAAGAAGTCCAAAAACTGACCGTTGCCAAAAATGGCCAAAATGCAAAAAAATAACAATGCGGCATGGCAAAGAAGTCCAAAAAATGACCGATGCCAAAAATTGCCAAAATGCAAAAAAAGAATGGACAAAATGCAAAAAAGGAACGATGCGGTATGGAAAAGGAGTCCAAAAAATTACCGATGTCAAAAATGGCCAAAATGCAAAAAAAGAACAATGCGGCATGGCAAAGAAGTACAAAAAATGACCGATGCCAAAAATGGCCAAAATGCAAAAAAAGAACGATGCTGCATGCAAAGAAGTCCAAAAACTGACCGTTGCCAAAAATGGCCAAAACTGCAAAAAAGAACGATTCGGCATGGCCAAGAACTGTAACAAATAACCGATGCCAAAAATGGCCAAAAATCCAAAAACAGAACGATACCACATGGCAAAGAAATAAAAAAATTGCGAAAAATGCAAAAAAAGAACGATGCGGCATGGCAAAGAAGTCCAAAAATGGCCAAAATGCAAAAAAAGAACGATGCGGCATGGCAAAGACGTCCACAAAATTACTGATGCCAAAAATGGCCAAAAATGCAAAAAAAAAACGCTGCGGCATGGCTAAGGAGTCCAAAAAATGACCGATGCCAAAAATGGCCAAAAATGCAAAAAAAGAACGCTGCGGCATGGCAAAGAAGTCCAAAAAATTACCGATGCCAAAAATGGCCAAAATACCAAAAAAGAACAATGCGGCATGGAAAAGAAGTCCAAAAAATGACCGATGACAAAAATGGCCAAAATGCAAAAAAAGAACCATGCGGCATGGCAAAGAAGTTCAAAAAATGACCGTTGCCAAAGATGGCCAAAACTGCTAAAAAAGGACGATTCGGCATGGCCGAGAACTGCAACAAATAACCGATGCCAAAAATGGCAAAAAATCCAAAAAAAAGAACGATACGACATGGCAAAGAAGTAAAAAAATTGCGAAAAATGCAAATAAGGAACGATGCGGCATGGCAAAGACGTCCAAAAAATGACCGATGCTAAAAATGGCCAAAAATGCAAAAAAAAAGAACGATGCGGCATGGCAAAGAAGTCCCAAAAATGACCGATGCCAAAAATGGCCACAAATTAAAAAAATAACGCTGCGGCATGGCAAAGAAGTCCAAAAAATGACCGATGCCAAAAATGGCCAAAATGCAAAAAAAGAACCATGCGGCATGTCAAAGAAGTTCAAAAAATGACCGACGCCAAAAATGGCAAAAATGCAAAAACGAACTATGCTGCATGCAAGGAAGTCCAAAAACTGACCGTTGCCAAAAATGGCCAAAACTACAAAAAAAGAACGATGCGGCATGGCATAGAAGTCCAAAAACTGACCGTTGCCAAAGATGGCCAAAATGCAAAAAAAGAACCATGCGGCATGTCAAAGAAGTTCAAAAAATGACCGACGCCAAAAATGGACAAAATGCAAAAAAGGAACGATACGGCATGGCAAAGAATTCCAAAAAATTACCGATGCCAAAAATGGCCAAAATGCAAAAAAAGAACAATGCGGCATGCAAAGAAATCCAAAAAATGACGGATGCCAAATGACCGATGCCAAAAGTAACCAAAACTGCAAAAAAAGAACAATGCGGAATGCAAACAAGTCTAAAAAATGACCGATGCCAAAAATAGCCAAAAATGGACAAAATGCAAAAAAGGAACGATGCGGCATGGCAAAGAAGTCCAAAAAATGACCGATGCCAAAAAAGGCCAAAAATACAAAAAAAAGAACGATGCGGCATGGCAAACGATGCGGCATGGCAAAGAAGCCCAAACAATCATCGATGCCAAAAATGGCCAAAATGCAAAAAAAAAACGATGCGGAATAGCAAAGAAGTTCAAAAAATTACCGATGCCCAAAAATGCCAAAAATGCACGAAAAAACGATGCGGCATGGCAAAGAAGTCCAAAAAATGACCGATGCCAAAAATGGCGAAAAATGCAAAAAAAAACGATGCGGCATGGCAAACAAGTCCAAAAATGGCCAAAAATGCAAAAAGAGAACGATGCGACATGGCAAAGAAGTCCAAAAAATGACCGATGCCAAAAATGGCCAAAAATGTAAAACACGAACGATGCGACAAGTCAAAGAAGTCCCAAAATGGCCAAAAATGCAAAAAAAGAAGGATGCGGCATGCCAAAGAAATCCAAAAAATGACCGATGCAAAAAATGGCAAAAAATGTTCAAAAATGCAAAAAAGAACGATGCGACATGGCAAAGAAGTCAAAAATGGCCAAAAATGCAAAGAAAAGAACGACGCGGCAGTCTACTAAATGATAATAATGATTTTAATGTGTTGACATTAATAAATATTAATTTACTTCTCTAGAATAGAGAGTTCTAAGAACTGCAAAAACATATGATTGAATAACAGCAACAGCTGATTCTAATACTAATAAAAAATGACCGATGCCAAAAATGGCAAAAATGCAAAAAAGAACTATGCTGAATGCAAAGAAGTCCAAAAACTGACCGTTGCCAAAAATGGCCAAAACTACAAAAAAATAACGATGCGGCATGGCATAGAAGTCCAAAAACTGACCGTTGCCAAAGATGGCCAAAACTGCAAAAAAAGAACAATGCGGAATGCAAAGAAGTCCAAAAAATGACCGACGCCAAAAATGGACAAAATGCAAAAAAGGAACGATGCGGCATGGCAAAGAAGTCCCAAAATGGCCAAAAATGCAAAAAAAGAACGATGCGACATGGCAAAGAAGTCCAAAAAATGACCGATGCAAAAAATGGAAAAAAAATTTCAAAAATGCAAAAAAGAACGATGCGACATGGCAAAGTAGTCAAAAATGGCCAAAAATGCAAAGAAAAGAACGATGCGGCAGTCTACTAAATGATAATAATGATTTTAATGTGTTGACATTAATAAATATTAATTTACTTCTCTAGAATAGAGAGTTCTAAGAACTGCAAAAACATATGATTGAATAACAGCAACAGCTGATTCTAATACTAATAAAAAATGACCGATGCCAAAAATGGCAAAAATGCAAAAAAGAACTATGCTGAATGCAAAGAAGTCCAAAAACTGACCGTTGCCAAAAATGGCCAAAACTACAAAAAAAAAACGATGCGGCATGGCAAAGAAGTCCAAAAATGGCCAAAAATGCAAAAAGAGAACGATGCGACATGGCAAAGAAGTCCAAAAAATGACCGATGCCAAAAATGGCCAAAAATGTAAAACACGAACGATGCGACAAGTCAAAGAAGTCCCAAAATGGCCAAAAATGCAAAAAAAGAAGGATGCGGCATGCCAAAGAAATCCAAAAAATGACCGATGCAAAAAATGGCAAAAAATGTTCAAAAATGCAAAAAAGAACGATGCGACATGGCAAAGAAGTCAAAAATGGCCAAAAATGCAAAAAAAGAACGATGCGGCATACAAAGAAGTCCAAAAAATGACCGATCCCAAAAATAGCCAAAATGCAAAGAAAGAACGATGCGGAATAGCAAAGAAGTCCAAAAAATGACCAATGCCAAAAATGGACAAAATGCAAAAAAGGAAAGATGCGGTATGGAAAAGGAGTCCAAAAAATTACCGATGTCAAAAATGGCCAAAATGCAAAAAAAGAACAATGCGGCATGGCAAAGAAGTCCAAAAATGACCGATGCCAAAAATGGCCAAAAATGCAAAAAAAAGAACAATGCGGCATGGCAAAGAACTCCAAAAAATGACCGATGCCAAAAATGGCCAAAAATGCAAAAAAAGAACAATGCGGAATGCAAAGAAGTCCAAAAAATGACCTTTGGCATCGGTCATTTTTTGAAATGACCTTTGGCATCGGTCGGTATGGAAAAGGAGTCCAAAAAATTACCGATGTCAAAAATTGCCAAAATGCAAAAAAATAACAATGCGGCATGGCAAAGAAGTCCAAAAAATGACCGATGCCAAAAATTGCCAAAATGCAAAAAAAGAATGGACAAAATGCAAAAAAGGAACGATGCGGTATGGAAAAGGAGTCCAAAAAATTACCGATGTCAAAAATGGCCAAAATGCAAAAAAAGAACAATGCGGCATGGCAAAGAAGTACAAAAAATGACCGATGCCAAAAATGGCCAAAATGCAAAAAAAGAACGATGCTGCATGCAAAGAAGTCCAAAAACTGACCGTTGCCAAAAATGGCCAAAACTGCAAAAAAAGAACGATTCGGCATGGCCAAGAACTGTAACAAATAACCGATGCCAAAAATGGCCAAAAATCCAAAAACAGAACGATACCACATGGCAAAGAAATAAAAAAATTGCGAAAAATGCAAAAAAAGAACGATGCGGCATGGCAAAGAAGTCCAAAAATGGCCAAAATGCAAAAAAAGAACGATGCGGCATGGCAAAGACGTCCACAAAATTACTGATGCCAAAAATGGCCAAAAATGCAAAAAAAGAACGCTGCGGCATGGCTAAGGAGTCCAAAAAATGAGCGATGCCAAAAATGGCCAAAAATGCAAAAAAAGAACGCTGCGGCATGGCAAAGAAGTCCCAAAAATGACCGATGCCAAAAATGGCCAAAATACCAAAAAAGAACAATGCGGCATGGCAAAGAAGTTAAAAAAATGACCGATGCCAAAAATGCCCAAAAATGCAAAAAAAGAACGATGCGGCATGGCAAAGAAGTCCAAAAAGTGACCGATGCCAAAAATGGCCAAAATGCAAAAAAAGAACGATGCGGCATACAAAGAAGTCCAAAAAATGACCGATCCCAAAAATGGACACAATGCAAAAAAAGAACGGTGTGGTATAGCAAAGAAGTCCAAAAAATGACCGATGCCAAAAATGGCCACAAATGCAAAAAAATAACGCTGCGGCATGGCAAAGAAGTAAAAAAATGACCGATGCCAAAAATGGCCAAAATGCAAAAAAAGAACCATGCGGCATGGCAAAGAAGTTCAAAAAATGACCGTTGCCAAAGATGGCCCAAACTGCTAAAAAAGGACGATTCGGCATGGCCGAGAACTGCAACAAATAACCGATGCCAAAAATGGCAAAAAATCCAAAAAAAAGAACGATACGACATGGCAAAGAAGTAAAAAAATTGCGAAAATGCAAAAAAGGAACGATGCGGCATGGCAAAGACGTCTAAAAAATGACCGATGCTAAAAATGGCCAAAAATGCAAAAAAAAAGAACGATGCGGCATGGCAAAGAAGTCCCAAAAATGACCGATGCCAAAATGGCCACAAATTCAAAAAAATAACGCTGCGGCATGGCAAAGAAGTCCAAAAAATGACCGATGCCAAAAATGGCCAAAATGCAAAAAAAGAACCATGCGGCATGGCAAAGAAGTTCAAAAAATGGCCGATGCCAAAAATGGCAAAAATGCAAAAAAGAACTATGCTGCATGCAAGGAAGTCCAAAAACTGACCGTTGCCAAAGATGGCCAAAACTGCAAAAAAAAGCAATGCGGAATGCAAAGAAGTCCAAAAAATGACCGATGCCAAAAATGGACAAAATGCAAAAAAGGAACGATGCGGCATGGCAAAGAATTCCAAAAAATGACCGATACCAAAAATGGCCAAAATGCAAAAAAAGAACAATGCGGCATGCAAAGAAATCCAAAAAATGACCGATGCCAAAAATAGCCAAAACTGCAAAAAAAGAACAATGCGGAATGCAAAGAAGTCTAAAAAATGACCGATGCCAAAAATGGCCAAAAATGGACAAAATGCAAAAAAGGAACGATGCGGCATGGCAAAGAATTCCAAAAAATGACCGATACCAAAAATGGCCAAAATGCAAAAAAAGAACAATGCGGCATGCAAAGAAATCCAAAAAATGACCGATGCCAAATGACCGAAGCCAAAAATAGCCAAAACTGCAAAAAAAGAACAATGCGGAATGCAAAGAAGTCTAAAAAATGACCGATGCCAAAAATGGCCAAAAATGGACAAAATGCCAAAAATGCAAAAAAGGAATAGCCAAAAATGCAAAAAAGGAACTATGCGGCATGGCAAAGTCCAAAAAATGACCGATGCCAAAAAAGGCCAAAAATACAAAAAAAGGACGATGCGGCATGGCAAACGATGCGGCATGGCAAAGAAGTCCTACCAATGATCGATGCCAAAAATGGCCAAAATGCAAAAAAAGAACGATGCGGAATAGCAAAGAAGTGCAAAAAATTACCGATGCCCAAAAATGCCAAAAATGCACGAAAACACGATGCGGCATGGCAAAGACGTCCACAAAATTACTGATGCCAAAAATGGCCAAAAATGCAAAAAAAGAACGCTGCGGCATGGCTAAGGAGTCCAAAAAATGACCGATGCCAAAAATGGCCAAAAATGCAAAAAAAGAACGCTGCGGCATGACAAAGAAGTCCAAAAAATGACCGATGCCAAAAATGGCCAAAATGCCAAAAAAGAATAATGCGGCATGGCCAAGAAGTCAAAAAAATGACCGATGCCAAAAATACCCAAAAATGCAAAAAAAGAACGATGCGGCATGGCAAAGAAGTCCAAAAAGTGACCGAGGCCAAAAATGGCCAAAATGCAAAAAAAGAACGATGTGGTATACAAAGAAGTCCAAAAAATGACCGATCCCAAAAATGGACACAATGCAAAAAAAAAACGATGCGGTATAGCAAAGAAGTCCAAAAAATGACCGATGCCAAAAATGGCCACAAATGCAAAAAAATAACGCTGCGGCATGGCAAAGAAGTCCAAAAATTGACCGATGCCAAAAATGGCCAAAATGCAAAAAAAGAACCATGCGGCATGGCAAAGAAGTTCAAAAAATGACCGTTGCCAAAGATGGCCAAAACTGCTAAAAAAGGACGATTCGGCATGGCCGAGAACTGCAACAAATAACCGATGCCAAAAATGGCACAAAATCCAAAAAAAAGAATGACACGACATCGCAAAGAAGTAAAAAAATTGCGAAAAATGCAAAAAAGGAACGATGCGGCATGGCAAAGACGTCCAAAAAATGACCGATGCTAAAAATGGCCAAAAATGCAAAAAAAAAGAACGATGCGGCATGGCAAAGAAGTCCCAAAAATGACCGACGCCAAAAATGGCCACAAATTCAAAAAAATAACGCTGCGGCATGGCAAAGAAGTCCAAAAAATGACCGATGCCCAAAATGGCCAAAATGCAAAAAAAAGAACCATGCGGCATGGCAAAGAAGTTCAAAAAATGACCGATGCCAAAAATGGCAAAAATGCAAAAAAGAACTATGCTGCATGCAAAGAAGTCCAAAAAATGACCGATGCCAAAAATGGACAAAATGCAAAAAAGGAACGATGTGGCATGGCAAAGAATTCTAAAAAATGACCGATACCAAAAATGGCCAAAATGCAAGAAAAGAACAATGCGGCATGCAAAGAAATCCAAAATATGACCGATGCCAAATGACCGATGCCAAAAATAGCCAAAACTGCAAAAAAAGAACAATGCGGAATGCAAAGAAGTCTAAAAAATGACCGATGCCAAAAATGGCCAAAAATGGACAAAATGCAAAAAAGGAACTATGAGGCATGGCAAAGAAGTCCAAAAAATTACCGATGCCAAAAAAGGCCAAAAATACAAAAAAAAAGAACGATGCGGCATGGCAAACGATGCGGCATGGCAAAGAAGTCCAAACAATGATCGATGCCAAAAATGGCCAAAATGCAAAAAAAGAACGATGCGGAATAGCAAAGAAGTCCAAAAAATTACCGATGCCCAAAAATGCACTAAAAAACGATGCGGCATGGCAAAGAAGTCCAAAAAATGACCGATGCCAAAAATGGCGAAAAATGCAAAAAAAAAAAACGATGCGGCATGGCAAAGACGTCCAAAAATGGCCAAAAATGCAAAAAGAGAACGATGCGACATGGCAATGAAGTCCAAAAAATGACCGATGCCAAAAATGGCCAAAAATGTAAAACACGAACGATGCGACAAGTCAAAGAAGTCCCAAAATGGCCAAAAATGCAAAAAAAGAAGGATGCAGCATGCCAAAGAAGTCCAAAAAATGACCGATGCAAAAATTGGAAAAAATGTTAAAAAATGCAAAAAAGAACGATGCGACATGGCAAAGAAGTCAAAAATGGCCAAAAATGCAAAGAAAAGAACGACGCGGCAGTCTACTAAATGATAATAATGATTTTAATGTGTTGACATTAATAAATATTAATTTACTTCTCTAGAATAGAGAGTTCTAAGAACAGCAAAAACATATGATTGAATAATAGCAACAGCTGATTCTAATACTAATGAAAAATGACCGATGCCAAAAATGGCAAAAATGCAAAAAAAGAACTATACTTAATGCAAAGAAGTCCAAAAACTGACCGTTGCCAAAAATGGCCAAAACTACAAAAAAATAACGATGCGGCATGGCATAGAAGTACAAAAACTGACCGTTGCCAAAGATGGCCAAACTGCAAAAAAAGAACAATGCGGAATGCAAAGAAGTCCAAAAAATGACCGATGCCAAAAATGGACAAAATGCAAAAAAGGAACGATGCGGCATGGCAAAGAAGTCCCAAAATGGCCAAAAATGCAAAAAAAGAACGATGCGACATGGCAAAGAAGTCCAAAAAATGACGGATGCAAAAAATGGCAAAAAAATTTCAAAAATGCAAAAAAGAACGATGCGACATGGCAAAGTAGTCAAAAATGGCCAAAAATGCAAAGAAAATAACGATGCGGCAGTCTACTAAATAATAATAATGATTTTAATGTGTTGACATTAATAAATATTAATTTACTTCTCTAGAACAGAGAGTTCTAAGAACTGCAAAAACATATGATTGAATAATAGCAACAGCTGATCCTAATACTAATAAAAAATTACCGATGCCAAAAATGGCAAAAATGCAAAAAAGAACTATGCTGCATGCGAAGAAGTCCAAAAACTGACCGTTGCCAAAGATGGCCAAAACTGCAAAAAAAGAACAATGCGGAATGCAAAGAAAAATGCAAAAAAAGAACTGACCGTTGCCAAAGATGGCCAAAAATGCAAAAAAAGAACGATGCGACATGGCAAAGAAGTCCAAAAAATGACCGATGCAAAAAATGGCAAAAAAATTTCAAAAATGCAAAAAAGAACGATGCGACATGGCAAAGAAGTCAAAAATGGCCAAAAATGCAAAGAAAAGAACGACGCGGCAGTCTACTAAGTGATAATAATGATTTTAATGTGTTGACATTAATAAATATTAATTTACTTCTCTAGAATAGAGAGTTCTAAGAACTGCAAAAACATATGATTGAATAACAGCACCAGCTGATTCTAATACTAATAAAAAATGACCGATGCCAAAAATGGCAAAAATGCAAAAAAGAACTATGCTGAATGCAAAGAAGTCCAAAAACTGACCGTTGCCAAAAATGGCCAAAACTACAAAAAAATAACGATGCGGCATGGCATAGAAGTCCAAAAACTGACCGTTGCCAAAGATGGCCAAAACTGCAAAAAAAGAACAATGCGGAATGCAAAGAAGTCCAAAAAATGACCGACGCCAAAAATGGACAAAATGCAAATAAAGGAACGATGCGGCATGGCAAAGAAGTCCCAAAATGGCCAAAATGCAAAAAAAGAACGATGCGACATGGCAAAGAAGTCCAAAAAATGACCGATGCAAAAAATGGCAAAAAAATTTCAAAAATGCAAAAAAGAACGATGCGACATGGCAAAGTAGTTAAAAATGGCCAAAAATGCAAAGAAAAGAACGATGCGGCAGTCTACTAAATGATAATAATGATTTTAATGTGTTGACATTAATAAATATTAATTTACTTCTCTAGAACAGAGAGTTCTAAGAACTGCAAAAACATATGATTGAATAACAGCAACAGCTGATTCTAATACTAATAAAAAATGACCGATGCCAAAAATGGCAAAAATGCAAAAAAAGAACTATACTTAATGCAAAGAAGTCCAAAAACTGACCGTTGCCAAAAATGGCCAAAACTACAAAAAAATAACGATGCGGCATGGCATAGAAGTACAAAAACTGACCGTTGCCAAAGATGGCCAAACTGCAAAAAAAGAACAATGCGGAATGCAAAGAAGTCCAAAAAATGACCGATGCCAAAAATGGACAAAATGCAAAAAAGGAACGATGCGGCATGGCAAAGAAGTCCCAAAATGGCCAAAAATGCAAAAAAAGAACGATGCGACATGGCAAAGAAGTCCAAAAAATGACGGATGCAAAAAATGGCAAAAAAATTTCAAAAATGCAAAAAAGAACGATGCGACATGGCAAAGTAGTCAAAAATGGCCAAAAATGCAAAGAAAATAACGATGCGGCAGTCTACTAAATAATAATAATGATTTTAATGTGTTGACATTAATAAATATTAATTTACTTCTCTAGAACAGAGAGTTCTAAGAACTGCAAAAACATATGATTGAATAATAGCAACAGCTGATCCTAATACTAATAAAAAATTACCGATGCCAAAAATGGCAAAAATGCAAAAAAGAACTATGCTGCATGCGAAGAAGTCCAAAAACTGACCGTTGCCAAAGATGGCCAAAACTGCAAAAAAAGAACAATGCGGAATGCAAAGAAAAATGCAAAAAAAGAACTGACCGTTGCCAAAGATGGCCAAAAATGCAAAAAAAGAACGATGCGACATGGCAAAGAAGTCCAAAAAATGACCGATGCAAAAAATGGCAAAAAAATTTCAAAAATGCAAAAAAGAACGATGCGACATGGCAAAGAAGTCAAAAATGGCCAAAAATGCAAAGAAAAGAACGACGCGGCAGTCTACTAAGTGATAATAATGATTTTAATGTGTTGACATTAATAAATATTAATTTACTTCTCTAGAATAGAGAGTTCTAAGAACTGCAAAAACATATGATTGAATAACAGCACCAGCTGATTCTAATACTAATAAAAAATGACCGATGCCAAAAATGGCAAAAATGCAAAAAAGAACTATGCTGAATGCAAAGAAGTCCAAAAACTGACCGTTGCCAAAAATGGCCAAAACTACAAAAAAATAACGATGCGGCATGGCATAGAAGTCCAAAAACTGACCGTTGCCAAAGATGGCCAAAACTGCAAAAAAAGAACAATGCGGAATGCAAAGAAGTCCAAAAAATGACCGACGCCAAAAATGGACAAAATGCAAATAAAGGAACGATGCGGCATGGCAAAGAAGTCCCAAAATGGCCAAAATGCAAAAAAAGAACGATGCGACATGGCAAAGAAGTCCAAAAAATGACCGATGCAAAAAATGGCAAAAAAATTTCAAAAATGCAAAAAAGAACGATGCGACATGGCAAAGTAGTTAAAAATGGCCAAAAATGCAAAGAAAAGAACGATGCGGCAGTCTACTAAATGATAATAATGATTTTAATGTGTTGACATTAATAAATATTAATTTACTTCTCTAGAACAGAGAGTTCTAAGAACTGCAAAAACATATGATTGAATAACAGCAACAGCTGATTCTAATACTAATAAAAAATGACCGATGCCAAAAATGGCAAAAATGCAAAAAAGAACTATGCTGAATGCAAAGAAGTCCAAAAACTGACCGTTGCCAAAAATGGCCAAAACTACAAAAAAATAACGATGCGGCATGGCATAGAAGTCCAAAAACTGACCGTTGCCAAAGATGGCCAAAACTGCAAAAAAAGAACAATGCGGAATGCAAAGAAGTCCAAAAAATGACAGATGCCAAAAATGGCCAAAAATGCAAAAAAAGAACAATGCGGCATGGCAAAGAAGTCCAAAAAATGACCGATGCCAAAAATGGCCAAAATGCAAAAAAAGAACGATGCGGCACACAAAGAAGTCCAAAAAATGACCGATCCCAAAAATAGCCAAAATGCAAAGAAAGAACGATGCGGAATAGCAAAGAAGTCCAAAAAATGACCGATGCCAAAAATGGACAAAATGCAAAAAAGGAACGATGCGGTATGGAAAAGGAGTCCAAAAAATTACCGATGTCATAAATGGCCAAAATGCAAAAAAAGAACAATGCGGCATGGCAAAGAAGTCCAAAAAATGACCGATGCCAAAAATGGCCAAAAATGCAAAAAAAAGAACAATGCGGCATGGCAAAGAACTCCAAAAAATGACCGATGCCAAAAATGGCCAAAAATGCAAAAAAAGAACAATGCGGAATGCAAAGAAGTCCAAAAAATGGACAAAATGCAAAAAAGGAACGATGCGGTATGGAAAAGGAGTCCAAAAAATTACCGTTGCCAAAAATGGCCAAAACTGCAAAAAAAGAACGATGCGGCATGGCAAAGAAGTCCAAAAACTGACCGTTGCCAAAGATGGCCAAAACTGCAAAAAAAGAACGATTCGGCATGGCCAAGAACTGTAACAAATAACCGATGCCAAAAATGGCCAAAAATCCAAAAACAGAACGATACCACATGGCAAAGAAATAAAAAAATTGCGAAAAATGCAAAAAAAGAACGATGCGGCATGGCAAAGAAGTCCAAAAATGGCCAAAATGCAAAAAAAGAACGATGCGGCATGGCAAAGACGTCCACAAAATTATTGATGCCAAAAATGGCCAAAAATGCAAAAAAAGAACGCTGCGGCATGGCTAAGGAGTCCAAAAAATGACCGATGCCAAAAATGGCCAAAAATGCAAAAAAAGAACGCTGCGGCATGGCAAAGAAGTACAAAAAATGACCGATGCCAAAAATGGCCAAAATACCAAAAAAGAACAATGCGGCATGGCAAAGAAGTTAAAAAAATGACCGATGCCAAAAATGCCCAAAAATGCAAAAAAAGAACGATGCGGCATACAAAGAAGTCCAAAAAATGACCGATCCCAAAAATGGACACAATGCAAAAAAAGAACGGTGCGGTATAGCAAAGAAGTCCAAAAAATGACCGATGCCAAAAATGGCCACAAATGCAAAAAAATAACGCTGCGGCATGGCAAAGAAGTAAAAAAATGACCGATGCCAAAAATGGCCAAAATGCAAAAAAAGAACCATGCGGCATGGCAAAGAAGTTCAAAAATGACCGTTGCCAAAGATGGCCAAAACTGCTAAAAAAGGACGTTTCGGCATGGCCGAGAACTGCAACAAATAACCGACGCCAAAAATGGCAAAAAATCCAAAAAAAAGAACGATACGACATGGCAAAGAAGTAAAAAAATTGCGAAAAATGCAAAAAAGGAACGATGCGGCATGGCAAAGACGTCCAAAAAATGAGCGATGCTAAAAATGGCCAAAAATGCAAAAAAAAAGAACGATGCGGCATGGCAAAGAAGTCCCAAAAATGACCGATGCCAAAATGGCCACAAATTCAAAAAAATAACGCTGCGGCATGGCAAAGAAGTCCAAAAAATGACCGATGCCAAAAATGGCCAAAACGCAAAAAAAGAACCATGCGGCAAAGAAGTTCAAAAAATGGCCGATGCCAAAAATTGCAAAAATGCAAAAAAGAACTATGCTGCATGCAAGGAAGTCCAAAAACTGACCGTTGCCAAAGATGGCCAAAACTGCAAAAAAAAGCAATGCGGAATGCAAAGAAGTCCAAAAAATGACCGATGCCAAAAATGGACAAAATGCAAAAAAGGAACGATGCGGCATGGCAAAGAATTCCAAAAAATGACCGATACCAAAAATGGCCAAAATGCAAAAAAAGAACAATGCGGCATGCAAAGAAATCCAAAAAATGACCGATGCCAAAAATAGCCAAAACTGCAAAAAAAGAACAATGCGGAATGCAAAGAAGTCTAAAAAATGACCGATGCCAAAAATGGCCAAAAATGGACAAAATGCAAAAAAGAAACGATGCGGCATGGCAAAGAATTCCAAAAAATGACCGATACCAAAAATGGCCAAAATGCAAAAAAAGAACAATGCGGCATGCAAAGAAATCCAAAAAATGACCGATGCCAAAAATGGCCAAAAATGCAAAAAAAGAACAATGCGGAATGCAAAGAAGTCCAAAAAATGGACAAAATGCAAAAAAGGAACGATGCGGTATGGAAAAGGAGTCCAAAAAATGACCGATCCCAAAAATAGCCAAAATGCAAAGAAAGAACGATGCGGAATAGCAAAGAAGTCCAAAAAATGACCGATGCCAAAAATGGACAAAATGCAAAAAAGGAACGATGCGGTATGGAAAAGGAGTCCAAAAAATTACCGATGTCATAAAGGGCCAAAATGCAAAAAAAGAACAATGCGGCATGGCAAAGAAGTCCAAAAAATGACCGATGCCAAAAATGGCCAAAAATGCAAAGAAAGAACGATGCGGAATAGCAAAGAAGTCCAAAAAATGACCGAGGCCAAAAATGGCCAAAAATGGACAAAATGCAAAAAAGAAACGATGCGGCATGGCAAAGAAGTCCAAAAAATGACCGATCCCAAAAATAGCCAAAATGCAAAGAAAGAACGATGCGGAATAGCAAAGAAGTCCAAAAAATGACCGATGCCAAAAATGGACAAAATGCAAAAAAGGAACGATGCGGTATGGAAAAGGAGTCCAAAAAATTACCGATGTCATAAATGGCCAAAATGCAAAAAAAGAACAATGCGGCATGGCAAAGAAGTCCAAAAAATGACCGATGCCAAAAATGGCCAAAAATGCAAAAAAAAGAACAATGCGGCATTGCAAAGAACTCCAAAAAATGACCGATGCCAAAAATGGCCAAAAATGCAAAAAAAGAACAATGCGGAATGCAAAGAAGTCCAAAAAATGGACAAAATGCAAAAAAGGAACGATGCGGTATGGAAAAGGAGTCCAAAAAATTACCGTTGCCAAAAATGGCCAAAACTGCAAAAAAAGAACGATGCGGCATGGCAAAGAAGTCCAAAAACTGACCGTTGCCAAAGATGGCCAAAACTGCAAAAAAAGAACGATTCGGCATGGCCAAGAACTGTAACAAATAACCGATGCCAAAAATGGCCAAAAATCCAAAAACAGAACGATACCACATGGCAAAGAAATAAAAAAATTGCGAAAAATGCAAAAAAAGAACGATGCGGCATGGCAAAGAAGTCCAAAAATGGCCAAAATGCAAAAAAAGAACGATGCGGCATGGCAAAGACGTCCACAAAATTATTGATGCCAAAAATGGCCAAAAATGCAAAAAAAGAACGCTGCGGCATGGCTAAGGAGTCCAAAAAATGACCGATGCCAAAAATGGCCAAAAATGCAAAAAAAGAACGCTGCGGCATGGCAAAGAAGTACAAAAAATGACCGATGCCAAAAATGGCCAAAATACCAAAAAAGAACAATGCGGCATGGCAAAGAAGTTAAAAAAATGACCGATGCCAAAAATGCCCAAAAATGCAAAAAAAGAACGATGCGGCATACAAAGAAGTCCAAAAAATGACCGATCCCAAAAATGGACACAATGCAAAAAAAGAACGGTGCGGTATAGCAAAGAAGTCCAAAAAATGACCGATGCCAAAAATGGCCACAAATGCAAAAAAATAACGCTGCGGCATGGCAAAGAAGTAAAAAAATGACCGATGCCAAAAATGGCCAAAATGCAAAAAAAGAACCATGCGGCATGGCAAAGAAGTTCAAAAATGACCGTTGCCAAAGATGGCCAAAACTGCTAAAAAAGGACGTTTCGGCATGGCCGAGAACTGCAACAAATAACCGACGCCAAAAATGGTAAAAAATCCAAAAAAAAAGAACGATACGACATGGCAAAGAAGTAAAAAAATTGCGAAAAATGCAAAAAAGGAACGATGCGGCATGGCAAAGACGTCCAAAAAATGAGCGATGCTAAAAATGGCCAAAAATGCAAAAAAAAAAGAACGATGCGGCATGGCAAAGAAGTCCCAAAAATGACCGATGCCAAAATGGCCACAAATTCAAAAAAATAACGCTGCGGCATGGCAAAGAAGTCCAAAAAATGACCGATGCCAAAAATGGCCAAAACGCAAAAAAAGAACCATGCGGCAAAGAAGTTCAAAAAATGGCCGATGCCAAAAATTGCAAAAATGCAAAAAAGAACTATGCTGCATGCAAGGAAGTCCAAAAACTGACCGTTGCCAAAGATGGCCAAAACTGCAAAAAAAAGCAATGCGGAATGCAAAGAAGTCCAAAAAATGACCGATGCCAAAAATGGACAAAATGCAAAAAAGGAACGATGCGGCATGGCAAAGAATTCCAAAAAATGACCGATACCAAAAATGGCCAAAATGCAAAAAAAGAACAATGCGGCATGCAAAGAAATCCAAAAAATGACCGATGCCAAAAATAGCCAAAACTGCAAAAAAAGAACAATGCGGAATGCAAAGAAGTCTAAAAAATGACCGATGCCAAAAATGGCCAAAAATGGACAAAATGCAAAAAAGAAACGATGCGGCATGGCAAAGAATTCCAAAAAATGACCGATACCAAAAATGGCCAAAATGCAAAAAAAGAACAATGCGGCATGCAAAGAAATCCAAAAAATGACCGATGCCAAAAATAGCCAAAACTGCAAAAAAAGAACAATGCGGAATGCAAAGAAGTCTAAAAAATGACCGATGCCAAAAATGGCCAAAAATGGATAAAATGCAAAAAAGGAACGATGCGGCATGGCAAAGAATTCCAAAAAATGACCGATACCAAAAATGGCCAAAATGCAAAAAAAGAACAATGCGGCATGCAAAGAAATCCAAAAAATGACCGATGCCAAAAATGGCCAAAAATGGACAAAATGCCAAAAATGCAAAAAAGGAATAGCCAAAAATGCAAAAAAGGAACTATGCGGCATGGCAAAGTCCAAAAACTGACCGTTGCCAAAGATGGCCAAAACTGCAAAAAAAAGAACAATGCGGAATGCAAAGAAGTCTAAAAAATGACCGATGCCAAAAATGGCCAAAAATGGACAAAATGCAAAAAAGGAACGATGCGGCATGGCAAAGAATTCCAAAAAATGACCGATACCAAAAATGGCCAAAATGCAAAAAAAGAACAATGCGGCATGCAAAGAAATCCAAAAAATGACCGATGCCAAAAATGGCCAAAAATGGACAAAATGCCAAAAATGCAAAAAAGGAATAGCCAAAAATGCAAAAAAGGAACTATGCGGCATGGCAAAGTCCAAAAAATGACCGATGCCAAAAATGGCAAAAAATCCAAAAAAAAGAACGATACGACATGGCAAAGAAGTAAAAAAATTGCGAAAAATGCAAAAAAGGAACGATGCGGCATGGCAAAGACGTCCAAAAAATGAGCGATGCTAACAAAAATGCAAAAAAAAAGAACGATGCGGCATGGCAAAGAAGTCCCAAAAATGACCGATGCCAAAATGGCCACAAATTCAAAAAAATAACGCTGCGGCATGGCAAAGAAGTCCAAAAAATGACCGATGCCAAAAATGGCCAAAACGCAAAAAAAGAACCATGCGGCATGGCAAAGAAGTCTAAAAAATGACCGATGCCAAAAATGGCCAAAAATGGACAAAATGCCAAAAATGCAAAAAAGGAATAGCCAAAAATGCAAAAAAGGAACTATGCGGCATGGCAAAGTCCAAAAAATGACCGATGCCAAAAAAGGCCAAAAATACAAAAAAAAGAACGATGCGGCATGGCAAACGATGCGGCATGGCAAAGAAGTCCTAACAATGATCGATGCCAAAAATGGCCAAAATGCAAAAAAAGAACGATGCGGAATAGCAAAGAAGTGCAAAAAATGACCGATGCCAAAAATGGCCAAAATGCAAAAAAAAGAACCATGCGGCATGGCAAAGAAGTTCAAAAAATGACCGATGCCAAAAATGGCAAAAATGCAAAAAAGAACTATGCTGCATGCAAAGAAGTCCAAAAAATGACCGATGCCAAAAATGGACAAAATGCAAAAAAGGAACGATGCGGCATGGCAAAGAATTCTAAAAAATGACCGATACCAAAAATGGCCAAAATGCAAAAAAAGAACAATGCGGCATGCAAAGAAATCCAAAATATGACCGATGCCAAAAATAGCCAAAACTGCAAAAAAAGAACAATGCGGAATGCAAAGAAGTCTAAAAAATGACCGATGCCAAAAATGGCCAAAAATGGAGAAAATGCAAAAAAGGAACTATGCGGCATGGCAAAGAAGTCCAAAAAATTACCGATGCCAAAAAAGGCCAAAAATACAAAAAAAAAGAACGATGCGGCATGGCAAACGATGCGGCATGGCAAAGAAGTCCAAACAATGATCGATGCCAAAAATGGCCAAAATGCAAAAAAAGAACGATGCGGAATAGCAAAGAAGTCCAAAAAATTACCGATGCCCAAAAATGCACTAAAAAACGATGCGGCATGGCCAAGAAGTCCAAAAAATTACCGATGCCAAAAATGGCGAAAAATGCAAAAAAAAAAACGATGCGGCATGGCAAAGAAGTCCAAAAATGGCCAAAAATGCAAAAAGAGAACGATGCGACATGGCAATGAAGTCCAAAATATGACCGATGCCAAATGACCGATGCCAAAAATAGCCAAAACTGCAAAAAAAGAACAATGCGGAATGCAAAGAAGTCTAAAAAATGACCGATGCCAAAAATGGCCAAAAATGGAGAAAATGCAAAAAAGGAACTATGCGGCATGGCAAAGAAGTCCAAAAAATTACCGATGCCAAAAAAGGCCAAAAATACAAAAAAAAAGAACGATGCGGCATGGCAAACGATGCGGCATGGCAAAGAAGTCCAAACAATGATCGATGCCAAAAATGGCCAAAATGCAAAAAAAGAACGATGCGGAATAGCAAAGAAGTCCAAAAAATTACCGATGCCCAAAAATGCACTAAAAAACGATGCGGCATGGCCAAGAAGTCCAAAAAATTACCGATGCCAAAAATGGCGAAAAATGCAAAAAAAAAAACGATGCGGCATGGCAAAGAAGTCCAAAAATGGCCAAAAATGCAAAAAAAGAAGGATGCGGCATGCCAAAGAAGTCCAAAAAATGACCGATGCAAAAAATGGCAAAAAATCTTAAAAAATGCAAAAAAGAACGATGCGACATGGCAAAGAAGTCAAAAATGGCCAAAAATGCAAAGAAAAGAACGACGCGGCAGTCTACTAAATGATAATAATGATTTTCATGTGTTGACATTAATAAATATTAATTTACTTCTCTAGAACAGAGAGTTCTAAGAACTGCAAAAACATATGATTGAATAATAGCAACAGCTGATCCTAATACTAATAAAAAATTACCGATGCCAAAAATGGCAAAAATGCAAAAAATGAACGATGCGGCATGGCAAATAAGTCCAAAACATGACCGATGTCAAAAATGGCCAAAATGCAAAAAAATAACAATGCGGCATGGCAAAGAAGTCCAAAAAATGACCGATGCCAAAAATTGCCAAAATGCAAAAAAAGAACGATGTGGCATACAAAGAAGTACAAAAAATGACCGATGCCAAAAATGGCCAAAATGCAAAAAAAGAACGATGCGGAATAGCAAAGAAATCCAAAAAATTACCGATGCCCAAAATTGCCAAAAATGTACGAAAAGAACGATGCGGCATGGCAAAGAAGTCCAAAAAATGACCGATGCCAAAAATGGCCAAAAATGCAAAAAAAGAACGATGCGGCATGCAAAGAAATCCAAAAAATGACCGATGCCAAAAATGGCCAAAAATGCAAAAAAGAACGATGCTGCATGCAAAGAAGTCCAAAAACTGACCGTTGCCAAAAATGGCCAAAACTGCAAAAAAAGAACGATGCGGCATGGCAAAGAAGTCCAAAAACTGACCGTTGCCAAAGATGGCCAAAACTGCAAAAAAAGAACGAATTGGCATGGCCAAGAACTGTAACAAATAACCGATGCCAAAAATGGCCAAAAATCCAAAAACAGAACGATACCACATGGCAAAGAAATAAAAAAATTGCGAAAAATGCAAAAAAAGAACGATGCGGCATGGCAAAGAAGTCCAAAAATGGCCAAAATGCAAAAAAAGAACGATGCGGCATGGCAAAGACGTCCACAAAATTACTGATGCCAAAAATGGCCAAAAATGCAAAAAAAGACCGCTGCGGCATGGCTAAGGAGTCCAAAAAATGACCGATGCCAAAAATGGCCAAAAATGCAAAAAAGAACGCTGCGGCATGGCAAAGAAGTCCAAAAAATGACCAATGCCAAAAATGGCCAAAATGCCAAAAAAGAACAATGCGGCATGGCAAAGAAGTCAAAAAAATGACCGATGCCAAAAATGCTCAAAAATGCACAAAAAAAAACGATGCGGCATGGCAAAGAAGTCCAAAAAGTGACCGATGCCAAAAATGGCCAAAATGCAAAAAAAGAACGATGCGGCATACAAAGAAGTCCAAAAAATGACCGATCCCAAAAATGGACACAATGCAAGAAAAGAACGAGGCGGTATAGCAAAGAAGTCCAAAAAATGACCGATGCCAAAAATGGCCAAAATGTAAAAAAAGAACAATGCGGCATGGCAAAGGAGTTCAAAAAATGACCGTTGCCAAAGATGGCCAAAACTGCTAAAAAAGGACGATTCGGCATGGCCGAGAACTGCAACAAATAACCGATGCCAAAAATGGCAAAAAATCCAAAAAAAAGAACGATACGACAAGGCAAAGAAGTAAAAAAATTGCGAAAAATGCAAAAAAGGAACGATGCGGCATGGCAAAGACGTCCAAAAAATTACCGATGCTAAAAATGGCCAAAAATGCAAAAAAAGGACGCTCCGGCATGGCTAAGGAGTCCAAAAAATGACCGATGCCAAAAATGGCCAAAAATGCAAAAAATGAACGCTGCGGCATGGCAAAGAAGTCCAAAAAATGACCGATGCCAAAAATGGCCAAAATGCCAAAAAAGAACGATGCGGCATGGCAAAGAAGTCCAAAAAGTGACCGATGCCAAAAATGGCCAAAATGCAAAAAAACAACGAGTGGCATACAAAGAAGTCCAAAAAATGACCGATCCCAAAAATGGCCACAAATGCAAAAAAATAACGCTGCGGCATGGCAAAGAAGTCCAAAAAATGACCGATGCCAAAAATGGCCAAAATGCAAAAAAAGAACCATGCGGCATGGCAAAGAAGTTCAAAAAATGACCGTTGCCAAAGATGGCCAAAACTGCTAAAAAAGGACGATTCGGCATGGCCGAGAACTGCAACAAATAACCGATGCCAAAAATGGCACAAAATCCAAAAAAAAGAATGATACGACATGGCAAAGAAGTAAAAAAATTGCGAAAAATGCAAAAAAGGAACGATGCGGCATGGCAAAGACGTCCAAAAAATGACCGATGCTAAAAATGGCCAAAAATGCAAAAAAAAGAACGATGCGGCATGGCAAAGAAGTCCCAAAAATGACCGATGCCAAAAATGGCCACGAATTCAAAAAAATAACGCTGCGGCATGGCAAAGAAGTCCAAAAAATGGCCAATGCCAAAAATGGTCAAAATGCAAAAAAAGAACCATGCGGCATGGCAAAGAAGTTCAAAAAATGACCGATGCCAAAAATGGCAAAAATGCAAAAAAGAACTATGCTGCATGCTAGGAAGTCCAAAAACTGACCGTTGCCAAAAATGGCCAAAACTACAAAAAAAGAACGATGCGGCATGCCATAGAAGTCCACAAACTGACCGTTGCCAAAGATTGCCAAAACTGCAAAAAAAAGCAATGCGGAATGCAAAGAAGTCCAAAAAATAACCGATGCCAAAAATGGACAAAATGCAAAAAAGGAACGATGCGGCATGGCAAAGAATTCCAAAAAATGACCGATACCAAATGACCGATGCCAAAAATAGCCAAAACTGCAAAAAAAGAACAATGCGGAATGCAAAGAAGTCTAAAAAATGACCGATGCCAAAAATGGCCAAAAATGGACAAAATGCAAAAAAGGAACTATGCGGCATGGCAAAGAAGTCCAAAAAATTACCGATGCCAAAAAAGGCCAAAAATACAAAAAAAAGAACGATGCGCCATGGCAAACGATGCGGCATGGCAAAGAAGTCCAAACAATGATCGATGCCAAAAATGGCCAAAATGCAAAAAAAGAACGATGCGGAATAGCAAAGAAGTCCAAAAAATTACCGATGCCCAAAAATGCCAAAAATGCACGAAAAAACGATGCGGCATGGCAAAGAAGTCCAAAAAATGACCGATGCCAAAAATGGCGAAAAATGCAAAAAAAAAACGATGCGGCATGGCAAAGAAGTCCAAAAATGGCCAAAAATGCAAAAAGAGAACGATGCGACATGGCAAAGAAGTCCAAAAAATGACCGATGCCAAAAATGGCCAAAAATGTAAAACACGAACGATGCGACAAGTCAAAGAAGTCCCAAAATGGCCAAAAATGCAAAAAAAGAAGGATGCGGCATGCCAAAGAAGTCCAAAAAATGACCGATGCAAAAAATGGCAAAAAATGTTCAAAAATGCAAAAAAGAACGATGCGACATGGCAAAGAAGCCAAAAATGGCCAAAAATGCAAAGAAAAGAACGATGCGGCAGTCTACTAAATGATAATAATGATTTTAATGCGTTGACATTAATAAATATTAATTTACTTCTCTAGAATAGAGAGTTCTAAGAACTGCAAAAACATATGATTGAATAATAGCAACAGCTGGTTCTAATACTAATAAAAAATGACCGATGCCAAAAATGGCAAAAATGGCAAAAAATTGGCAAAAATGCAACAAAAGAACGATGCGGCATATCAAAGAAGTCCAAAAAATTACCGATGCCAAAAATGGCCAAAAATGCAAAAAAAGAACGCTGCGGCATGGCAAAGGAGTCCAAAAAACGACCGTTGCCAAAAATGGCCAAAAATGCAAAAAAAGAACGTTGCGGCATGGCAAAGAAGTCCAAAAAATGACCGATGCCCAAAATGGCCAAAATGCAAAAAAATAACAATGCGGCATGGCAAAGAAGTCCAAAAAATGACGGATGCCAAAAATAGCCAAAACTGCAAAAAAAAGAACAATGCGGAATACAAAGAAGTCTAAAAAATGACCGATGCCAAAACCAGCCAAAACTGCAAAACAAGAACAATGCGGAATGCAAAGAAGTCCAAAAAATTACCGATCCCAAAAATGGCCAAAATGCAAAAAAGGAACGATGCGGTATGGAAAAGGAGTCCAAAAAAAATACCGATGTCAAAAATGGCCAAAATGCAAAAAAAGAACAATGCGGCATGGCAAAGAAGTCCAAAAATGACCGATGCCAAAAATGGCCAAAAATGCAAAAACAAGAACGATGAGGCATGGCAAAGAAGTCCAAAAAATGACCGATGCCAAAAATGGCCAAAAATGCAAAAAAATGAACAATGCGGAATGCAAAGAAGTCCAAAAAATGACCGATGCCAAAAATGGACAAAATGCAAAAAAGGAACGATGCGGTATGGAAAAGGAGTCCAAAAAATTACCGATCCCAAAAATGGAAAAATGCAAAGAAAGAACGATGCGGAATAGCAAAGAAATCCAAAAAATGACCGATGCCAAAAATGGACAAAATGCAAAAAAGGAAAGATTCGGCATGGCCAAGAACTGTAACAAATAACCGATGCCAAATATGGCCAAAAATCCAAAAACAGAACGATACCACAAAAACAGAACGATACCACAGAAGTAAAAAAATTGCGAAAAATGCAAAAAAAGAACGATGCGACATTGCAAAGAAGTCCAAAAAATGACCGATGCCAAAAATGGCCAAAAATACAAAAAAAGAACGATGCGGTATGGAAAAGGAGTCCAAAAAATTACCGATCCCAAAAATGGAAAAATGCAAAGAAAGAACGATGCGGAATAGCAAAGAAATCCAAAAAATGACCGATGCCAAAAATGGACAAAATGCAAAAAAGGAACGATTCGGCATGGCCAAGAACTGTAACAAATAACCGATGCCAAATATGGCCAAAAATCCAAAAACAGAACGATACCACAAAAACAGAACGATACCACAGAAGTAAAAAAATTGCGAAAAATGCAAAAAATAACGATGCGACATTGCAAAGAAGTCCAAAAAATGACCGATGCCAAAAATGGACAAAATGCAAAAAAGGAACGATGCGGTATGGAAAAGGAGTCCAAAAAATTACCGATCCCAAAAATGGAAAAATGCAAAGAAAGAACGATGCGGAATAGCAAAGAAATCCAAAAAATGACCGATGCAAAAATGGACAAAATGCAAAAAAGGAACGATGCGGTATGGAAAAGGAGTCCAAAAAAATTACCGATGTCAAAACTGGCCAAAATGCAAAAAAAGAACAATGCGGCATGGCAAATAAGTCCAAAAATGACCGATGCCAAAAATGGCCAAAAATGCAAAAAAAAGAACGATGCGGCATGGCAAAGAAGTCCAAAAAATGACCGATGCCAAAAATGGCCAAAAATGCAAAAAAAGAACAATGCGGAATGCAAAGAAGTCCAAAAAATGACCGATGCCAAAAATGGACAAAATGCAAAAAAGAAACGATGCGGTATGGAAAAGGAGTCCAAAAAACTACAGATGTCAAAAATGGCCAAAATGCAAAAAAATAACAATGCGGCATGGCAAAGAATTCCAAAAAATGACCGATGCCAAAAATTGCCAAAATGCAAAAAAAGAACGATGTGGCATACAAAGAAGTACAAAAAATGACCGATGCCAAAAATGGCCAAAATGCAAAAAAAGAACGATTCGGCATGGCCAAGAACTGTAACAAATAACCGATGCCAAATATGGCCAAAAATCCAAAAACAGAACGATACCACAAAAACAGAACGATACCACAGAAGTAAAAAAATTGCGAAAAATGCAAAAAAAGAAATATGCGACATTGCAAAGAAGTCCAAAAATGGCCAAAATGCAAAAAAAGAACGATGCGGCATGGCAAAGACGCCCACAAAATTACTGATGCCAAAAATGCAAAAAAGAACGCTGCGGCATGGCTAAGGAGTCCCAAAAATGGCCGATGCCAAAAATGGCCAAAAATGCAAAAAAAGAACGCTGCGGCATGGCAAAGAAGTCCAAAAAATGACCGATGCCAAAAATGGCCAAAATGCCAGAAAAGAACAATGCGGCATGGCAAAGAAGTCAAAAAAATGACCGATGCCAAAAATGCCCAAAAATGCAAAAAAAGAACGATGCGGCATGGCAAAGAAGTCCAAAAAATGACCGATGCCAAAAATGGCCAAAAATACAAAAAAAGAACAATGCGGAATGCAAAAAATCCAAAAAATGACCGATGCCAAAAATGGCCAAAAATGCAAAAAAGAACGATGCTGCATGCAAAGAAGTCCAAAAACTGACCGTTGCCAAAAATGGCCAAAACTGCAAAAAAAAACGATGCGGCATGGCAAAGAAGTCCAAAAAATTACCGATGCCCAAAATGGCCAAAATGCAAAAAAAGAACTATGCGGCATTGCAAAGAAGTCCAAAAATGGCCAAAATGCAAAAAAAGAACGATGCGGCATGGCAAAGACGTCCACAAAATTACTGATGCCAAAAATGGCCAAAAATGCAAAAAAAGAACGCTGCGGCATGGCTAAGGAGTCGCAAAAATGACCGATGCCAAAAATGGCCAAAAATGCAAAAAAAGAACGCTGCGGCATGGCAAAGAAGTCCAAAAAATGACCGATGCCAAAAATGGCCAAAATGCCAGAAAAGAACAATGCGGCATGGCAAAGAAGTCAAAAAAATGACCGATGCCAAAAATGCCCAAAAATGCAAAAAAAGAACGATGCGGCATGGCAAAGACGTCCAAAAAATGACCGATGCCAAAAATGGCCAAAAATACAAAAAAAGAACAATGCGGAATGCAAAAAAGTCCAAAAAATGACCGATGCCAAAAATGGACAAAATGCAAAAAAGGAAATATGCGGCATGGCAAAAAAGTCCAAAAAATGACCGATGCCAAAAATGGCCAAAAATGCAAAAAAGAACGATGCTGCATGCAAAGAAGTCCAAAAACTGACCGTTGCCAAAAATGGCCAAAACTGCAAAAAAAAACGATGCGGCATGGCAAAGAAGTCCAAAAAATTACCGATGCCCAAAATGGCCAAAATGCAAAAAAAGAACTATGCGGCATTGCAAAGAAGTCCAAAAATGGCCAAAATGCAAAAAAAGAACGATGCGGCATGGCAAAGACGTCCACAAAATTACTGATGCCAAAAATGGCCAAAAATGCAAAAAAAGAACGCTGCGGCATGGCTAAGGAGTCGCAAAAATGACCGATGCCAAAAATGGCCAAAAATGCAAAAAAAGAACGCTGCGGCATGGCAAAGAAGTCCAAAAAATGACCGATGCCAAAAATGGCCAAAATGCCAGAAAAGAACAATGCGGCATGGCAAAGAAGTCAAAAAAATGACCGATGCCAAAAATGCCCAAAAATGCAAAAAAAGAACGATGCGGCATGGCAAAGACGTCCAAAAAATGACCGATGCCAAAAATGGCCAAAAATACAAAAAAAGAACAATGCGGAATGCAAAAAAGTCCAAAAAATGACCGATGCCAAAAATGGACAAAATGCAAAAAAGGAAATATGCGGCATGGCAAAAAAGTCCAAAAAATGACCGATGCCAAAAATTGCCAAAATGCAAAAAAAGAACGATGTGGCATAAGAAGTCCAAAAAATTACCGATGCCCAAAATGGCCAAAATGCAAAAAAAGAACGATGCGGCATACAAAGAAGTCCAAAAAATTACCGATGCCCAAAAATGCCAAAAATGCACGAAAAGAACGATGCGGCATGGCTAAGAAGTCCAAAAAATGACCGATGCCAAAAATGGCCAAAAATGCAAAAAAAGAACGATGCGGCATGCAAAGAAGTCCAAAAAATGACCGATGCCACAAATGGCCAAAAATGCAAAAAAGAACGATGCTGCATGCAAAGAAGTCCAAAAACTGACCGTTGCCAAAAATGGCCAAAACTGCAAAAAAAACGATGCGGCATGGCAAAGAAGTCCAAAAAATTACCGATGCCCAAAATGGCCAAAATGCAAAAAAAGAACGATGCCGCATTGCAAAGAAGTCCAAAAATGGCCAAATTGCAAAAAAAGAACGATTCGGCATGGCCAAGAACTGTAACAAATAACCGATGCCAAATATGGCCAAAAATCCAAAAACAGAACGATACCACATGGCAAAGAAGTAAAAAAATTGCGAAAAATGCAAAAAAAGAACGATGCGACATTGCAAAGAAGTCCAAAAATGGCCAAAATGCAAAAAAAGAACGATGCGGCATGGCAAAGACGCCCACAAAATTACTGATGCCAAAAATGCAAAAAAAGAACGCTGCGGCATGGCTAAGGAGTCCCAAAAATGACCGATGCCAAAAATGCAAAAAAAGAACGCTGCGGCATGGCAAAGAAGTCCAAAAAATGACCGATGCCAAAAATGGCCAAAATGCCAGAAAAGAACAATGCGGCATGGCAAAGAAGTCAAAAAAATTACCGATGCCAAAAATGCCCAAAAATGCAAAAAAAGAACGATGCGGCATGGCAAAGAAGTCCAAAAAATGACCGATGCCAAAAATGGCCAAAAATACATAAAAAGAACAATGCGGAATGCAAAAAAGTCCAAAAAATGACCGATGCCAAAAATGGCCAAAAATGCAAAAAAGAACGATGCTGCATGCAAAGAAGTCCAAAAACTGACCGTTGCCAAAAATGGCCAAAACTGCAAAAAAAAACGATGCGGCATGGCAAAGAAGTCCAAAAAATTACCGATGCCCAAAATGGCCAAAATGCCAAAAAAGAACGATGCGGCATTGCAAAGAAGTCCAAAAATGGCCAAAATGCAAAAAAAAGAACAATGCGGCATACAAAGAAGTCCAAAAAATTACCGATGCCCAAAAATGCCAAAAATGCACGAAAAGAACGATGCGGCATGGCTAAGAAGTCCAAAAAAATGACCGATGCCAAAAATGCCCAAAAATGCAAAAAAAGAACGATGCGGCATGGCAAAGAAGTCCAAAAAATGACCGATGCCAAAAATGGCCAAAAATACAAAAAAAGAACAATGCGGAATGCAAAAAAGTCCAAAAAATGACCGATGCCAAAAATGGACAAAATGCAAAAAAGGAAATATGCGGCATGGCAAAAAAGTCCAAAAAATGACCGATGCCAAAAATGGCCAAAATGCAAAAAAAGAACGATGCGGCATTGCAAAGAAGTCCAAAAACGGCCAAAATGCAAAAAAAGAACGATGCGGCATGGCAAAGACGTCCACAAAATTACTGATGCCAAAAATGGCCAAAAATGCAAAAAAAGAACGCTGCGGCATGGCTAAGGAGTCGCAAAAATGACCGATGCCAAAAATGGCCAAAAATGCAAAAAAAGAACGCTGCGGCATGGCAAAGAAGTCCAAAAAATGACCGATGCCAAAAATGGCCAAAATGCCAGAAAAGAACAATGCGGCATGGCAAAGAAGTCAAAAAAATGACCGATGCCAAAAATGCCCAATAATGCAAAAAAAGAACGATGCGGCATGGCAAAGAAGTCCAAAAAATGACCGATGCCAAAAATGGCCAAAAATACAAAAAAAGAACAATGCGGAATGCAAAAAAGTCCAAAAAATGACCGATGCCAAAAATTGCCAAAATGCAAAAAAAGAACGATGCGGCATACAAAGAAGTCCAAAAAATGACCGATGCCCAAAATGGCCAAAATGCAAAAAAAGAACGATGCGGCATACAAAGAAGTCCAAAAAATTACCGATGCCAAAAATGGCCAAAAATGCAAAAAAAGAACGATGCGGCATGCAAAGAAGTCCAAAAGATGACCGATGCCAAAAATGGCCAAAAATGCAAAAAAGAACGATGCTGCATGCAAAGAAGTCCAAAAACTGACCGTTGCCAAAAATGGCCAAAACTGCAAAAAAAAACGATGCGGCATGGCAAAGAAGTCCAAAAACTGACCGTTGCCAAAGATGGCCAAAACTTCAAAAAAAGAACGATGCGGCATGGCAAAGAACTGCAACAAATAACCGATGCCAAAAATGGCCAAAAATCCAAAAAAAAAACTATACGACATGGCAAAGAAGTAAAAAAACTGACCGATGCCAAAAATGGCCAAAATGCCAGAAAAGAACAATGCGGCATGGCAAAGAAGTCAAAAAAATGACCGATGCCAAAAATGCCCAAAAATGCAAAAAAAGTACGATGCGGCATGGCAAAGAAGTCCAAAAACTGACCGTTGCCAAAGATGGCCAAAACTTCAAAAAAAGAACGATGCGGCATGGCTAAGAAGTCCAAAAAATGACCTATGCCAAAAATGGCCAAAAATGCAAAAAAGAACGATGCTGCATGCAAAGAAGTCCAAAAACTGACCGTTGCCAAAAATGGCCAAAACTACAAAAAAAGAACGATGCGGCATGGCAAAGAAGTCCAAAAACTGACCGTTGCCAAAGATGGCCAAAACTTCAAAAAAGAACGATGCGGCATGGCAAAGAACTGCAACAAATAACTGATGCCAAAAATGGCCAAAAATCCAAAAAAAGAACGATACGACATGGCAAAGAAGTAAAAAAATTGCGAAAAATGCAAAAAAAAAACGATGCGGCATGGCAAAGAAGTCCAAAAATAGCCAAAAATGCAAAAAAAGAACGATGTGGCATGGCAGTAGAGTAGCTATGGGAGTTCTGGCTCAATTTTACATGTGTTTTTATATGGGGGTCCAAAAGTACTTTTTATCCATCTCGCTCGCACATTTTGTTGCTATCTCGCTCGCACACAGTACCTACATTTTGAAGTAATATACGTATAGGTGGTAATGAGTATAGCCATACTCGAACTCATATTTACTTTTATCATTAACAGAAAAAGACTACATTTCTATGAATGTATTGATTGAGTTTTGTATTGATCAATTATTTCATATTCATATTACATTCCCTTTACATTGCATTAAAAAAAAATCAACTTTTTTTTAAATGATTTCACAATTTTTTAGCATTGTACATATATCTAAAATTAAAAAAAACAGGTATATACTCTATAATACGCAGTCGCTAATGAATAAAAGCTCTGTGATTCATTCTCACATATACAATTTATAAATAAAATGGAAAATGTAATACGACCACGACCGCCAAAAGATGATACAAAGTTAAACGTTATTTACACATATTCTCTAAAACCAAAATCTCAACTCGTTTTTGTATACTTTCTGGGTTTTCTTATACTTTAGAAATAAAATAATATCTTTAATTTTTTCATAACTGAAATACGATAGATAATATTTATTCATAATACTTCTTATCGCATTATAAAAAAAAATATATTGCTTCTTATAGTAATACATGTTATTTTTTTGTGTATAAATAAATAAAAGCAATGCAATTCGATTAATTAAAATTTATCAATTATTATATTAGATTACCTATTTATAGCTAGATACACTCACTCCATTTCATATAATATATATAATGTTACATATAATATAAACATATTAAAATGTGACTGAAAAATTCTTCATGTATCAAACATTATTTTATCTTCGAATAGCATTTGACTTTTTTTATCCTAAGAATTTTTTTTCAAATACTACTCCATACAAATTGAAACACCAACTCACACAAACACACTTACATACATTGCAAAAATTTATGAAAAGCTCTCTCACAGTCTCCCAAATTAAATTGGCAAAGGTCAATGATTCATGCATTAATCCAGTATTGACCAATTATTTCATATTACATTCCCTTCACATTGCATTAAAAAAAAAATCAACTTTTTTTTTAAATGATTTCACAATTTTGTAGCATATACATATATCTAAAATTACAAAAACAGGTATATACTCTATAATACGCAGTCGCTAAAGAATAAAAGCTCTGTGATTCATTCTCACATATACAATTTATAAATAGAATGGAAAATGTAATACGACCACGACCGCCAAAAGATGATACAAAGTTAAAAGTTATTTGCACATATTTTCTATATAGTTTTGGTGTTAAAAGTATGGAAAAGATAAAATCGAAAAGGTAGGGATTATTTACACAATTCTCCAAGTCTAAAATATAAATTTAACTTTAGTGTATATTTATACCAATAATTTGAATACATTTATTATTATTTCCAACTATTTTCATTTTTTGCTGTTATGTTATAAAATTAAAATTAAGTCACTAAATCATCTGGATCACTATCATCTAAAATAAAAAAAATGTATATACAACAAGAGGTAAAAAAGAAACTCATAATATAAAAAAAAAATACTTTTGTTTTTTTAAAAATACAACGTTTTAATATGAAAAATTTAATATGTAATATTATATTAATATTTTTTTTTACATAATATGCGAATAACGATAAAACTGAAAGTAGAAATTGACCCTCAAATAAATATATGCGGCATATTTTTAAATTTGTTTTTTTTTTTTCAAACTGAAAAAGGAAAAAGTTTTGTGCTGGAAAGTATTCTAGATCTAGCAAGTACATATTTAAAAACATATTTTCAATATTATATATATATATAAATATTTAAAAACATATTTTCTATTAGGATATCCCAAAATTTTTTTGTTAAGTTAACCAAAAGTTCGATAAAAATAAAACAATATATCTATATATATATATATATATATATATATATATATATATATATATATAAACACATAAAACAACATTTGTTTATCTTTTAGAAAAATATACTTCTTAAGAAGTCATGAAAAAAGTACTGAAAATAGTCTGAAAATAATCTGAAAATTACTATTAAATCACTTAAGAAATAAGTACTGAAAACATCCCTGAATTAACACCTGAAAATTTCTTTATATAATGAGAGTGTATTGGTAAAAGCCGCTGAAAATCTTCCCGATGCCTTTAAGAAATTCATGCATGAGTTCCTCTTTTTTTTCACGACTGAATCAGTTGGTGAAAATGTACTTCCGTTTTTATAGGGATATGTTATTTTTGTGTGTATAAATAAAAGCAATGCAATTGGATTAATTAAAATTTATCAATATTTATATTAGATTATCTATTTATAGGTATATACACTCATTCCATTTCATATAATATATAATGTTACATATCATATAAACATTTTAGTGACAGAAAAATTCTTCATGTATCAAACATTATTTTATCTTCGAATAGCATTTGACTTTTTTTATCCTTAGTATTTTTTGCAAATACTACTACATACAAATTTAAATTTTGAATTTTACTTACATTAATTTACAGACAATGACCGTTCACCTTGACCGAATAATCATAATATCTTATAAAAATCAAAAAAATATTGTCAAATTTATAGTAATGCTTTATATAAAGTAGGAAAAAGTTTTGTTAACTTTAAAATAATTACAACATATTATTTTTCATCGATTTCAAGTCTTTTTTAAAAAATGTGCTTGATATTAGCTTAAACTAATGTAATGACTGCATGCAATTAATATTTCACTTTATTAATAATAATGGTACTTATAAATTCAAATATATTATATTATCTTGCTTTTATAAATATACTTTCTTATATTGTATTCATAAATTCTAGATTTTTGTGAAAACTAATAAAAACGGACTCAAAAATTTCTTCATCATATTATTATGTTGTAAAAATGTTTTTTTTCATATCTAGTAACATAAAAAGTTAAAAATATATTTACTTATATGAATAATTATGTTGTGTATATTCATTGCATGGTATATATATATTCAACAATACATTGACCAAATTATTACAATATTCGCATAAACAAAATTTTTTTTGTTTTTATACATAAGTATATAAACTTTTTATAGTTTAATTTGCATGGAAAAAGGTAGTATGTGCATATCAAAAACAAAGTGCGCTAGTTAGAGGAGTCATTATAGAAGTTTCACAAAACAAATTTGTAAAACATTTAATTCGTAAATATCGGAAATATACATTATCGTCACAATGTGTGAGCTTATATATATATATGCGAACAATTTGCAGTTATTTCTGTTTAACAGAGGACATGTGATATGATGATTCTATAATAATATTATCAGTTTTATTTTGAAAGTCAAAGTTGTTCATGTTTAAATATATATTAACTTTGAATTCATATTATGTAAAAAAAAATAAGATAAGATAAAAATTAATTTTTACAACATAATAATATGATGAAGAAATTTTTGAATCCCTTTTTATTAATTTTCACTCTTAAAATTATGTAATGTCTTTTTAAATGCACGAAAAGTAATATTTATAATACAAATTTTAATTTTTATTGTATATGAAAAACCAAAAATTGCTAATAATAAATTACATTTAAAAAATTATTAAATAAAAAACACGTTGTTATTATTATTATTATTACTCCAATAAAAAAATTCAAAAGTATCTATTTAAAAAAGTTGTAAAAATAGCCAGTTTAATAATTCAAGTTCAAAACATACTTTAGTAAGTAGCAGTTAGAGTGTAAAATTCTGAAATTCATTGATGCAAATTTTATGTGTTATGAATATGAAAACAAATAGCAAAACAAAAATTTTACATTTACCATTTGTATTATATCAAACGGATGGATTTTGTTGAAATGTGCTAAGAAAAATAAAAAACAAAATACAATTTTTTAAAAAATCTTTAATTTTTATTTGCAATAATATTTTCAAAATGCTTAATAGTAATTACATTTATTTTTTCATATATTTATTTATATGGATATAAGCCTATTATATTATTTAAATTTAATCAATATCCATTATACTATAATGACCCCACGATAAAGTTTCATACGAATTTCTTATTAAATATCTTTTATCATCATGGGGACTAAGGGCAACTTTTGTTCGAGTAATACTGCTTACATGATGTTGCTGACTCCGAATCAAATTTTGAGAAACTATTTTTTCAATATTATTATTTAAACATTCAACGTAGTCGCTAAAAGTTATTCTATTTTTTACAATATTTCTCTTTATACCCTTAGATTTTTTAATTTGATCTTTATCTTCTACTTGAATAGCATACATTTTAGATCTTAAACCGACAAACTCAGTCATAATGCGACCGTTATTTTCATCTTTCATGAGACCCAAAACTTTTTTATTCACGAGGGGAATATTCCACTTATTATTAAGAGGATAGTCGCTAGTATCAAAGTAAGTATGGCAATCAAGTTTAATAGTTTCGTAGAGATCAGAGTAAGTTACTTCATAAATAAGAGAATCTGTATCAGTATAGCAAAGACTACAATTAGAACCAAATTGAGGGAGCATATAATCATAATGAAAATCATATATTGTTGTTTTAGCCAAGTCGAGGATGCACATACCCACATAAGTTGGTTTATTAAAATATATTTCAGTTTTATTTCATTCTATAGCGATAGGATTTTCATTGAAAATAGTTGCGGCTTTAAATTCAGGTTTGGAAATAAGAGCTTCAGCACCATACCTGCCAAACCATTTTGTCACCAATTTAACAATGCTATGTTTCCGAACATTTTCCATAGTTTTACCGAAGACGGCATTATTCATAAGTTTAAACAAATTTTTCTCAAAGTCATCTTTTGCTAGTGCTCGAAGTCTTGTATTTAAATCTATGTACGTTTTAAGCCAACATGATTGATTAAACTGGAGAATTCTATGGATTTTGGTGACTTTTAGCCCATTATTGAGAGCTTGTTTTAAATTGCGGTTGTAAATAATATATTTTTTCTTATTATATAGAGTAGCCATAAGTTTTTTTTGTTTAGATCCTGGGGCACAGCTATGTTCTGTACAAAATGGAAGATCTTTATGAAGATTATGGAGTTCTTCTGGATATTCTAAATCAACCTCTAATATATATCCCAAAGATGAGTCATCTTTTATGTTTAAAACATTAAAATTTTGAGGCTCTTGAAACTTGAAACCGCTATATGGTAGAGGTTGAGACATTGCCCAACCGTACTGATTATTAATATCGTTATATATTAGAAATTTTGAAGGTTCCGAACGGTCATTATTTGCTATGTACATATTGTTGGCTATGGAAAAGCGCTTTGAACATTGACTAAGACCCCCTCGAATACCTCGCTCAATGAACATAAGTATATCAATATCGGTCAATAGCTCTAACTTAATCTGTGTGTGCTTAAGCATTGCATCCCATGTAAATCCTGGAAGTGTATAATAATGTGCGGGGTCAAGCCCATATGTTTGTTGACAACTCGCCCGAAATTACTACTAGCTATACTACTAGCTATATTCCTAATCCTAACCCTTCCACAACTAACTATTCCTCTACTAGCTCCATAATCACTCCCACTACTAGTTATATTCCTAACCCCTCAACTAACCATCATCCTACTAGCTCCCTAAATCCTGTTAACAGTACAGTTAGTAGTTTTACTAGTACTAATTCAATCCTCACTAACACTACTTCTAATACTAATACAAACCAGCTCAATCCCAATTTTGTAAATCCTTTAATTCCCCCAGTTATTAGGATGACAAAGAATTCAGTGGAAAAGGGAGATAATTTGTATGTCATGAGTCGTTTCCATGAACACAGAACGCGTGATAATGTTAGCCTATTTCTCGCATATTTATATGACGAACCTACATCAACATGTGTTCTTGGAAATACAAATACTAATGTCAGAACTCAGATAAAAGCTGAAGATCTTCCAATAGATCATAAAGTTTTGCTTAAACTTTATATTAAGTTTCATGAAGACCTGGGTATTTCTCATGATGATGTATTGGCTGATTTGAAAGCATTTAGAAATCATATTTCTAATAAAAGAAGAGAAGATCTTCAAAGAATAAGGGAAACTGAGTATAAATATTTTCGGCCTTGTTCCTAATAACTTAATTGAAATTAATCCAGTTAGCTGTGGTTCAAATAACTCACTGGAAAATTTAACTATCTATTACCAAAATGTGAGAGGACTTCGCACTAAAACTGCGAAAGTCTTTGTTAACTCTAAATTATTAGACTTTGACATCTTTGCTCTCACTGAAACTTGGTTACACGATAAAATTAATTCTTTAGAGTTATTTGATCACTCTTTCTCTGTATATAGAAATGATAGATATAACACCTTAGCTAACATTAATAATAATGGAATAGTACCTAAAGGAGGGGGTGTATTGATCGCCATTAAAAATACTTTTAATGTGAATGAGATTTCATTGTCTCAATTTCCTGAACTAGAGATAGTAGCAATTAGAATAGATCTTGCTTTTAAATCTATTTTCTTCATTTGCTGTTATATTCCTCCTAATTCTATAATAGATATATATTCTAAATTTAGTCAGGCTTTTGACTACATTTCTTCGTCTATGAATTCATCTGATGAAATCATGGTATGTGGTGATTTTAATCTTCCAGATTTAACCTGGTCACCACACGATGAAGAATGTTTTCTTACTCCTGGCTATTTAACAAATGCTTCAGTATATACTCTTGTAGATGGACTTAATTCAAATAATCTTCAGCAAGTATCATATACAAAAAATATTTATGGTGTTCAGCTGGATCTTTTTTTTACTTCAGATTGGATAAATCTGACTGAAATTAACAATGTTACACCTTTAGTAAATATTGACAATTTCCATCCACCTATTAGTTTTTCTTATTGTTTCAATAGCCCTACTGATTCGTCTTTTAGTATATCTTATAGATATAATTTTCTAAAAACGGACTTTTGTGCCTTAAACAATTACTTAGTATCTATTGATTTTGATACTTTACTGTTATGTCGTGATATTGACGATGCTGTAAATAAATTTTATGAAATCTTATTACATGGTTTTAACATGTATGTACCATCAGTACGTGACAAAGGCTTTAGTTCAAGTCCGGCTTGGTATAATCACGACTTAAAACAGCTTAGAAACAAAAAAAATAGGGCTTGGAAAAAATACTTAAAGTTAAAAACGAGTGAAGCATATCTTGAATTCGTTAATTTCCATAATACGTTTAAAATTCTGTTGGATAGCAATTATAATAACTATCTAATTAATATGGCTGCTCAAATCAAAACCTAAATCCTTTTGGAAGTTTGTTAATTCTAAAAGAAAGTCAGATCAATTTCCGAATTTCATGACATTTCAAGGACAATCTACAAAGGATCCGATACTTATTTCAAAATACTTTAAAGATTTCTTCTCTAGTTCATATTCTGATACTCCTTTTATAGTTGATGAATCAAATTTTCAATATATGCATAGTTATCCGGAGATGCCCCTATCATCACTCAATTTCTCAGTTCAACAGGTAAAAAAATACATGGAAAAACAGTAATGATACATTTCCAGGTCCAGATAATGTACCTGAATCCATTCTTAAGAACTGTGCAAATTCTTTAGCATCTCCACTGAGAATTCTATTTAATAAATCTTTAAATAGTGGGCAATTTCCAGAATTTTGGAAAACATCGTTTATTAGACCTGTCCACAAAAAGGATTCAAAAAATGATATTACCAATTATAGACCTATTGCTAAACTGTCTAGCATTCCTAAGTTATTTGAGCTAATGATTTATGATTCCATCTATAGTTACTGTTCAGGACTATTAGTACCTAATCAACACGGTTTCATGAAAAATAGATCCACTGTAACCAACTTAGTTGAATCATGTTCTTCTTTCCTCACTAATATGGAGGCTGGGTATCAGACTGATGTCATCTATACTGATTTAAGTAAAGCTTTCGATCTGTTACCTCATAGTGTAATATGCTTTAAACTAAAAAAATTAGGTTTTCCTGATTTCTTAATTAAGTGGATAAATTCATATCTGATAAATAGAAAATATTGTGTTAAATTTAGATCTGAAATTTCAGAACCCTATTATGCCAACTCTGGTGTCCCACAGGGAAGTCATTTAGGTCCATTTATTTTCATTTTCTCAATTAATGACGTTACTTCTGTAATCAAGTATAGTAATTTGGGAATTTACGCCGATGATATGAAAATCCATAAAAAGATAAGTTCCTTAAATGATGCTATTACACTACAAAAGGACCTAGACTCTTATAAAAGCTGGTGTAATATTAATAATTTATCATTAAATGTTGATAAGTGTGCAATAATTAGTTACACTCGTCGTAAAACACCAGTGATTTCAAATTATACTTTTGATAATGTTATTATCAATAGAGTTACTCACTTCAAAGATCTAGGCGTGCATTTCGATAGCAAAATGACTTTTAAATTGCACTTCGATACCATAATTGGTAAAGCAAATTCAATGTTGGGTTTCATCAAGCGATGGTCTAAGGAATTTAAGGATCCATATATCCTTAAATCTTTATTTACTTCTCTTGTTAGGCCGAACCTTGAGTATGCTAGCCAAGTTTGGTCTCCCTATTATCGGGACCATATAGAGAGATTCGAATCAGTGCAAAAAAAATTTCTTAGATACGCTTTACGTAACTTAAATTGGTTAAACCCATTGATATTACCTCCATACAAGGACAGGTTAAATCTCTTGCAGCTAAAATCCCTAGAATCAAGGAGACTAATTGCGGACATTCTATTTATAATTCAAGTTAATAATGGCCAGATCAACTCTGAGAATATCAAAAACCAAGTTGTTACGCATTTAAATCATAGTACTCGGTTTCGGTCGGAAAATATATTTCGAGAAATATTCCACCGTACGAACTATGGTAAATTTGAACCAATTAATAGAATGTTCAAGGTTATTAACAACTATAAAAGTCACATAAACCTTTCTTTTTCCAAAGAAAAAAATAAGAAAAATTTAATTATACACGTGTCATAATATTTGTTATTGACTTAGTTTTTTTTTAAGCTAACTATATAGTTTTTAATTAATTTTTTAATATTATTTCTTTTGACGTAGTTTCATTTTAACTTTGAAACTTAATTTTTATTTTATTTTTAATATTACAAATCTTTTTATTATATAATTATCAATATTTTATTTTATATAATAATTTTGTAATTTAACTATAATTTTACTTTAAGTTATCAATATGTTGTAATATGTTTGTACTAAACGTAAATAAATAAATAAATAAATAAATAAATAAATTTAAAATTGTTCGAAAATATCTGCCAAGAGAAGAACATCAGTCTTTAAATATAAATCAGAATATTCACCTAAATTTTGTATACGCAATTCAATCCAATTTTTTTGCGCATGTAAATAATCTTCTGGAGATATATCTGAGTCATTTAATTTATTGGAAAATTTATCAATAGATGGTAAATAATTTTCAGAAAATTTTTCTGAAATATCAAAGTGGTCATATGGATATACACCTTTACGGGTTAGTAAGTCAAATTTTTCTTCAGATAGATTTTGAAATTCTGATTTTAAAATGGGGAATGAAGTTAAATAAGAGGATAAAGTATCAAGACCACTAGCCATAAAACGATAGGAGTCTATGAAACGATATTTAATTAAACAATCATCTAAATGTTTTGTGAATGAAATATATCGTTCCTTATTAATAGGTAATAAATTAATACTGCCTTCTAAATTCGATGCTAAGTTTTTAATAATAAAATGTGAATCATATCCGCTTAAATTGTGAAAAACTATGGGAACGGTATGAGTATCTTTAAAATTAATGTTACAAGCCTCATGTGCCGGACCGCGATACTTGCCGGTTAAGTGACAGTGATCGTGTACTTTTTTATCATTATCACTAAACGGGTTTTCACATATATGACAGAGTGAAGCAGATTTAAATTCCTTAATTTGTTCGCTAGTTAGCTGGTCTATGGGTAGATCACAAATAAAAACCGTTTCTACATCTTCAGCAAACTGTAGTAATTCGCGAACAAACCAATCTAAACAGTCCTCACCACGGTAATGTTTATAAAACGATAACGTAGAGTCATATGAGCATTTGACATAATAACCTATATTGCATGGAACATGATTTTGATACTTATTTCCATCACTTACTTGTTGTAATAAACATTCTAAATCAGCATAAATAATAAAAGGTGATTCAATCTTATTTTTAAAATACTTAAATTCTAATGTTGATTGCTCTTTTGCAGGCAAACGAATTATACAATTATTCAGGATCTTACAATCTTCCATATGTTTCTCCAAACCATTGCTACTATAGAAATAATGAAGACAACGATCGCAAAAAATTTTTTGACCTTTATGTTTGGAAAGTTGTGATGATAAAAGACGCGATAGATTTTTAATCCAAGCATAGTGGTATTTTGTAGGTGCAGTCGTAGTTTCATTTTCTTCACCGTCATCATTGTTGTTGTAATAATTATCCTGGATCAATAGAAGGTTCACATGTTGATTAAGCTTCTCATTTGTCAAGTATGTTGGTAGAGTTATAAAATACTCTTTTTTATATACTTCAAAATGTAAACATTGATTGAGATATTATTCAGCTTTTCAAATCTTGGTATTTGCTTAATAGTCATTGGGAATTGGATGTTAGTTAAATTTAGTATATTTGAATAGTGACGGTAGCTTGTTGTACGGCAAGGATTTTCGGTCGCTGGGTGTATAGCTGATAACACAGCCCAAGCAAAACATGCATCATCACTATTTTGTACATTGATGCAAGCTTTTTTATCTCTGATTTGCTTCGGAAGTTCTATTTATGTTGATCCCAACTGAGGTGTAAATTTGTTTATATTAACGCCTAAGTTGATGATTGATGAAATCTTTTAAGATGGGATTCTTAACAAAATCCGAAAACCATTCATTAATATTGGTATTTTTGTAAATGGGGAAATTTTTAGTATTCATATATTTTAATTCAAAACAATTTGTGTGCACGCTTTTCTTCCTCGCCCTGTTTTATAATTTTGAATTCTCCGCAAAATATGGTATTAACTTTAATTGATTCATGTTTTTTAATATATTGGTAATGCGGCGTTGAAATAGATTAGTACAATCATCTAAAAAAGTCTTTCGGGTCTTTGTTGCGAAGATTTATAATCACCCCAGTGCGCATGCGCTTTTCAAAAGCTGATTGAACATCCTCCCACTTGATATTGTTACTCTTATAATTGATACGGTTAAGATGTGGCTTTTTATATCCTGATCCCTTGTGTAATCTCAACTCCTTCAATTGCGCTCGATATCCTTGTAATAAGCATAAACCATTACTTAAGCGGTTTCGCTCACCTGTAGCTCTTGAAGCTTTCATCATCGTGGATAGGGTTTTGATACCTTTTGAACACTCCTTAATATTTTGCTCTACTTTCTGCGATTAATTTTTATCATTCTCAATTGACAATTTAACTTTCTGAATTATTGCATCCATGTTATTATAATTTATATATCGTTTTCTTTTATTTTTATTACACTTCTTTTTATATATACTAATTTATAAAGAGTTATAAAGTTAATCACTAATATTTGAATATTATAATTTTAAATTTTGTAAATAATTTTTATTTATTTATTTTTAGTATAATAAAAATACTAAAATATATTAAGAACTATGCAACAATTTGTGTGCACAAACAAACAATTAGTTTATAACTAAATCTGATTGATCTGTATATCACATTATATAGCATCCATGAGAATCTGCAGGAACATCCGTAAATAAATATATAATTTAAAAAAATAAAAAAATATAAACTATATCTAAAAGAATGAATAATAAAATACATACTGAAAATTACGAGTTTCATTACGTTTAACTAATTTTCCACATATTCACCTTGAAATGAAGTACAAGTTATATTTTTCAATAATAAATATTTATTTACTTTCTGCAGGTCGATGACGTTACAGAAAACAAGAAATACTAACATTAACATAATTTTGTAAATAGTAATCAACGTTTCACATTTATATATTTATATTTATTATATTTATTATATATTTATTATATCATTACATTTACAAAATGTGGACAAAGAATAAAAATACAAATCAGTTTATCAAAAATATTTTGAAACAATTATGATACAATTAGCAAGAACTTGAAAATATTCATATAGAGATTATTCTTTATGATTAGTTAAGCTTATATCAAGCACAATTTTTAAAAAAGGCATGAAATTGATGAAAAATAATATGTTGTAATTTTAAAGTTAACTAAACTATTGATAATTTTTAATGTTTTCGTTATTATGATTTAATGAAATCCGTTTTAATTTATTATATTAAAATTTTGAATTTTGATATACTCGTTTTGAAATAGTTATATTTAGAAAATATTATCAATTCTTGATTTCATATGGCCGAGTTTTATTAATTTAAAATTGCAATGCAGATTTTATGTACAAAATAGCCACTAAAAATATTTTAAAATTTCAAAAAAAACAATGCATAAATTAAAATTAAATTAATTAAAGAAAATTGAAATCAAATGAAATAAATTTAAATTAACATTTTACATATAATATTTGGAAAAAGAAGAAATATCAAATGTAAATGAGAAAGAATGTTTGTTTTACCACAATATATAAATAAACCTAAATATTGAAAACATAATTTAAATATGAATATTTTATAATGACTACCCAAACTGGAAATCTTTTTAAAGCAATTTTTATTTTTCATGTCAAGAAAACTACTTTATTTTTATATAGAAAAATGCAGAAGAAGAAAAAAAATGTTGAAGAAGAAATAACACATTAATATATTATACTTATATACTTGCAGATAAAATTATTATATCAGTTTATATTAATTTTTTTTATAATAATAAACGGTTGAAAGAGGAATTTCAAATAACTAATGTCACATTGAGCCCTTTTCGGCAGATGAATGTTAAGAATATTTTTTTTCGTTACGTTTTACCTTGAAATAAAGTGCAAGTTATATTTTTTCAATAATAAATGTTTATTTACCTTCTGCAGATTGATGACTGTAAAGAAAACATGAAATATAACATAATAGCGCAATTAGTAATCATCGTTTCGAATTTTTATTATTAAACTTGCTTTAAAATATATCAAAAATTAAAAAAATAAGTTTTAGGTAAATATCACTATTTTAATATAAATTATTGAATAAATCTATTAGTAAAATTTTACATTTTTTTCCTTTTATCATTTTATAATTCCATTGAATAAAAATTAAAACTTACAATAGTCAGCTTTTAAAGTAAAAAAGTTCTACATCCAGTAAAAATTAAATATTGATAGGTTAAGAATTTTAAAGCATCGGTAATACTTTTTCGTTAAATGCGTCATGGTGTTGAGAATATCAATCACAAAGCAACGACGTGAAACATTACCGCAAAAGATCATATTCTTTACACCAAAAACTTATATATGCCTATTCAAAGTGATAAAGTTGATAACCTCCAAAACTTACACTACACATTTACTTTACTTAAAATTAATTCAGTAGTAGTGCAAGTAAAAACCTTTAATCATTCTATAAAGTACATAACTTTCTCTTGGAATATGCGTTTTGTTGTTAACACAATTTATTGAATGGGCAATGAGGTCACATTAAATCAGAACCTGTTACATATTAATAATTTTATATGTATATGAAAAATAATATATTGTAATTTTAAAGTTAATAAAACTTTTTCCTACTTTGTATAAGGCATTACTATAAATTTGACAATATTTTTTTGATTTTTATAATTTAATACAAACAAATAACAAAACCATAGCTAATAAATATATTATGATTATTCGGTCAAGGTGAACGGTCATTGTCTGTAAATTAATGTAAGTAAAATTCAAAATTAAATTTGTATGTAGTAGTATTTGCAAAAATTCTTAGGATAAAAAAAATCAAATGCTATTCGAAGATAAAATAATGTTTGATACATGAAGAATTTTTCAGTCACATTTTAATATGTTTATATTATATGTAACATTATATATATTATATGAAATGGAGTGAGTGTATCTAGCTATAAATAGGTAATCTAATATAATAATTGATAAATTTTAATTAATCGAATTGCATTGCTTTTATTTATTTCTACACAAAAAAATAACATGTATTACTATAAGAAGCAATATTTTTTTTTTTGATAATGCGATAAGAAGTATTATGAATAAATATTATCTATCGTATTTCAGTTATGAAAAAATTAAAGATATTATTTTATTTCTAAAGTATAAGAAAACCCAGAAAGTATACAAAAACGAGTTGAGATTTTGGTTTTAGAGAATATGTGTAAATAACGTTTAACTTTGTATCATCTTTTGGCGGTCGTGGTCGTATTACATTTTCCATTCTATTTATAAATTGTATATGTGAGAATGAATCACAGAGCTTTTATTCATTAGCGACTGCGTATTATAGAGTATATACCTGTTTTTTTTAATTTTAGATATATGTATATGCTACAAAATTGTGAAATCATTTCAAAAAAAGTTGATTTTTTTTTAATGCAATGTAAAGGGAATGTAATATGAAATAATTGATCAATACTGGATTAATGCATGAATCATTACCCCTTTTTGTCAATTTAATTTTGGGAAAAAGAGTTTGAGAGAGCTTTTCATAAATTTTGGAGTGTATGAAGTGTGTTTTGTGTGAGTTGGTGAGAGCGGATGTGCATATTTATGTGCGTGTGTGTGTGTGTGTGTGTGTGTGTGTGTGTGTGTGTGTGTGTGTGTGTGTGTGTGTGTGTGTGTGTGTGTGTGTGTGTGTGTGTGTGTGTGTGTGTGTGTGTGTGTGTGTGTGTGTATGGCGTTAACTGTACTTGTAACTGTGTGCGAGCGAGATAGCAACAAAATGTGCGAGCGAGATGGATGAAAAGTACTTTTGGACCCCATATAAAAACACATGTAAAATTGAGCCAGAACTCCCATAGCTACTCTACTCATGGCAAAGAAGTCCAAAAAATGACCGATGCAAAAAATGTTCAAAAATGCAAAAATGAACGATGCGGCATAGCAAAGAGGTCAAAAATGGCCAAAAATGCAAAAAAAGAACAATGTGGCATCGCAAAGAAGTCCAAAAAATGACTGTTGTCAAAAATGGCCAAAAATGCAACAAAAAGAACGATACGGCATGGCAAAGAAGTCCAAAAATGACCGATGCCAAAAATGCAATAAAGGAACGATGCCAAAACGATGCGACTGAAATGGCAAAATGGCCAAAACGATGCGACTGTCAAATAAGTCCAACAAATAACCGATGCCAAAAATTGCCAAAAATCCAAAAATTGAACGATGCGGCATGCAAAGAAGTCCAACAAATGACCGATGCCAAAAATGGCCAAAAATGCAAAAAAAGAACGCTGCGGCATGGCAAAGAAGTCCAAAAAATGACCGATGCCAAAACTGGCCAAAATGCAAAAAAAGAACAATGAGGCATGGCAAAGAAGTCCAAAAATTGACCGATGCCAAAGATGGCAAAAAATGCAAAAAAAGAACGATGCGGCATGGCAAAGAAGTCCAAAAAATGACCAATGCCAAAAATGGCCAAAAATGCAAAAAAAGAACAACGCGGAATGCAAAGATGTCCAAAAAATGACCAATGCCAAAAATGGCCAAAAATGGACAAAATGCAAAAAAGGAACGATGCGGTATGGCAAAGAAGTCCAAAACATGACCGATGCCAAAAATGGCCAAAATGCAAAAAAAGAACGATGCGGAATAGCAAAGAAGCCCAAAAAATTACCGATGCCCAAACTTGCCAAAAATAGACAATATGCAAAAAAGGAACGATGCGGTATGGCAAAGAAATCCAAAAACTGACCGTTGCCAAAAATGGCCAAAACTGCAAAAAAGGAACGATGCGGCTGTCAAATAAGTCCAACAAATAACCGATGCCAAAAATTGCCAAAAATCCAAAAATTGAACGATGCGGCATGCAAAGAAGTCCAAGAAATGACCGATGCCAAAAATGGCCAAAAATGCAAAAAAAGAACAATGCGGCATGGCAAAGAAGTCCAAAAAATGAACGATGCCAAAAATGGCCAAAAATGCAAAAAAAGAACGATGCGGCATGGCAAAGAAGTCTAAAAAATGACCGATGCCAAAAATGGCCAAAAATGCAAAAAAAGGACAACGCGGAATGCAAAGAAGTCCAAAAAATTACCGATGCCAAAAATGGCCATATATGGACAAAATGCAAAAAAGGAACGATGCGGCATGGCAAAGAAGTCTAAAAAATGACCGATGCCAAAAATGGCCAAAAATGCAAAAAAAGAACGATGCGGCATGGCAAAGAAGTCCAAAAAATGACCGATGCCAAAAATGGCCAAAATGCAAAGAAAGAACGATGCGGAATAGCAAAGAAGTCCAAAAAATTACCGATGCCCAAAATTGCCAAAAATGTACGAAAAGAACGATGCGGCATGGCAGAAGTCCAAAAAATGACCGATGCCAAAAAGGGATAAAAATGCAAAAAAAGAACGATGCGGCATGCAAAGAAGTCCAAAAATGACCGATGCCAGAAATGACCAAAAATGCAAAAAAGAACGATGCTGCATGCAAAGAAGTCCAAAAACTTACCGTTGCCAAAAATGGCCAAAACTGCAAAAAAAGAACGATGCGGCATGGCAAAGAAGTCCAAAAACTGACCGTTGCCAAAGATGGCCAAAACTGCAAAAAAAGAACGATTCGGCATGGCCAAGAACTGCAACAAATAACCGATGCCAAAAATGGCCAAAAATCCAAAAAAAGAACGATACCACATGGCAAAGAAGTGAGAAAATTGCGAAAAATGAAAAAAAAAGAACGATGCGGCATGGCAAAGAAGTCCAAAAATGGCCAAAATGCAAAAAAAGAACGATGCGGCATGGCAAAGAAGTCCACAAAATTACTGATGCCAAAAATGGTCAAAAATGCAAAAAAAGAACGCTGCGGCATGGCAAAGGAGTCCAAAAAATGACCGTTGCCAAAAATGGCCAAAAATGCAAAAAAAGGACGCTGCGGCATGGCAAAGAAGTCCAAAAAATGACCGATGCCAAAAATGGCCAAAATGCAAAAAAAGAACAATGCGGCATGGCAAAGAAGTCCAAAAAATGACCGATGCCAAAAATGCAAAAAAAGAACGATGCGGCATGGCAAAGAACTCCAAAAAATGACCGATGCCAAAAATGGCCAAAAATGCAAAAAATGCAAAAAAGGAACGATGCGTCATGGCAAAGAAGTCCAAAAAATGACCGATGCCAAAAAAGGCCAAAATGCAAAAAAAGAACGATGTGGCATACAAAGAAGTCCAAAAAATGACCGATGCCAAAAATGACCAAAATGCAAAAAAAGAACGATGCGGAATAGCAAGGAAGTCCAAAAAATTACCGATGCCCAAAAATGCCAAAAATGCACGAAAAGAACAATGCGGCATGGCAAAGAAGTCCAAAAAATGACCGTTGCCAAAAATGGCCAAAAATGCAAAAAAAGAACGATGCGGCATCAAAGAAGTCCAAAAAATGACCGATGCCAAATGACCGATTCCAAAAATGGCCAAAAATGCAAAAAAGAACGATGCTGCATGCAAAGAAGTCCAAAAACTGACCGTTGCCAAAAATGGCCAAAACTGCAAAAAAAGAACGATGCGGCATGGCAAAGAAGTCCAAAAACTGACCGTTGCCAAAGATGGCCAAAACTTCAAAAAAAGAACGATGCGGAATGGCAAAGAACTGCAACAAATAACCGATGCCAAAAATCCAAAAAAAGAACGATACGACATGGCAAAAAAGTAAAAAAATATTCAAAAATGCAAAAAAGAACGATACGGCATAGCAAAGAGGTCAAAAATGGCCAAAAATGCAAAAAAAGAACAATGTGGCATGGCAAAGTAGTCCAAAAAATGACCGTTGTCAAAAATGGCAAAAAATGCAACAAAAAGAACGATACGGCAAGGCAAAGAAGTCCAAAAATGACCGATGCCAAAAATGCAAAAAAGGTACGATGCGGCATGGCAAAGGAGTCCAAAAAATTACCGATGACAAAAATGGTCAAAACGATGCGACTGTCAAATAAGTCCAACAAATGACCGATGCCAAAAATTGCCAAAAATGCAAAAAAAGAACGATGCGGTATGGCAAAGAAATCCAAAAACTGACCGTTGCCAAAAATGGCCAAAACTGCAAAAAAGGAACGATGCGGCATGGCAGAGAAGCCCAAAAACTGACCGTTGCCAAAAATTACCAAAACTGCAAAAAAAGAATGATGCGGCACGGCAAAGAAGTGCATCAAATAACCGATGCCAAAAATGGCCAAAAATGCAAAACAGGAACGATGTGGCTGCCAAATAAGTCAAACAAATGACCGATGCCAAAAATTGCCAAAAATGCAAAAACAAAACGATGCGGCTGTCAAATAAGTCCAACAAATGACCGATGTCAAAAATTGCCAAAAATGCAAAAAAAGAACGATGCGGCATAGCAAAGAAGTCCAAAAAATGACCGATGCAAAAAATTGCAAAAAATGTTCAAAAATGCAAAAACCGGACGATGCGACATGGCAAAGAAGGCAAAAATGGCCAAAAATGCAAAGAAAAGAACGATGTGGCAGTCTACTAAATGATAATAATGATGACATTAATAAATATTAATTTACTTCTCTAGAATAGAGAGTTCTAAGAACTGCAAAAACATATGATTGAATAATAGCAACAGCTGGTTCTAATATATTCAAAACTTTGAACTGTTTGGACGTGTTTTAACTTCGCTCCACAATTTTAATTTCATAATTTTTTTTTTTTTTTTAACAAAAATAATTTTTAAACAATTGCATAAAATCAATTAATCATCAATTTTATTAACCTAATTAATTTTAATAAGTGCGATATTAATTGAACATAAAAAAAATTATTTTTCCTAAAGTGCATTAACTTTTATATACAATAAATAACTAAATTATCAAATTACAAATTCCAAAAAGTGCATTTACCTAATTTGTTTTTTATTTATTGTCTACTGTTTGTTCAATAGTAATAAAATGCGATATATAAATTTAATAAAATATATTTCGTCACCTGTTTTTTTTTTACTTTATATCTTTGAATATATTATATCTCTATAATATATAATATAATATCATATATAAAATTATATTATATTTGTGTAACACTTTTATTGCAAGTTCTTTTTGGTCCAGTGTTAATATCTCTACAGCCCTGAAAATGTACAAATGTAATAGTAATAATTGCTGTATTGAAATAAATGACACTAATAACGAAAAAAGTGACTTATTAGCATGTAATGGTATTTGCAATAACTTTTTCCATCCACAATGTGTCGGTATTTCACGCGTAGCAAAAAAATATCTGAAGGAATATAATCGTACATTCCTATACTTTTTGTAATGAATGCAAATCAATAAATCTTTCTCATGTCATGCTTGCTATTAAATCAACAATGACTTATTGAAATAAGTAACTGATTCACTCGATGCAATATAAATCAGTATGCGCAAAAATGATAATGAATGTTCAAAAGCGGATGATAATATTAATATGTTATTGCAGCCAAAAATGGCCAAAATGCAAAAAAAGAACGATGCGGAATAGCAAGGAAGTCCAAAAAATTACCGATGCCCAAAAATGCCAAAAATGCACGAAAAGAACAATGCGGCATGGCAAAGAAGTCCAAAAAATTACCGTTGCCAAAAATGGCCAAAAATGCAAAAAAAGAACGATGCGGCATCAAAGAAGTCCAAAAAATGACCGATGCCAAATGACCGATTCCAAAAATGGCCAAAAATGCAAAAAAGAACGATGCTGCATGCAAAGAAGTCCAAAAACTGACCGTTGCCAAAAATGGCCAAAACTGCAAAAAAAGAACGATGCGGCATGGCAAAGAAGTCCAAAAACTGACCGTTGCCAAAGATGGCCAAAACTTCAAAAAAAGAACGATGCGGAATGGCAAACAACTGCAACAAATAACCGATGCCAAAAATCCAAAAAAAGAACGATACGACATGGCAAAAAAGTAAAAAAATATTCAAAAATGCAAAAAAGAACGATACGGCATAGCAAAGAGGTCAAAAATGGCCAAAAATGCAAAAAAAGAACAATGTGGCATGGCAAAGAAGTCCAAAAAATGACCTTTGTCAAAAATGGCAAAAAATGCAACAAAAATAACGATACGGCAAGGCAAAGAAGTCCAAAAATGACCGATGCCAAAAATGCAAAAAAGGTACGATGCGGCATGGCAAAGGAGTCCAAAAAATTACCGATGACAAAAATGGTCAAAACGATGCGACTGTCAAATAAGTCCAACAAATGACCGATGCCAAAAATTGCCAAAAATGCAAAAAAAGAACGATGCGGTATGGCAAAGAAATCCAAAAACTGACCGTTGCCAAAAATGGCCAAAACTGCAAAAAAGGAACGATGCGGCATGGCAGAGAAGCCCAAAAACTGACCGTTGCCAAAAATTACCAAAACTGCAAAAAAAGAATGATGCGGCACGGCAAAGAAGTGCATCAAATAACCGATGCCAAAAATGGCCAAAAATGCAAAACAGGAACGATGTGGCTGCCAAATAAGTCAAACAAATGACCGATGCCAAAAATTGCCAAAAATGCAAAAACAAAACGATGCGGCTGTCAAATAAGTCCAACAAATGACCGATGTCAAAAATTGCCAAAAATGCAAAAAAAGAACAATGCGGCATAGCAAAGAAGTCCAAAAAATGACCGATGCAAAAAATTGCAAAAAATGTTCAAAAACGCAAAAACCGGACGATGCGACATGGCAAAGAAGGCAAAAATGGCCAAAAATGCAAAGAAAAGAACGATGTGGCAGTCTACTAAATGATAATAATGATGACATTAATAAATATTAATTTACTTCTCTAGAATAGAGAGTTCTAAGAACTGCAAAAACATATGATTGAATAATAGCAACAGCTGGTTCTAATATATTCAAAACTTTGAACTGTTTGGACGTGTTTTAACTTCGCTCCACAATTTTAATTTCATAATTTTTTTTTTTTTAACAAAAATAATTTTTAAACAATTGCATAAAATCAATTAATCATCAATTTTATTAACCTAATTAATTTTAATAAGTGCGATATTAATTGAACATAAAAAAAATTATTTTTCCTAAAGTGCATTAACTTTTATATACAATAAATAACTAAATTATCAAATTACAAATTCCAAAAAGTGCATTTACCTAATTTGTTTTTTATTTATTGTCTACTGTTTGTTCAATAGTAATTAAATGCGATATATAAATTTAATAAAATATATTTCGTCACCTGTTTTTTTTTTACTTTATATCTTTGAATATATTATATCTCTATAATATATAATATAATATCATATATAAAATTATATTATATTTGTGTAACACTTTTATTGCAAGTTCTTTTTGGTCCAGTGTTAATATCTCTACAGCCCTGAAAATGTACAAATGTAATAGTAATAATTGCTGTATTGAAATAAATGACACTAATAACGAAAAAAGTGACTTATTAGCATGTAATGGTATTTGCAATAACTTTTTCCATCCACAATGTGTCGGTATTTCACGCGTAGCAAAAAAATATCTGAAGGAATATAATCGTACATTCCTATACTTTTGTAATGAATGCAAATCAATAAATCTTTCTCATGTCATGCTTGCTATTAAATCAACAATGACTTATTGAAATAAGTAACTGATTCACTCGATGCAATATAAATCAGTATGCGCAAAAATGATAATGAATGTTCAAAAGCGGATGATAATATTAATATGTTATTGCAGCATGTTGACGAATTAAACTGTAATGTACATAAAATTGGTAATAATATAAATCTCATACTGATAATCTTATTGTATTTTCCAATAAAATTGATAAACTTTATGTGAGTTTAGATACGTTTAAAGAAATGGAAAGCAGAATTAGAGATTTCTTGGCTGAAAAACTAAACTTTTAATTTAATAACTTATTATCAGCAATAAAAAAACTAAAAACGTCATCTGACAGTTATGCTCTTAAATTTCAATCTATATTTGATAAAAATGAATCTCTGAATTTAGAGTTTTCAAATAAGATTCAAAATGTACTACTTGAATTAAATAGTCCACATGAACTTAATACAAAATTATCCAATTATGGTAATGAACTTGCTGCTATGAGATTAATTTTTAGTGATGTAATTGATGAATTGAAAATTATTAACAAAAATCAAATTAGTGATCTCTTACCTAAGACACTGCCAGATTTAAGTATTAACTGTGCATCGTTACTGAGGAGATCAATACTATTGAAAATATTGAAAATGTCATAAATAATGACGACGTTAATGGTACTAACATTAAGGACATAATTAATGAACATATTGATAATGAAAATGAAGCAAACACTAACAATAATAAAAATAATAAAAATAAGATTAATAATAATAATAACAATAATAGTAATAGTTATAAAAATACAATAAAAAAATTAATAAAAATAATAATAATAACAATAATAATAATAATAATAATAATAATAATAATAATAATAATGAAATGGTCAAGCTTTGTGCCCTACATGTTCGAATATCGCCGGCTAATTATGATGCATCTTGCTTAAAAAAACTTTATAGTAACCACTTTCGGAGTGTCGGATGAAATTGTTTGTAAATGCGTTACACCTCGATACCTGAAAGAAGCTAAGAAGAAATTTTCCAGCTTTAAGGTTGATGTTCCAGTTCATACGATTGTAACATTACTTGATGGAGATAGTATATGGCGTAATATTAATGCTTCAGCTACAATTTGGTCTAAGAAGAGTATTAAAAATACTTATAGAAATAAGTCATCTACCAACATTAGCAAACCCTTATCTAAAAGTAACGAAACTGCAACTTATTTCCTGAAAGGTGTTCCAAAGGACGCAGATGATTCATGGCTAAAAGCTTATTTCAGTAACCAGTTCGGCATATCTAATCTTAACTGTCAAAAAACTACTCCAAATAAGTAAAAAAATAGTAGATCATCTTATTGCTGCTTTAAGATTGAATTTCCAAAGAAATACGAATGGTTTTTTTTCTCATCTAGGTAGGTAGAACTCAATCAGTAAAATTTCAAGGACTTATTTCTAAGGAAATATCCGTTTCCTCTGGTGTACCGCAGGGTAGCCACTTAGGTCCTCTTTTATTTAACATTTTAATTCATGATTTATCTACTCACTTACATGACATTTCTCACTCTTTATATGCGGATGACCTTAAAATCTATCACAAAATTTCCAACTCGTCGGACATACAATTTCTAGAATCTAAACTTAGAGTTCTTGAGAGCTGGAGCTCTATCAATAAAATTGACCTTAATGTCAACAAATGCCATATTATTAGCTTTTCCAGAAAGAAATCACCTCTTCTTCATAAATATAAGCTAAATGGCACTGAACTGAGCCGAGTAAGTCAAATTAATGACTTAGGCATTCTTTTAGACCACAAACTCAGCTTTAATCTTCATTATGATAAAATTATATCTAAAGCAAATAAAATGCTTGGTTTTATCAAAAGAAGATCCAAGGAGTTCAAAAACGTATGCGTAACTAAATCTCTTTACTGCGATCTTGTACGACCAATTCTGGAATATGCATGTCCTGTGTGGCTACCATATTATCATACTCATATTATTAGAATTGAGTCAATTCAAAAAAAATTTCTTCTCTTTCCTTTACGAGACCTGTATGATCCTCTCGACTATACAAACTTACCTACCTACTCAATAAGACTCAAAATACTAGGCTTAATTTCTCTTTCATCCAGAAGGGACATTCTTACTTCCTGCTTTACTCTAGATATCTTAAACAAAAAAATTGACGTTTCTTCTATAACGGATAGAATAATTTTTAACAATGACGTAAGACAGACTAGACACACGTCGTTACTAAAAGTTCCTGTTCATCGAACTGAATACGGCAAAAATGAACCTATTAGCAGATGTTGTAGCATATTTAATAAATATAGTATGCATTTTACGCAGGGTATATCCAAAGCTGCATTCAAAAACTGCCTTTGCAGAACCCTCAGTTAAAAATATAGTCCACACTATCCTAACCAAACATTGTCTTCTTTTATTCCTTATCCCATCAAATATTCTATGTTATTACATATATACATATAGTTTTACACATATTGTTAATTTCATTATTTATTTTGTAATTTTACATATAGTTATAATGTAATACTTAAGTAAAATAATATTAAATAACAATGTTAAACCTTTTTTCTTATATCTCAGTTTTGAGCTTTGACGAAACGTATTTATAAATTTAATTTATACATATATTGCTAATTTCTTTATACATATTAAGTTTGTATAGGTAAATTTCATTCTAGTCTAATTATTGTAATTATTGTATTTAATGTATATTTTTTGTAATAGTACCTTGTTTGGTAAATAAATAAATAAATAAATAATACTAATAAAAAATGACCGATGCCAAAAATGGCAAAAAATTGGCAAATATGCAATAAAAGAACGATGCGACAAGGCAAAGAAGTCCAAAAAATTACCGATGCCAAAATGGCCAAAAATGCAAAAAAAGAAACATGGGCATGGCAAAGAAGTCCAAAAAATGACCGATGCCAAAAATGGCCAAAAATGCAAAAAAGGAACGATGCGGCATGGCAAAGAAGTCCAAAAAATGACCGATGCGAAAAATGGCCAAAATGCAAAAAAAGAACGATGTGGCATACACAGAAGTACAAAAAATGGCCGATGCCAAAAATGCCAAAATGCAAAAAAAGAACGATGCGGAATAGCAAAGAAGTCCAAAAAATTACCGATGCCCAAAATTGCCAAAAATGTACGAAAAGAACGATGCGGCATGGCAAAGAAGTCCAAAAAATGACCGATGACAAAAATGGCCAAAAATGCAAAAAAAGAACGATGCGGCATGCAAAGAAGTCCAAAAAATGACCGATGCCAAAAATGGCCAAAAATGCAAAAAAGAACGATGCTGCATGCAAAGAAGTCCAAAAAATGACTGATGCCAAAAATGGCCAAAAATGCTAAAAAGGAACGATGCGGCATGGCAAAGAAGTCCAAAAAATGCCTGATGCCAAAAATGGCCAAAATGCAAAAAAAGAACGATGTGGCATACAAAGAAGTACAAAAAATGACCGATGCCAAAAATGCAAAAAAGGAACGATGCGGCATGGCAAAGAAGTCCAAAAAATGACCGATGCCAAAAATGGCCAAAATGCAAAAAAAGAACGATGTGGCATACAAAGAAGTACAAAAAATGACCGATGCCAAAAATGGCCAAAATGCAAAAAAAGAACGATGCGGAATAGCAAAGAAGTCCAAAAAATTACCGATGCCCAAAATTGCGAAAAATGTACGAAAAGAACGATGCGGCATGGCAAAGAAGTCCAAAAAATGACCGATGCCAAAAATGGCCAAAAATGCAAAAAAGAACTATGCTGCATGCAAAGAAGTCCAAAAACTGACCGTTGCCAAAAATCGCCAAAACTGCAAAAAAAGAACGATGCGGCATGGCAAAGAAGTCCAAAAACTGACCGTTGCCAAAGATGGCCAAAACTGCAAAAAAAGAACGATTCGGCATGGCCAAAAACTGCAACAAATAACCGATGCCAAAAATGGCCAAAAATCCAAAAAAAGAACGATACCACATGGCAAAGAAGTAAAAAAATTGCGAAAAATGCAAAAAAAGAACGATGCGGCATGGCAAAGAAGTCCGAAAATGGCCAAAATGCAAAAAAAGAACGATGCGGCATGGCAAAGAAGTCCAAAAAATGACCGATGCCAAAAATGGCCAAAATGCAAAAAAAGAACAATGCGGCATGGCAAAGAAGTCCAAAAAATGACCGATGCCAAAAATGGCCAAAAATGCAAAAAAAGAACGATGCGGCATGGCAAAGAAGTCCAAAAAATGACCGATGCCAAAAATGCAAAAAAAGAACAATGCGGAATGCAAAGAAGTCCAACAAATGACCGATGCCAAAAATGGCCAAAAATGGACAAAATGCAAAAAAGGAACGATGCGGCATGGCAAAGAAGTCCAAAAAATGACCGATGCCAAAAAAGGCCAAAATGCAAAAAAAGAACGATGTGGCATACAAAGAAGTCCAAAAAATGACCGATGACAAAAATGGCCAAAATGCAAAAAAAGAACGATGCGGCATGGTAAAGAAGTCCAAAAAATGACTGATGCCAAAAATGTACAAAAATGCAAAAAAAGAAAGATGCGGAATGCAAAGAAGTCCAAAAAATGACCAATGCCAAAAATGGCCAAAAATGCAAAAAAAGAACGCTGCGGCATGTCAAAGAAGTCCAAAAAATGACCGATGCCAAAAATGGCCAAAATGCAAAAAAAGAACAATGCGGCATGGCAAAGAAGTCCAAATAATGACCGATGCCAAAAATGGCCAAAAATGCAAAAAAGAACGATGCGGCATGGCAAAGAAGTCCAAAAAATGACCGATGCCAAAAATGGCCAAAAATGCAAAAAAAAAGAACGATGCGGCATGGCAAAGAATTCCAAAATATGACCGATGCCAAAAATGCAAAAAAAGAACAATGCGGAATGCAAAGAAGTCCAACAAATGACCGATGCCAAAAATGGCCAAAAACGGACAAAATGCAAAAAAAGAACAATGCGGCATGGCAAAGAAGTCCAAAAAATGACCGATGCCAAAAATGGCCAAAAATGCAAAAAAGAACAATGCGGCATGGCAAAGAAGTCCAAAAAATGACCGATGCCAAAAATGGCCAAAAATGCAAAAAAAGGACGATGCGGCATGGCAAAGAAGTCCAAAAAATGACCGATGCCAAAAATGCAAAAAAAGAACAATGCGGAATGCAAAGAAGTCCAACAAATGACCGATGCCAAAAATGGCCAAAAATGGACAAAATGCAAAAAAGGAACGATGCGGCATGGCAAAGAAGTCCAAAAAATGACCGATGCCAAAAAAGGCCAAAATGCGAAACAAGAACGATGTGGCATACAAAGAAGTCCAAAAAATGACCGATGCCAAAAATGGCCAAAATGCAAAAAAAGAACGCTGCGGCATGGCTAAGGAGTCCAAAAAATGACCGATGCCAAAAATGGCCAAAAATGCAAAAAAAGAACGCTGCGGCATGGCAAAGAAGTCCAAAAAATGACCGATGCCAAAAATGGCCAAAATGCAAAAAAAGAACAATGCGGCATGGCAAAGAAGTCCAAAAAATGACCGATGCCAAAAATGGCCAAAAATGCAAAAAAAGAACAATGCGGCATGGCAAAGAAGTCCAAAAAAAGACCGATGCCAAAAATGCAAAAAAAGAACAATGCGGAATGCAAAGAAGTCCAACAAATGACCGATGCCAAAAATGGCCAAAAATGGACAAAATGCAAAAACGGAACGATGCGGCATGGCAAAGAAGTCCAAAAAATGACCGATGCCAAAAAAGGCCAAAATGCAAAAAAAGAACGATGTGGCATACAAAGAAGTCCAAAAAATGACCGATGCCAAAAATGGCCAAAATGCAAAAAAAGAACGATGCGGCATGGCAAAGAAGTCCAAAAAATGACTGATGCCAAAAATGGACAAAAATGCAAAAAAAGAAAGATGCGGAATGCAAAGAAGTCCAAAAAATGACCAATGCCAAAAATGGCCAAAAATGCAAAAAAGAACGATGTGGCATACAAAGAAGTCCAAAAAATGACCGATGCCAAAAATGGCCAAAATGCAAAAAAAGGACGATGCGGCATGGCAAAGAAGTCCAAAAAAAGCTGCCAATTTGGAAGAGTGCTTCATATACCCTTTTGATCTACCTAGGATTTAGTGAAGACGAAGAATTAAATAAAAATTATGATTTTTACAAAACTCCCAATGATGTACAATTTAAAATTACAATCAAGTTTTTATAAATAAGTACTCGAATTTGTAATACTATATTTGTACTAAATACTCGAAATGTAATATACATATGTTTTTATTCTATAAATTTCAAAATTTTTGCCCCTGTAAAATGAAGAGGGTTGAAGGTACGTGTCTCAATTTTGTATACAAGGTGTAAGTGTGTATTTTTAAGAAAATGATTTCTCATTTTTTCAATCCAGTCCCCCGCCGAGGTGTTGCAGCCTGTTTAATAGATTTATCCCCTCACCCATATGAAAAGGGAAACGGGTGAAAATTTTGAATGATTTCGAAGGACACCAACCTATTATACCTAACTTACAAGATATAGGACCCTATCTGAAATGCGGCTTATTTTATAGGCATTTTAATTTCTAAATATTCAATTTTCATAAACTATATAATAAATTTTGAAATGTAACATTTCTAAGTGATGTAGCTTAGAGGGGGTTGCAGGTAGGGAAATAAATTTTTGGCACACGTTGTAAGATAGTATTTTTAAGAAAATAATTTCTCATTTTTTCAATCCAGTCTCCCGCTGAGGTGCTGCAGCCTCTTTTATAAAATTACCCCCTCACCCATAATAAAAGGGAAAGGGGTAAATTTTTTGAATGGTTTCGAAAGATACCAATCTATTATACCAAACCTACAAGATATAAGACCCTATCTGAAATGCGGCTTATTTTATAGTCATTTTAAATACCAAAAATTCAATTTTAGTAGTCCCATAAAAATTCTTTCACCTGTAAAATCCAGGGGGGTAAACGGCATGGCCAAAACTGCAACAAATAACCGGTGCCAAAAATGGCCAAAAATCCAAAAAAAGAACGATGCGGCTGTCAAATAAGTCCAACAAATAACCGATGCCAAAAATTGCCAAAAATCCAAAAATTGAACGATGCGGCATGCAAAGAAGTCCAAAGAATGATCGATGCCAAAAATGGCAAAAAATTCAAAAAAATAACTATGCTGCATTAAAAGAAGTCCAAAAACTGTCCGTTGCCAAAAATGGCCAAAAATGCAAAAAAACAACGATGCGGCTTGGCAAAGAAGTCCAAAAATGGCCAGTAATGCCAAAAAAAGAACGATGCGGCATGGCAAAGAAGTCCAAAAATGAGCGATGCCAAAAATGCAAAAAAACGATGCGGCATGGAAAAGGAGGCCAAAAAATTACCGTTGCCAAAAATGGCCAAAAATGCAAAAAAAAGAACGATGCGGCATGGCAAAGAAGTAATGCCATGCGACATGGCAAAGAAGTCCAAAAATGGCCAGTAATGCCAAAAAAAGAACGATGCGGCATGGCAAAGAAGTCCAAAAATGACTGATGCCAAAAATGCAAAAAAAAGAACAATGCGGCATGGAAAAGGAGCCCAAAAAATTACCGTTGCCAAAAATGGCCAAAAATGCAAAAAAAAACCATGCGGCATGGCAAAGAAGTCCAAAAATGGCCAAAAATGCAACAGGACGATCCGGAATGGCAAAGAAGTCCAAAAAATGACCGTTGCCAAAAATGGCTATAAATGCAAAAAAAGAACGATGCGGCATAGCAAATAAGTCCAAAAAATCACCGATGCAAAAAATGGCAAAAAAATTTCAAAAATGCCAAAAAGAAAGATGCGACATGGCAAAGAAGTCTAAAGATGGGCAGAAATGCAAAAAAAGAACGATGCGGCATCCAAAAATGGTCCAAAGAAGTCCAAAAATGGCCAAAAATGCAACAGAACGATCCGAAATGGCAAAGAAGTCCAAAAAATGACCTTTGCCAAAAATGGCTATAAATGCAAAAAAAGAACGATGCGGCATAGCAAAGAAGTGCAAAAAATGGCTAAAAATGTTCAAAAATGCCAAAAAGAAAGATGCGACAAGGGAAAGAAGTCTAAAGATGGGCAGAAATGCAAAAAAAAGAACGATGCGGCATGGCAAAGAAGTCCAAAAAATGACCGTTGCCAAAAATGGCCAAAGATGCAAAAAAAGAACGATGCGACATGGCAAAGAAGTCCAAAAAATTACCGATGCAAAAAATGGCAACAAAATGTTCAAAAATGCAAAAAAGAACGATGCGACATGGCAAAGAAGTCCAAAAATGGACAAAAATGAAAAAAAAAAACGATGCGGTATGGCAAAGAAATCCAAAAATGACCGATGCCAAAAATGCAAAAAGAACGTTGCGACATGGCAAAGAAGTCCATAAATGGCCACAAATGCAAAAAAAAAGAACGATGCGTCATGGCAAAGAAGTCCAAAAAATGACCGATGGCAAAAATTCCCACAAATGCAAAAAAAACGATGCGGCATGGCAAAAAAGTCAAAAAAATTACCGATGCCAAAAATTACCAGAAATGTAAAAAAAAGAACGATGCGGCATGGCAAAGAAGTTCAAAAAATGACCGATACAAAAAAAGGCCAACAATGCAAAAAAAGAACGATGCGGCATGGCAATGAAGTCCAAAAAAGGCCGATGCCAAAAATGGCCAAAAAAGGAAAAAAAACGATGCGGCATGGCAAAGAGGTCCAAAAAAATTACCGATGTCAAAAATGGCCAGAAATGTAAAAAAAAGAACGATGCGGCATGGCAAAGACGTCCAAAAATGACCGATGCCAAAAATGGGCAACAATGCAAAAAACGAACGATGCGGCATGGCAAAGAAGTCCAAAAAATGACCGATGCAAGAAATGGCAAAAAATTTTCAAAAATGCAAAAAAGAACGATGCGACATGGCACAGAAGTCCAAAAATTGCCAAAATTGCAAAACAAAAACGATGCGGCATGGAAAGAAGTCCAAAAATGACCGATGCCAAAAATGCCAAAAAAGAACGATGCGGCATGGCACAGAATTCCAAAAAATGACCAATGCCAAAAATGAAAAAAATTACGATGCGGCATGGCAAAGAAGTCCAAAAAATGACCGATGCCAAGAAATGCCAAAAATGCAAAAAAAATACGATGTGGCATGGCAGAAAAGTCCAAAAAATGACCGATGCCAAAAATGGCCAAAAATGCAAACAAAAAGAACGCTGCGGCATGGGAACGGAGTCCAGAAAATGACCGATGCCAAAAATGGCCCAAAATGCAAAAAAAGAACGATGCGGCTGTCAAATAAGTCCAACAAATAACCGATTCCAAAAATGGCCAAAAATGCAAAAAAGAACGATTCGGTATGGCAAAGAAGTCCAAAAAATTACCTATGCCAAAAATGGCAAAAAATTGCCAAAAATGCAAAAAAAAGGACAATGCGGCATGGCAAGGAAGTCCAAAAAGGCCAAGGCCAAAAATGGCCAAAAATGCAAAAAAAAACTGCGGCATGGCAAAGAAGTCCAAAAAATGAACGATGTCAAAAATGGCCAGAAATGTAAAAAAAAGAACGATGCGGCATGGCAAAGACGTCCAAAAAATGACCGATGCCAAAAATGGCCAAAACGATGCGACTGTCAAATAAGTCCAACAAATGACCGATGCCAAAAATGGCCAAAAATGCAAAACAAGAACATTGCGGCATGGCAAAGAAATCCAAAAGTGACCGATGCCAACAATGAGCAAAACGATGCGACTGTCAAATAAGTCCAACAAATCACTGATGCCAAAAATGGCCAAAAAAACGAAAAAAGAACGATGCGGCATGGCAATGAAGTCCAAAAAATGACCGATGCCAAAAATTGACAAAAATGGCAAAAAATGGCCAAAAATGCAAAAAAGGACGATGCGGCATGGCAAGTAAGTCCCAAAAAGGCCGATGCCAAAAATGCAAAAAAAGAACGTTGCGACATGGCAAAGAAGTCCATAAATGGCCACAAATGCAAAAAAAAGAAGGATGCGTCATGGCAAATAAGTCCAAAAAATGACCGATGACAAAAATTCCCACAAATGCAAAAAAAACGATGCGGCATGGCAAAAAAGTCAAAAAAATTACCGATGCCAAAAATTACCAGAAATGTAAAAAAAAAGAACGATGCGGCATGGCAAAGAAGTTCAAAAAATGACCGATACAAAAAAAGGCCAACAATGCAAAAAAAGAACGATGCGGCATGGCAATGAAGTCCAAAAAAGGCCAATGCCAAAAATGGCCAAAAAAGCAAAAAAAACGATGCGGCATGGCAAAGAAGTCCAAAAAAATTACCGATATCAAAAATGGCCAGAAATAAAAAATAGAACGATGCGGCATGGCAAAGACGTGCAAAAAATGACCGATGCCAAAAATGGGCAACAATGCAAAAAAAGAACGATGCGGCTGTCAAATAAGTCCAACAAATAACCGATTCCAAAAATGGCCAAAAATGCAAAAAAGAACGATTCGGTATGGCAAAGAAGTCCAAAAAATTACCTATGCCAAAAATGGCAAAAAATTGCCAAAAATGCAAAAAAAAGGACAATGTGGCATGGCAAGGAAGTCCAAAAAGACCAAGGCCAAAAATGGCCAAAAATGCAAAAAAAAACTGCGGCATGGCAAGGAGCCAAACAAATGACCGATGCCACAAATGGCCAAAAATGCAAAACAAGAACATTGCGGCAAGGCAAAGGAGTCTAAAAAATGACCGATGCCAAAAATGGCCAAAACGATGCGACTGTCAAATAAGTCCAACAAATTACCGATGCCAAAAATGGCCAAAAATGCAAAACAAGAACATTGCGGCAAGGCAAAGGAGTCTAAAAAATTACCGATGCCAAAAATGGCCAAAACGATGCGACTTTCAAATAAGTCCAACAAATGACCGATGCCAATAATGCAAAAAAAGAACGATGCGGCATGGCAAAGGAGTCCAAAAAATGACCGATGCCAAAAATGGCCAAAACGATGCGACTTTCAAATAAGTCCAACAAATGACCGATGCCAAAAATGCAAAAAAAGAACGATGCGTTATGGCCAAGAAGTCCAGAAAATGACCGATGCCAAAAATACAAAAAAAGAACGATGCGAAATGGAAAAGAAGTCCAAAAATGGCCAAACATGCAAAAAAGAACGATGCGGCATGCCAAAGAAGTCCAAAAATGGCCAAAAATGGCAAAAAATGTAAAAAAAAACGATGCGGCATTATAAAGAAGTCCAAAAAAATTACCGATGCAAAAAATGTTCAAAAATGCAAAAAAGAACGATGCGACATGGCAAAGAAGTCCAAAAATGGACAAAAATGAAAAAAAAAGAACGATGCGTTATGGCAAAGAAATCCAAAAATAACCGATGCCAAAAATGCAAAAAAAGAACGTTGCGACATGGCAAAGAAGTCCATAAATGGCCACAAATGCAAAAAAAAAGAACGATGCGTCATGGCAAAGAAGTCCAAAAAATGACCGATAACAAAAATTACCACAAATGCAAAAAAAAAGCGATGCGGCATGGCAAAAAAGTCAAAAAAATTACCGATGCCAAAAATTACCAGAAATGTAAAAAAAATAAACGATGCGGCATGGCAAAGAAGTTCAAAAAATGACCGATACAAAAAAAGGCCAACAATGTAAAAAAAGAACGATGCGGCATGGCAATGAAGTCCAAAAAAGGCCGATGCCAAAAATGCCCAAAAAAGCAAAAAAACGATGCGGCATGGCAAAGAAGTTCAAAAAAATTACCGATATCAAAAATGGCCAGAAATGTAAAAAAAAGAACGATGCGGCATGGCAAAGACGTCCAAAAAATGACCGATGCCAAAAATGGGCAACAATGCAAAAAACGAACGATGCGACATGGCAAAGAAGTCCAAAAAATGACCGATGCAAGAAATGGCAAAAAAATTTCAAAAATGCAAAAAAGAACGATGCGACATGGCATAGAAGTCCAAAAATTGCCAAAATTGCAAAACAAAAACGATGCGGCATGCCAAAGAAGTCCAAAAATGGCCAAAAATGGCAAAAAATTTGAAAAAAACGATGCGGCATTATAAAGAAGTCCAAAAAAATTACCGATGCAAAAAATGTTCAAAAATGCAAAAAAGAACGATGCGACATGGCAAAAAAGTCCAAAAATGGACAAAAATGAAAAAAAAGAACGATGCGGTATGGCAAAGAAATCCAAAAATAACCGATGCCAAAAATGCAAAAAAAGAACGTTGCGACATGGCAAAGAAGTCCATAAATGGCCACAAATGCAAAAAAAAGAACGATGCGTCATGGCAAAGAAGTCCAAAAAATGACCGATAACAAAAATTACCACAAATGCAAAAAAAAAGAACGATGCGGCATGGCAAAGAAGTTCAAAAAATGACCGATACAAAAAAAGGCCAACAATGCAAAAAAAGAACGATGCGGCATGGCAATGAAGTCCAAAAAAGGCCGATGCCAAAAATGGCCAAAAAAGCAAAAAAACGATGCGGCATGGCAAAGAAATCCAAAAAAATTACCGATATCAAAAATGGCCAGAAATGTAAAAAAAAGAACGATGCGGCATGGCAAAGACGTCCAAAAAATGACCGATGCCAAAAATGGGCAACAATGCAAAAAAAGAACGATGCGACATGGCAAAGAAGTCCAAAAATGGACAAAAATGAAAAAAAAGAACGATGCGGTATGGCAAAGAAATCCAAAAATAACCGATGCCAAAAATGCAAAAAAAGAACGTTGCGACATGGCAAAGAAGTCCATAAATGGCCACTAATGCAAAAAAAAGAACGATGCGTCATGGCAAAGAAATCCAAAAAATGATTGATAACAAAAATTACCACAAATGCAAAAAAAAACGATGCGGCATGGCAAAAAAGTCAAAAAAATTACCGATGCCAAAAATTACCAGAAATGTAAAAAAAAAGAACGAAGCGGCATGGCAAAGAAGTCCAAAAAATGACCGATGCCAAAAATGGCAAAAATGCAAAAAAAAGAACGTTGCGGCATTACAAAGGAGTCCAAAAAATTACTAATACCAAAAATGGCCAAAAATGCAAAAAAGAAAACGATGCGGCTGTCAAATAAGTTCAACAACTGACCGATGCCAAAAATGACCAAAAATGCAAAATAAGAACGATGCGGTAGTGCAAAGAAGTTCAAAAAATGACCGATGCCAAAAATGGCCAAAAATGCAAAAAAGAACTGCAGCATGGCAAAGAAGTCCAAAACATTACCGATGCCAAAAATGGCCAAAAGTTGCCAAAACTGCAAAACAAGAACGTTGCGGCATGGCAAAGGAGTCCAAAAAATGACCGATGCCAAAAATGGCCAAAAATGCAAAAAAGAAAACGATGCGGCTGTCAAATAATTCCAACAACTGACCGATGCCAAAAATTGCCAAAAATGCAAAATATGAACGATGCGGTATGGCAAAGAAGTTCAAAAAATACCCGATGCTAAAAATGGCCAATAATGCAAAAAAAGAACGATGCGATATGGCAAAGAAGTCCAAAAATGGCCAAAAATGCAAAAAAAGAACGACGTGGCATGGCAAAGAAGGCTAAAAAATGACTGTTGTAAAAAATTGCCAAAAATGCAAAAAACGACCGATGCGGCATGCCAAAGAAGTCCAAAAAATGACCGATGCAAGAAATGCAAAAAAGGAACGATGCGGCATGGCAAAGGAGTCCAAAAAATGACCGATGCCAAAAATGGCCAAAACGATGCGACTTTCAAATAAGTCCAACAAATGACCGATGCCAAAAATGCAAAAAAAGAACGATGCGGCATGGCAAAGGAGTCCAAAAAATGACCGATGCCAAAAATGGCCAAAACGATGCGACTTTCAAATAAGTCCAACAAATGACCGATGCCAAAAATGCAAAAAAAGAACGATGCGTTATGGCCAAGAAGTCCAGAAAATGACCGATGCCAAAAATACAAAAAAAGAACGATGCGAAATGGAAAAGAAGTCCAAAAATGGCCAAACATGCAAAAAAGAACAATGCGGCATGCCAAAGAAGTCCAAAAATGGCCAAAAATGGCAAAAAATGTAAAAAAAAACGATGCGGCATTATAAAGAAGTCCAAAAAAATTACCGATGCAAAAAATGTTCAAAAATGCAAAAAAGAACGATGCGACATGGCAAAGAAGTCCAAAAATGGACAAAAATGAAAAAAAAAGAACGATGCGTTATGGCAAAGAAATCCAAAAATAACCGATGCCAAAAATGCAAAAAAAGAACGTTGCGACATGGCAAAGAAGTCCATAAATGACCACAAATGCAAAAAAAAAGAACGATGCGTCATGGCAAAGAAGTCCAAAAAATGACCGATAACAAAAATTACCACAAATGCAAAAAAAAAGCGATGCGGCATGGCAAAAAAGTCAAAAAAATTACCGATGCCAAAAATTACCAGAAATGTAAAAAAAAAGAACGATGCGGCATGGCAAAGAAGTTCAAAAAATGACCGATACAAAAAAAGGCCAACAATGTAAAAAAAGAACGATGCGGCATGGCAATGAAGTCCAAAAAAGGCCGATGCCAAAAATGCCCAAAAAAGCAAAAAAACGATGCGGCATGGCAAAGAAGTTCAAAAAAATTACCGATATCAAAAATGGCCAGAAATGTAAAAAAAGAACTATGCGGGATGGCAAAGACGTCCAAAAAATGACCGATGCCAAAAATGGGCAACAATGCAAAAAACGAACGATGCGACATGGCAAAGAAGTCCAAAAAATGACCGATGCAAGAAATGGCAAAAAATTTTCAAAAATGCAAAAAAGAACGATGCGACATGTCATAGAAGTCCAAAAATTGCCAAAATTGCAAAACAAAAACGATGCGGCATGCCAAAGAAGTCCAAAAATGGCCAAAAATGGCAAAAAATTTTAAAAAAACGATGCGGCATTATAAAGAAGTCCAAAAAAATTACCGATGCAAAAAATGTTCAAAAATGCAAAAAAGAACGATGCGACATGGCAAAGAAGTCCAAAAATGGACAAAAATGAAAAAAAAGAACGATGCGGTATGGCAAAGAAATCCAAAAATAACCGATGCCAAAAATGCAAAAAAAGAACGTTGCGACATGGCAAAGAAGTCCATAAATGGCCACAAATGCAAAAAAAAAGAACGATGCGTCATGGCAAAGAAATCCAAAAAATGATTGATAACAAAAATTACCACAAATGCAAAAAAAAACGATGCGGCATGGCAAAAAAGTCAAAGAAATTACCGATGCCAAAAATTACCAGAAATGTAAAAAAAAAGAACGAAGCGGCATGGCAAAGAAGTTCAAAAAATGACCGATACAAGAAAAGGCCAACAATGCAAAAAAAAAACGATGCGGCATGACAATGAAGTCCAAAAAAGGCCGATGCCAAAAATGGCCAAAAAACCAAAAAAACGATGCGGCATAGCAAAGAAGTCCAAAAAAATTACCGATATCAAAAATGGCCAGAAATGTAAAAAAAAGAACGATGCGGCATGGCAAAGACGTCCAAAAAACGACCGATGCCAAAAATGGTCAACAATGCAAAAAACGAACGATGCGGCATGGCAAAGAAGTCCAAAAAATGACCGATGCAAGAAATAGCCAAAAATGAAAAAATAGAACGATGCAGCATGGCAAAGAAGTCCAAAAAATTACCGATGCCAAAAATGACCAAATATGCAAAAAAAACGATGCGGCATGGCAAAGAAGTCCAAAAAAATTACCGATATCAAAAATGGCCAGAAATGTAAAAACAAAAACGATGCGGCATGGAAAGAAGTCCAAAAATGACCGATTCCAAAAATGCAAAAAAAGAACGATGCGGCATGGCAATGAAGTCCAAAAAAGGCCGATGCCAAAAATGGCCAAAAAACCAAAAAAACGATGCGGCATAGCAAAGAAGTTCAAAAAAATTACCGATATCAAAAATGGCCAGAAATGTAAAAAAAAGAACGATGCGGCATGGCAAAGACGTCCAAAAAATGACCGATGCCAAAAATGGGCAACAATGCAAAAAACGAACGATGCGACATGGCAAAGAAGTCCAAAAAATGACCGATGCAAGAAATGGCAAAAAAATTTCAAAAATGCAAAAAAGAACGATGCGACATGGCATAGAAGTCCAAAAATTGCCAAAATTGCAAAACAAAAACGATGCGGCATGCCAAAGAAGTCCAAAAATGGCCAAAAATGGCAAAAAATTTGAAAAAAACGATGCGGCATTATAAAGAAGTCCAAAAAAATTACCGATGCAAAAAATGTTCAAAAATGCAAAAAAGAACGATGCGACATGGCAAAGAAGTCCAAAAATGGACAAAAATGAAAAAAAAGAACGATGCGGTATGGCAAAGAAATCCAAAAATAACCGATGCCAAAAATGCAAAAAAAGAATGTTGCGACATGGCAAAGAAGTCCATAAATGGCCACAAATGCAAAAAAAAGAACGATGCGTCATGGCAAAGAAGTCCAAAAAATGACCGATAACAAAAATTACCACAAATGCAAAAAAAAAGAACGATGCGGCATGGCAAAGAAGTTCAAAAAATGACCGATACAAAAAAAGGCCAACAATGCAAAAAAAGAACGATGCGGCATGGCAATGAAGTCCAAAAAAGGCCGATGCCAAAAATGGCCAAAAAAGCAAAAAAACGATGCGGCATGGCAAAGAAATCCAAAAAAATTACCGATATCAAAAATGGCCAGAAATGTAAAAAAAAGAACGATGCGGCATGGCAAAGACGTCCAAAAAATGACCGATGCCAAAAATGGGCAACAATGCAAAAAAAGAAGGATGCGACATGGCAAAGAAGTCCAAAAATGGACAAAAATGAAAAAAAAGAACGATGCGGTATGGCAAAGAAATCCAAAAATAACCGATGCCAAAAATGCAAAAAAAGAACGTTGCGACATGGCAAAGAAGTCCATAAATGGCCACTAATGCAAAAAAAAGAACGATGCGTCATGGCAAAGAAATCCAAAAAATGATTGATAACAAAAATTACCACAAATGCAAAAAAAAACGATGCGGCATGGCAAAAAAGTCAAAAAAATTACCGATGCCAAAAATTACCAGAAATGTAAAAAAAAAGAACGAAGCGGCATGGCAAAGAAGTCCAAAAAATGACCGATGCCAAAAATGGCAAAAATGCAAAAAAAAGAACGTTGCGGCATTACAAAGGAGTCCAAAAAATTACTAATACCAAAAATGGCCAAAAATGCAAAAAAGAAAACGATGCGGCTGTCAAATAAGTTCAACAACTGACCGATGCCAAAAATGACCAAAAATGCAAAATAAGAACGATGCGGTAGTGCAAAGAAGTTCAAAAAATGACCGATGCCAAAAATGGCCAAAAATGCAAAAAAGAACTGCAGCATGGCAAAGAAGTCCAAAACATTACCGATGCCAAAAATGGCCAAAAGTTGCCAAAACTGCAAAACAAGAACGTTGCGGCATGGCAAAGGAGTCCAAAAAATGACCGATGCCAAAAATGGCAAAAAATGCAAAAAAGAAAACGATGCGGCTGTCAAATAATTCCAACAACTGACCGATGCCAAAAATTGCCACAAATGCAAAATATGAACGATGCGGTATGGCAAAGAAGTTCAAAAAATACCCGATGCTAAAAATGGCCAATAATGCAAAAAAAGAACGATTCGATATGGCAAAGAAGTCCAAAAATGGCCAAAAATGCAAAAAAAGAACGACGTGGCATGGCAAAGAAGGCTAAAAAATGACTGTTGTAAAAAATTGCCAAAAATGCAAAAAACGACCGATGCGGCATGCCAAAGAAGTCCAAAAAATGACCGATGCAAGAAATGCAAAAAAGGAACGATGCGGCATGGCAAAGGAGTCCAAAAAATGACCGATGCCAAAAATGGCCAAAACGATGCGACTTTCAAATAAGTCCAACAAATGACCGATGCCAAAAATGCAAAAAAAGAACGATGCGTTATGGCCAAGAAGTCCAGAAAATGACCGATGCCAAAAATACAAAAAAAGAACGATGCGAAATGGAAAAGAAGTCCAAAAATGGCCAAACATGCAAAAAAGAACAATGCGGCATGCCAAAGAAGTCCAAAAATGGCCAAAAATGGCAAAAAATGTAAAAAAAACGATGCGGCATTATAAAGAAGTCCAAAAAAATTACCGATGCAAAAAATGTTCAAAAATGCAAAAAAGAACGATGCGACATGGCAAAGAAGTCCAAAAATGGACAAAAATGAAAAAAAAAGAACGATGCGTTATGGCAAAGAAATCCAAAAATAACCGATGCCAAAAATGCAAAAAAAGAACGTTGCGACATGGCAAAGAAGTCCATAAATGACCACAAATGCAAAAAAAAAGAACGATGCGTCATGGCAAAGAAGTCCAAAAAATGACCGATAACAAAAATTACCACAAATGCAAAAAAAAAGCGATGCGGCATGGCAAAAAAGTCAAAAAAATTACCGATGCCAAAAATTACCAGAAATGTAAAAAAAAAGAACGATGCGGCATGGCAAAGAAGTTCAAAAAATGACCGATACAAAAAAAGGCCAACAATGTAAAAAAAGAACGATGCGGCATGGCAATGAAGTCCAAAAAAGGCCGATGCCAAAAATGCCCAAAAAAGCAAAAAAACGATGCGGCATGGCAAAGAAGTTCAAAAAAATTACCGATATCAAAAATGGCCAGAAATGTAAAAAAAGAACTATGCGGCATGGCAAAGACGTCCAAAAAATGACCGATGCCAAAAATGGGCAACAATGCAAAAAACGAACGATGCGACATGGCAAAGAAGTCCAAAAAATGACCGATGCAAGAAATGGCAAAAAAATTTCAAAAATGCAAAAAAGAACGATGCGACATGTCATAGAAGTCCAAAAATTGCCAAAATTGCAAAACAAAAACGATGCGGCATGCCAAAGAAGTCCAAAAATGGCCAAAAATGGCAAAAAATTTGAAAAAAACGATGCGGCATTATAAAGAAGTCCAAAAAAATTACCGATGCAAAAAATGTTCAAAAATGCAAAAAAGAACGATGCGACATGGCAAAGAAGTCCAAAAATGGACAAAAATGAAAAAAAAAGAACGATGCGGTATGGCAAAGAAATCCAAAAATAACCGATGCCAAAAATGCAAAAAAAGAACGTTGCGACATGGCAAAGAAGTCCATAAATGGCCACAAATGCAAAAAAAAGAACGATGCGTCATGGCAAAGAAATCCAAAAAATGATTGATAACAAAAATTACCACAAATGCAAAAAAAAAACGATGCGGCATGGCAAAAAAGTCAAAGAAATTACCGATGCCAAAAATTACCAGAAATGTAAAAAAAAAGAACGAAGCGGCATGGCAAAGAAGTTCAAAAAATGACCGATACAAGAAAAGGCCAACAATGCAAAAAAAAAACGATGCGGCATGACAATGAAGTCCAAAAAAGGCCGATGCCAAAAATGGCCAAAAAACCAAAAAAACGATGCGGCATAGCAAAGAAGTCCAAAAAAATTACCGATATCAAAAATGGCCAGAAATGTAAAAAAAAGAACGATGCGGCATGGCAAAGACGTCCAAAAAACGACCGATGCCAAAAATGGTCAACAATGCAAAAAACGAACGATGCGGCATGGCAAAGAAGTCCAAAAAATGACCGATGCAAGAAATAGCCAAAAATGAAAAAATAGAACGATGCAGCATGGCAAAGAAGTCCAAAAAATTACCGATGCCAAAAATGACCAAATATGCAAAAAAAACGATGCGGCATGGCAAAGAAGTCCAAAAAAATTACCGATATCAAAAATGGCCAGAAATGTAAAAACAAAAACGATGCGGCATGGAAAGAAGTCCAAAAATGACCGATTCCAAAAATGCAAAAAAAGAACGATGCGGCATGGCAAAAGAGTCCAAAAAATGACCGATGCCAAAAATAGCCAAAAATGAAAAATAGAACGATGCAGCATGGCAAAGAAGTCCAAAAAATTACCGATGCCAAAAATGACCAAATATGCAAAAAAAACGATGCGGCATGGCAAAGAAGTCCAAAAAAATTACGGATGCAAAAAATGTTCAAAAATGCAAAACAGAACGATGCGACATGGCAAAGAAGTCCAAAAATGGACAAAAATGAAAAAAAAAACGATGCGGTATGGCAAAGAAATACAAAAATGACCGATGCCAAAAATGCAAAAAAAAGAACGTTGCGACATGGCAAAGAAGTCCATAAATGGCCACAAATGCAAAAAAAGACCGATGCGTCATAGCAAAGAAGTCGAAAAAATGACCGATGACAAAAATTACCACAAATGCAAGAAAAAAACAATGCGGCATGGCAAAAAAGTCAAAAAAATTACCGATGCCAAAAATTGCCAGAAATGTAAAAAAAAAACGAGGCATGGCAAAGAAGTTCAGAAAATGACCGATGTAAAAAAAGGCCAACAATGCAAAAAAAGAACGATGCGGCATGGCAATGAAGTCCAAAAAAGGCCGATGCCAAAAATGGCCAAAAATGCAAAAAAGTGGTGCGGCATGGCAAAGAAGTCCAAAAAAATTACCGATGTCAAAAATGGCCATAAATGTAAAAAAAAGAACGATGCGGCATGGCAAAGACGTCCAAAAAATGACCGATGCCAAAAATGGGCAACAATGCAAAAAAAGAACGATGCGGCAATGAAAAAAAGTCCACAAAAGTAACGGTGCCAAAAATGGCCAAAAATGCAAAAAAAGAAAGATGCGGCTGTCAAATAAGTCCAAAAATGACCGATGCAAGAAATGGCAAAAAAATTTCAAAAATGCAAAAAAGAACGATGCGACATGGCACAGAAGTCCAAAAATTGCCAAAATTGCAAAACAAAAACGATGCGGCATGGAATGAAGTCCAAAAATGACCGATGCCAAAAATGCAAAAAAAGAACGATGCGGCATGGCAAAGGAGTCCAAAAAATGACCGATGCCAAAAATGGCCAAAACGATGCGACTTTCAAATAAGTCCAACAAATGACCGATGCCAAAAATGCAAAAAAAGAACGATGCGTTATGGCCAAGAAATCCAAAAAATGACCGATGCCAAAAATGCAAAAAAAGAACGATGCGAAATGGAAAAGAAGTCCAAAAATGGCCAAACATGCAAAAAAGAACGATGCGGCATGCCAAAGAAGTCCAAAAATGGCCAAAAATGGCAAAAAATGCAAAAAAAACGATGCGGCATGGCAAAGAAGTCCAAAAAAATTAACGATGCAAAAAATGTTCAAAAATGCAAAAAAGAACGATGCGACATGGCAAAGAAGTCCAAAAATGGACAAAAATGAAAAAAAAACGATGCGGTATGGCAAAGAAATCCAAAAATGACCGATGCCAAAAATGCAAAAAAAGAACGTTGCGACATGGCAAAGAAGTCCATAAATGGCCACAAATGCAAAAAAAAAGAACGATGCGTCATGGCAAAGAAGTCCAAAAAATGACCGATGACAAAAATTCACACAAATGCAAAAAAAACGATGCGGCATGGCAAAAAAGTCAAAAAAATTACCGATGCCAAAAATTACCAGAAATGTAAAAAAAAAGAACGATGCGGCATGGCAAAGAAGTTCAAAAAATGACCGATACAAAAAAAGGCCAACAATGCAAAAAAAGAACGATGCGGCATGGCAATGAAGTCCAAAAAAGGCCGATGCCAAAAATGGCCAAAAAAGCAAAAAAAACGATGCGGCATGGCAAAGAAGTCCAAAAAAATTACCGATGTCAAAAATGACCAGAAATGTAAAAAAAGACTGATGCGGCATGGCAAAGACGTCCAAAAAATGACCGATGCCAAAAATGGGCAACAATGCAAAAAACGAACGATGCGGCATGGCAAAGCAGTCCAAAAAATGACCGATGCAAGAAATGGCAAAAAATTTTCAAAAATGCAAAAAAGAACGATGAGACATGGCACAGAAGTCCAAAAATTGCCAAAATTGCAAAACAAAAACGATGCGGCATGGAAAGAAGTCCAAAAATGACCGATGCCAAAAATGCAAAAAAAGAACGATGCGGCATGGCAAGGAAGTCCACAAAAATTACCGATGTCAAAAATGGCCAGAAATGTAAAAAAAAGAACGATGCGGCATGGCAAAGACGTCCAAAAAATGACCGATGCCAAAAATGCCTAAAATGCCAAAAAAACGATGCGGCGTGGCACAGAATTCCAAAAAATGACCAATGCCAAAAATGAAAAAAATTACGATGCGGCATGGCAAAGAAGTCCAAAAAATGACCGATGCCAAGAAATGCCAAAAATGCAAAAAAAGTACGATGTGGCATGGCAGAAAAGTCCAAAAAATGACCGATGCCAAAAATGCCCAAAAATGCAAACAAAAAGAACGCTGCGGCATGGCAACGGAGTCCAGAAAATGACCGATGCCAAAAATGGCCCAAAATGCAAAAAAAGAACGATGCGGCTGTCAAATAAGTCCAACAAATAACCGATTCCAAAAATGGCCAAAAATGCAAAAAAGAACGATTCGGTATGGCAAAGAAGTCCAAAAAATTACCTATGCGAAAAATGGCAAAAAATTGCCAAAAATGCAAAAAAAAGGACAATGCGGCATGGCAAGGAAGTCCAAAAAGGCCAAGGCCAAAAATGGCCAAAAATGCAAAAAAAACTGCGGCATGGCAAAGAAGTCCCAAAAATGAACGATGCCAAAAATGGCCAAAAATGCAAAAAAAGAACGTTGCGGCATGGCAAAGGAGTCCAAAAAATGACCGATGCCAAAAATGGCCAAAAATGAAAAAAAAGAACGTTGCGGCATGGCAAGGAGTCCAACAAATGACCGATGCAAAAAATGGCCAAAAATGCAAAACAAGAACATTGCGGCATGGCAAAGGAGTCCAAAAAATGACCGATGCCAAAAATGGCCAAAACGATGCGACTGTCAAATAAGTCCAACAAATGACCGATGCCAAAAATGGCCAAAAATGCAAAAAAAAGAACGTTGCGGCATGGCAAGGAGCCAAACAAATGACCGATGCCACAAATGGCCAAAAAGGCAAAACAAGAACATTGCGGCAAGGCAAAGTAGTCTAAAAAATGACCGATGCCAAAAATGGCCAAAACGATGCGACTGTCAAATAAGTCTAACAAATGACCGATGCCAAAAATGGCCAAAAATGCAAAACAAGAACATTGCGGCATGGCAAAGAAGTACAAAAAGTGACCGATGCCAAAAATGGGCAAAACGATGCGACTGTCAAATAAGTCCAACAAATCACAGATGCCAAAAATGGCCAAAAAAACGAAAAAAGAACGATGCGGCATGGCAATGAAGTCCAAAAAATGACCGATGCCAAAAATTGACAAAAATGGCAAAAAATGGCCAAAAATGCAAAAAAGGACGATGCGGCATGGCAAGTAAGTCCCAAAAAGGCCGATGCCAAAAATGCAAAAAAACAATCCGGCATGGCAAAGAAGTCCAAAAAATGACCGATGCCAAAAATGGCCAAAAATGCAAAAAAAAGAACGTTGCGGCATTACAAAGGAGTCCAAAAAATTACTAATACCAAAAATGGCCAAAAATGCAAAAAAGAACTGCGGCATGGCAAGAAGTCCAAAACATTACCGATGCCAAAAATGGCCAAAAGTTGCCAAAACTGCAAAACAAGAACGTTGCGGCATGGCAAAGGAGTCCAAAAAATTACCGATGCCAAAAATGGCCAAAAATGCAAAAAAGAAAACGATGCGGCTGTCAAATAATTCCAACAACTGACCGATGCCAAAAATGGCCAAAAATGCAAAATAAGAACGATGCGGTATGGCAAAGAAGTTCAAAAAATAACCGATGCTAAAAATGGCCAATAATGCAAAAAAAGAACGATGTGGCATGGCAAAGACGTCCAAAAAATTACCGATAACAAAAATTACCACAAATACAAAAAAAAAACGATGCGGCATGGCAAAAAAGTCAAAAAAATTACCGATATCAAAAATGGCCAGAAATGTAAAAAAAAGAACGATGGGGCATGGCAAAGACATCCAAAAAATGACCGATAACAAAAATTACCACAAATGCAAAAAAAACGATGCGGCATGGCAAAAAAGTCAAAAAAATTACCGATGCCAAAAATTACCAGAAATGTAAAAAAAAGAACGATGCGGCATGGCAAAGAAGTCCAAAAAATGACCGATACAAAAAAAGGCCAACAATGTAAAAAAAGAACGATGCGGCATGGCAAAGAAATCCAAAAATAACCGATGCCAAAAATGCAAAAAAAAAACGTTGCGACATGTCCAAAAAATGACCGATAACAAAAATTACCACAAATGCAAAAAAAAAACGATGCGGCATGGCAAAAAATTCAAAAAAATTACCGATGCCAAAAATTACCAGAAATGTAAAAAAAAAGAACGATGCGGCATGGCAAAGAAGTTCAAAAAATGCCCGATACAAAAAAAGGCCAACAGTGTAAAAAAAGAACGATGCGGCATGGCAATGAAGTCCAAAAAATGCCGATGCCAAAAATGGCCAAAAAAGCAAAAAAACGATGCGGCATGGCAAAGAAGTTCAAAAAAATTACCGATATCAAAAATGGCCAGAAATGTAAAAAAAAGAACGATGCGGCATGGCAAAGACGTCCAAAAAATGACCGATGCCAAAAATGGGCAACAATGCAAAAAACGAACGATGCGGCATGGCAAAGAAGTCCAAAAAATGACCGATGCAAGAAATGGCAAAAAATATTCAAAAATGCAAAAAAGAACGATACGACATGGCATAGAAGTCCAAAAATTGCCAAAATTGCAAAACAAAAACGATGCGGCATGCCAAAGAAGTCCAAAAATGGCCAAAAATGGCAAAAAATGTAAAAAAAACGATGCGGCATTATAAAGAAGTCCAAAAAATTACCGATGCAAAAAGTTTTCAAAAATGCAAAAAAGAACGATGCGTCATGGCAAAGAAGTCCAAAAAATGACCGATAACAAAAATTACAACAAATGCAAAAAAAAACGATGCGGCATGGCAAAAAAGTCAAAAAAATTACCGATGCCAAAAATTACCAGAAATGTAAAAAAAAAGAACGATGCGGCATGGCAAAGAAGTTCAAAAAATTACCGATACAAAAAAAGGCCAACAATGTAAAAAAAGAACGATGCGGCATGGCAATGAAGTCCAAAAAAGGCCGATGCCAAAAATGGCCAAAAAAGCAAAAAAACGATGCGGCATGGCAAAGAAGTTCAAAAAAATTACCGATATCAAAAATGGCCAGAAATGTAAAAAAAAGAACGATGCGGCATGGCAAAGACGTCCAAAAAATGACCGATAACAAAAATTACCACAAATGCAAAAAAAAAACGATGCGGCATGGCAAAAAAGTCAAAAAAATTACCGATGCCAAAAATTACCAGAAATGTAAAAAAAAAGAACGATGCGGCATGGCAAAGAAGTTCAAAAAATGACCGATACAAAAAAAGGCCAACAATGTAAAAAAAGAACGATGCGGCATGGCAATGAATTCCAAAAAAGGCCGATGCCAAAAATGGCCAAAAAAGCAAAAAAACGATGCGGCATGGCAAAGAAGTTCAAAAAAATTACCGATATCAAAAATGGCCAGAAATGTAAAAAAAAGAACGATGCGGCATGGAAAAGACGTCCAAAAAATGACCGATAACAAAAATTACCACAAATGCAAAAAAAAAACGATGCGGCATGGCAAAAAAGTCAAAAAAATTACCGATATCAAAAATGGCCAGAAATGTAAAAAAAAGAACGATGCGGCATGGCAAAGACGTCCAAAAAATGACCGATAACAAAAATTACCACAAATGCAAAAAAAACGATGCGGCATGGCAAAAAAGTCAAAAAAATTACCGATGCCAAAAATTACCAGAAATGTAAAAAAAAGAACGATGCGGCATGGCAAAGAAGTCCAAAAAATGACCGATACAAAAAAAGGCCAACAATGTAAAAAAAGAACGATGCGGCATGGCAAAGAAATCCAAAAATAACTGATGCCAACAATGCAAAAAAAGAACGTTGCGACATGTCCAAAAAATGACCGATAACAAAAATTACCACAAATGCACAAAAAAACCATGCGGCATGGCAAAAAATTCAAAAAAATTACCGATGCCAAAAATTACCAGAAATGTAAAAAAAAAGAACGATGCGGCATGGCAAAGAAGTTCAAAAAATGACCGATACAAAAAAAGGCCAACAATGTAAAAAAAGAACGATGCGGCATGGCATAGAAGTCCAAAAATTGCCAAAATTGCAAAACAAAAACGATGCGGCATGCCAAAGAAGTCCAAAAATGGCCAAAAATGTAAAAAAAACGATGCGGCATTATAAAGAAGTCCAAAAAAATTACCGATTCAAAAAGTGTTCAAAAATGCAAAAAAGAACGATGCGACATGGCAAAGAAGTCCAAAAATGGACAAAAATAAAAAAAGAACGATGCGTCATGGCAAAGAAGTCCAAAAAATGACCGATAACAAAAATTACCACAAATGCAAAGAAAAAAGAACGATGCGGCATGGCAAAGAAGTTCAAAAAATGACCGATACAAAAAAAGGCCAACAATGCAAAAAAAGAACGATGCGGCATGGCAATGAAGTCCAAAAAAGGCCGATGCCAAAAATGGCCAAAAAAGCAAAAAAACGATGCGGCATTACAAAGAAATCCAAAAAAATTACCGATATCAAAAATGGCCAGAAATGAAAAAAAAAGAACGATGCGGCATGGCAAAGACGTCCAAAAAATGACCGATGCCAAAAATGGGCAACAATGCAAAAAACGAACGATGCGGCATGGCAAAGAAGTCCAAAAAATGACCGATGCAAAAAAAGGCCAACAATGTAAAAAAAGAACGATGCGGCATGGGCATGGCAATGAAGTCCAAAAAATGACCGATGCAAGAAATGGCAAAAATTTTTCAAAAATGCAAAAAAGAACTATGCGACATGGCACATAAGTCCATAAATGGCCACAAATGCAAAAAAAAAGAACGATGCGTCATGGCAAAGAAGTCCAAAAAATGATTGATAACAAAAATTACCACAAATGCAAAAAAAACGATGCGGCATGACAAAAAAGTCAAAAAAATTACCGATGCCAAAAATTACCAGAAATGTAAAAAAAAAGAACGAAGCGGCATGGCAAAGAAGTTCAAAAAATGACCGATACAAAAAAAGGCCAACAATGCAAAAAAAACGATGCGGCATGGCAATGAAGTCCAAAAAAGGCCGATGCCAAAAATGGCCAAAAAACCAAAAAAACGATGCGGCATTGCAAAGAAATCCAAAAAAATTACCGATATCAAAAATGGCCAGAAATGTAAAAAAAAGAACTTTGCGGCATGGCAAAGACGTCCAAAAAATGACCGATAACAAAAATTACCACAAATGCAAAAAAAAAACGATGCGGCATGGCAAAAAAGTCAAAAAAATTACCGATATCAAAAATGGCCAGAAATGTAAAAAAAAGAACGATGCGGCATGGCAATGAAGTCCAAAAAAGGCCGATGACAAAAATGGCCAAAAAAGCAAAAAAACGATGCGGCATGGCAAAGAAGTTCAAAAAAATTACCGATATCAAAAATGGCCAGAAATGTAAAAAAAAGAACTTTGCGGCATGGCAAAGACGTCCAAAAAATGACCGATAACAAAAATTACCACAAATGCAAAAAAAAAACGATGCGGCATGGCAAAAAAGTCAAAAAAATTACCGATATCAAAAATGGCCAGAAATGTAAAAAAAAGAACGATGCGGCATGGCAAAGACGTCCAAAAAATGACCGATAATAAAAATTACCACAAATGCAAAAAAAACGATGCGGCATGGCAAAAAAGTCAAAAAAATTATTGATGCCAAAAATTACCAGAAATGTAAAAAAAAAGAACGATGCGGCATGGCAAAGAAGTCCAAAAAATGACCGATACAAAAAAAGGCCAACAATGTAAAAAAAGAAAGATGCGGCATGGCAAAGAAATCCAAAAATAACCGATGCCAAAAATGCAAAAAAAGAACGTTGCGACATGTCCAAAAAATGACCGATAACAAAAATTACCACAAATGCAAAAAAAAAACGATGCGGCATGGCAAAAAATTAAAAAAAATTACCGATGCCAAAAATTACCAGAAATGTAAAAAAAAAGAACGATGCGGCATGGCAAAGAAGTTCAAAAAATGACCGATACAAAAAAAGGCCAACAATGTAAAAAAAGAACGATGCGGCATGGCAATGAAGTCCAAAAATAACCGATGCCAAAAATGCAAAAAAAGAACGTTGCGACATGTCCAAAAAATGACCGATAACAAAAATTACCACAAATGCAAAAAAAAAACAATGCGGCATGGCAAAAAATTCAAAAAAATTACCGATGCCAAAAATTACCAGAAATGTAAAAAAAAAGAACGAAGCGGCACGGCAAAGAAGTTCAAAAAATGACCGATACAAAAAAAGGCCAACAATGCAAAAAAAGAACGATGCGGCATGGCAATGAAGTCCAAAAAAGGCCGATGCCAAAAATGGCCAAAAAGCAAAAAAACGATGCGGCATTGCAAAGAAATCCAAAAAAATTACCGATATCAAAAATGGCCAGAAATGTAAAAAAAAGAACGATGCGGCATGGCAATGAAGTCCAAAAAAGGCCGATGACAAAAATGGCCAAAAAAGCAAAAAAACGATGCGGCATGGCAAAGAAGTTCAAAAAAATTACCGATATCAAAAATGGCCAGAAATGTAAAAAAAAGAACTTTGCGGCATGGCAAAGACGTCCAAAAAATGACCGATAACAAAAATTACCACAAATGCAAAAAAAAACGATGCGGCATGGCAAAAAAGTCAAAAAAATTACCGATATCAAAAATGGCCAGAAATGTAAAAAAAAGAACGATGCGGCATGGCAAAGACGTCCAAAAAATGACCGATAACAAAAATTACCACAAATGCAAAAAAAACGATGCGGCATGGCAAAAAAGTCAAAAAAATTACCGATGCCAAAAATTACCAGAAATGTAAAAAAAAAGAACGATGCGGCATGGCAAAGAAGTTCAAAAAATGACCGATACAAAAAAAGGCCAACAATGTAAAAAAAGAACGATGCGGCATGGCAATGAAGTCCAAAAATAACCGATGCCAAAAATGCAAAAAAAGAACGTTGCGACATGTCCAAAAAATGACCGATAACAAAAATTACCACAAATGCAAAAAAAAAACAATGCGGCATGGCAAAAAATTCAAAAAAATTACCGATGCCAAAAATTACCAGAAATGTAACAAAAAAGAACGAAGCGGCACGGCAAAGAAGTTCAAAAAATGACCGATACAAAAAAAGGCCAACAATGCAAAAAAAGAACGATGCGGCATGGCAATGAAGTCCAAAAAAGGCCGATGCCAAAAATGGCCAAAAAGCAAAAAAACGATGCGGCATTGCAAAGAAATCCAAAAAAATTACCGATATCAAAAATGGCCAGAAATGTAAAAAAAAGAACGATGCGGCATGGCAATGAAGTCCAAAAAAGGCCGATGACAAAAATGGCCAAAAAAGCAAAAAAACGATGCGGCATGGCAAAGAAGTTCAAAAAAATTACCGATATCAAAAATGGCCAGAAATGTAAAAAAAAGAACTTTGCGGCATGGCAAAGACGTCCAAAAAATGACCGATAACAAAAATTACCACAAATGCAAAAAAAAAACGATGCGGCATGGCAAAAAAGTCAAAAAAATTACCGATATCAAAAATGGCCAGAAATGTAAAAAAAAGAACGATGCGGCATGGCAAAGACGTCCAAAAAATGACCGATAACAAAAATTACCACAAATGCAAAAAAAACGATGCGGCATGGCAAAAAAGTCAAAAAAATTACCGATGCCAAAAATTACCAGAAATGTAAAAAAAAAGAACGATGCGGCATGGCAAAGAAGTCCAAAAAATGACCGATACAAAAAAAGGCCAACAATGTAAAAAAAGAAAGATGCGGCATGGCAAAGAAATCCAAAAATAACCGATGCCAAAAATGCAAAAAAAGAACGTTGCGACATGTCCAAAAAATGACCGATAACAAAAATTACCACAAATGCAAAAAAAAAACGATGCGGCATGGCAAAAAATTCAAAAAAAATTACCGATGCCAAAAATTACCAGAAATGTAAAAAAAAAGAACGATGCGGCATGGCAAAGAAGTTCAAAAAATGACCGATACAAAAAAAGGCCAACAATGTAAAAAAAGAACGATGCGGCATGGCAATGAAGTCCAAAAATAACCGATGCCAAAAATGCAAAAAAAGAACGTTGCGACATGTCCAAAAAATGACCGATAACAAAAATTACCACAAATGCAAAAAAAAAACGATGCGGCATGGCAAAAAAGTCAAAAAAATTACCGATATCAAAAATGGCCAGAAATGTAAAAAAAAAGAACAATGCGGCATGGCAAAGAAGTTCAAAAAATGACCGATACAAAAAAAGGCCAACAATGTAAAAAAAGAACGATGCGGAATGGCAATGAAGTCCAAAAAAGGCCGATGCCAAAAATGGCCAAAAAAGCAAAAAAACGATGCGACATGGCAAAGAAGTTCAAAAAAATTACCGATATCAAAAATGGCCAGAAATGTAAAAAAAAGAACGATGCGGCATGGCAAAGACGTCCAAAAAATGACCGATAACAAAAATTACCACAAATGCAAAAAAAAAACGATGCGGCATGGCAAAAAAGTCAAAAAAATTACCGATATCAAAAATGGCCAGAAATGTAAAAAAAAGAACGATGCGGCATGGCAAAGACGTCCAAAAAATGACCGATAACAAAAATTACCACAAATGCAAAAAAAACGATGCGGCATGGCAAAAAAGTCAAAAAAATTACCGATGCCAAAAATTACCAGAAATGTAAAAAAAAAGAACGATGCGGCATGGCAAAGAAGTCCAAAAAATGACCGATACAAAAAAAGGCCAACAATGTAAAAAAAGAACGATGCGGCATGGCAAAGAAATCCAAAAATAACCGATGCCAAAAATGCAAAAAAAGAACGTTGCGACATGTCCAAAAAATGACCGATAACAAAAATTACCACAAATGCAAAAAAAAAACGATGCGGCATGGCAAAAAATTCAAAAAAATTACCGATGCCAAAAATTACCAGAAATGTAAAAAAAAAGAACGATGCGGCATGGCAAAGAAGTCCAAAAAATGACCGATGCAAAAAAAGGCCAACAATGTAAAAAAAGAACGATGCGGCATGGCAAAGCAATCCAAAAATAACCGATGCCAAAAATGCAAAAAAAGAACGTTGCAACATGGCAAAGAAGTCCATAAATGGCCACAAATGCAAAAAAAAGAACGATGCGTCATGGCAAAGAAGTCCAAAAAATGATTGATAACAAAAATTACCACAAATGCAAAAAAAAACGATGCGGCATGACAAAAAAGTCAAAAAAATTACCGATGCCAAAAATTACCAGAAATGTAAAAAAAAAGAACGAAGCGGCATGGCAAAGAAGTTCAAAAAATGACCGATACAAAAAAGGCCAACAATACAAAAAAAAAACGATGCGGCATGGCAATGAAGTCCAAAAAAGGCCGATGCCAAAAATGGCCAAAAAAGCAAAAAAACGATGCGGCATGGCAAAGAAGCCCAAAAAAATTACCGATATCAAAAATGGCCAGCAATGTAAAAAAAAGAACGATGCGGCATGGCAAAGACGTCCAAAAAACGACCGATGCCAAAAATGGTCAACAATGCAAAAAACGAACGATGCGGCATGGCAAAGAAGTCCAAAAAATGACCGATGCAAGAAATGGCAAAAAATTTTCAAAAATGCAAAAAAGAACGATGCGACATGGCATAGAAGTCCAAAAATTGCCAAAATTGCAAAACAAAAACGATGCGGCATGGAAAGAAGTCCAAAAATGACCGATTCCAAAAATGCAAAAAAAGAACGATGCGGCATGGCAAAAGAGTCCAAAAAATGACCGATGCCAAAAATAGCCAAAAATGAAAAAATAGGACGATGCAGCATGGCAAAGAAGTCCAAAAAATTACCGATGCCAAAAATGACCAAATATGCAAAAAAAACGATGCGGCATGGCAAAGAAGTCCAAAAAAATTACGGATGCAAAAAATGTTCAAAAATGCAAAAAAGAACGATGCGACATGGCAAAGAAGTCTAAAAATGGACAAAAATGAAAAAAAAACGATGCGGTATGGCAAAGAAATCCAAAAATGACCGATGCCAAAAATGCAAAAAAAGAACGTTGCGACATGGCAAAGAAGTCCATAAATGGCCACAAATGCAAAAAAAAGACCGATGCGTCATGGCAAAGAAGTCGAAAAAATGACCGATGACAAAAATTACCACAAATGCAAGAAAAAAACAATGCGGCATGGCAAAAAAGTCAAAAAAATTACCGATGCCAAAAATTGCCAGAAATGTAAAAAAAAGAACAATGCGGCATGACACAGAAGTTCAGAAAATGACCGATGCAAAAAAGGCCAACAATGCAAAAAAATAACGATGCGGCATGGCAATGAAGTCCAAAAAAGGCCGATGCCAAAAATGGCCAAAAATGCAAAAAAGTGGTGCGGCATGGCAAAGAAGTCCAAAAAAATTACCGATGTCAAAAATGGCCATAAATGTAAAAAAAAGAACGATGCGGCATGGCAAAGACGTCCAAAAAATGACCGATGCCAAAAATGGGCAACAATGCAAAAAAAGAACGATGCGGTATTGAAAAAAAGTCCACAAAAGTAACGGTGCCAAAAATGGCCAAAAATGCAAAAAAAGAAAGATGCGGCTGTCAAATAAGTCCAAAAATGACCGATGCAAGAAATGGCAAAAAAATTTCAAAAATGCAAAAAAGAACAAATGCAAAAAAAACGATGCGGCATGGCAAAAAAGTCAAAAAAATTACCGATGCCAAAAATTACCAGAAATGTAAAAAAAAAGAACGATGCGGCATGGCAAAGAAGTCCAAAAAATGACCGATACAAAAAAAGGCCAACAATGTAAAAAAAGAACGATGCGGCATGGCAAAGAAATCCAAAAATAACCGATGCCAAAAATGCAAAAAAAGAACGCTGCGACATGTCCAAAAAATGACCGATAACAAAAATTACCACAAATGCAAAAAAAAAACGATGCGGCATGGCAAAAAATTCAAAAAAATTACCGATGCCAAAAATTACCAGAAATGTAAAAAAAAGAACGATGCGGCATGGCAAAGAAGTTCAAAAAATGACCGATACAAAAAAAGGCCAACAATGTAAAAAAAGAACGATGCGGCATGGCAATGAAGTCCAAAAATAACCGATGCCAAAAATGCAAAAAAAGAACGTTGCGACATGTCCAAAAAATGACCGATAACAAAAAATACCACAAATGCAAAAAAAAAAACGATGCGGCATGGCAAAAAAGTCAAAAACATTACCGATATCAAAAATGGCCAGAAATGTAAAAAAAAAGAACAATGCGGCATGGCAAAAAAGTTCAAAAAATGACCGATACAAAAAAAGGCCAACAATGTAAAAAAAGAACGATGCGGCATGGCAATGAAGTCCAAAAAAGGCCGATGCCAAAAATGGCCAAAAAAGCAAAAAAACGATGCGGCATGGCAAAGAAGTTCAAAAAAATTACCGATATCAAAAATGGCCAGAAATGTAAAAACAAGAACGATGCGGCATGGCAAAGACGTCCAAAAAATGACCGATAACAAAAATTACCACAAATGCAAAAAAAAAACGGTGCGGCATGGCAAAAAAGTCCAAAAAATGACCGATAACAAAAATTACCACAAATGCAAAAAAAACGATGCGGCATGGCAAAAAAGTCAAAAAAATTACCGATGCCAAAAATTACCAGAAATGTAAAAAAAAAGAACGATGCGGCATGGCAAAGAAGTCCAAAAAATGACCGATACAAAAAAAGGCCAACAATGTAAAAAAAGAACGATGCGGCATGGCATAGAAGTCCAAAAATTGCCAAAATTGCAAAACAAAAACGATGCGGCATGGAAAGAAGTCCAAAAATGACCGAATCCAAAAATGCAAAAAAAGAACGATGCGGCATGGCAAAGAAATCCAAAAAATTACCGATGCCAAAAATGACCAAATATGCAAAAAAAACGATGCGGCATGGCAAAGAAGTCCAAAAAAATTACGGATGCAAAAAATGTTCAAAAATGCAAAAAAGAACGATGCGACATGGCAAAGAAGTCCAAAAAATGGACAAAAATGAAAAAAAAAACGATGCGGTATGGCAAAAAAGTCCAAAAAATGACCGATAACAAAAATTACCACAAATGCAAAAAAAACGATGCGGCATGGCAAAAAAGTCAAAAAAATGACCGATGCCAAAAATAGCCAAAAATGAAAAAATAGGACGATGCAGCATGGCAAAGAAGTCCAAAAAATTACCGATGCCAAAAATGACCAAATATGCAAAAAAAACGATGCGGCATGGCAAAGAAGTCCAAAAAAATTACGGATGCAAAAAATGTTCAAAAATGCAAAAAAGAACGATGCGACATGGCAAAGAAGTCTAAAAATGGACAAAAATGAAAAAAAAAACGATGCGGTATGGCAAAGAAATCCAAAAATGACCGATGCCAAAAATGCAAAAAAAGAACGTTGCGACATGGCAAAGAAGTCCATAAATGGCCACAAATGCAAAAAAAAGACCGATGCGTCATGGCAAAGAAGTCGAAAAAATGACCGATGAGATAAATTACCACAAATGCAAGAAAAAAACAATGCGGCATGGCAAAAAAGTCAAAAAAATTACCGATGCCAAAAATTGCCAGAAATGTAAAAAAAAGAACAATGCGGCATGACACAGAAGTTCAGAAAATGACCGATGCAAAAAAAGGCCAACAATGCAAAAAAATAACGATGCGGCATGGCAATGAAGTCCAAAAAAGGCCGATGCCAAAAATGGCCAAAAATGCAAAAAAGTGGTGCGGCATGGCAAAGAAGTCCAAAAAAATTACCGATGTCAAAAATGGCCATAAATGTAAAAAAAAGAACGATGCGGCATGGCAAAGACGTCCAAAAAATGACCGATGCCAAAAATGGGCAACAATGCAAAAAAAGAACGATGCGGCATTGAAAAAAAGTCCACAAAAGTAACGGTGCCAAAAATGGCCAAAAATGCAAAAAAAGAAAGATGCGGCTGTCAAATAAGTCCAAAAATGACCGATGCAAGAAATGGCAAAAAAATTTCAAAAATGCAAAAAAGAACTATGCGACATGGCACATAAGTCCAAAAATTGCCAAAATTGCAAAACCAAAACGATGCGGCATGGAAAGAAGTCCAAAAATGACCGATGCCAAAATGCAAAAAAAGAACGATGCGGCATGGCAAAGGAGTCCAAAAAATGACCGATGCCAAAAATAGCCAAAAATGAAAAAAATTACGATGCGGCATGGCAAAGAAGTCCAAAAAATGACCGATGCCAAGAAATGCCAAAAATGCAAAAAAAGTACGATGTGGCATGCCAGAAAAGTCCAAAAAATGACCGATGCCAAAAATGGCCAAAAATGCAAAAAAAAGAACGCTGCGGCATGGCAACGGAGTCCAGAAAATGACCGATGCCAAAAATGGCCCAACATGCAAAAAAAGAACGATGCGGCTGTCAAATAATTCCAACAACTGACCGATGCCAAAACTGGCCAATAATGCAAAAAAAGAACGATGCGATATGGCAAAGAAGTCCAAAAATGGCCAAAAATGCGAAAAAAGAACGACGTGGCATGGGAAAGAAGGCCAAAAAATGACTGTTGTAAAAAATTGCCAAAAATGCAAAAAACGAACGATGCGGCATGGCAAAGAAGTCCAAAAAATGACTGATGCAAGAAATGGCAAAAAATTTTCAAAAATGCAAAAAAGAAGGATGCGACATGGCACAGAAGTCCAAAAATGACCGATGCCAAAAATGCAAAAAAAGAGCGATGCGGCATGGCAAAGGAGTCCGAAAAATGACCGATGCCAAAAATGGCCAAAACGATGCGACTTTCAAATAAGTCCAACAAATGACCGATGCCAAAAATGCAAAAAAAGAACGATGCGTTATGGCCAAGAAGTCCAGAAAATGACCGATGCCAAAAATACAAAAAAAGAACGATGCGAAATGGAAAAGAAGTCCAAAAAATGATCCTATGTCAAAAATGGCCAAAAATGGCAAAAAAATTGCCTAAAATGCCAAAAAAACGATGCGGCATGGCACAAAATTACAAAAAAAGACCAATGCCAAAAATGAAAAAACAGAACGATGCGGCATGGCAAAGGAGTCCAAAAAATGACCGATGCCAAAAATGGCCAAAAATGCAAAAAAGAAAACGATGCGGCTGTCAAATAAGTTCAACAACTGACCGATGCCAAAAATGCAAAATAAGAACGATGCGGTATGGCAAAGAAGTTCAAAAAATGACCGATGCTAAAAATGGCCAATAACGCAAAAAAAGAACAATGCGATATGGCAAAGAAGTCCAAAAATGGCCAAAAATGCAAAAAAAGAACGACGTGGCATGGCAAAGAAGGTCAAAAAATGACTGTTGTAAAAAATTGCCAAAAATGCAAAAAACGAACGATGCGGCATGGCAAAGAAGTCCAAAAATTGACCGATGCAAGAAATGGCAAAAAATTTTCAAAAATGCAAAAAAGAACGATGCGACATGGCTCAGAAGTCCAAAAATTGCCAAAATTGCAAAACAAAAACGATGCGGCATGGAAAGAAGTCCAAAAATGACCGATGCCAAAAATGCAAAAAAAGAACGATGCGGCATGGCAAAGGAGTCCAAAAAATGACCGATGCCAAAAATGGCCAAAACGATGCGACTTTCAAATAAGTCCAACAAATGACCGATGCCAAAAAAAAAAAAAAAGAACGATGCGGCATGGCAAAGGAGTCCAAAAAATGACCGATGCCAAAAATGCAAAAAAAGAACGATTCGGCATGGCAAAGAAATCCAAAAAATGATCCTATGTCAAAAATGGCCAACAATGGCAAAAAAATTGCCTAAAATGCCAAAAAAACGATGCGGCATGGCACAAAATTACAAAAACAGACCAATGCCAAAAATGAAAAAAAAGAACGATGCGGCATGGCAAAGGAGTCCAAAAAATGACTGATGCCAAAAATGGCCAAAAATGCAAAAAAGAAAACGATGCGGCTGTCAAATAAGTTCAACAACTGACCGATGCCAAAAATGGCCAAAAATGCAAAATAAGAACGATGCGGTATGGCAAAGAAGTTCAAAAAATGACCGATGCTAAAAATTGACAAAAATGCAAAAAAAAGAACGACGCGGCATGGAAAAGAAGTCTAAAAATGACCGGTGCCAAAAATGCAAAAAAGAACAATGCGGCATGGCAAAGAAGTCCACAAAATGACCGATGCCAAAAATGGCCAAAAATGCAAACAAAAAACTGCGCCATGGCAAAGAAGTCCAAAACATTACCGATGCCAAAAATACAAAAAAAGAACGATGCGAAATGGAAAAGAAGTCCAAAAATGGCCAAACATGCAAAAAAGAACGATGCGACATGCCAAAGAAGTCCAAAAATGGCCAAAAATGGCCAAAAATGGCAAAAAATGTAAAAAAAACGATGCGGCATGGTAAAGAATTCCAAAAAAATTACCTATGCAAAAACTGTTCAAAAATGCAAAAAAGAACGATGCGACATGGCAAAGAAGTCCAAAAATGGACAAAAATGAAAAAAAAGAACGATGCGACATGGCAAAGAAATCCAAAAATGACCGATGCCAAAAATCCAAATATGCACAAAAATGAAAAAAAAGAACGATGCGGTATGGCAAAGAAATCCAAAAATGACCGATGCCAAAAATGCAAAAAAAGAACGTTGCGACATGGCAAAGAAGTCCATAAATGGCCACAAATGCAAAAAAAAAGAACGATGCGTCATGGCAAAGAAGTCCAAAAAATGACCGATAACAAAAATTACCACAAATGCAAAAAAAACGATGCGGCATGGCAAAAAAGTCAAAAAAATTACCGATGCCAAAAATTACCAGAAATGTAAAAAAAAAGAACGATGCGGCATGGCAAAGAAGTTCAAAAACTGACCGGTGCAAAAAAAGGCCAACAATGCAAAAAAAGAACGATGCGGCATGGCAATGAAGTCCAAAAAAGGCCGATGCCAAAAATGGCCAAAAATGCAAAAAACCGATGCGGCATGGCAAAGAAGTCCAAAAATTACCGATGCCAAAAATTACCACAAATGCAGAAAAAAACGATGCGACATGGCAAAAAAGTCAAAAAAATTTCCGATGCCAAAAATGTCCAGAAATGTAAAAAAAACGATCGATGCGGCATGGCAAAGAAGTCCAAAAAATTACCGATGCCCAAAATGGGCAACAATGCGGCATGGCAAAGGAGTCCAAAAAATGACCGATGCCAAAAATGGCCAAAAATGCAAAAAAGAAATTGCCTAAAATGCCAAAAAAACGATGCGGCATGGCACAAAATTACAAAAAAAGACCAATGCCAAAAATGAAAAAAAAGAACGATTCGGCATGGCAAAGGAGTTCAAAAAATGACCGATGCCAAAAATGGCCAAAAATGCAAAAAAAAGAAAACGATGCGGCTGTCAAATAAGTTCAACAACTGACCGATGCCAAAAATGGCCAAAAATGCAAAACAAGAACGTTGCGGCATGGCAAAGGAGTCCAAAAAATGACCGATGCCAAAAATGGCCAAAAATGCAAAAAAGAAAACGATGCGGCTGTCAAATAATTCCAACAACTGACCGATGCCAAAACTGGCCAATAATGCAAAAAAAGAACGATGCGATATGGCAAAGAAGTCCAAAAATGGCCAAAAATGCGAGAAAAGAACGACGTGGCATGGCAAAGAAGGCCAAAAAATGACTGTTGTAAAAAATTGCCAAAAATGCAAAAAACGAACGATGCGGCATGGCAAAGAAGTCCAAAAAATGACTGATGCAAGAAATGGCAAAAAATTTTCAAAAATGCAAAAAAGAAGGATGCGACATGGCACAGAAGTCCAAAAATTGCCAAAATTGCAAAACAAAAACGATGCGGCATGGAAAGAAGTCCAAAAATGACCGATGCCAAAAATGCAAAAAAAGAACGATGCGGCATGGCAAAGGAGTCCGAAAAATGACCGATGCCAAAAATTGCCAAAACGATGCGACTTTCAAATAAGTCCAACAAATGACCGATGCCAAAAATGCAAAAAAAGAACGATGCGTTATGGCCAAGAAGTCCAGAAAATGACCGATGCCAAAAATACAAAAAAAGAACGATGCGAAATGGAAAAGAAGTCCAAAAAATGATCCTATGTCAAAAATGGCCAAAAATGGCAAAAAAATTGCCTAAAATGCCAAAAAAACGATGCGGCGTGGCACAAAATTACAAAAAAAGACCAATGCCAAAAATGAAAAAAAAGAACGATGCGGCATGGCAAAGGAGTCCAAAAAATGACCGATGCCAGAAATGGCAAAAAATTTTCAAAAATGCAAAAAAGAACGATGCGACATGGCACAGAAGTCCAAAAATTGCCAAAATTGCAAAACAAAAACGATGCGGCATGGAAAGAAGTCCAGAAATGACCGATGCCAAAAATGCAAAAAAAGAACGATGCGGCATGGAAAAGGAGTCCAAAAAATGACCGATGCCAAAAATGGCCAAAACGATGCGGCTTTCAAATAAGTCCAACAAATGACCGATGCCAAAAATAATAAAAAAAGAACGATGCGGCATGGCAAAGGAGTCCAAAAAATGACCGATGCCAAAAATGCAAAAAAAGAACGATTCGGCATGGCAAAGAAATCCAAAAAATGATCCTATGTCACAAATGGCCAAAAATTGCAAAAAAATTGCCTAAAATGCCAAAAAACGATGCGGCATGGCACAAAATTACAAAAACAGACCAATGCCAAAAATGAAAAAAAAGAACGATGCGACATGGCAAAGGAGTCCAAAAAATGACCGATGCCAAAAATGGCCAAAAATGCAAAAAAGAAAACGATGCGGCTGTCAAATAAGTTCAACAACTGACCGATGCCAAAAATGGCCAAAAATTCAAAATAAGAACGATGCGGTATGGCAAAGAAGTTCAAAAAATTACCGATGCTAAAAATTGACAAAAATGCAAAAAAAAGAACGACGCGGCATGGAAAAGAAGTCTAAAAATGACCGGTGCCAAAAATGCAAAAAAGAACAATGCGGCATGGCAAAGAAGTCCACAAAATGACCGATGCCAAAAATGGCCAAAAATGCAAACAAAAAACTGCGGCATGGCAAAGAAGTCCAAAACATTACCGATGCCAAAAATACAAAAAAAGAACGATGCGAAATGGAAAAGAAGTCCAAAAAATGGCCAAACATGCAAAAAAAGAACGATGCGACATGCCAAAGAAGTCCAAAAATGGCCAAAAATGGCAAAATATGTAAAAAAAACGATGCGGCATGGTAAAGAATTCCAAAAAAATTACCTATGCAAAAACTGTTCAAAAATGCAAAAAAGAACGATGCGACATGGCAAAGAAGTCCAAAAATGGACAAAAATGAAAAAAAAGAACGATGCGACATGGCAAAGAAATCCAAAAATGGCCGATGCCAAAAATCCAAATATGCACAAAAATGAAAAAAAGAACGATGCGGTATGGCAAAGAAATCCAAAAATGACCGATGCCAAAAATGCAACAAAAGAACGTTGCGACATGGCAAAGAAGTCCATATATGCCCACAAATGCAAAAAAAAGAACGATGCGTCATGGCAAAGAAGTCCAAAAAATGACCGATAACAAAAATTACCACAAATGCAAAAAAAACGATGCGGCATGGCAAAAAAGTCAAAAAAATTACCGATGCCAAAAATTACCACAAATGTAAAAAACAAGAACGATGCGGCATGGCAAAGAAGTTCAAAAAATGACCGATGCAAAAAAAGGCCACAATGCAAAAAAAGAACGATGCGGCATGAGCTCACCGATGCCAAAAATTACCAGAAATGTAAAAAAAAAGAACGATGCGGCATGGCAAAGAAGTTCAAAAAATGACCGATGCCAAAAATGGGCGGTGCCAAAAATGGCCAAAAATGCAAAAAAAGAACGATGCGGCTGTCAAATAAGTCCAACAAATGACCGATGCCAAAAATGCAATAAAAAACGATGCGGTATGGCAAAGAAGTCCAAAAAATAACCGATGCCAAAAATGGCCAAAAATGCAAAAAAGAACGACTCGGCATGGCAAAGAAGTCCAAAAATGACCAATGCCAAAAATGCAAAAAAAGAACGATGCGGCATGGCAAAGAAGTCCAAAAAATGACCGATGTCAAAAATGGCCAAAAATGGCAAATAAATTGCCTACAATGCCAAAAAAAACGTTGCGGCATGGCACAAAATTCTAAAAAATTACCAATGCCAAAACTGCAAAACAGGAACGATGCGGCATGGCAAAGAAGTCCAAAAATTACCTATGCCAAAAATTACCACAAATGCAGAAAAAAACGATGCGACATGGCAAAAAAGTCAAAAAAATTTCCGATGCCAAAAATGGCCAGAAATGTAAAAAAAACGATCGATGCGGCATGGCAAAGAAGTCCAAAAAATGACCGATGCCCAAAGTGGGCAACAATGCAAAAAAAGAACGATGCGGCATGAAAAAAGAACGATGCGGCATGGCAAAGGAGTCCAAAAAATGACCGATGCCAAAAATGGCCAAAAATGCAAAAAAGAAATTGCCTAAAATGCCAAAAAAACGATACGGCATGGCACAAAATTACAAAAAAAGACCAATGCCAAAAATGAAAAAAAAGAACGATGCGGCATGGCAAAGGAGTCCAAAAAATGACCGATGCCAAAAATGCAAAAAAAGAACGATTCGGCATGGCAAAGAAATCCAAAAAATGATCCTATGTCAAAAAAAAAAGAAGTCTAAAAATGGAAAAGAAGTCTAAAAATGACCGGTGCCAAAAATGCAAAAAAGAACAATGCGGCATGGCAAAGAAGTCCACAAAATGACCGATGCCAAAAATGGCCAAAAATGCAAACAAAAAACTGCGGCATGGCAAAGAAGGTCAAAACACTACCGATGCCAAAAATACAAAAAACGAACGATGCGAAATCGAAAAGAAGTCCAAAAATGGCCAAACATGCAAAAAAGAACGATGCGACATGCCAAAGAAGTCCAAAAATGGCCAAAAATGGCAAAAAATGTAAAAAAAACGATGCGGCATGGTAAAGACGTCCAAAAAATTACCGATGCAAAAAATGTTCAAAAATGCAAAAAAGAACAATGCGACATGGCAAAGAAGTCCAAAAATGGACAAAAATGAAAAAAAAGAACGATGCGGTATGGCAAAGAAATCCAAAAATGACCGATGCCAAAAATGCAAAAAGAGAACGTTGCGACATGGCAAAGAAGTCCATAAATGGCCACAAATGCAAAAAAAAACGATGCGTCATGGCAAAGAAGTCCAAAAAATGACCGAGAACAAAAATTACCACAAATGCAAAAAAAAACGATGCGGCATGGCAAAAAAGTCAAAAAAATTACCGATGCCAAAAATTACCAGAAATGTAAAAAAAAGAACGACGCGGCATGGCAAAGAAGTTCAAAAAATGACCGATGCAAAAAAAGGCCAACAATGCAAAAAAAGAACGATGCGGCATGGCAATGAAGTCCAAAAAAGGCCGATGCCAAAAATGGCCAAAAATGCAAAATAACGATGCGGCATGGCAAAGAAGTCCAAAATATGACCGATGCCAAAAATGGGCAACAATGCAAAAAAAGAACGATGCGGCATTGAAAAAAAGTCCACAAAAAAATTACAAAAAACGACCAATTACAAAAAAAGACCAATGCCAAAAATGAAAAAAAAGAATGATGCGGCATGGCAAAGGAGTCCAAAAAATGACCGATGCCAAAAATGGCCAAAAATGCAAAAAAGAAAACGATGCGGCTGTCAAATAAGTTCAACAACTGACCGATGCCAAAAATGCAAAATAAGAACCATGCGGTATGGCAAAGAAGTTCAAAAAATGACCGATGCCAAAAATGGCCAAAAATGCAAAAAAGAAAACGATGCGGCTGTCAAATAAGTTCAACAACTGACCGATGCCAAAAATGCAAAATAAGAACCATGCGGTATGGCAAAGAAGTTCAAAAAATGACCGATGCCAAAAATTGCCAAAAATGCAAAAAAAATAACGACGCGGCATGGAAAAGAAGTCTAAAAATGACCGATGCCAAAAATGGCCAAAAATGCAAAAAAGAAAACGATGCGGCTGTTAAATAAGTTCAACAACTGACCGATACCAAAAATGCAAAATAAGAACCATGCGGTATGGCAAAGAAGTTCAAAAAATTACCGATGCCAAAATTGACCAAAAATGCAAAAAAAAACTGCGGCATGGCAAAGAAGTCCAAAACATTACCGATGCCAAAAATGGCCAGAAATGTAAAAAAAAGATCGATGCGGCATGGCAAAGAAGTCCCAAAAAGGACGGATGCCAAAAATGGGCAACAATGCAAAAAAAAGAACGAAGCGGCATGGCAAAAAAGTCCACAAAATTAACGGTGCCAAAAATGGCCAAAAATGCAAAAAAAGAACGATGCGGCTGTCAAATAAGTCCAACAAATGACCGATGCCAAAAATGCAAAAAAAAAACGATGCGGCATGGCAAAGAAGTCCAAAAAGTGACTGATGCAAAAAATGGGCAAAACGATGCGACTGTCAAATAAGTCCAACAAATCACAGATGCCAAAAATGGCCAAAAATTACCGATGCCAAAAATGCAAAAAACGAACGATGCGGCATGGCAAAGAAGTCCAAAAAATGACCGATGCAAGAAATGGCACATAAATTTCAAAAATGCAAAAAAGAACGATGCGACATGGCACAGAAGTCCAAAAATTGCCAAAATTGCAAAACAAAAACGATGCGGCATGGAAAGAAGGCCAAAAAATTACCGTTGTAAAAAATTTCCAAAAATGCAAAAAAAGAACGATGCGGCATGGCAAAGGAGTCCAAAAACTGACCGATGCCAAAAATGGCCAAAACGATGCGACTTTCAAATAAGTCCAACAAATGACCGATGCCAACAATGCAAAAAAAGAACGATTCGTTATGGCCAAGAAATCCAAAAAATGACCGATGCCAAAAATGTAAAAAAAGAACGATGCGAAATGGAAAAGAAGTCCAAAAATGGCCAAACATGCAAAAAAGAACGATGTGGCATGCCAAAGAAGGCCAAAAATGGCAAAAAATGCAAAAACACGATGCGGCATGGCAAAAAAGTCCAAAAAAATTACCGATGCAAAAAATGTTCAAAAATGCAAAAAAGAACGTTGCGACATGGCAAAGAAGTCCATAAATGGCCACAAATGCAAAAAAAAAACGATGCGTCATGGCAAAGAAGTCCAAAAAATGACCGATGACAAAAATTACCACAAATGCAAGAAAAAAACAATGCGGCATGGCAAAAAAGTCAAAATAATTACCGATGCCAAAAATTGCCGGAAATGTAAAAAAAAGAACGATGCGGCATGGCAAAGAAGTTCAGAAAATGACCGATGCAAAAAAAGGCCAACAATGCAAAAAAAGAACGATGCGGCATGGCAATGAAGTCCAAAAAAGGCCGATGCCAAAAATGGCCAAAAATGCAAAAAAAGAACGACTCTGCATGGCAAAGAAGTCCAAAAAAATTACCGATGTCAAAAATGGCCAGAAATGCAAAAAAAAGAACGATGCGGCATGGCAAAGACGTCCAAAAAATTACCGATGCCAAAAATGGGCAACAATGCAAAAAAAGAACGATGCGGCATTGAAAAAAAGTCCACAAAAGTAACGATGCCAAAAATGGCCAAAAATGCACAAAAAGAACGATGCGGCTGTCAAATAAGTCCAACAAATGACCGTTGCAAGAAATGGCAAAAAATTTTCAAAAATGCAAAAAAGAACGATGCGACATGGCACAGAAGTCCAAAAATTGCCAAAATTGCAAAACAAAAACGATGCGGCATGGAAAGAAGTCCAAAAATGACCGATGCCAAAAATGCAAAAAATAAACGATGCGGCATGGCAAAGGAGTCCAAAAATGGCCAAACATGCAAAAAAGAACGATGCGGCATGCCAAAGAAGTCCAGAAATGGCCAAAAATGGCAAAAAATGCAAAAAAAACGATGCGGCATGGCAAAGAAATCCAAAAAAATTACCTATGCAAAAAATGTTCAAAAATGCAAAAAAGAACGATGCGACATGGCAAAGAAGTCCAAAAATGGACAAAAATGAAAAAAAAAACGATGCGGTATGGCAAAGAAATCCAAAAATGACCGATGCCAAAAATGCAAAAAAAGAACGTTGCGACATGGCAAAGAAGTCCATAAATGGCCACAAATGCAAAAAAAAGAACGATGCGACATGGCAAAGAAGTCCAAAAAATGACCGATGACAAAAATTACCACAAATGCAAGAAAAAAACAATGCGGCATGGCAAAAAAGTCAAAAAAATTACCGATGCCAAAAATTGACAGAAATGTAAAAAAAAAGAACGATGCGGCATGGCAAAGAAGTTCAAAAAATGACCGATGCAAAAAAAGGCCAACAATGCAAAAAAAAAGAACGATGCGGCATGGCAATGAAGTCCAAAAAAGGCCGATGCCAAAAATGGCCAAAAATGCAAAAAAGTGATGCGGCATGGCAAAGAAGTCCAAAAAATTACCGATGTCAAAAATGGCCAGAAATGTAAAAAAAAGAACGATGCGGCATGGCAAAGACGTCCAAAAAATGACCGATCCCAAAAATGGGCAACAATGCAAAAAAAGAACGATGCGTCTGTAGTATTTTTAATGTTCTCAACAAGATTTTAATAAAACACTTTAGAATTTAATATTTTTATAATATACTTTATTATAATATATAATAAACTTATAACTAATTATTACTGTTTTGAATACAAGTATTAGCTCGGTTGAAGATTCTTTTACGACTGATTTTTACTCAGTTCATTTTCATTGATTAAACTTATTCATTTTTCTAATCTAAATGTGCTTCGCTTTCATTTATGATAATTTGAAAAGAAGCACATAGTAATTAAAGAACAATTGCAATAATTTATTTATTGAACGGATGTGTAATTCGATATAGACCACACATGCTTATTGATTTCGTGAGAATTTTGATAGCAAAATAATATTTAATTATTAATGATATATAATACTAATTAACCGAGTTCATAGGAGTTCAGGGACACTACAGTCCTCCCTCCTTATAAACAAAAATTTTTTGATTTTAAAAATTTTTCAATACAATTAAAATGAAATTAACATATGCAAAAAAAAAATAAAATGTATTAAGATTTGATAAAATTCGATACAAATGAAAATTAGCTTATATATTACAATATTGAAAATATATTTTTGTTTTACAATATTTATTGTGCTTTTTTTTATTTTTTTTTTTTTTTATAGAGTTGTATCTTCAATATTTTTTTCAATTATTATTTTATTACATGTAACTTTGAAATATTTTTTTATAAAATAACATATCATGATTAAAATTATTAATATAATTATTATTATAATAATTAGCAAAATGCTTCTTTTATTATTATGTTTTTCATTATCAATATTTTTATGATTTTCTAATTCATATTCTATATCTTTTATGCTTTTACTTAAGTAATTCAATTTAGATTTTGAATCTAGAAAAGATTCTTTAATCTCGGGCAATTTTATTTGATCAGTTATATTAAAATTAAATGTTGTATTTATTTGAATGAAATCGAAATTTTGCTCTATTTCTATAGGTAGAGTTCTATTAAATAATTGTACTGTTTCTAATTTTACTTGTTTACTTTCTGCTGTGCAGTCTTCTGAAAGTTGAAGAATGCCAGTTTTTTCAATAGAATAAATTTTGAGCTTATTTTCACAGATTATTTTAATATTAATTTTTTCTGGAGTTATGAATATCCATTTATTTAATTGTTCGAGTTTAAACCAAATTTCATTTTTTAAATTAAAAACTCTGACATCACATAAGGAATGATCATAAGTTCCTAGAATAACTTTTGCTAAACATGTATTAGAATTTTTTATAGGTAAATTTGCTGTGCATAGATAAGTGATATCATAGGATGGGTAATTTGTTATGTGTTTACAATTTGAGAAATCGGAATAAGATAAGCTTGTGAAATTAGTATATTCTAAATCGATTGCAACATATTGTTGTTCGAAATTTAGATAATAGTATGTATAGTTTCCATATAAAATTGGAATTGTATAAACTTTATTTATTTTGAAAACTTTATTTTTTACTAAAGGCAACTGTAATTCAAAAATTAATCTATATTTTGTGGATTTTACAGTAATATCTAAACATTTTAATATATTACCAAAATTTTCCATAGAAATATCTATTGGAACACTTTATTCTTTGGTTAAAAGTTGTATCTGAGTAATAGCTGAAATAATAACTTGTGGATTAATTATATTTAAATCTATTTTATTTTCCATAGATTTTGTTAAAGCGTTAAATAGATTGTTTTGGTTTTCTATAACTGATTGAATTGCAAGAGAAAGAATAGTAGTTGATTCGTCAAATTCGTGAAGTAATTGTTGATAAAATGTTAAATTGTTGATTTTGGGAATAAGTTCGCTTAGAATTTTATAATTTTTATATGCTAATTGAGAAACATTATGATAATTATCTATTGTATGTTTAAGTAAAGAAACTTGTTTTTCTGCTATGTGTTGCAGATGTTGATTAGATTCTGAAATTTCACTTATTTTATTTTCTATTAGTGTTGAATCTTCATCATCCATTAATCCAAAAACTTGTTTTAAAATATAACCACCTGCATTAAATATCCCTCGCTTTTGTCTTTTGTGTAAGAATATTTCTTCCAAATTATAATGTTTATTTTTTATTTCATTTATAGAATTTTGTAAAATACGTATTGTTAAAGGACAATGATCTGAGGGAAGTTTTTCTTTGACTTTATTACAAATTGTTTTTAAATCCAAAAAACTCGAAAGTAAATTTTGTATATTTTTGTTTATAGGTTCCATATTTAAATATACGATAATTTTCCAATTTGCTGTCGTTATACGGTAATCTCCTATTGGCTCCAAAAATAATCCAGTATTTGAATTGATTTGAATTGTTTTATGAGTTCCGTTTACTGAATTCAGGATCATGATGATCATGACAATAAAACTAAAAAGATAACAATAGTTTCAGACAGCTATAGAATAATATTTTTTTTTTTTATAGATTTTATAAAATTATTTTGTTAAGTTACGAAATGTTTAAGTAAATTATTATGTACTTTCTTTATTTTTCTTCCAATTTTTATTGTAGTATTTTCAGGCGAGTTTACTTCTACTACTTCATAAGGTCCTTCGAAGATAGAACATATCTTCTTACAAGTTCTAGCTTTATTTTCTAATAATACTTTATCCCCGACGTCAAAATGAATATTTTTCGAATTTTTATCATAATTGATTTTGTTTTTATATTTTGAATTAATTAGATTTTCTCTTATTTTGGCATAGCTATTTTGTAATCTTGCTTTTAATTCTCAAACGTAATCATCAAAATTATAAATAGGATCTACCGTTTTTGAAATAGCTGATGGCAATTCCGGTTTATGTCCGAATAACGCTTCATATGGCGTAAAATTAGTAGAAGAGTTAGGAGTTGTATTATAACTAAATGTTGCGAATTCTAACCAACTATCCCAATTGCTAGGATCACCGTTAACATAACTACGGATATAATTTCCTAATGTTCGATGTGATCGTTCTAACGATCCGTTAGATTCAGGGTGATACGATGTTGTTTGGATTTTTTTTATTTTGAGCAATTTGCACACATTTTTGAATAAATCACTTAAAAAATTGGTTCCTTGGTCTGTTAATACGATTTGTGGAGTACCGAATAAGCAAATAATTTTTCTTACAAAAGAGTCAGCAACTGTCACAGCCTCTTGGTTTGAGATTGGAATTGCCAAAAAATGACCGATGACAAAAATTACCACAAATGCAAGAAAAAAACAATGCGGCATGGCAAAAAAGTCAAAAAAATTACCGATGCCAAAAATTGACAGAAATGTAAAAAAAAAGAACGATGCGGCATGGCAAAGAAGTTCAAAAAATGACCGATGCAAAAAAAGGCCAACAATGCAAAAAAAAAGAACGATGCGGCATGGCAATGAAGTCCAAAAAAGGCCGATGACAAAAATGGCCAAAAATGGCCAAAAATGCAAAAAAGTGATGCGGCATGGCAAAGAAGTCCAAAAAAATTACCGATGTCAAAAATGGCCAGAAATGTAAAAAAAAGAACGATGCGGCATGGCAAAGACGTCCAAAAAATGACCGATCCCAAAAATGGGCAACAATGCAAAAAAAGAACGATGCGTCTGTAGTATTTTTAATGTTCTCAACAAGATTTTAATAAAACACTTTAGAATTTAATATTTTTATAATATACTTTATTATAATATATAATAAACTTATAACTAATTATTACTGTTTTGAATACAAGTATTAGCTCGGTTGAAGATTCTTTTACGACTGATTTTTACTCAGTTCATATTCATTGATTAAACTTATTCATTTTTCTAATCTAAATGTGCTTCGCTTTCATTTATGATAATTTGAAAAGAAGCACATAGTAATTAAAGAACAATTGCAATAATTTATTTATTGAACGGATGTGTAATTCGATATAGACCACACATGCTTATTGATTTCGTGAGAATTTTGATAGCAAAATAATATTTAATTATTAATGATATATAATACTAATTAACCGAGTTCATAGGAGTTCAGGGACACTATAGTCCTCCCTCCTTATAAAAAAAAAATTTTTGATTTTAAAAATTTTTCAATACAATTAAAATGAAATTAACATATGCAAAAAAAAAAAAAATGTATTAAGATTTGATAAAATTCGATACAAATGAAAATTAGCTTATATATTACAATATTGAAAATATATTTTTGTTTTACAATATTTATTGTGCTTTTTTTTATTTTTTTTTTTTTTTATAGAGTTGTATCTTCAATATTTTTTTCAATTATTATTTTATTACATGTAACTTTGAAATATTTTTTTATAAAATAACATATCATGATTAAAATTATTAATATAATTATTATTATAATAATTAGCAAAATGCTTCTTTTATTATTATGTTTTTCATTATCAATATTTTTATGATTTTCTAATTCATATTCTATATCTTTTATGCTTTTACTTAAGTAATTCAATTTAGATTTTGAATCTAGAAAAGATTCTTTAATCTCGGGCAATTTTATTTGATCAGTTATATTAAAATTAAATGTTGTATTTATTTGAATGAAATCGAAATTTTGCTCTATTTCTATAGGTAGAGTTCTATTAAATAATTGTACTGTTTCTAATTTTACTTGTTTACTTTCTGCTGTGCAGTCTTCTGAAAGTTGAAGAATGCCAGTTTTTTCAATAGAATAAATTTTGAGCTTATTTTCACAGATTATTTTAATATTAATTTTTTCTGGAGTTATGAATATCCATTTATTTAATTGTTCGAGTTTAAACCAAATTTCATTTTTTAAATTAAAAACTCTGACATCACATAAGGAATGATCATAAGTTCCTAGAATAACTTTTGCTAAACATGTATTAGAATTTTTTATAGGTAAATTTGCTGTGCATAGATAAGTGATATCATAGGATGGGTAATTTGTTATGTGTTTACAATTTGAGAAATCGGAATAAGATAAGCTTGTGAAATTAGTATATTCTAAATCGATTGCAACATATTGTTGTTCGAAATTTAGATAATAGTATGTATAGTTTCCATATAAAATTGGAATTGTATAAACTTTATTTATTTTGAAAACTTTATTTTTTACTAAAGGCAACTGTAATTCAAAAATTAATCTATATTTTGTGGATTTTACAGTAATATCTAAACATTTTAATATATTACCAAAATTTTCCATAGAAATATCTATTGGAACACTTTATTCTTTGGTTAAAAGTTGTATCTGAGTAATAGCTGAAATAATAACTTGTGGATTAATTATATTTAAATCTATTTTATTTTCCATAGATTTTGTTAAAGCGTTAAATAGATTGTTTTGGTTTTCTATAACTGATTGAATTGCAAGAGAAAGAATAGTAGTTGATTCGTCAAATTCGTGAAGTAATTGTTGATAAAATGTTAAATTGTTGATTTTGGGAATAAGTTCACTTAGAATTTTATAATTTTTATATGCTAATTTAGAAACATTATGATAATTATCTATTGTATGTTTAAGTAAAGAAACTTGTTTTTCTGCTATGTGTTGCAGATGTTGATTAGATTCTGAAATTTCACTTATTTTATTTTCTATTAGTGTTGAATCTTCATCATCCATTAATCCAAAAACTTGTTTTAAAATATAACCACCTGCATTAAATATCCCTCGCTTTTGTCTTTTGTGTAAGAATATTTCTTCCAAATTATAATGTTTATTTTTTATTTCATTTATAGAATTTTGTAAAATACGTATTGTTAAAGGACAATGATCTGAGGGAAGTTTTTCTTTGACTTTATTACAAATTGTTTTTAAATCCAAAAAACTCGAAAGTAAATTTTGTATATTTTTGTTTATAGGTTCCATATTTAAATATACGATAATTTTCCAATTTGCTGTCGTTATACGGTAATCTCCTATTGGCTCCAAAAATAATCCAGTATTTGAATTGATTTGAATTGTTTTATGAGTTCCGTTTACTGAATTCAGGATCATGATGATCATGACAATAAAACTAAAAAGATAACAATAGTTTCAGACAGCTATAGAATAATATTTTTTTTTTTTATAGATTTTATAAAATTATTTTGTTAAGTTACGAAATGTTTAAGTAAATTATTATGTACTTTCTTTATTTTTCTTCCAATTTTTATTGTAGTATTTTCAGGCGAGTTTACTTCTACTACTTCATAAGGTCCTTCGAAGATAGAACATATCTTCTTACAAGTTCTAGCTTTATTTTCTAATAATACTTTATCCCCGACGTCAAAATGAATATTTTTCGAATTTTTATCATAATTGATTTTGTTTTTATATTTTGAATTAATTAGATTTTCTCTTATTTTGGCATAGCTATTTTGTAATCTTGCTTTTAATTCTCAAACGTAATCATCAAAATTATAAATAGGATCTACCGTTTTTGAAATAGCTGATGGCAATTCCGGTTTATGTCCGAATAACGCTTCATATGGCGTAAAATTAGTAGAAGAGTTAGGAGTTGTATTATAACTAAATGTTGCGAATTCTAACCAACTATCCCAATTGCTAGGATCACCGTTAACATAACTACGGATATAATTTCCTAATGTTCGATGTGATCGTTCTAACGATCCGTTAGATTCAGGGTGATACGATGTTGTTTGGATTTTTTTTATTTTGAGCAATTTGCACACATTTTTGAATAAATCACTTAAAAAATTGGTTCCTTGGTCTGTTAATACGATTTGTGGAGTACCGAATAAGCAAGTAATTTTTCTTACAAAAGAGTCAGCAACTGTCACAGCCTCTTGGTTTGAGATTGGAATTGCCATTAAAAATTTGGTTAATTGATCTTGAAAAGTTAGGATGTATTTATTTCCTGAATTTGTAATAGGTAAAGGGCCAACAATATCTAATGAAATTTTTTCGAATAGTTTAAATGTATCTGTAATTTTCATTGGAATCTTAGTTTTTATAGAACTTTTATTTTTTTGACAACTTTCACAAGTTGATATAAATTTAACAATATCTTTTTTCATGTTTTTCCAGAAATATTTTTGTTTGATTTTCTTTAATGTACGCAATACACCTTGATGTCCACCTACAGGACTGGTGTAATTTTCAATTAATATAGCATTAATTTCATCTTTATCGGTTAATAAAATTAATTGATTTTGTTGGGAAACATTTTCTTTATTGATATTTTCAGAATTAATATTAGTATCTAATGGCGTATTAGATGCATTAGTATTTTTACTATTTGATCTGGTAATAATATTTACTTGATTTATTTCTAACCTAGATAGAGCGTCTGCATTAGTGTTTAAATTGCCTGCCTTATGTACAACAATATAATCAAATTCCTCTAATTTTATGCGCCATCGCATTATTCTTGATGTTGGATTATTTATATTAAATATCCACACTAGTGGTTTATGATCAGTGACTATAGTGAATTTTCGACCATATATATATGGTCTATAATAACCTACTGCCCATACTAATGCTAAAGCTTCTTTTTCAATAGTAGAATAATTACGCTCTGCTTTATTCAATGTTCTACTCGCGTAAGCTATAGGTTGATCAATGATTTTATTTTATATAGTATTTTTCTGTGATAATACAGCTCCTATAGCTGTATTGCTAGCATCAGTAGTTATGTAAAATTCTTTGTTAAAATTTGGATAACTTAATATTGGATATTGCGTTATTGCAGACTTAAGTTTTCGAAAAGCTTCATCGCAGAATTCATCCCATTGAAATGGTATATCTTTTTTTAATAATCTGTTCAATGGATTAGCCATAACTGAAAAATTTGAAATGAATTTTCTATAATAGCCTACAAGACCTAGAAATGATTTAACTTGTTTTTGATTTTGTGGTGGCAAAATATTTTGTAGTGCCGATATTTTGTTGTTATCGGGTTTTTATACCGTCCGAAGTTATGACATGGCCTAGATAACCGACTTCTTTATGAAGAAATTTACATTTTGTAGGTTGAAGTTTGAGATTATGTTTTTTAAGAACTTCTAATATATCAATTAATTTTTTATTATGATCTTGAAGATTTCGCCCATAGATGACTATGTCATCAAGATAGACAAAACAACGTATTCCTTGTAATCCGGTAAGAACTATATTCATGAGTCGTTGAAATGTTGGAGGAGCATTTCTGAGACCAAATGGCATTCTAGTGAATTGATAATGCCCATAAGGAGTACTGAAAGCTGTTTTCGCTTTGTCATTTTCATCAAGCTCGATTTGATGGAAGCCACTGGCTAAATCCAGTGTTGAAAAATATTTCGATTCTCCCAACTGTCCAAGTATATCTTCTATATTTGGAAGTGGATAAGAATCTGGAATTGTGATTTCATTAACTTTCCTATAATCTACGACAACGCGCCATTTTTTGTTTCCGTTTTCATCGGGTTTTTTAGGAACGACTAGAAGTGGACTATTCCATGGACTATCACTATGTTCTACCACACCCTGTTTCAACATCTCATCTACCTGATTTTTTATCTCAGCTTTGTGCACCTCGGGTAACCGATATGTTCGCACATTGACTGGAGATTTTTCTGGCAAAATTTTTATTTGATGTTTTATCGCATTAGTAGTAGTTAAACAGTCACCGTCTAAATGAAATATTTTATTGAATTTTCTACAGATTTCGAGTATACTAGTTTTTTCTTCGTTATTTAGATGATTTAAATTTAATTGCTTTTGAAGATTTTCAAGTCGATTTTCTATTATGTTTTCAGAAATATTTTCATTAAGATTATAAATATTATATTTTGATAATGGAGTAAATTGTATTTGCAATTGGTTATCAATTTCAACCTTGTGCTCATTTGAATTTACTACACTTAAATATACATAACCATTTTCAGGTTTGACTACTGTATTTGATATGTATAAGCCTTCAAAAGAATTTTGTTGAACAATGGCCAGTGATTCCTCATCAAAAGATACTGGTCCAAATTTAATTATACTTTCCGTGCGAGGAGCTATAGAAATTTGAATATTTTGGTTTAGAAAATTGATTGAAACTTCTTGTTTATTAAAAGTGAAAGTAGCTTTGTTTTTACCATAATCAATAAGTGCATTTGTTTTTGTAAGAAAATCTTCACCTATGATTCCGTCTTCCTTTATTGGAAAATTAGATGGAACAATGTGAAATAATATAGGAATATAAAAATTGTCTTGAATTTTAATGTTGAGTTTTGCAACTCCAAGAGTTTGTAAAGGTTCAGACGAAATACCTTTATTTTCAATTGATGAAATAAATACTTCAGTATAATCTTCTAATGAACTTACTTTTATCAAACTAACTCCAGCTCCTGAATCTAATAAAAATTTATTAGATGATTTGGTAGTTCCAGTTATTTGAAGAGATAGGATACTTGAAAACGTTCGGTTTTTTATTTGGTTTACAAAAATTTGATTAGTTTCTGGTAGATTTAGATTTTCAATGGAATTTATTTTTTTCTGATCTTTTGAATTTGTATTTCTATATTTTGATTTAAATTTGGTTTTAGATTTAGATTTTGGATTTGAATTTGGATTTAGATTTGAATTTGGATTTAGATTTGAATTTCAATTTGGATTTAGATTTGAATTTGGATTTAGATTTGAATTTGGATTTTCATCTGTTAATTTTAGGCACCTTTTTTGATATCCTTGGCCTGGCTGCGGATGCCCGACGGACCTGGCCTTGAATAGTTTTCCGAATTGGTTTTAGTAGCCTGTTCAGATTGATTTTGATTTGAAGTTTCGTCAGCTCGTTTTTTATTATTATATTCTCTTTTCTTACAATCTGCTATTAAGTGACCCGGTTTTTTGCAATAATTACAAAATTTTTGAATATTATTTATTTGTTTAAACTGTGGTAAACTTTGAGAATTAGGTCTTTGAAAATTTGATGCTCTATTGTCTTGATTTCTATTAACATAATTTGGTTTTTGATAATTTGTAAATGGTTTTTTGTAATTCGAATTTGAATAAAAAATTGGTTTACTTTTAGAGTTATTTTCTTCGCAAATCGCAGCATTTATTGCTTCAACTAAATTTACGAATCTACTCGCTTTTATAATTAATTTCATTGGTTCTTTTAAACCATTTTGAAAAGAATTTAGGGCAGATTTTTCATTTAAATCTATTAAAGCTTTTGCTATTTCCGGTTTTTGTTCATTAGTACTAACTTTATTTAATAATGCTAGAATTTGTTCTAATCTTTTGGCAAATGTCCGAACATCTTCCGAATGAAATTGTTTACAATTATTTAACTCTAATTGTAATTGTTGAACCGACTTGGTACAAGAAAAATTTTGTTTTAAAACTTTCTTAATTTCTTCCCAAGTATTAGCATCATGATATTTTACAATATCATACGCTTCACCGCCTAATTTTGTTTTTATGATATAAACTAGAAACTTTTGATCTTCATTTTTTGTGATATTTTCAATAAACATTTCAATAGTATTTATAAATTTGTCTAAAGTTTTATGGTCACCAGAAAATTCTGGTATTAGCTTAATAGCATGATCAACATTTAAACTTGCCATTTTTTCTATATTTTCTTCAATTATATTTTCTACAGTACTATTTTCTAAATTTTGTTCAATATTATCTTCAGAATTTTCTTCCAAATCAGAGTTATATTCGTCTGATTCAGGATCTGTGTTTTGCAAATTTTTAGGAATTTTTTTACCTCCTCTTAAGCTAATATTTATGTCAAATTTCTTTTCACCTGACATAAATACCTACAACACTAGTACAATTATGCGTGATCAAATAAAATTGCGTAGAAATTATATATAATATCAACAACAAAAATGGTTTTTTTTTTAACAATATTATTTCAAATAAATTAAATTATGTTTGATATAGTTTTCTTTTTATTATTATATATGATATAAAATGATATAAGAATAACTCACTTTGATTTGATTATTATTGATTTTATCAAATATAAGGATGATCTGAATATTAAGATGGTCTTGATGTTTGATGATTTTGTTGATTATGATGATCTTGATGTTTGATGATTTTGTTGATTATGATGATCTTGATGTTTGATGATTTTGTTGTATATGTTGATCTTGTTGTTGATGATTTTGATATCTGTGATGATCTTGTTGAAAAACACTGAGCCGCAAAAGTTTCGAAATTCACTTGTATATTAATGTTTGTTTCACTTTTTTTTTTTGATATTATATTTATATATATATATAAATTAAATAAGTTTGTGTAATTTTTTTTTTTTTTTTTGATTTTGTATTATTATGGTATATATTTTTTTTTTAAATATACCCCACATCTGACACCAATGTAGTATTTTTAATGTTCTCAACAAGATTTTAATAAAACACTTTAGAATTTAATATTTTTATAATATACTTTATTATAATATATAATAAACTTATAACTAATTATTACTGTTTTGAATACAAGTATTAGCTCGGTTGAAGATTCTTTTACGACTGATTTTTACTCAGTTCATTTTCATTGATTAAACTTATTCATTTTTCTAATCTAAATGTGCTTCGCTTTCATTTATGATAATTTGAAAAGAAGCACATAGTAATTAAAGAACAATTGCAATAATTTATTTATTGAACGGATGTGTAATTCGATATAGACCACACATGCTTATTGATTTCGTGAGAATTTTGATAGCAAAATAATATTTAATTATTAATGATATATAATACTAATTAACCGAGTTCATAGGAGTTCAGGGACACTAAAAAAAAAACGATGCGTCATGGCAAAGAAGTCCAAAAAATGACCGATGACAAAAATTACCACAAATGCAAGAAAAAAACAATGCGGCATGGCAAAAAAGTCAAAATAATTACCGATGCCAAAAATGGCCAGAAATGTAAAAAAAAGATCGATGCGGCATGGCAAAGAAGTCCAAAAAAATTACCGTTGTAAAAAATTTCCAAAAATGCAAAAAAAGAACGATGCAGCATGGCAAAGGAGTCCTAAAAATGGCCGATGCAAAAAAAGGCCAACAATGCAAAAAAAGAACGATGAGGCATGGCAATGAAGTCCAAAAAAGGCCGATGCCAAAAATGGCCAAAAATGCAAAAAAAGAACGACTCTGCATGGCAAAGAAGTCCAAAAAAATTACCGATGTCAAAAATGGCCAGAAATGTAAAAAAAAGAACGATGCGGCATGGCAAAGACGTCCAAAAAATTACCGATGCCAAAAATGGGCAACAATGCAAAAAAAGAACGATGCGGCATTGAAAAAAAGTCCACAAAAGTAACGATGCCAAAAATGGCCAAAAATGCACAAAAAGAACGATGCGGCTGTCAAATAAGTCCAACAAATGACCGATGCAAGAAATGGCAAAAAAATTTCAAAAATGCAAAAAAGAACGATGCGACATGGCACAGAAGTCCAAAAATGACCGATGCCAAAAATGCAAAAAATGAACGATGCGGCATGGCAAACGAGTCCAAAAATGGCCAAACATGCAAAAAAGAACGATGCGGCATGCCAAAGAAGTCCAGAATTGGCCAAAAATGGCAAAAAATGCAAAAAAAACGATGCGGCATGGCAAAGAAGTCCAAAAATGGACAAAAATGAAAAAAAAAAACGATGCGGTATGGCAAAGAAATCCAAAAATGACCGATGCCAAAAATTACCACAAATGCAAGAAAAAAACAATGCGGCATGGCAAAAAAGTCAAAAAAATTACCGATGCCAAAAATTGCCAGAAATGTAAAAAAAAAGAACGATGCGGCATGGCAAAGAAGTTCAGAAAATGACCGATGCAAAAAAAGGCCAACAATGCAAAAAAAGGACGATGCGGCATGGCAATGAAGTCCAAAAAAGGCCGATGCCAAAAATGGCCAAAAATGGCAAAAAAAATTGCCTAAAATGCCAAAAAAAAACGATGCGGCATGGCACAAAGTTCTAAAAAATGACCAATGCCAAAACTGCAAAAAGAGAACGATGCGGCATGGCAAAGAAGTCCAAAAATTACCGATGGCAAAAATTACCACAAATGCAGAAAAAAACGATGCGACATGGCCAAAAATTCAAAAAAATTTCCGATGCCAAAAATGGCCAGAAATGTAAAAAAAAGAACGATGCGAAATGGAAAAGAAGTCCAAAAAAATTACCGTTGTAAAAAATTTCCAAAAATGCAAAAAAAGAACGATACGGCATGGCAAAGGAGTCCTAAAAATGACCGATGCCAAAAATGGCCAAAACGATGCGACTTTCAAATAAGTCCAACAAATGACCGATGCCAACAATGCAAAAAAAGAACGATTCGTTATGGCCAAGAAATCCAAAAAATGACCGATGCCAAAAATGGCCAGAAATGTAAAAAAAAGATCGATGCGGCATGGCAAAGAAGTCCCAAAAAGGACCGATGCCAAAAATGGGCAACAATGCAAAAAAAGAACGAAGCGGCATGGCAAAAAAGTCCACAAAATTAAAGGTGCCAAAAATGGCCAAAAATGCAAAAAAAGAACGATGCGGCTGTCAAATAATTCCAACAAATGACCGATGCCAAAAATGCAAAAAAAAACGATGCGGCATGGCAAAGAATTCCAAAAAGTGACTGATGCCAAAAATGGGCAAAACGATGCGACTGTCAAATAAGTCCAACAAATCACAGATGCCAATAATGAACGATGCGGCATGGCAAAGGAGTCCAAAAAATTACCGATGCCAAAAATGGCCAAACCGATGCGACTTTCAAATAAGTCCAACAAATGACCGATGCCAAAAATGCAAAAAAAGAACGATTCGTTCTGGCCAAGAAATCCAAAAAATGACCGATGTCAAAAATGCAAAAAAAGAACGATGCGAAATAGAAAAGAAGTCCAAAAATGGCCAAACATGCAAAAAAGAACGATGCGGCATGCCAAAGAAGTCCAGAAATGGCCAAAAATGGCAAAAAATGCAAAAAAAACGATGCGGCATGGCAAAGAAGTCCAAAAAAATTACCTATGCAAAAAATGTTCAAAAATGCAAAAAAGAACGATGCGACATGGCAAAGAAGTCCAAAACTGGACAAAAATGAAAAAAAAAGAACGATGCGACATGGCAAAGAAGTCCAAAAAATGACCGATGACAAAAATTACCACAAATGCAAAAAAAAACAATGCGGCATGGCAAAGAAGTTCAACAAATGACCGATGCAAAAAAAGGCCACCAATGCAAAAAAAAACGATGCGGCATGGCAATGAAGTCCAAAAAAGGCCGATGCCAAAAATAGCCAAAAATGCAAAATAACGATGCGGCATGGCAAAGAAGTCCAAAAAAATTACCGATGTCAAAAATGGCCAGAAATGTAAAACAAAGAACGATGCGGCATGGCAAAGACGTCCAAAATATGACCGATGCCAAAAATGGGCAACAATGCAAAAAAAGAACGATGCGGCATTGAAAAAAAGTCCACAAAAGTAACGGTGCCAAAAAAGGCCAAAAATGAAGTCCAAAACATTACCGATGTCAAAAATGGCCAGAAATGTAAAAAAAGAACGATGCGGCATGGCAAAGAAGTCCAAAAAATGATCCGATGTCAAAAATGGCCAAAAATGGCAAAAAAATTGCCTAAAATGCCAAAAAAAACGATGCGGCATGGCACAAAATTCTCAAAATTGACCAATGCCAAAACTGCAAAAAAACAACGATGCGGCATGGCAAAGAAGTCCAAAAATTACCGATGCCAAAAATTACCACAAATGCAGAAAAAAAACGATGCGACATGGCAAAAAAGTCAAAAAAATTTCCGATGCCAAAATATGCCAGAAATGTAAAAAAAAGATCGATGCGGCATGGCAAAGAAGTGCAAAAAATGACCGATGCCCAAAATGGGCAACAATGCAACAAAAGAACGATTCGGCATGGCAAAGAAATCCAAAAAATTATCCTATGTCAAAAATGGCCAAAAATGGCAAAAAAATTGCCTAAAATGCCAAAAAACCGATGCGGCATGGCACAAAATTACAAAAAAAGACCAATGCCAAAAATGAAAAAAAAGAATGATGCGGCATGGCAAAGGAGTCCAAAAAATGACCGATGCCAAAAATGGCCAAAAATGCAAAAAAGAAAACGATGCGGCTGTCAAATAAGTTCAACAACTGACCGATGCCAAAAATGCAAAATAAGAACGATGCGGTATGGCAAAGAAGTTTAAAAAATGACCGATGCCAAAAATTGCCAAAAATGCAAAAAAAAGAACGACGCGGCATGGAAAAGAAGTCTAAAAATGACCGGTACCAAAAATGCAAAAAAGAACAATAATAATAATAATAATAACAATAATTCAAAAAATTACCGATGCCAAAATTGGCCAAAAATGCAAAAAAAAAACTGCGGCATGGCAAAGAAGTCCAAAACATTACCGATGCCAAAAATGGCCAGAAATGTAAAAAAAAGATCGATGCGGCATGGCAAAGAAGTCCCAAAAAGGACCGATGCCAAAAATAGGCAAAACGATGCGACTGTCAAATAAGTCCAACAAATCACAGATGCCAAAAATGAACGATGCGGCATGGCAAAGGAGTCCAAAAAATGACCGATGCCAAAAATGGCCAAAACGATGCGACTTTCAAATAAGTCCAACAAATGACCGATGCCAAAAATGCAAAAAAAGAACGATTCGTTATGGCCAAGAAATCCAAAAAATGACCGATGTCAAAAATGCAAAAAAAGAACGATGCGAAATAGAAAAGAAGTCCAAAAATGGCCAAACATGCAAAAAAGAACGATGCGGCATGCCAAAGAAGTCCAGAAATGGCCAAAAATGGAAAAAAATGCAAAAAATACGATGCGGCATGGCAAAGAAGTCCAAAAAAATTACGGATGCAAAAAATGTTCAAAAATGCAAAAAAGAACGATGCCACATGGCAAAGAAGTTAAAAAAATGACCGATGTAAAAAAAGAACGATGCGGCATGGCAAAGAAGTCCAAAAAAATTACCGATGTCAAAAATGGCCAGAAATGTAAAAAAAGAACGATGCGGCATGGCAAAGAAGTTCAAAAAATGACCGATGCCAAAAATGCAAAAAAAGAACGTTGCGATATAACAAAGAAGTCCATAAATGGCCACAAATGCAAAAAAAGAACAATGCGTCATGGCAAAGAAGCCAAAAAAATGACCGATGACAACAATGGCAAAAATGCAAAAAAAGAACGATGCGGCATGGCAAAGAAGTCCAAAAATTACCAATGCCAAAAATTACCACAAATGCAAAAAAAAAAACGATGCGGCATGGCAAAGAAGTCCCAAAAAGGACCGATGCCAAAAATGGGCAAAACGATGCGACTGTCAAATAAGTCCAACAAATCACAGATGCCAAAAAAGAACGATGCGGCATGCCAAAGAAGTCCAGAAATGGCCAAAAATGGAAAAAAATGCAAAAAATACGATGCGGCATGGCAAAGAAGTCCAAAAAAATTACGGATGCAAAAAATGTTCAAAAATGCAAAAAAGAACGATGCCACATGGCAAAGAAGTTAAAAAAATGACCGATGCAAAAAAAGAACGATGCGGCATGGCAATGAAGTCCAAAAAAGGCCGATGCCAAAAATGCAAAAAAACGATGCGGCATGGCAAAGAAGTCCAAAAAAATTACCGATGTCAAAAATGGCCAGAAATGTAAAAAAAGAACGATGCGGCATGGCAAAGACGTCCAAAAAATTACCGATGCCAACAATGGACAACAATGCAAAAAAAGTCCAACAAATGACCGATGCCAAAAATGCAACAAAAAGCGATGCGGTATGGCAAAGAAGTCCAAAAAATGACCGATGCCAAAAATGGCCAAAAATGCAAAAAAAGAACGACTCGGAATGGCAAAGAAGTCCAAAAATGACCGATGCCAAAAATGGCAAAATATGCAAGAAAAGAACGACTCGACATGGCAAAGAAGTCCAAAAATGACCGATGCCAAAAATGCAAAAAAAGAAGGATGCGGCATGTCAAAGAAGTCCAAAAAATGATCCGATGTCAAAAATGGCCAAAAATGGCAAAAAAAATGCCTAAAATGCCAAAAAAACGATGCGGCATGGCACAAAATTCTAAAAAATGACCAATGCCAAAATTGAAAAAAAAGAATGATGCGGCATGGCAAAAAAGTCCACAAAATTAACGGTGCCAAAATTGGCCAAAAATGCAAAAAAAGAACGATGCGGCTGTCAAATAAGTGCAACAAATGACCGATGCCAAAAATGCAAAAAAAAACGATGCGGTATGGCAAAGAAGTCCAAAAAATGACCGATGCCAAAAATGGCCAAAAATGCAAAAAAAGAACGACTCGGAATGGCAAAGAAGTCCAAAAATGACCGATGCCAAAAATGGCCAAACATGCAAAAAAAGAACGACTCGGCATGCCCAAGAAGTCCAAAAATGGCCGATGCCAAAAATGCAAAAAAAAAACGATGCGGCATGGCAAAGAAGTCCAAAAAATGACCAATGCCCAAAATGGGCAACAATGCAAAAAAAGAATGATGCGGCATGGCAAAAAAGTCCACAAAATTAACGGTGCCAAAAATGGCCAAAAATGCAAAAAAAGAACGATGCGGCTGTCAAATAAGTCCAACAAATGACCGATGGCCAAAAATGCAAAAAAAACGATGCGGTATGGCAAAGAAGTCCAAAAAATGACCGATGCCAAAAATGGCCAAAAATGCAAAAAAAGAACGACTCGGCATGGCAAAGAAGTCCAAAAATGACCGATACCAAAAATGCAAAGAAAGAACGATTCGGCATGGCAAAGAAATCCAAAAAATGACCGATGCTAAAAATGGCCAAAAATGCAAAAAAAAAACGATGCGGCTGTCAAATAAGTTCAACAACTGACCGATGCCAAAAATGGCCAAAAATGCAAAATAAGAACGATGCGGTATGGCAAAGAAGTTCAAAAAATGACCGATGCCAAAAATTGCCAAAAATGCAAAAAAAAGAACGACGCGGCATGGAAAAGAAGTCCAAAACATTACCGATGCCAAAAATGGCCAGAAATGTAAAAAAAAAGATCGATGCGGCATGGCAAAGAAGTCCAAAAAATGACCGATGCCCAAAATGGGCAACAATGCAAAAAAAGAACGATGCGGCATGGCAAAAAAGTCCACAAAATTAACGGTGCCAAAAATGGCCAAAAATGTAAAAAAAGAACGATGCGGCTGTCAAATAAGTCCAACAAATGACCGATGCCAAAAATGCAAAAAAAAAACGATGCGGTATGGCAAAGAAGTCCAAAAAATGACTGATGCCAAAAATGGCCAAAAATGCAAAAAAAAGAACGTTGCGGCATGGCAAAGGAGTCCAAAAAATGACCGATGCCAAAAATGGCCAAAAATGCAAAAAAGAAAACGATGCGGCTGTCAAATAAGTTCAACAACTGACCGATGCCAAAAAGTGGCCAAAAATGCAAAATAAGAACGATGCGGTATGGCAAAGAAGTTCAAAAAATGACCGATGCCAAAAATGGCCAAAAATGCAAAAAAAGAACGATGCAATGCGGCATGGCAAAGAAGTCTAAAAATGACCGGTGCCAAAAATGCAAAAAAAGAACAATGCGTCATGGCAAAGAAGTCCAAAAAGAACGATGCGATATGGAAAAGAAGTCCAAAAATGGCCAAACATGCAAAAAAACAACGATGCGGCATGCCAAAGAAGTCCAAAAATGGCAAAAAATGCAAAAAAAAAAACGATGCGGTATGGCAAAGAAGTCCAAAAAAATTACCGATGCAAAAAATGTTCAAAAATGCAAAAAAGAACGATGCCACATGGCAAAGAAGTTAAAAAAATGACCGATGTAAAAAAAGAACGATGCGGCATGGCAATGAAGTCCAAAAAAATTACCGATGTCAAAAATGGCCAGAAATGTAAAAAAAGAACGATGCGGCATGGCAAAGAAGTTCAAAAAATGACCGATGCCAAAAATGCAAAAAAAGAACGTTGCGATATAACAAAGAAGTCCATAAATGGCCACAAATGCAAAAAAAGAACAATGCGTCATGGCAAAGAAGTCCAAAAAATGACCGATGACAACAATGGCAAAAATGCAAAAAAAGAACGATGTGGCATGGCAAAGAAGTCCAAAAATTACCAATGCCAAAAATTACCACAAATGCAAAAAAAAAACGATGCGGCATGGCAAAAAAGTCAAAAAAATTACCGATGCCAAAAATTGCCAGAAATGTTAAAAAAAAGAACGATGCGGCATGGCAAAGAAGTTCAAAAAATGACCGATGCAAAAAAAGAACGATGCGGCATGGCAATGAAGTCCAAAAAAGGCCGATGCCAAAAATGCAAAAAAACGATGCGGCATGGCAAAGAAGTCCAAAAAAATTACCGATGTCAAAAATGGCCAGAAATGTAAAAAAAGAACGATGCGGCATGGCAAAGACGTCCAAAAAATTACCGATGCCAACAATGGACAACAATGCAAAAAAAGTCCAACAAATGACCGATGCCAAAAATGCAAAAAAAAGCGATGCGGTATGGCAAAGAAGTCCAAAAAATGACCGATGCCAAAAATGGCCAAAAATGCAAAACAAGAACGACTCGGAATGGCAAAGAAGTCCAAAAATGACCGATGCCAAAAATGGCCAAAAATGCAAGAAAAGAACGACTCGACATGGCAAAGAAGTCCAAAAATGACCGATGCCAAAAATGCAAAAAAAGAAGGATGCGGCATGTCAAAGAAGTCCAAAAACTGATCCGATGTCAAAAATGGCCAAAAATGGCAATAAAAAATGCCTAAAATGCCAAAAAAACGATGCGGCATGGCACAAAATTCTAAAAAATGACCAATGCCAAAATTGAAAAAAAAGAATGATGCGGCATGGCAAAAAAGTCCACAAAATTAACGGTGCCAAAATTGGCCAAAAATGCAAAAAAAGAACGATGCGGCTGTCAAATAAGTGCAACAAATGACCGATGCCAAAAATGCAAAAAAAAACGATGCGGTATGGCAAAGAAGTCCAAAAAATGACCGATGCCAAAAATGGCCAAAAATGCAAAAAAAGAACGACTCGGAATGGCAAAGAAGTCCAAAAATGACCGATGCCAAAAATGGCCAAACATGCAAAAAAAGAACGACTCGGCATGGCCAAGAAGTCCAAAAATGGCCGATGCCAAAAATGCAAAAAAAAAACGATGCGGCATGGCAAAGAAGTCCAAAAAATGACCAATGCCCAAAATGGGCAACAATGCAAAAAAAGAATGATGCGGCATGGCAAAAAAGTCCACAAAATTAACGGTGCCAAAAATGGCCAAAAATGCAAAAAAAGAACGATGCGGCTGTCAAATAAGTCCAACAAATGACCGATGGCCAAAAATGCAAAAAAAACGATGCGGTATGGCAAAGAAGTCCAAAAAATGACCGATGCCAAAAATGGCCAAAAATGCAAAAAAAGAACGACTCGGCATGGCAAAGAAGTCCAAAAATGACCGATACCAAAAATGCAAAGAAAGAACGATTCGGCATGGCAAAGAAATCCAAAAAATGACCGATGCTAAAAATGGCCAAAAATGCAAAAAAAAAACGATGCGGCTGTCAAATAAGTTCAACAACTGACCGATGCCAAAAATGGCCAAAAATGCAAAATAAGAACGATGCGGTATGGCAAAGAAGTTCAAAAAATGACCGATGCCAAAAATTGCCAAAAATGCAAAAAAAAGAACGACGCGGCATGGAAAAGAAGTCTAAAAATGACCGGTGCCAAAAATGCAAAAAAGAACACTGGGGCATGGCAAAGAAGTCCACAAAATGACCGATGCCAAAACTGGCCAAAAATGCAAAAAAAAACTGCGGCATGGCAAAGAAGTCCAAAATATTACCGATGCCAAAAATGGCCAGAAATGTAAAAAAAAAGATCGATGCGGCATGGCAAAGAAGTCCAAAAAATGACCGATGCCCAAAATGGGCAACAATGCAAAAAAAGAACGATGCGGCATGGCAAAAAAGTCCACAAAATTAACGGTGCCAAAAATGGCCAAAAGTGTAAAAAAAGAACGATGCGGCTGTCAAATAAGTCCAACAAATGACCGATGCCAAAAATGCAAAAAAAAAACGATGCGGTATGGCAAAGAAGTCCAAAAAATGACTGATGCCAAAAATGGCCAAAAATGCAAAAAAAAGAACGTTGCGGCATGGCAAAGGAGTCTAAAAAATGACCGATGCCAAAAATGGCCAAAAATGCAAAAAAGAAAACGATGCGGCTGTCAAATAAGTTCAACAACTGACCGATGCCAAAAAGTGGCCAAAAATGCAAAATAAGAACGATGCGGTATGGCAAAGAAGTTCAAAAAATGACCGATGCCAAAAATTGCCAAAAATGTAAAAAAAGAACGATGCAATGCGGCATGGCAAAGAAGTCTAAAAATGACCGGTGCCAAAAATGCAAAAAAAGAACAATGCGTCATGGCAAAGAAGTCCAAAAAGAACGATGCGAAATGGAAAAGAAGTCCAAAAATGGCCAAACATGCAAAAAAAGAACGATGCGGCATGCCAAAGAAGTCCAAAAATGGCAAAAAATGCAAAAAAAAAACGATGCGGCATGGCAAAGAAGTCCAAAAAAATTACCGATGCAAAAAATGTTCAAAAATGCAAAAAAGAACGATGCCACATGGCAAAGAAGTTAAAAAAATGACCGATGTAAAAAAAGAACGATGCGGCATGGCAATGAAGTCCAAAAAAATTACCGATGTCAAAAATGGCCAGAAATGTAAAAAAAGAACGATGCGGCATGGCAAAGAAGTTCAAAAAATGACCGATGCCAAAAATGCAAAGAAAGAACGTTGCGATATAACAAAGAAGTCCATAAATGGCCACAAATGCAAAAAAAGAACAATGCGTCATGGCAAAGAAGTCCAAAAAATGACCGATGACAACAATGGCAAAAATGCAAAAAAAGAACGATGTGGCATGGCAAAGAAGTCCAAAAATTACCAATGCCAAAAATTACCACAAATGCAAAAAAAAAACGATGCGGCATGGCAAAAAAGTCAAAAAAATTACCGATGCCAAAAATTGCCAGAAATGTTAAAAAAAAGAACGATGCGGCATGGCAAAGAAGTTCAAAAAATGACCGATGCAAAAAAAGAACGATGCGGCATGGCAATGAAGTCCAAAAAAGGCCCATGCCAAAAATGCAAAAAAACGATGCGGCATGGCAAAGAAGTCCAAGAAAATTACCGATGTCAAAAATGGCCAGAAATGTAAAAAAAGAACGATGCGGCATGGCAAAGACGTCCAAAAAATTACCGATGCCAACAATGGACAACAATGCAAAAAAAGTCCAACAAATGACCGATGCCAAAAATGCAAAAAAAAGCGATGCGGTATGGCAAAGAAGTCCAAAAAATGACCGATGCCAAAAATGGCCAAAAATGCAAAAAAAGAACGACTCGGAATGGCAAAGAAGTCCAAAAATGACCGATGCCAAAAATGGCCAAAAATGCAAGAAAAGAACGACTCGACATGGCAAAGAAGTCCAAAAAATGACCGATGCCAAAAATGGCCAAAAATGCAAAAAAAGAACGACTCGGAATGGCAAAGAAGTCCAAAAATGACCGATGCCAAAAATGGCCAAAAATGCAAGAAAAGAACGACTCGACATGGCAAAGAAGTCCAAAAATGACCGATGCCAAAAATGCAAAAAAAGAAGGATGCGGCATGTCAAAGAAGTCCAAAAAATGATCCGATGTCAAAAATGGCCAAAAATGGCAAAAAAAATGCCTAAAATGCCAAAAAAACGATGCGGCATGGCACAAAATTCTAAAAAATGACCAATGCCAAAATTGAAAAAAAAAAGAACAAAGCGGCATGGCAAAGAAGTCCAAAAATTACCGATGCCAAAAATGACCACAAATGCAGAAAAAAACGATGCGACATGGCACAAAATTTAAGAAAATTTCCGATGCCAAAAATGGCCAGAAATGTAAAAAAAAGATCGATGCGGCATGGCAAAGAAGTCCAAAAAATGACCAATGCCCAAAATGGGCAACAATGCAAAAAAAGAATGATGCGGCATGGCAAAAAAGTCCACAAAATTAACGGTGCCAAAAATGGCCAAAAATGCAAAAAAAGAACGATGCGGCTGTCAAATAAGTCCAACAAATGACCGATGGCCAAAAATGCAAAAAAAACGATGCGGTATGGCAAAGAAGTCCAAAAAATGACCGATGCCAAAAATGGCCAAAAATGCAAAAAAAGAACGACTCGGCATGGCAAAGAAGTCCAAAAATGACCGATACCAAAAATGCAAAGAAAGAACGATTCGGCATGGTAAAGAAATCCAAAAAATGACCGATGCTAAAAATGGCCAAAAATGCAAAAAAAAACGATGCGGCTGTCAAATAAGTTCAACAACTGACCGATGCCAAAAATGGCCAAAAATGCAAAATAAGAACGATGCGGTATGGCAAAGAAGTTCAAAAAATGACCGATGCCAAAAATTGCCAAAAATGCAAAAAAAAGAACGACGCGGCATGGAAAAGAAGTCTAAAAATGACCGGTACCAAAAATGCAAAAAAGAACACTGGGGCATGGCAAAGAAGTCCACAAAATGACCGATGCCAAAACTGGCCAAAAATGCAAAAAAAAAAACTGCGGCATGGCAAAGAAGTCCAAAACATTACCGATGCCAAAAATGGCCAGAAATGTACAAAAAAGATCGATGCGGCATGGCAAAGAAGTCCAAAAAATGACCGATGCCCAAAATGGGCAACAATGCAAAAAAAGAACGATGCGGCATGGCAAAAAAGTCCACAAAATTAACGGTGCCAAAAATGGCCAAAAATGCAAAAAAAGAACGATGCGGCTGTCAAATAAGTCCAACAAATGACCGATGCCAAAAATGCAAAAAAAAAACGATGCGGTATGGCAAAAGAAGTCCTAAAAATTACTGATGCCAAAAATGGCCAAAAATGCAAAAAAAAGAACGTTGCGGCATGGCAAAGGAGTCCAAAAAATGACCAATGCCAAAAATGCAAAAAAAGAACGTTGCGATATAACAAAGAAGTCCATAAATGGCCACAAATGCAAAAAAAAGAACGATGCGTCATGGCAAAGAAGTGCAAAAAATGACTGATGACAAAAATGGCAAAAATGCAAAAAAAGAACGATGCGGCATGGCAAAGAAGTCCAAAAATTACCAATGCCAAAAATTACCACAAATGCAAAAAAAAAACGATGCGGCATGGCAAAAAAGTCAAAAAAATTACAGATGCCAAAAATTTCCAGAAATGTTAAAAAAAAGAACGATGCGGCATGGCACAGAAGTTCAAAAAATGCCCGATGCAAAAAAAGAACGATGCGGCATGGCAATGAAGTCCAAAAAAGGCCGATGCCAAAAATGCAAAAAAACGATGCGGCATGGCACAAAATTCTAAAAAATGACCAATGCCAAAATTGAAAAAAAAAAGAACAAAGCGGCATGGCAAAGAAGTCCAAAAATTACCGATGCCAAAAATGACCACAAATGCAGAAAAAAACGATGCGACATGGCACAAAATTTAAGAAAATTTCCGATGCCAAAAATGGCCAGAAATGTAAAAAAAAAGATCGATGCGGCATGGCAAAGAAGTCCAAAAAATGACCAATGCTCAAAATGGGCAACAATGCAAAAAAGAATGATGCGGCATGGCAAAAAAGTCCACAAAATTAACGGTGCCAAAAATGGCCAAAAATGCAAAAAAAGAACGATGCGGCTGTCAAATAAGTCCAACAAATGACCGATGCCAAAAATGCAAAAAAAACGATGCGGTATGGCAAAGAAGTCCAAAAAATGACCGATGCCAAAAATGGCCAAAAATGCAAAAAAAGAACGACTCGGAATGGCAAAGAAGTCCAAAAATGACCGATGCCAAAAATGGCCAAAAATGCAAAAAAAGAACGACTCGGCATGGCCAAGAAGTCCAAAAATGACCGATGCCAAAAATGCAAAAAAAGAACGATGCGGCACGGCAAAGAAGTCCACAAAATGATCCGATGTCAAAAATGGCCAAAAATGGGAAAAAATTGCCTAAAATACCAAAAAAACGATGCGGCATGGCAAAGAAGTCCAAAAAATGACCAATGCCCAAAATGGGCAACAATGCAAAAAAAGAATGATGCGGCATGGCAAAAAAGTCCACAAAATTAACGGTGCCAAAAATGGCCAAAAATGCAAAAAAAGAACGCTGCGGCTGTCAAATAAGTACAACAAATGACCGATGGCCAAAAATGCAAAAAAAACGATGCGGTATGGCAAAGAAGTCCAAAAAATGACCGATGCCAAAAATGGCCAAAAATGCAAAAAAAGAACGACTCGGCATGGCAAAGAAGTCCAAAAATGACGGATACCAAAAATGCAAAGAAAGAACGATTCGGCATGGTAAAGAAATCCAAAAAATGACCGATGCTAAAAATGGCCAAAAATGCAAAAAAAAACGATGCGGCTGTCAAATAAGTTCAACAACTGACCGATGCCAAAAATGGCCAAAAATGCAAAATAAGAACGATGCGGTATGGCAAAGAAGTTCAAAAAATGACCGATGCCAAAAATTGCCAAAAATGCAAAAAAAAGAACGACGCGGCATGGAAAAGAAGTCTAAAAATGACCGGTACCAAAAATGCAAAAAAGAACACTGGGGCATGGCAAAGAAGTCCACAAAATGACCGATGCCAAAACTGGCCAAAAATGCAAAAAAAAAACTGCGGCATGGCAAAGAAGTCCAAAACATTACCGATGCCAAAAATGGCCAGAAATGTACAAAAAAGATCGATGCGGCATGGCAAAGAAGTCCAAAAAATGACCGATGCCCAAAATGGGCAACAATGCAAAAAAAGAACGATGCGGCATGGCAAAAAAGTCCACAAAATTAACGGTGCCAAAAATGGCCAAAAATGCAAAAAAAGAACGATGCGGCTGTCAAATAAGTCCAACAAATGACCGATGCCAAAAATGCAAAAAAAAAACGATGCGGTATGGCAAAAGAAGTCCTAAAAATTACTGATGCCAAAAATGGCCAAAAATGCAAAAAAAAGAACGTTGCGGCATGGCAAAGGAGTCCAAAAAATGACCAATGCCAAAAATGCAAAAAAAGAACGTTGCGATATAACAAAGAAGTCCATAAATGGCCACAAATGCAAAAAAAAGAACGATGCGTCATGGCAAAGAAGTCCAAAAAATGACTGATGACAAAAATGGCAAAAATGCAAAAAAAGAACGATGCGGCATGGCAAAGAAGTCCAAAAATTACCAATGCCAAAAATTACCACAAATGCAAAAAAAAAACGATGCGGCATGGCAAAAAAGTCAAAAAAATTACAGATGCCAAAAATTTCCAGAAATGTTAAAAAAAAGAACGATGCGGCATGGCACAGAAGTTCAAAAAATGCCCGATGCAAAAAAAGAACGATGCGGCATGGCAATGAAGTCCAAAAAAGGCCGATGCCAAAAATGCAAAAAAACGATGCGGCATGGCAAAGAAGTCCAAAAAAATTACCGATGTCAAAAATGGCCAGAAATGTAAAACAAGAACGATGCGGTATGGCAAAGAAGTCCAAAAAATGACCGATGCCAAAAATGGCCAAAAATGCAAAAAAAGAACGACTCGGAATGGCAAAGAAGTCCAAAAATGACCGATGCCAAAAATGGCCAAAAATGCAAAAAAAGAACGACTCGACATGGCAAAGAAGTCCAAAAATGACCGATGCCAAAAATGCAAAAAAAGAACGATGCGGCATGTCAAAGAAGTCCAAAAAATGATCCGATGTCAAAAATGGCCAAAAATGGCAAAAAAAATGCCTAAAATGCCAAAAAAACGATGCGGCATGGCACAAAATTCTAAAAAATGACCAATGCCAAAATTGAAAAAAAGAACAAAGCGGCATGGCAAAGAAGTCCAAAAATTACCGATGCCAAAAATGACCACAAATGCAGAAAAAAAACGATGCGACATGGCACAAAATTCAAAAAAAATTCCGATGCCAGAAATGGCCAGAAATGTAAAAAAAAAGATCGATGCGGCATGGCAAAGAAGTCCAAAAAATGACCAATGCCCAAAATGGCCAAAAATGCAAAAAAAGAACGATGCGGCTGTCAAATAAGTCCAACAAATGACCGATGCCAAAAATGCAAAAAAAACGATGCGGTATGGCAAAGAAGTCCAAAAAATGACCGATGCCAAAAATGGCCAAAAATGCAAAAAAAGAACGACTCGGCATGGCAAAGAAGTCCATAAAAAGATCCGTTGTCAAAAATGGCCAAAAATGGCAAAAAATTGCCTAAAATGCCAAAAAAAGATGCGGCATGGCACAAAGTTCTAAAAAATGACCAATGCCAAATCTGAAAAAAAAGCACGAAGCGGCATGGCAAAGAAGTCCAAAAATTACCGATGCCAAAAATGACCACAAATCCAGAAAAAAAACGATGCGACATGGCACAAAAGTCAAAAAAATTTCCGATGCCAAAAATGGCCAGAAATGCAAAAAAAAGAACGTTGCGGCATGGCAAAGGAGTCCAAAAAATGACCAATGCCAAAAATGCAAAAAAAGAACGTTGCGATATAACAAAGAAGTCCATAAATGGCCACAAATGCAAAAAAAAGAACGATGCGTCATGGCAAAGAAGTCCAAAAAATGACCGATGACAAAAATGGCAAAAATGCAAAAAAAGAACGATGCGGCATGGCAAAGAAGTCCAAAAATTACCAATGCCAAAAATTACCACAAATGCAAAAAAAAACGATGCGGCATGGCAAAAAAGTCAAAAAAATTACAGATGCCAAAAATTTCCAGAAATGTTAAAAAAAAGAACGATGCGGCATGGCACAGAAGTTCAAAAAATGCCCGATGCAAAAAAAGAACGATGCGGCATGGCAATGAAGTCCAAAAAAGGCCGATGCCAAAAATGCAAAAAAACGATGCGGCATGGCAAAGAAGTCCAAAAAAATTACCGATGTCAAAAATGGCCAGAAATGTAAAACAAGAACGATGCGGTATATCAAAGAAGTCCAAAAAATGACCGATGCCAAAAATGGCCAAAAATGCAAAAAAAGAACGACTCGGAATGGCAAAGAAGTCCAAAAATGACCGATGCCAAAAATGGCCAAAAATGCAAAAAAAGAACGACTCGACATGGCAAAGAAGTCCAAAAATGACCGATGCCAAAAATGCAAAAAAAGAACGATGCGACATGTCAAAGAAGTCCAAAAAATGATCCGATGTCAAAAATGGCCAAAAATGGCAAAAAAAATGCCTAAAATGCCAAAAAAACGATGCGGCATGGCACAAAATTCTAAAAAATGACCAATGCCAAAATTGAAAAAAGAACAAAGCGGCATGGCAAAGAAGTCCAAAAATTACCGATGCCAAAAATGACCACAAATGCAGAAAAAAAACGATGCGACATGGCACAAAATTCAAAAAAAATTCCGATGCCAGAAATGGCCAGAAATGTAAAAAAAAAGATCGATGCGGCATGGCAAAGAAGTCCAAAAAATGACCAATGCCCAAAATGGGCAACAATGCAAAAAAAGAATGATGCGGCATGGCAAAAAAGTCCACAAAATTAACGGTGCCAAAAATGGCCAAAAATGCAAAAAAAGAACGATGCGGCTGTCAAATAAGTCCAACAAATGACCGATGCCAAAAATGCAAAAAAAACGATGCGGTATGGCAAAGAAGTCCAAAAAATGACCGATGCCAAAAATGGCCAAAAATGCAAAAAAAGAACTACTCGGCATGGCAAAGAAGTCCATAAAAAGATCCGTTGTCAAAAATGGCCAAAAATGGCAAAAAATTGCCTAAAATGCCAAAAAAAAGATGCGGCATGGCACAAAGTTCTAAAAAATGACCAATGCCAAAACTGAAAAAAAAGCACGAAGCGGCATGGCAAAGAAGTCCAAAAATTACCGATGCCAAAAATGACCACAAATCCAGAAAAAAAACGATGCGACATGGCACAAAAGTCAAAAAAATTTCCGATGCCAAAAATGGCCAGAAATGTAAAAAAAAAGATCGATGCGGCATGGCAAAGAAGTCCAAAAAATGACCGATGCCTAAAATGGGCAACAATGCAAAAAAAGAATGATGCGGCATGGCAAAAAAGTCCACAAAATTAACGGTGCCAAAAATGGCCAAAAATGCAAAAAAAGAACGATGCGGCTGTCAAATAAGTACAACAAATGACCGATGCCAAAAATGCAAAAAAAACGATGCGGTATGGCAATGAAGTCCAAAAAATTACCGATGCCAAAAATGCAAAAAAAGAACGACTCGGCATGGCAAAGAAGTCCAAAAAATGACCGATGCCAAAAATGGCCAAAAAGGCCAAAAATACAAAACAAGAACATTGCGGCATGGCAAGACAAAGGAGTCCAAAAAATGACCGATGCCAAAAATGGCCAAAACGATTCGACTTGCAAATAAGTCCAACAAATGACCGATGCCAAAAATGTCGAAAAATGCAAAAAAAGAACGTTGCGGCATGGCGAAGGAGTCCAAAAAATGACCGGTGCCAAAAATGGCCAAAAATGCAAAAAAAGACGATGTGGCATGGCAAAAAATTCCAAAAAATGACCGATGTCAAAAATGGCCAAAAATGCAAAACAAGAACGTTGCGGCATGGCAAAGAAGTCCACAAAATGACCGATGCCAAAACTGGCCAAAAATGCAAAAAAAAAACTGCGGCATGGCAAAGAAGTCCAAAACATTACCGATGCCAAAAATGGCCAGAAATGTACAAAAAAGATCGATGCGGCATGGCAAAGAAGTCCAAAAAATGACCGATGCCCAACATGGGCAACAATGCAAAAAAAGAACGATGCGGCATGGCAAAAAAGTCCACAAAATTAACGGTGCCAAAAATGGCCAAAAATGCAAAAAAAGAACGATGCGGCTGTCAAATAAGTCCAACAAATGACCGATGCCAAAAATGCAAAAAAAAAACGATGCGGTATGGCAAAAGAAGTCCTAAAAATTACTGATGCCAAAAATGGCCAAAAATGCAAAAAAAAGAACGTTGCGGCATGGCAAAGGAGTCCAAAAAATGACCAATGCCAAAAATGCAAAAAAAGAACGTTGCGATATAACAAAGAAGTCCATAAATGGCCACAAATGCAAAAAAAAGAACGATGCGTCATGGCAAAGAAGTCCAAAAAATGACTGATGACAAAAATGGCAAAAATGCAAAAAAAGAACGATGCGGCATGGCAAAGAAGTCCAAAAATTACCAATGCCAAAAATTACCACAAATGCAAAAAAAAAACGATGCGGCATGGCAAAAAAGTCAAAAAAATTACAGATGCCAAAAATTTCCAGAAATGTTAAAAAAAAGAACGATGCGGCATGGCACAGAAGTTCAAAAAATGCCCGATGCAAAAAAAGAACGATGCGGCATGGCAATGAAGTCCAAAAAAGGCCGATGCCAAAAATGCAAAAAAACGATGCGGCATGGCAAAGAAGTCCAAAAAAATTACCGATGTCAAAAATGGCCAGAAATGTAAAACAAGAACGATGCGGTATGGCAAAGAAGTCCAAAAAATGACCGATGCCAAAAATGGCCAAAAATGCAAAAAAAGAACGACTCGGAATGGCAAAGAAGTCCAAAAATGACCGATGCCAAAAATGGCCAAAAATGCAAAAAAAGAACGACTCGACATGGCAAAGAAGTCCAAAAATGACCGATGCCAAAAATGCAAAAAAAGAACGATGCGGCATGTCAAAGAAGTCCAAAAAATGATCCGATGTCAAAAATGGCCAAAAATGGCAAAAAAAATGCCTAAAATGCCAAAAAAACGATGCGGCATGGCACAAAATTCTAAAAAATGACCAATGCCAAAATTGAAAAAAAGAACAAAGCGGCATGGCAAAGAAGTCCAAAAATTACCGATGCCAAAAATGACCACAAATGCAGAAAAAAAACGATGCGACATGGCACAAAATTCAAAAAAAATTCCGATGCCAGAAATGGCCAGAAATGTAAAAAAAAAGATCGATGCGGCATGGCAAAGAAGTCCAAAAAATGACCAATGCCCAAAATGGCCAAAAATGCAAAAAAAGAACGATGCGGCTGTCAAATAAGTCCAACAAATGACCGATGCCAAAAATGCAAAAAAAACGATGCGGTATGGCAAAGAAGTCCAAAAAATGACCGATGCCAAAAATGGCCAAAAATGCAAAAAAAGAACGATTCGGCATGGCAAAGAAGTCCATAAAAAGATCCGTTGTCAAAAATGGCCAAAAATGGCAAAAAATTGCCTAAAATGCCAAAAAAAGATGCGGCATGGCACAAAGTTCTAAAAAATGACCAATGCCAAATCTGAAAAAAAAGCACGAAGCGGCATGGCAAAGAAGTCCAAAAATTACCGATGCCAAAAATGACCACAAATCCAGAAAAAAAACGATGCGACATGGCACAAAAGTCAAAAAAATTTCCGATGCCAAAAATGGCCAGAAATGCAAAAAAAAGAACGTTGCGGCATGGCAAAGGAGTCCAAAAAATGACCAATGCCAAAAATGCAAAAAAAGAACGTTGCGATATAACAAAGAAGTCCATAAATGGCCACAAATGCAAAAAAAAGAACGATGCGTCATGGCAAAGAAGTCCAAAAAATGACCGATGACAAAAATGGCAAAAATGCAAAAAAAGAACGATGCGGCATGGCAAAGAAGTCCAAAAATTACCAATGCCAAAAATTACCACAAATGCAAAAAAAAACGATGCGGCATGGCAAAAAAGTCAAAAAAATTACAGATGCCAAAAATTTCCAGAAATGTTAAAAAAAAGAACGATGCGGCATGGCACAGAAGTTCAAAAAATGCCCGATGCAAAAAAAGAACGATGCGGCATGGCAATGAAGTCCAAAAAAGGCCGATGCCAAAAATGCAAAAAAACGATGCGGCATGGCAAAGAAGTCCAAAAAAATTACCGATGTCAAAAATGGCCAGAAATGTAAAACAAGAACGATGCGGTATATCAAAGAAGTCCAAAAAATGACCGATGCCAAAAATGGCCAAAAATGCAAAAAAAGAACGACTCGGAATGGCAAAGAAGTCCAAAAATGACCGATGCCAAAAATGGCCAAAAATGCAAAAAAAGAACGACTCGACATGGCAAAGAAGTCCAAAAATGACCGATGCCAAAAATGCAAAAAAAGAACGATGCGACATGTCAAAGAAGTCCAAAAAATGATCCGATGTCAAAAATGGCCAAAAATGGCAAAAAAAATGCCTAAAATGCCAAAAAAACGATGCGGCATGGCACAAAATTCTAAAAAATGACCAATGCCAAAATTGAAAAAAGAACAAAGCGGCATGGCAAAGAAGTCCAAAAATTACCGATGCCAAAAATGACCACAAATGCAGAAAAAAAACGATGCGACATGGCACAAAATTCAAAAAAAATTCCGATGCCAGAAATGGCCAGAAATGTAAAAAAAAAGATCGATGCGGCATGGCAAAGAAGTCCAAAAAATGACCAATGCCCAAAATGGGCAACAATGCAAAAAAAGAATGATGCGGCATGGCAAAAAAGTCCACAAAATTAACGGTGCCAAAAATGGCCAAAAATGCAAAAAAAGAACGATGCGGCTGTCAAATAAGTCCAACAAATGACCGATGCCAAAAATGCAAAAAAAACGATGCGGTATGGCAAAGAAGTCCAAAAAATGACCGATGCCAAAAATGGCCAAAAATGCAAAAAAAGAACTACTCGGCATGGCAAAGAAGTCCATAAAAAGATCCGTTGTCAAAAATGGCCAAAAATGGCAAAAAATTGCCTAAAATGCCAAAAAAAAGATGCGGCATGGCACAAAGTTCTAAAAAATGACCAATGCCAAAACTGAAAAAAAAGCACGAAGCGGCATGGCAAAGAAGTCCAAAAATTACCGATGCCAAAAATGACCACAAATCCAGAAAAAAAACGATGCGACATGGCACAAAAGTCAAAAAAATTTCCGATGCCAAAAATGGCCAGAAATGTAAAAAAAAAGATCGATGCGGCATGGCAAAGAAGTCCAAAAAATGACCGATGCCTAAAATGGGCAACAATGCAAAAAAAGAATGATGCGGCATGGCAAAAAAGTCCACAAAATTAACGGTGCCAAAAATGGCCAAAAATGCAAAAAAAGAACGATGCGGCTGTCAAATAAGTACAACAAATGACCGATGCCAAAAATGCAAAAAAAACGATGCGGTATGGCAATGAAGTCCAAAAAATTACCGATGCCAAAAATGCAAAAAAAGAACGACTCGGCATGGCAAAGAAGTCCAAAAAATGACCGATGCCAAAAATGGCCAAAAAGGCCAAAAATACAAAACAAGAACATTGCGGCATGGCAAGACAAAGGAGTCCAAAAAATGACCGATGCCAAAAATGGCCAAAACGATTCGACTTGCAAATAAGTCCAACAAATGACCGATGCCAAAAATGTCGAAAAATGCAAAAAAAGAACGTTGCGGCATGGCGAAGGAGTCCAAAAAATGACCGGTGCCAAAAATGGCCAAAAATGCAAAAAAATGGCAGCATGGCAAAGAAGTCTAAACATTACCGATGGCAAAGAAGTCTAAACATTACCGATGGCAAAAATGAAAGAAAGAACAATGCGGCATGGCAAAGAAGTCCAAAAAATGACCGATGCCAAAAACTGCCAAAAATGCAAAAAAAGAACTGCGGCATGGCAAAAAAGTTCAAAAAATGGCTGATGCCAAAAATGGTCAAAAATGCAAAAAAAGACGATGTGGCATGGCAAAAAATTCCAACAAATGGCCGATGCCAAAAATGGTCAAAAATGCAAAAAAAGACGATGTGGCATGGCAAAAAATTCCAAAAAATGACCGATGTCAAAAATGGCCAAAAATGCAAAACAAGAACGTTGCGGCATGGCAAAGGAGTCCAAAAAATGACCGATGCCAAACATGCAAAAAAATAACGTTGCGGCATGGCAAGGGAGTCCAAAAAATGACCGATGCCAAAAATAGCCAAAATTGTTCAAAAATGCAAAAAAGAACGATGCGACATGGCAAAGAAGTCCAAAAATGGCCAAAAATTTAAAAAAAGAACGATGCGGCATGGCAAAGAAATACAAGAATGACCGATGCTACAAATGCAAAAAACGAACGTTGCGACATGGCAAAGAAGTCCATAAATGGCCAAAAATGCAAAAAAAAAAACGATGCGTCATGGCAAAGGAGTCCAAAAAATGACCGATGCCAAAAATGGCCAAAACGATTCGACTTGCAAATAAGTCCAACAAATGACCGATGCCAAAAATGTCCAAAAATGCAAAAAAAGAACGTTGCGGCATGGCGAAGGAGTCCAAAAAATGACCGGTGCCAAAAATGGCCAAAAATGCAAAAAAATGGCAGCATGGCAAAGAAGTCTAAACATTACCGATGGCAAAGAAGTCTAAACATTACCGATGGCAAAAATGAAAAAAAGAACAATGCGGCATGGCAAAGAAGTCCAAAAAATGACCGATGCCAAAAACTGCCAAAACGATTCGACTTGCAAATAAGTCCAACAAATGACCGATGCCAAAAATGTCCAAAAATGCAAAAAAAAGAACGTTGCGTCATGGCAAAGAAGTCCAAAAAATGACCGATGCCAAAAATGGCCAAAACGATTCGACTTGCAAATAAGTCCAACAAATGACCGATGCCAAAAATGTCCAAAAATGCAAAAAAAGAACCTTGCGGCATGGCAAAGGAGTCCAAAAAATGACCGATGCCAAACATGCAAAAAAATAACGTTGCGGCATGGCAAGGGAGTCCAAAAAATGACCGATGCCAAAAATAGCCAAAATTGTTCAAAAATGCAAAAAAGAACGATGCGACATGGCAAAGAAGTCCAAAAATGGCCAAAAATTAAAAAAAAAACGATGCGGCATGGCAAAGAAGTCTAAACAAGGTCAAAAATGCAAAAAAAGACGATGTGGCATGGCAAAAAAGTCCAAAAAATGACCGATGTCAAAAATGGCCAAAAATGCAAAACAAGAACGTTGCGGCATGGCAAAGGAGTCCAAAAAATGACCGATGCCAAAAATTGCCAAAACGATGCGACTGTCAAATAAGTCCAACAAATGACAGATGCCAAAAATGGCCAAAAATGCAAAAAAAGAACGATGCTACATGGCAAAGAAATCCAAAAAATTTCCGATGCCAAAAATGACAAAAAATGGCCAAAAATGCAAAAAAAGGACGATACGGCATGGCAAGGAAGTCCCAAAAATGACCGATGCCAAAAATGGCCAAAAATGCAAAAAAAGAACGACTCGGCATGACAAAGAATTCCAAAAAATGACCGATGCCAAACATGCAAAAAAAGAACGTTGCGGCATGGCAAAGAAGTCCAAAAATGACCGATGCCAACAATGCAAAAAAAGAATGATGCGGAATGACCAAATGACCAAAAATGACCGATGCCAAAAATGCAAAAAAAGAACGATGCGGCATGGCAAAGAAGTCCAAAAAATAATCCGATGCCAAAAATGGCCAAAAATTGCAAAAAATTGCCTAAAATGCCAAAAAAAACGATGCGGCATGGCACAAAATTCCAAAAAATGACCAATGCCAAAAATGAAAAAAAAGAACTATGCGGCATGGCAAAGAAGTCCAAAAAATGACCGATGCCAAAAAAGGCCAATAATGCAAAAAAAAGGTACGATGCAGCATGGCAAAGAAGTCCAAAAAATGACAGATGCCAAAAATGGCCAAAAATGCAAAATAGGGACGATGTGGCATGGCAAAATAAATTCAAAAAACGAACGTTGCGACATGGCAAAGAAGTCCATAAATGTCCAAAAATGCAAAAAAAGAACGTTGCGGCACGGCGAAGGAGTCCAAAAAATGACCGGTGCCAAAAATGGCCAAAAATGCAAAAAAAGAACGACTCGGCATGGCAAAGAAGTCCAAAAATGACCGATGCCAAAAATGTCGAAAAATGCAAAAAAAGAACGTTGCGGCATGGCGAAGGAGTCCAAAAAATGACCGGTAAATGGCCAAAAAATGCAAAAAAATGGCAGCATGGCAAAGAAGTCTAAACATTACCGATGGCAAAGAAGTCTAAACATTACCGATGGCAAAAATGAAAAAAAGAACAATGCGGCATGGCAAAGAAGTCCAAAAAATGACCGATGCCAAAAACTGCCAAAAATGCAAAAAAAGAACTGCGGCATGGCAAAAAAGTTCAAAAAATGGCCGATGCCAAAAATGGTCAAAAATGCAAAAAAAGACGATGTGGCATGGCAAAAAATTCCAAAAAATGACCGATGTCAAAAATGGCCAAAAATGCAAAACAAGAACGTTGCGGCATGGCAAAGGAGTCCAAAAAATGACCGATGCCAAACATGCAAAAAAATAACGTTGCGGCATGGCAAGGGAGTCCAAAAAATGACCGATGCCAAAAATAGCCAAAATTGTTCAAAAATGCAAAAAAGAACGATGCGACATGGCAAAGAAGTCCAAAAATGGCCAAAAATTTAAAAAAAGAACGATGCGGCATGGCAAAGAAATACAAGAATGACCGATGCCACAAATGCAAAAAACGAACGTTGCGACATGGCAAAGAAGTCCATAAATGGCCAAAAATGCAAAAAAAAAACGATGCGTCATGGCAAAGGAGTCCAAAAAATGACCGATGCCAAAAATGGCCAAAACGATTCGACTTGCAAATAAGTCCAACAAATGACCGATGCCAAAAATGTCCAAAAATGCAAAAAAAGAACGTTGCGGCATGGCGAAGGAGTCCAAAAAATGACCGGTGCCAAAAATGGCCAAAAATGCAAAAAAATGGCAGCATGGCAAAGAAGTCTAAACATTACCGATGGCAAAAATGAAAAAAAGAACAATGCGGCATGGCAAAGAAGTCCAAAAAATGACCGATGCCAAAAACTGCCAAAACGATTCGACTTGCAAATAAGTCCAACAAATGACCGATGCCAAAAATGTCCAAAAATGCAAAAAAAAGAACGTTGCGTCATGGCAAAGAAGTCCAAAAAATGACCGATGCCAAAAATGGCCAAAACGATTCGACTTGCAAATAAGTCCAACAAATGACCGATGCCAAAAATGTCCAAAAATGCAAAAAAAGAACCTTGCGCCATGGCAAAGGAGTCCAAAAAATGACCGATGCCAAACATGCAAAAAAATAACGTTGCGGCATGGCAAGGGAGTCCAAAAAATGACCGATGCCAAAAATAGCCAAAATTGTTCAAAAATGCAAAAAAGAACGATGCGACATGGCAAAGAAGTCCAAAAATGGCCAAAAATTAAAAAAAAAAACGATGCGGCATGGCAAAGAAGTCTAAACAAGGTCAAAAATGCAAAAAAAAGACGATGTGGCATGGCAAAAAAGTCCAAAAAATGACCGATGTCAAAAATGGCCAAAAATGCAAAACAAGAACGTTGCGGCATGGCAAAGGAGTCCAAAAAATGACCGATGCCAAAAATTGCCAAAACGATGCGACTGTCAAATAAGTCCAACAAATGACAGATGCCAAAAATGGCCAAAAATGCAAAAAAAGAACGATGCTACATGGCAAAGAAATCCAAAAAATTACCGATGCCAAAAATGACAAAAAATGGCCAAAAATGCAAAAAAAGGACGATACGGCATGGCAAGGAAGTCCCAAAAATGACCGATGCCAAAAATGGCCAAAAATGCAAAAAAAGAACGACTCGGCATGACAAAGAATTCCAAAAAATGACCGATGCCAAACATGCAAAAAAAGAACGTTGCGGCATGGCAAGGGAGTCCAAAAAATGACCGATGCCAAAAATAGGCAAAATTGTTCAAAAATGCAAAAAAGAACGATGCGGCATGGCAAAGAAGTCCAAAAATGGCCAAAAATTAAAAAAAAGAACGATGCGGCATGGCAAAGAAATCCAAGAATGACCGATGCCACAAATGCAAAAAACGAACGTTGCGACATGGCAAAGAAGTCCATAAATGGCCACAAATGCAAAAAAAAGAACGATGCGGCATGGCAAAGAAGTCCAAAAAATGACTGATGCCAAAAATGGCTAAAAATGCAAAAAAAGAACGACTCGGCATGGCAAAGAAGTCCAAAAATGACCGATGCCAAAAAAGCAAAAAAAGAACGATGCGGCATGGCAAAGAAGTCCAAAAATGACCGATGCCAAAAATGGCCAAAAATGCAAAAAAAGAACGACTCGGCATGACAAAGAAGTCCAAAAAATGACCGATGCCAAACATGCAAAAAAAGAACGTTGCGGCATGGCAAGGGAGTCCAAAAAATGACCGATGCCAAAAATAGGCAAAATTGTTCAAAAATGCAAAAAAGAACGATGCGGCATGGCAAAGAAGTCCAAAAATGGCCAAAAATTAAAAAAAAGAACGATGCGGCATGGCAAAGAAATCCAAAAATGACCGATGCCAAAAATTAAAAAAAAGAACGATGCGACATGGCAAAGAAATCCAAGAATGACCGATGCCACAAATGTAAAAAATGAACGTTGCGACATGTCAAAGAATTCCATAAATGGCCACAAATGCAAAAAAAAGAACGAAGCGGCATGGCAAAGAAGTCCAAAAAATGACTGATGCGAAAAATGGCCAAAAATGCAAAAAAAGAACGACTCGGCATGGCAAAGAAGTCCAAAAATGACCGATGCCAACAATGCAAAAAAAGAATGATGCGGAATGACCAAATGACCAAAAATGACCGATGCCAAAAATGCAAAAAAAGAACGATGCGGCATGGCAAAGAAGTCCAAAAAATGATCCGATGCACAAATGGAAAAAAAAGAACGATGCGGCATGGCAAAGAAGTCCAAAAAATGACTGATGCCAAAAATGGCCAAAAATGCAAAAAAAGAACGACTCGGCATGGCAAAGAAGTCCAAAAATGACCGATGCCAAAAAAGCAAAAAAAGAAGGATGCGGCATGGCAAAGAAGTCCAAAAATGACCGATGCCAAAAATGGCCAAAAATGCAAAAAAAGAACGACTCGGCATGACAAAGAAGTCCAAAAAATGACCGATGCCAAACATGCAAAAAAAGAACGTTGCGGCATGGCAAAGGAGTCCAAAAAATGACCGATGCCAAAAATTGCCAAAACGATGCGACTGTCAAATAAGTCCAACAAATGACAGATGCCAAAAATGGACAAAAATGCAAAAAAAGAACGATGCTACATGGCAAAGAAGTCCAAAAAATTACCGATGCCAAAAATGACAAAAAATGGCCAAAAATGCAAAAAAGGACGATGCGGCATGGCAAGGAAGTCCCAAAAATTACCGATGGCAAATATGGCCAAAAATGCAAAAAAAGAACGACTCGGCATGACAAAGAAGTCCAAAAAATGACCGATGCCAAACATGCAAAAAAAGAACGTTGCGGCATGGCAAGGGAGTCCAAAAAATGACCGATGCCAAAAATAGGCAAAATTGTTCAAAAATGCAAAAAAGAACGATGCGGCATGGCAAAGAAGTCCAAAAATGGCCAAAAATTAAAAAAAAGAACGATGCGGCATGGCAAAGAAATCCAAAAATGACCGATGCCAAAAATTAAAAAAAAGAACGATGCGACATGGCAAAGAAATCCAAGAATGACCGATGCCACAAATGTAAAAAATGAACGTTGCGACATGGCAAAGAAGTCCATAAATGGCCACAAATGTAAAAAAAAGAACGATGCGGCATATCAAAGAAGTCCAAAAAATGACTGATGCCAAAAATGGCCAAAAATGCAAAAAAAGAACGACTCGGCATGGCAAAGAAGTCCAAAAATGACCGATGCCAACAATGCAAAAAAAGAATGATGCGGAATGACCAAATGACCAAAAATGACCGATGCCAAAAATGCAAAAAAAGAACGATGCGGCATGGCAAAGAAGTCCAAAAAATGATCCGATGCCAAAAATGGCCAAAAATGGCAAAAAATTGCCTAAAATGCCAAAAAAAACGATGCGGCATGGCACAAAATTCCAAAAAATGACCAATGCCAAAAATGAAAAAAAAAAGAACTATGCGGCATGGCAAAGAAGTCCAAAAAATGACCGATGCCAAAAAAGGCCAATAATGCAAAAAAAAGGTACGATGCAGCATGGCAAAGAAGTCCAAAAAATGACAGATGCCAAAAATGGCCAAAAATGCAAAATAGGGACGATGTGGCATGGCAAAATAAATTCAAAAAACGAACGTTGCGACATGGCAAAGAAGTCCATAAATGTCCAAAAATGCAAAAAAAGAACGTTGCGGCACGCCGAAGGAGTCCAAAAAATGACCGGTGCCAAAAATGGCCAAAAATGCAAAAAAAGAACGACTCGGCATGGCAAAGAAGTCCAAAAATGACCGATGCCAAAAATGCAAAAAAAGAACGATGCGGCATGGCAAAGAAGTCCAAAAAATGACCGATGCCAAAAACTGCCAAAAATTCAAAAAAAGAACTGCGGCATGGCAAAGAAGTCCAAAAAATGGCCGATGCCAAAAATGGTCAAAAATGCAAAAAAAAGACGATGTGGCATGGCAAGGAAGTCCCAAAAATAACCGATGCCAAAAATGGCCAAAAATGCAAAAAAAACGACTCGGCATGATGCAAAAAAAAGACGATGTGGCATGGCAAAGAAGTCCAAAAAATGGCCGATGCCAAAAATGGCCAAAAATGCAAAAAAAAGACGATGTGGCATGGCAAAGAAGTCCAAAAAATGACAGATGCTAAAAATGGCCAAAAATGCAAAATAGGGACGATGTGGCATGGCAAAATAAATTCAAAAAACGAACGTTGCGACATGGCAAAGAAGTCCATAAATGTCCAAAAATGCAAAAAAAGAACGTTGCGGCACGGCGAAGGAGTCCAAAAAATGACCGGTGCCAAAAATGGCCAAAAATGCAAAAAAAGAACGACTCGGCATGGCAAAGAAGTCCAAAAATGACCGATGCCAAAAATGTCGAAAAATGCAAAAAAAGAACGTTGCGGCATGGCGAAGGAGTCCAAAAAATGACCGGTAAATGGCCAAAAAATGCAAAAAAATGGCAGCATGGCAAAGAAGTCTAAACATTACCGATGGCAAAGAAGTCTAAACATTACCGATGGCAAAAATGAAAAAAAGAACAACGCGGCATGGCAAAGAAGTCCAAAAAATGACCGATGCCAAAAACTGCCAAAAATGCAAAAAAAGAACTGCGGCATGGCAAAAAAGTTCAAAAAATGGCCGATGCCAAAAATGGTCAAAAATGCAAAAAAAGACGATGTGGCATGGCAAAAAATTCCAAAAAATGACCGATGTCAAAAATGGCCAAAAATGCAAAACAAGAACGTTGCGGCATGGCAAAGGAGTCCAAAAAATGACCGATGCCAAACATGCAAAAAAATAACGTTGCGGCATGGCAAGGGAGTCCAAAAAATGACCGATGCCAAAAATAGCCAAAATTGTTCAAAAATGCAAAAAAGAACGATGCGACATGGCAAAGAAGTCCAAAAATGGCCAAAAATTTAAAAAAAGAACGATGCGGCATGGCAAAGAAATACAAGAATGACCGATGCCACAAATGCAAAAAACGAACGTTGCGACATGGCAAAGAAGTCCATAAATGGCCAAAAATGCAAAAAAAAAACGATGCGTCATGGCAAAGGAGTCCAAAAAATGACCGATGCCAAAAATGGCCAAAACGATTCGACTTGCAAATAAGTCCAACAAATGACCGATGCCAAAAATGTCCAAAAATGCAAAAAAAGAACGTTGCGGCATGGCGAAGGAGTCCAAAAAATGACCGGTGCCAAAAATGGCCAAAAATGCAAAAAAATGGCAGCATGGCAAAGAAGTCTAAACATTACCGATGGCAAAGAAGTCTAAACATTACCGATGGCAAAAATGAAAAAAAGAACAATGCGGCATGGCAAAGAAGTCCAAAAAATGACCGATGCCAAAAACTGCCAAAACGATTCGACTTGCAAATAAGTCCAACAAATGACCGATGCCAAAAATGTCCAAAAATGCAAAAAAAAGAACGTTGCGTCATGGCAAAGAAGTCCAAAAAATGACCGATGCCAAAAATGGCCAAAACGATTCGACTTGCAAATAAGTCCAACAAATGACCGATGCCAAAAATGTCCAAAAATGCAAAAAAAGAACCTTGCGGCATGGCAAAGGAGTCCAAAAAATGACCGATGCCAAACATGCAAAAAAATAACGTTGCGGCATGGCAAGGGAGTCCAAAAAATGACCGATGCCAAAAATAGCCAAAATTGTTCAAAAATGCAAAAAAGAACGATGCGACATGGCAAAGAAGTCCAAAAATGGCCAAAAATTAAAAAAAAAAACGATGCGGCATGGCAAAGAAGTCTAAACAAGGTCAAAAATGCAAAAAAAAGACGATGTGGCATGGCAAAAAAGTCCAAAAAATGACCGATGTCAAAAATGGCCAAAAATGCAAAACAAGAACGTTGCGGCATGGCAAAGGAGTCCAAAAAATGACCGATGCCAAAAATTGCCAAAACGATGCGACTGTCAAATAAGTCCAACAAATGACAGATGCCAAAAATGGCCAAAAATGCAAAAAAAGAACGATGCTACATGGCAAAGAAATCCAAAAAATTACCGATGCCAAAAATGACAAAAAATGGCCAAAAATGCAAAAAAAGGACGATACGGCATGGCAAGGAAGTCCCAAAAATGACCGATGCCAAAAATGGCCAAAAATGCAAAAAAAGAACGACTCGGCATGACAAAGAATTCCAAAAAATGACCGATGCCAAACATGCAAAAAAAGAACTTTGCGGCATGGCAAGGGAGTCCAAAAAATGACCGATGCCAAAAATAGGCAAAATTGTTCAAAAATGCAAAAAAGAACGATGCGGCATGGCAAAGAAGTCCAAAAATGGCCAAAAATTAAAAAAAAGAACGATGCGGCATGGCAAAGAAATCCAAGAATGACCGATGCCACAAATGCAAAAAACGAACGTTGCGACATGGCAAAGAAGTCCATAAATGGCCACAAATGCAAAAAAAAGAACGATGCGGCATGGCAAAGAAGTCCAAAAAATGACTGATGCCAAAAATGGCTAAAAATGCAAAAAAAGAACGACTCGGCATGGCAAAGAAGTCCAAAAATGACCGATGCCAAAAAAGCAAAAAAAGAACGATGCGGCATGGCAAAGAAGTCCAAAAATGACCGATGCCAAAAATGGCCAAAAATGCAAAAAAAGAACGACTCGGCATGACAAAGAAGTCCAAAAAATGACCGATGCCAAACATGCAAAAAAAGAACGTTGCGGCATGGCAAGGGAGTCCAAAAAATGACCGATGCCAAAAATAGGCAAAATTGTTCAAAAATGCAAAAAAGAACGATGCGGCATGGCAAAGAAGTCCAAAAATGGCCAAAAATTAAAAAAAAGAACGATGCGGCATGGCAAAGAAATCCAAAAATGACCGATGCCAAAAATTAAAAAAAAGAACGATGCGACATGGCAAAGAAATCCAAGAATGACCGATGCCACAAATGTAAAAAATGAACGTTGCGACATGTCAAAGAATTCCATAAATGGCCACAAATGCAAAAAAAAGAACGAAGCGGCATGGCAAAGTAGTCCAAAAAATGACTGATGCGAAAAATGGCCAAAAATGCAAAAAAAGAACGACTCGGCATGGCAAAGAAGTCCAAAAATGACCGATGCCAACAATGCAAAAAAAGAATGATGCGGAATGACCAAATGACCAAAAATGACCGATGCCAAAAATGCAAAAAAAGAACGATGCGGCATGGCAAAGAAGTCCAAAAAATGATCCGATGCACAAATGGAAAAAAAAGAACGATGCGGCATGGCAAAGAAGTCCAAAAAATGACTGATGCCAAAAATGGCCAAAAATGCAAAAAAAGAACGACTCGGCATGGCAAAGAAGTCCAAAAATGACCGATGCCAAAAAAGCAAAAAAAGAAGGATGCGGCATGGCAAAGAAGTCCAAAAATGACCGATGCCAAAAATGGCCAAAAATGCAAAAAAAGAACGACTCGGCATGACAAAGAAGTCCAAAAAATGACCGATGCCAAACATGCAAAAAAAGAACGTTGCGGCATGGCAAAGGAGTCCAAAAAATGACCGATGCCAAAAATTGCCAAAACGATGCGACTGTCAAATAAGTCCAACAAATGACAGATGCCAAAAATCGACAAAAATGCAAAAAAAGAACGATGCTACATGGCAAAGAAGTCCAAAAAATTACCGATGGCAAAAATGACAAAAAATGGCCAAAAATGCAAAAAAGGACGATGCGGCATGGCAAGGAAGTCCCAAAAATTACCGATGGCAAAAATGGCCAAAAATGCAAAAAAAGAACGACTCGGCATGACAAAGAAGTCCAAAAAATGACCGATGCCAAACATGCAAAAAAAGAACGTTGCGGCATGGCAAGGGAGTCCAAAAAATGACCGATGCCAAAAATAGGCAAAATTGTTCAAAAATGCAAAAAAGAACGATGCGGCATGGCAAAGAAGTCCAAAAATGGCCAAAAATTAAAAAAAAGAACGATGCGGCATGGCAAAGAAATCCAAAAATGACCGATGCCAAAAATTAAAAAAAAGAACGATGCGACATGGCAAAGAAATCCAAGAATGACCGATGCCACAAATGTAAAAAATGAACGTTGCGACATGGCAAAGAAGTCCATAAATGGCCACAAATGTAAAAAAAGAACGATGCGGCATATCAAAGAAGTCCAAAAAATGACTGATGCCAAAAATGGCCAAAAATGCAAAAAAAGAACGACTCGGCATGGCAAAGAAGTCCAAAAATGACCGATGCCAACAATGCAAAAAAAGAATGATGCGGAATGACCAAATGACCAAAAATGACCGATGCCAAAAATGCAAAAAAAGAACGATGCGGCATGGCAAAGAAGTCCAAAAAATGATCCGATGCCAAAAATGGCCAAAAATGGCAAAAAATTGCCTAAAATGCCAAAAAAAACGATGCGGCATGGCACAAAATTCCAAAAAATGACCAATGCCAAAAATGAAAAAAAAAAGAACTATGCGGCATGGCAAAGAAGTCCAAAAAATGACCGATGCCAAAAAAGGCCAATAATGCAAAAAAAAGGTACGATGCAGCATGGCAAAGAAGTCCAAAAAATGACAGATGCCAAAAATGGCCAAAAATGCAAAATAGGGACGATGTGGCATGGCAAAATAAATTCAAAAAACGAACGTTGCGACATGGCAAAGAAGTCCATAAATGTCCAAAAATGCAAAAAAAGAACGTTGCGGCACGCCGAAGGAGTCCAAAAAATGACCGGTGCCAAAAATGGCTAAAAATGCAAAAAAAGAACGACTCGGCATGGCAAAGAAGTCCAAAAATGACCGATGCCAAAAATGCAAAAAAAGAACGATGCGGCATGGCAAAGAAGTCCAAAAAATGACCGATGCCAAAAACTGCCAAAAATTCAAAAAAAGAACTGCGGCATGGCAAAGAAGTCCAAAAAATGGCCGATGCCAAAAATGGTCAGAAATGCAAAAAAAAGACGATGTGGCATGGCAAGGAAGTCCCAAAAATAACCCATGCCAAAAATGGCCAAAAATGCAAAAAAAAACGACTCGGCATGATGCAAAAAAAAGACGATGTGGCATGGCAAAAAAGTCCAAAAAATGACCGATGTCAAAAATGGCCAAAAATGCAAAACAAGAACGTTGCGGCATGGCAAAGGAGTCCAAAAAATGACCGATGCCAAAAATTGCCTAAACGATGCGACTGTCAAATAAGTCCAACAAATGACAGATGCCAAAAATGGCCAAAAATGCAAAAAAAGAACGATGCTACATGGCAAAGAAGTCCAAAAAATTACCGATGCCAAAAATGACAAAAAATGGCCAAAAATGCAAAAAAAGGACGATACGGCATGGCAAGGAAGTCCCAAAAATGACCGATGCCAAAAATGGCCAAAAATGCAAAAAAAGAACGACTCGGCATGACAAAGAATTCCAAAAAATGACCGATGCCAAACATGCAAAAAAAGAACGTTGCGGCATGGCAAGGGAGTCCAAAAAATGACCGATGCCAAAAATAGGCAAAATTGTTCAAAAATGCAAAAAAGAACGATGCGGCATAGCAAAGAAGTCCAAAAATGGCCAAAAATTAAAAAAAAGAACGATGCGGCATGGCAAAGAAATCCAAGAATGACCGATGCCACAAATGCAAAAAACGAACGTTGCGACATGGCAAAGAAGTCCATAAATGGCCACAAATGCAAAAAAAAGAACGATGCGGCATGGCAAAGAAGCCCAAAAAATGACTGATGTCAAAAATGGCCAAAAATGCAAAAAAAGAACGACTCGGCATGGCAAAGAAGTCCAAAAATGACCGATGCCAAAAAAGCAAAAAAAGAAGGATGCGGCATGGCAAAGAAGTCCAAAAATGACCGATGCCAAAAATGGCCAAAAATGCAAAAAAAGAACGACTCGGCATGACAAAGAAGTCCAAAAAATGACCGATGCCAAACATGCAAAAAAAGAACGTTGCGGCATGGCAAAGGAGTCCAAAAAATGACCGATGCCAAAAATTGCCAAAACGATGCGACTGTCAAATAAGTCCAACAAATGACAGATGCCAAAAATGGACAAAAATGCAAAAAAAGAACGATGCTACATGGCAAAGAAGTCCAAAAAATTACCGATGCCAAAAATGACAAAAAATTGCCAAAAATGCAAAAAAGGACGATGCGGCATGGCAAGGAAGTCCCAAAAATTACCGATGGCAAAAATGGCCAAAAATGCAAAAAAAGAACGACTCGGCATGACAAAGAAGTCCAAAAAATGACCGATGCCAAACATGCAAAAAAAGAACGTTGCGGCATGGCAAGGGAGTCCAAAAAATGACCGATGCCAAAAATAGGCAAAATTGTTCAAAAATGCAAAAAAGAACGATGCGGCATGGCAAAGAAGTCCAAAAATGGCCAAAAATTAAAAAAAAGAACGATGCGGCATGGCAAAGAAATCCAAAAATGACCGATGCCAAAAATTAAAAAAAAGAACGATGCGACATGGCAAAGAAATCCAAGAATGACCGATGCCACAAATGTAAAAAATGAACGTTGCGACATGGCAAAGAAGTCCATAAATGGCCACAAATGTAAAAAAAAGAACGATGCGGCATATCAAAGAAGTCCAAAAAATGACTGATGCCAAAAATGGCCAAAAATGCAAAAAAAGAACGACTCGGCATGGCAAAGAAGTCCAAAAATGACCGATGCCAACAATGCAAAAAAAGAATGATGCGGAATGACCAAATGACCAAAAATGACCGATGCCAAAAATGCAAAAAAAGAACGATGCGGCATGGCAAAGAAGTCCAAAAAATGATCCGATGCCAAAAATGGCCAAAAATGGCAAAAAATTGCCTAAAATGCCAAAAAAAACGATGCGGCATGGCACAAAATTCCAAAAAATGACCAATGCCAAAAATGAAAAAAAAAGAACTATGCGGCATGGCAAAGAAGTCCAAAAAATGACCGATGCCAAAAAAGGCCAATAATGCAAAAAAAAGGTACGATGCAGCATGGCAAAGAAGTCCAAAAAATGACAGATGCCAAAAATGGCCAAAAATGCAAAATAGGGACGATGTGGCATGGCAAAATAAATTCAAAAAACGAACGTTGCGACATGGCAAAGAAGTCCATAAATGTCCAAAAATGCAAAAAAAGAACGTTGCGGCACGCCGAAGGAGTCCAAAAAATGACCGGTGCCAAAAATGGCCAAAAATGCAAAAAAAGAACGACTCGGCATGGCAAAGAAGTCCAAAAATGACCGATGCCAAAAATGCAAAAAAAGAACGATGCGGCATGGCAAAGAAGTCCAAAAAATGACCGATGCCAAAAACTGCCAAAAATTCAAAAAAAGAACTGCGGCATGGCAAAGAAGTCCAAAAAATGGCCGATGCCAAAAATGGTCAAAAATGCAAAAAAAAGACGATGTGGCATGGCAAGGAAGTCCCAAAAATAACCGATGCCAAAAATGGCCAAAAATGCAAAAAAAAACGACTCGGCATGACAAAGAAGTCCAAAAAATGACCGATGCCAAACATGCAAAAAAAGAACGTTGCGGCATGGCAAGGGAGTCCAAAAAATGACCAATGCCAAAAATAGCCAAAATTGTTCAAAAATGCAAAAAAATGATCGGTGCAAAAATGCAAAAAAGAACTGCGGCATGGCAAAGAAGTCCAAAACATTACCGGTGCCAAAAATGGCCAAAAGTTGCCAAAACTGCAAAACAAGAATGTTGCGGCATGGAAAAGGAGTCAAAAAAATGACCGATGCCAAAAATGGCCAAAAATGCAAAAAAGAAAACGATGCGGCTGTCAAATAATTCCAACAACTGACCGATGCCAAAAATGGTTAAAAATGCAAAATAAGAACGATGCGGTATGGCAAAGAAGTTCAAAAAATGACCGATGCTAAAAATGGCCAATAATGCAAAAAAAGAACGATGCGATATGGCAAAGAAGTCCAAAATTGGCCAAAAATGCAAAAAACGAACGACGTGGCATGGCAAAGAAGGCCAAAAAATTACCGTTGTAAAAAATTTCCAAAAATGCAAAAAACGAACGATGCGGCATGGCAAAGAAGTCCAAAAAATGACCGATGCAAGAAATGGCAAAAAATTTTCAAAAATGCAAAAAAGAACGATGCGACATGGAAAGAAGTCCAAAAATAACCGATTCCAAAAATGCAAAAAAAGAACGATGCGGCATGGCAAAGGAGTCCAAAAAATGACCGATGCCAAAAATGGCCAAAACGATGCGACTGTCAAATAAGTCCAACAAATCACAGATGCCAAAAATGGCCAAAAATGCAAAAAACGAACGATGCGGCATGGCAAAGAAGTTCAAAAAATGACCGATGCTAAAAATGGCCAATAATGCAAAAAAAGAACGATGTGGCATGGCAATGAAGTCCAAAAAAGGCCGATGCCAAAAATGGCCAAAAATGCAAAAAAGTGATGCGGCATGGCAAAGAAGTCCAAAAAAATTACCGATGTCAAAAATGGCCAGAAATGTAAAAAAAGAACGATGCGGCATGGCAAAGACGTCCAAAAAATGACCGATGCCAAAAATGGGCAACAATGCAAAAAAAGAACGATGCGGCATTGAAAAAAAGTCCACAAACGTAACGGTGCCAAAAATGCAAAAAAAGAACGATGCGGCTGTCAAATAAGTCCAACAAATGACCGATGCAAGAAATGGCAAAAAATTTTCAAAAATGCAAAAAAGAAAGATGCGGCATGGAAAAGAAGTCTAAAAATGACCGGTGCAAAAATGCAAAAAAGAACAATGCGGCATGGCAAAGAAGTCCACAAAATTACCGATGCCAAAAATGGCCAAAAATGCAAAAAAGAACTGCGGCATGGCAAAGAAGTCCAAAACATTACCGGTGCCAAAAATGGCCAAAAGTTGCCAACACTGCAAAACAAGAACATTGCGGCATGGAAAAGGAGTCCAAAAAATGACCGATGCCAAAAATAGCCAAAAATGAAAAAATAGAACGATGCGGCATGGCAAAGAAGACCAATAAATGACTGAAAGGAGTCCAAAAAATGACCGATGCCAAAAATGGCCAAAACGATGCGACTGTCAAATAAGTCCAACAAATCACCGATGCCAAAAATGCCAAAAATACCAAAAAAACGATGCGGCATGGCACAGAATTCCAAAAAATGACCAATGCCAAAAATGAAAAAAATAACGATGCGGCATGGCAAAGAAGTCCAAAAAATGACCGATGCCAAGAAAAAAATGCAAAAAAGTGATGCGGCATGGCAAAGAAGTCCAAAAAAATTACCGATGTCAAAAATGGCCAGAAATGTAAAAAAAGAACGATGCGGCATGGCAAAGACGTCCAAAAAATGACCGATGCCAAAAATGGGCAACAATGCAAAAAAAGAACGATGCGGCATTGAAAAAAAGTCCACAAACGTAACGGTGCCAAAAATGCAAAAAAAGAACGATGCGGCTGTCAAATAAGTCCAACAAATGACCGATGCAAGAAATGGCAAAAAATTTTCAAAAATGCAAAAAAGAAAGATGCGGCATGGAAAAGAAGTCTAAAAATGACCGGTGCAAAAATGCAAAAAAGAACAATGCGGCATGGCAAAGAAGTCCACAAAATTACCGATGCCAAAAATGGCCAAAAATGCAAAAAAGAACTGCGGCATGGCAAAGAAGTCCAAAACATTACCGGTGCCAAAAATGGCCAAAAGTTGCCAACACTGCAAAACAAGAACATTGCGGCATGGAAAAGGAGTCCAAAAAATGACCGATGCCAAAAATAGCCAAAAATGAAAAAATAGAACGATGCGGCATGGCAAAGAAGACCAATAAATGACTGAAAGGAGTCCAAAAAATGACCGATGCCAAAAATGGCCAAAACGATGCGACTGTCAAATAAGTCCAACAAATCACCGATGCCAAAAATGCCAAAAATACCAAAAAAACGATGCGGCATGGCACAGAATTCCAAAAAATGACCAATGCCAAAAATGAAAAAAATAACGATGCGGCATGGCAAAGAAGTCCAAAAAATGACCGATGCCAAGAAATGCCAAAAATGCAAAAAAAGAACGATGCGGCATGGAAAAGAAGTCTAAAAATGACCGGTGCAAAAATGCAAAAAAGAACAATGCGGCATGGCAAAGAAGTCCACAAAATTACCTATGCCAAAAATGGCTAAAAATGCAAAAAAGAACTGCGGCATGGCAAAGAAGTCCAAAACATTACCGGTGCCAAAAATGGCCAAAAGTTGCCAAAACTGCAAAACAAGAACGTTGCGGCATGGAAAAGGAGTGCAAAAAATGACCGATGCCAAAAATGGCCAAAAATGCAAAAAAGAAAACGATGCGGCTGTCAAATAATTCCAACAACTGACCGATGCCAAAAATGGTTAAAAATGCAAAATAAGAACGATGCGGTATGGCAAAGAAGTTCACTAAATGACCGATGCCAAAAATAGCCAAAAATGAAAAAGTAGAACGATGCGGCATGGCAAAGAAGACCAATAAATGACTGATGCCAAAAATACCAAAAAAAGAACGATGCGGCTGTCCAATAAGTCCAACAAATAACCGATTCCAAAAATGGCCAAAAATGCAAAAAAGAAAACGATGCGGCTGTCAAATAATTCCAACAACTGACCGATGCCAAAAATGGTTAAAAATGCAAAATAAGAACGATGCGGTATGGCAAAGAAGTTCAAAAAATTACCGATGCCAAAAATGCAAAAAAAAAACGTTGCGGCATGGCAAAGGAGTCCAAAAAATGACCGATGCCAAAAATGGCAAAAAACAATCCGGCATGGCAAAGAAGTCCAAAAAATGACCGATGCCAAAAATGCAAAAAAAAAACGTTGCGGCATGGCAAAGGAGTCCAAAAAATGACCGATGCCAAAAATGGCAAAAAACGCAAAAAACAAAACGATGCGGCTGTCAAATAAGTTCAACAACTGACCGATGCCAAAAATGGCCAAAAATGCAAAATAAGAACGATGCGGTATGGCAAAGAAGTTCAAAAAATGACCGATGCCAAAAATTGCCAAAAATGCAAAAAAAGAACGATGCGGCATGGAAAAAATGCAAAAAAGAACAATGCCGGTGCCAAAAATGGCCAAAAATACAAAAAAGAAAACGATGCGGCTGTCAAATAATTCCAACAACTGACCGATGCCAAAAATGGATGCGGCATGGCAAAGAAGTCCAAAAGATGACCGATGCAAGAAATGGCAAAAAATTTTCAAAAATGCAAAAAAGAACGATGCGGCATGGAAAGAAGTCCAAAAATGACCGATGCCAAAAATGCAAAAAAAGAACGATGCGAAATGGAAAATAAGTCCAAAAATGGCCAAACATGCAAAAAAGAACGATGCGGCATGCCAAAGAAGTCCAAAAATGGCTAAAAATGGCAAGAAATGCAAAACAAAAACGATGCGGCATGGAAAGAAGTCCAAAAATGACCGATGCCAAAAATGCAAAAAAAGAACGATGCGGCATGGCAAAGGAGTCCAAAAAATGACCGATGCCAAAAATGGCCAAAACGATGCGACTTTCAAATAAGTCCAACAAATGACCGATGCCAAAAATGCAAAAAAAGAACGATGCGTTATGGCCAAGAAATCCAAAAAATGACCGATCCCAAAAATGCAAAAAAAGAACGATGCGAAATGGAAAATAAGTCCAAAAATGGCCAAACATGCAAAAAAGAACGATGCGGCATGCCAAAGAAGTCCAAAAATGGCCAAAAATGGCAAGAAATGCAAAAAAAAACGATGCGGCATGGCAAAGAAGTCCAAAAAAATTACCGATGCAAAAAATGTTCAAAAATGCAAAAAAAAACGATGCGACATGGCAAAGAAGTCCAAAAATGGACAAAAATGAAAAAAAAACGATGCGGTATGGCAAAGAAATCCAAAAATGACCGATGCCAAAAATGCAAAAAAAGAACGTTTCGACAGGGCAAAGACGTACATAAATGGCCACAAATGCAAAAAAAAGAACGATGCGTCATGGCAAAGAAGTCCAAAAAATTACCGATGACAAAAATTACCACAAATGCAAGAAAAAAACAATGCGGCATGGCAAAAAAGTCAAAAAAATTACCGATGCCAAAAATTGCCAAAAAAAAAAAGAACGATGCAAAAAAAAAGAACGATGCGGCATGGCAAAGAAGTTCAGAAAATGGCCGATGCAAAAAAAGGCCAACAATGCAAAAAAAGAACGATGCGGCATGGCAATGAAGTCCAAAAAAGGCCGATGCCAAAAATGGCCAAAAATGCAAAAAAGTGATGCGGCATGGCAAAGAAGTCCAAAAAAATTACCGATGTCAAAAATGGCCAGAAATGTAAAATAAGAACGATGCGGCATGGCAAAGACGTCCAAAAAATGACCGATGCCAAAAATGGGCAACAATGCAAAAAAAGAACGATGCGGCATTGAAAAAAAGTCCACAAACGTAACGGTGCCAAAAATGCAAAAAAAGAACGATGCGGCTGTCAAATAAGTCCAACAAATGACCGATGCAAGAAATGGCAAAAAATTTTCAAAAATGCAAAAAAGAAAGATGCGGCATGGCAAAGAAGTCCACAAAATTACCGATGCCAAAAATGGCCAAAAATGCAAAAAAGAACTGCGGCATGGCAAAGAAGTCCAAAACATTACCGGTGCCAAAAATGGCCAAAAATGCAAAAAAGAACTGCGGCATGGCAAAGAAGTCCAAAACATTACCGGTGCCAAAAATGTCCAAAAGTTGCCAAAACTGCAAAACAAGAACATTGCGGCATGGAAAAGGAGTCCAAAAAATGACCGATGCCAAAAATAGCCAAAAATGAAAAAATAGAACGATGCGGCATGGCAAAGAAGACCAATAAATGACTGATGCCAAAAATGCCAAAAATACCAAAAAAACGATGCGGCATGGCACAGAATTCCAAAAAATGACCAATGCCAAAAATGAAAAAAATAACGATGCGGCATGGCAAAGAAGTCCAAAACATGATCGATGCCAAGAAATGCCAAAAATGCAAAAAAAGAACGATGCGGCATGGAAAAGAAGTCTAAAAATGACCGGTGCAAAAATGCAAAAAAGAACAATGCGGCATGGCAAAGAAGTCCACAAAATTACCGATGCCAAAAATGGCCAAAAATGCAAAAAAGAACTGCGGCATGGCAAAAAAGTCCAAAACATTACCGGTGCCAAAAATGGCCAAAAGTTGCCAAAACTGCAAAACAAGAACGTTGCAGCATGGAAAAGGAGTCCAAAAAATGACCGATGCCAAAAATGGCCAAAAATGCAAAAAAGAAAACGATGCGGCTGTCAAATAATTCCAACAACTGACCGATGCCAAAAATGGATGCGGCATGGCAAAGAAGTCCAAAAGATGACCGATGCAAGAAATGGCAAAAAATTTTCAAAAATGCAAAAAAGAACGATGCGGCATGGAAAGAAGTCCAAAAATGACCGATGCCAAAAATGCAAAAAAAGAACGATGCGAAATGGAAAATAAGTCCAAAAATGGCCAAACATGCAAAAAAGAACGATGCGGCATGCCAAAGAAGTCCAAAAATGGCTAAAAATGGCAAGAAATGCAAAACAAAAACGATGCGGCATGGAAAGAAGTCCAAAAATGACCGATGCCAAAAATGCAAAAAAAGAACGATGCGGCATGGCAAAGGAGTCCAAAAAATGACCGATGCCAAAAATGGCCAAAACGATGCGACTTTCAAATAAGTCCAACAAATGACCGATGCCAAAAATGCAAAAAAAGAACGATGCGTTATGGCCAAGAAATCCAAAAAATGACCGATCCCAAAAATGCAAAAAAAGAACGATGCGAAATGGAAAATAAGTCCAAAAATGGCCAAACATGCAAAAAAGAACGATGCGGCATGCCAAAGAAGTCCAAAAATGGCCAAAAATGGCAAGAAATGCAAAAAAAAACGATGCGGCATGGCAAAGAAGTCCAAAAAAATACCGATGCAAAATATGTTCAAAAATGCAAAAAAAAACGATGCGACATGGCAAAGAAGTCCAAAAATGGACAAAAATGAAAAAAAAACGATGCGGTATGGCAAAGAAATCCAAAAATGACCGATGCCAAAAATGCAAAAAAAGAACGTTTCGACAGGGCAAAGACGTACATAAATGGCCACAAATGCAAAAAAAAGAACGATGCGTCATGGCAAAGAAGTCCAAAAAATTACCGATGACAAAAATTACCACAAATGCAAGAAAAAAACAATGCGGCATGGCAAAAAAGTCAAAAAAATTACCGATGCCAAAAATTGCCAAAAAAAAAAAGAACGATGCAAAAAAAAAGAACGATGCGGCATGGCAAAGAAGTTCAGAAAATGGCCGATGCAAAAAAAGGCCAACAATGCAAAAAAAGAACGATGCGGCATGGCAATGAAGTCCAAAAAAGGCCGATGCCAAAAATGGCCAAAAATGCAAAAAAGTGATGCGGCATGGCAAAGAAGTCCAAAAAAATTACCGATGTCAAAAATGGCCAGAAATGTAAAATAAGAACGATGCGGCATGGCAAAGACGTCCAAAAAATGACCGATGCCAAAAATGGGCAACAATGCAAAAAAAGAACGATGCGGCATTGAAAAAAAGTCCACAAACGTAACGGTGCCAAAAATGCAAAAAAAGAACGATGCGGCTGTCAAATAAGTCCAACAAATGACCGATGCAAGAAATGGCAAAAAATTTTCAAAAATGCAAAAAAGAAAGATGCGGCATGGCAAAGAAGTCCACAAAATTACCGATGCCAAAAATGGCCAAAAATGCAAAAAAGAACTGCGGCATGGCAAAGAAGTCCAAAACATTACCGGTGCCAAAAATGGCCAAAAATGCAAAAAAGAACTGCGGCATGGCAAAGAAGTCCAAAACATTACCGGTGCCAAAAATGGCCAAAAGTTGCCAAAACTGCAAAACAAGAACATTGCGGCATGGAAAAGGAGTCCAAAAAATGACCGATGCCAAAAATAGCCAAAAATGAAAAAATAGAACGATGCGGCATGGCAAAGAAGACCAATAAATGACTGATGCCAAAAATGCCAAAAATACCAAAAAAACGATGCGGCATGGCACAGAATTCCAAAAAATGACCAATGCCAAAAATGAAAAAAATAACGATGTGGCATGGCAAAGAAGTCCAAAACATGATCGATGCCAAGAAATGCCAAAAATGCAAAAAAAGAACGATGCGGCATGGAAAAGAAGTCTAAAAATGACCGGTGCAAAAATGCAAAAAAGAACAATGCGGCATGGCAAAGAAGTCCACAAAATTACCGATGCCAAAAATGGCCAAAAATGCAAAAAAGAACTGCGGCATGGCAAAAAAGTCCAAAACATTACCGGTGCCAAAAATGGCCAAAAGTTGCCAAAACTGCAAAACAAGAACGTTGCAGCATGGAAAAGGAGTCCAAAAAATGACCGATGCCAAAAATGGCCAAAAATGCAAAAAAGAAAACGATGCGGCTGTCAAATAATTCCAACAACTGACCGATGCCAAAAATGGTTAAAAATGCAAAATAAGAACGATGCGGTATGGCAAAGAAGTTCACAAAATGACCGATGCCAAAAATAGCCAAAAATGAAAAAATAGAACGATGCGGCATGGCAAAGAAGACCAATAAATGACTGATGCCAAAAATGCCAAAAAAAGAAAGATGCGGCTGTCAAATAAGTCCAACAAATAACCGATTCCAAAAATGGCCAAAAATGCAAAAAAGAACGATTCGGTATGGCAAAGAAGTCCAAAAAATTACCTATGCCAAAAATGGCAAAAAATTGCCAAAAATGCAAAAAAAGAACAATGCGGCATGGCAAGGAAGTCCCAAAAAGGCCGAGGCCAAAAATGGCCAAAAATGCAAAAAAAACTGCGGCATGGCAAAGAAGTCCAAAAAATGAACGATGCCAAAAATGGCCAAAAATGCAAAAAAAGAACGTTGCGGCATGGCGAAGGAGTCCAAAAAATGACCGATGCCAAAAATGGCAAAAAATGCAAAAAAAAGAACGTTGCGGCATGGCAAGGAGTCCAACAAATGACCGATGCCAAAAATGGCCAAAAATGCAAAACAAGAGCATTGCGGCATGGCAAAGTAGTCCAAAAAATGACCGATGCCAAAAATGGCCAAAACGATGCGACTGTCAAATAAGTCCAACAAATGACCGATGCCAAAAATGGCCAAAAATGCAAAAAAAAGAATGTTGCGGCATGGCAAGGAGTCCAACAAATGACCGATGCCAAAAATGGCCAAAAATGCAAAATAAGAACGATGCGGTAGTGCAAAGAAGTTCAAAAAATGACCGATGCCAAAAATGGCCAAAAATGCAAAAAAGAACGGCGGCATGGCAAAGAAGTCCAAAACATTACCGATGCCAAAATGGCCAAAAGTTGCCAAAACCGCAAAACAAGAACGTTGCGGCATGGCAAAGGAGTCCAAAAAATGACCGATGCCAAAAATGGCCAAAAATGCAAAAAAGAAAACGATGCGGCTGTCAACTAATTCCAACAACTGACCGATGCCAAAAATGGCCAAAAATGCAAAATAAGAACGATGGTATGGCAAAGAAGTTCAAAAAATGACCGATGCTAAAAATGGCCAATAATGCAAAAAAAGAACGATGCGATATGGCAAAGAAGTCCAAAAATGGCCAAAAATGCAAAAAAAGAACGACGTGGCATAGCAAAGAAGGCCAAAAAATGACTGTTGTAAAAAATTGCCAAAAATGCAAAAATGGACGTTGCGGCATGGCAAGTAAGTCCCAAAAAGGCCGATGGCAAAAATGCAAAAAAACAATCCGGCATGGCAAAGAAGTCCAAAAAATGACCGATACCAAAAATGGCCAAAAATGCAAAAAAAAGAACGTTGCGGCATTACAAAGGAGTCCAAAAAATTACCGATGCCAAAAATGGCCAAAAATGCAAAAAAGAAAACGATGCGGCTGTCAAATAAGTTCAACAACTGACCGATGCCAAAAATGGCCAAAAATGCAAAATAAGAACGATGCGGTATGGCAAAGAAGTTCAAAAAATGACCGATGATAAAAATGGCCAATAATGCAAAAAAAGAACGATGCGATATGGCACAGAAGTCCAAAAATTGCCAAAATTGCAAAACAAAAACGATGCGGCATGGAAAGAAGTCCAAAAATGACCGATGCCAAAAATGCAAAAAAAGAACGATGCGGCATGGCAAAGGAGTCCAAAAAATGACCGATGCCAAAAATGGCCAAAACGATGCGACTTTCAAATAAGTGCAACAAATGACCGATGCCAAAAATGCAAAAAAAGAACGATGCGTTATGGCCAAGAAGTCCAGAAAATGACCGATTCCAGAAATACAAAAAAAGAACGATGCGAAATGGAAAAGAAGTCCAAAAATGGCCAAATATGCAAAAAAGAATGATGCGGCATGCCAAAGAAGTCCAAAATGGCAAAAAATGTAAGAAAAAACGATGCGGCATTATAAAGAAGTCCAAAAAAATTACCGATGCAAAAAATGTTCAAAAATGCAAAAAAGAACGATGCGACATGGCAAAGAAGTCCAAAAATGGACCAAAATGAAAAAAAGAACGATGCGGTATGGCAAAGAAATCCAAAAATGACCGATGCCAAAAATGCAAAAAAAGAACGTTGCGACATGGCAAAGAAGTCCATAAATGGCCACAAATGCAAAAAAAAGAACGATGCGTCATGGCAAAGAAGTCCAAAAAATGACCGATAACAAAAATTACCGCAAATGCAAAAAAAACGATGCGGCATGGCAAAAAAGTCAAAAAAATTACCGATGCCAAAAATTACCAGAAATGTAAAAAAAAGAACGATGCGGCATGGCAAAGAAGTTCAAAAAATGACCGATGCAAAAATTACCGATGCAAAAAATGTTCAAAAATGCAAAAAAGAACAATGCGACATGGCAAAGAAGTCCAAAAATGGACAAAAATGGAAAAAAAAACGATGCGGTATGGCAAAGAAATCCAAAAATGACCGATGCCAAAAATGCAAAAAAAGAACGTTGCGACATGGCAAATAAGTCCATAAATGGCCACAAATGCAAAAAAAAGAACGATGCGTCATGGCAAAGAAGTCCAAAAAATCACCGATGACAAAAATTACCACAAATGCAAGAAAAAAACAATGCGGCATGGCAAAAAAGTCAAAAAAATTACCGATGCCAAAAATTGCCAGAAATGTAAAAAAAAGAACGATGCGGCATGGCAAAGAAGTTCAGAAAATGACCGATGCAAAAAAAGGCCAACAATGCAAAAAAATAACGATGCGGCATGGCAATGAAGTCCAAAAAAGACCGATGCCAAAAATGACCAAAAATGCAAAAAAGTGATGCGGCATGGCAAAGAAGTCCAAAAAAATTACCGATGTCAAAATGGCCAGAAATGTAAAAAAAAGAACGATGCGGCATGGAAAAGACGTCCAAAAAATGACTGATGCCAAAAATGGGCAACAATGCAAAAGAAAGAACTATGCGATATGGCAAAGAAGTCCAAAAATGGCCAAAAATGCAAAAAAAGAACGACGTGGCATGGCAAAGAAGGCCAAAAAATGACTGTTGTGGCAAAATTTTTGTGGCAAAAGAAATGGCAAAAATTTTTCAAAAATGCAAAAAAGAACGATGCGACATGGCACAGAAGGCCAAAAATTGCCAAAATTGCAAAACAAAAACGATGCGGCATGGAAAGAAGTCCAAAAATGACCGATGCCAAAAATGCAAAAAAAGAATGATGCGCCATGGCAAAGGAGTCCAAAAAATGACCGATGCCAAAAATGCCCAAAACGATGCGACTTTCAAATAAGTCCAACAAATGACCGATGCCAAAAATGCAAAAAAAGAACGATGCGCTATGGCCAAGAAGTCCAAAAATGACCGATGCCAAAAATACAAAAAACAGCAAAAAAGAACGATGCGGCATGCCAAAGAAGTCCAAAAATGGCCAAAAATGGCAAAAAATGTAAAAAAAACGATGCGGCATTATAAAGAAGTCCAAAAAAATTACCGATGCAAGAAATGTTCAAAAATGCAAAAAAGAACGATGCGACATGGCAAAGAAGTCCAAAAATGCACAAAAATGAAAAAAAGAACGATGCGGTATGGCAAAGAAATCCAAAAATGATCGATGCCAAAAATGCAAAAAAAGAACGTTGCGACATGGCAAAGAAGTCCATAAATGGCCACAAATGCAAAAAAAAAAGAACGATGCGTCATGGCAAAGAAGTCCAAAAAATTTCCGATAACAAAAATTACCACAAATGCAAAAAAAACGATGCGGCATGGCAAAAAAGTCAAAAAAATTACCGATGCCAAAAATTACCAGAAATGTAAAAAAAAAGAACGATGCGGCATGGCAAAGAATTTCAAAAAATGACCGATGCCAAAAATGGGCAACAATGCAAAAAAAGAACGATGCGGCATTGAAAAAAGTCCACAAAAGTAACGGTGCCAAAAATGCAAAAACAAACGATGCGCCTGTCAAATAAGTCCAACAAATGACCGACGCCAAAAATGCAAAAAAAAACGATGCGGTATGGCAAAGAAGTCCAAAAAATGACCGATGCCAAAAATGGCCAAAAATGCAAAAAAAGAACGACTCGGCATGGCAAAGAAGTCCAAAAATGACCAATGCCAAAAATTACCACAAATGCAAGAAAAAACAATGCGGCATGGCAAAAAAGTCAAAAAAATTACCGATGCCAAAAATTGCCAGAAATGTAAAAAAAAGAACGATGCGGCATGGCAAAGAAGTTCAGAAAATGACCGATGCAAAAAAAGGCCAACAATGCAAAAAAAGGACAATGCGGCATGGCAATGAAGTCCAAAAATGGCAAAAAAATGCAAAAAAGAATGATGCGGCATGCCAAAGAAGTCCAAAAATGGACAAAATTGGCAAAAAATGCAAAAAAAACGATGCGGCATGGCAAAGACGTCCAAAAAAATTACCGATGCAAAAAATGTTCAAAAATGCAAAAAAGAACGATGCGACATGGCAAAGAAGTCCAAAAATGGACAAAAACGAAAAAAAAACGATGCGGTATGGCAAAGAAATCCAAAAATGACCGATGCCAAAAATGCAAAAAAAGAACGTTGCGACATGGCAAAGAAGTCCATAAATGGACAAAAATGAAAAAAAAAAAACGATGCGGTATGGCAAGGAAATCCAAAAATAACCGATGCCAAAAATGCAAAATAAGAACGTTGCGACATGGCAAATAAGTTCATAAATGGCCACAAATGCAAAAAAAAGAACGATGCGTCATGGCAAAGAAGTCCAAAAATGGACAAAAATGAAAAAAAAAACGATGCGGTATGGCAAAGAAATCCAAAAATGACCGATGCCAAAAATGCAAAAAAAGAACTTTGCGACATGGCAAAGAAGTCCATAAATGGCCACAAATGCAAAAAAAGAACGATGCGGCATGCCAAAGAAGTCCAAAAATGACCAAAAATGGCAAAAAATGCAAAAAAAAACGATGCAGCATGGCAAAGACGTCCAAAAAAATTACAGATGCAAAAAATGTTCAAAAATGCAAAAAAGAACGATGCGACATGGCAAAGAAGTCCAAAAATGGACAAAAATGAAAAAAAAAACGATGCGGTATGGCAAAGAAATCCAAAAATGACCGATGCCAAAAATACAAAAAAAGAACGTTGCGACATGGCAAAGAAGTCCATAAATGGCCACAAATGCAAGAAAAAAACAATGCGGCATGGCAAAAGTCACAAAAATTACCGATGCCAAAAATTGCCAAAATTGCAAAACAAAAACGATGCGGCATGGAAAGAAGTCCAGAAATGACCGATGCCAAAAATGCAAAAAAAGAACGATGCGGCATGGCAAAGGAGTCCAAAAAATGACCGATGCCAAAAATAGCCAAAAATGAAAAAATAGAACGATGCAGCATGGCAAAGAAGTCCAAAAAATTAGCGATGCCAAAAATGACCAAATATGCAAAATAAAACGATGCGGCTGTCAAATAAGTCCAACAAATAACCGATTCCAAAAATGGCCAAAAATGCAAAAAAGAACGATGCGGCATGCCAAAGAAGTCCAAAAATAGCCAAAATTGGCAAAAAATGCAAAAAAAACGATGCGGCATGGCAAAGACGTCCAAAAAAATTACCGATGCAAAAAATGTTCAAAAATGCAAAAAAGAACGATGCGACATGGCAAAGAAGTCCAAAAATGGACAAAAATGAAAAAAAAAACGATGCGGTATGGCAAAGAAATCCAAAAATGACCGATGCCAAAAATGCAAAAAAAGAACGTTGCGACATGGCAAAGAAGTCCATAAATAAATGGCCACAAATGCAAAAAAAGAACGATGCGGCATGCCAAAGAAGTCCAAAAATGGCCAAAAATGGCAAAAAATGCAAAAAAAACGATGCGGCATGGCAAAGAAGTCCAAAAAAATTACCGATGCAAAAAATGTTCAAAAATGCAAAAAAGAACGATGCGACATGGCAAAGAAGTCCAAAAATGGACAAAAATGAAAAAAAAAACGATGCGGTATGGCAAGGAAATCCAAAAATGACCGATGCCAAAAATGCAAAATAAGAACGTTGCGACATGGCAAATAAGTTCATAAATGGCCACAAATGCAAAAAAAAGAACGATGCGTCATGGCAAAGAAGTCCAAAAAATGACCGATGACAAAAATTACCACAAATGCAAGAAAAAAACAATGCGGCATGGCAAAAAAGTCAAAAAAATTACCGATGTCAAAAATTGCCAGAAATGTAAAAAAAAAGAACGATGCGGCATGGCAAAGAAGTTTAGAAAATGACCGATGCAAAAAAAGGCCAACAATGCAAAAAAAGAACGATGCGGCATGGCAATGAAGTCCAAAAAAGGCAAGTGCCAAAAATGGCCAAAAAATGCAAAAAAGTGATGCGACATGGCAAAGAAGTCCAAAAAAATTGCCGATGTCAAAATGGCCAGAAATGTAAAAAAAAGAACGATGCGGCATGGCAAAGACGTCCAAAAAATGACCGATGCCAAAAATGGGCAACAATGCAAAAAAAGAACGATGCGGCATTGAAAAAAAGTCCACAAAAGTAACGGTGCCAAAAATGGCCAAAAATGCAAAAAAAGAAAGATGCGGCTGTCAAATACGTCCAACAAATGACCGATGCAAGAAATGGCAAAAAATTTTCAAAAATGCAAAAAAGAACGATGCGACATGGCACAGAAGTCCAAAAATTGCCAAAATTGCAAAACAAAAACGATGCGGCATGGAAAGAAATCCAAAAATGATCGATGCCAAAAATTCAAAAAAAGAACGTTGCGACATGGCAAAGAAGTCCATAAATGGCCACAAATGCAAAAAAAAAAGAACGATGCGTCATGGCAAAGAAGTCCAAAAAATGACCGATAACAAAAATTACCACAAATGGAAAAAAAACGATGCGGCATGGCAAAAAAGTCAAAAAAATTACCGATGCCAAAAATTACCAGAAATGTAAAAAAAAAGAACGATGCGGCATGGCAAAGAATTTCAAAAAATGACCGATGCCAAAAATGGGCAACAATGCAAAAAAAGAACGATGCGGCATTGAAAAAAGTCCACAAAAGTAACGGTGCCAAAAATTCAAAAACAAATGATGCGCCTGTCAAATAAGTCCAACAAATGACCGACGCCAAAAATGCAAAAAAAAACGATGCGGTATGGCAAAGAAGTCCAAAAAATGACCGATGCCAAAAATGGCCAAAAATGCAAAAAAAGAACGACTCGGCATGGCAAAGAAGTCCAAAAATGACCAATGCCAAAAATTACCACAAATGCAAGAAAAAAACAATGCGGCATGGCAAAAAAGTCAAAAAAATTACCGATGCCAAAAATTGCCAGAAATGTAAAAAAAAGAACGATGCGGTATGGCAAAGAAGTTCAGAAAATGACCGATGCAAAAAAAGGCCAACAATGCAAAAAAAGGACGATGCGGCATGGCAATGAAGTCCAAAAATGGCCAAAAATGGCAAAAAATGCAAAAAAACGATGCGGCATGGCAAAGACGTCCAAAAAAATTACCGATGCAAAAAATGTTCAAAAATGCAAAAAAGAACGATGCGACATGGCAAAGAAGTCCAAAAATGGACAAAAACGAAAAAAAAAACGATGCGGTATGGCAAAGAAATCTAAAAATGACCGATGCCAAAAATGCAAAAAAAGAACGTTGCGACATGGCAAAGAAGTCCATAAATGGACAAAAATGAAAAAAAAAAAACGATGCGTTATGGCAAGGAAATCCAAAAATGACCGATGCCAAAAATGCAAAATTAGAACGTTGCGACATGGCAAATAAGTTCATAAATGGCCACAAATGCAAAAAAAAGAACGATGCGTCATGGCAAAGAAGTCCAAAAATGGACAAAAATGAAAAAAAAACGATGCGGTATGGCAAAGAAATCCAAAAATGACCGATGCCAAAAATGCAAAAAAAGAACGTTGCGACATGGCAAAGAAGTCCATAAATGGCCACAAATGCAAAAAAAGAACGATGCGGCATGCCAAAGAAGTCCAAAAATGGCCAAAAATGGCAAAAAATGCAAAAAAACGATGCGGCATGGCAAAGAAGTCCAAAAATGGCCAAAATTGGCAAAAAATGCAAAAAAACGATGCGGCATGGCAAAGACGTCCAAAAAAATTACAGATGCAAAAAATGTTCAAAAATGCAAAAAAGAACGATGCGACATGGCAAAGAAGTCCAAAAATGGACAAAAATGAAAAAAAAACGATGCGGTATGGCAAAGAAATCCAAAAATGACCGATGCCAAAAATGCAAAAAAAGAACGTTGCGACATGGCAAAGAAGTCCATAAATGGCCACAAATGCAAAAAAAGAACGATGCGGCATGGCAAAGGAGTCCAAAAAATGACCGATGCCAAAAATAGCCAAAAATGAAAAAATAGAACGATGCAGCATGGCAAAGAAGTCCAAAAAATTAGCGATGCCAAAAATGACCAAATATGCAAAATAAAACGATGCGGCTGTCAAATAAGTCCAACAAATAACCGATTCCAAAAATGGCCAAAAATGCAAAAAAGAACGATGCGGCATGCCAAAGAAGTCCAAAAATGGCCAAAATTGGCAAAAAATGCAAAAAAAACGATGCGGCATGGCAAAGACGTCCAAAAAAATTACCGATGCAAAAAATGTTCAAAAATGCAAAAAAGAACGATGCGACATGGCAAAGAAGTCCAAAAATGGACAAAAATGAAAAAAAAAACGATGCGGTATGGCAAAGAAATCCAAAAATGACCGATGCCAAAAATGCAAAAAAAGAACGTTGCGACATGGCAAAGAAGTCCATAAATGGCCACAAATGCAAAAAAAGAACGATGCGGCATGCCAAAGAAGTCCAAAAATGGCCAAAAATGGCAAAAAATGCAAAAAAAACGATGCGGCATGGCAAAGAAGTCCAAAAAAATTACCGATGCAAAAAATGTTCAAAAATGCTAAAAAGAACGATGCGACATGGCAAAGAAGTCCAAAAATGGACAAAAATGAAAAAAAAAAACGATGCGGTATGGCAAGGAAATCCAAAAATGACCGATGCCAAAAATGCAAAATAAGAACGTTGCGACATGGCAAATAAGTTCATAAATGGCCACAAATGCAAAAAAAAGAACGATGCGTCATGGCAAAGAAGTCCAAAAAATGACCGATGACAAAAATTACCACAAATGCAAGAAAAAAACAATGCGGCATGGCAAAAAAGTCAAAAAAATTACCGATGTCAAAAATTGCCAGAAATGTAAAAAAAAAGAACGATGCGGCATGGCAAAGAAGTTTAGAAAATTACCGCTGCAAAAAAAGACCAACAATGCAAAAAAAGAACGATGCGGCATGGCAATGAAGTCCAAAAAAGGCCGATGCCAAAAATGGCCAAAAATGCAAAAAAGTGATGCGACATGGCAAAGAAGTCCAAAAAAATTGCCGATGTCAAAATGGCCAGAAATGTAAAAAAAAAGAACGATGCGGCATGGCAAAGACGTCCAAAAAATGACCGATGCCAAAAATGGGCAACAATGCAAAAAAAGAACGATGCGGCATTGAAAAAAAGTCCACAAAAGTAACGGTGCCAAAAATGGCCAAAAATGCAAAAACAGAAAGATGCGGCTGTCAACAAATGACCGATGCAAGAAATGGCAAAAAATTTTCAAAAATGCAAAAAAGAACGATGCGACATGGCACAGAAGTCCAAAAATTGCCAAAATTGCAAAACAAAAACGATGCGGCATGGAAAGAAGTCCAGAAATGACCGATGCCAAAAATGCAAAAAAAGAACGATGCGGCATGGCAAAGGAGTCCAAAAAATGACCGATGTCAAAAATAGCCAAAAATGAAAAATAGAACGATGCAGCATGGCAAAGAAGTCCAAAAAATTACCGATGCCAAAAATGACCAAATATGCAAAATAAAACGATGCGGCTGTCAAATAGGTCCAACAAATAACCGATTCCAAAAATGGCCAAAAATGCAAAAAAGAACGATTCGGTATGGCAAAGAAGTCCAAAAAATGAACGATGCCAAAAATGGCCAAAAATGCAAAACAAGAACGTTGCGGCATGGCAAAGGAGTCCAAAAAATGACCGATGCCAAAAATGGCCAAAAATGCAAAAAAAAGAACGTTGCGGCATGGCAAGGAGTCCAACAAATGACCGATGCCAAAAATGGCCAAAAATGCAAAACAAGAACATTGCGGCATGGCAAAGGAGTCCAAAAAATTACCGATGCCAAAAATGGCCAAAACGATGCGACTGACAAATAAGTCCAACAAATGACCGATGCCAAAAATGGACAAAAATGCAAAACAAGAACATTGCGGCATGGCAAAGAAGTCCAACAAATGACCGATGCCAAAAATGGCAAAAAATTGCCAAAAATGCAAAAAAGGACGATGCGGAATGCAAGCAAGTCCCAAAAAGGCCGATGCCAAAAATGCAAAAAAACAATCCGGCATGGCAAAGAAGTCCAAAAAATGACCGATGCCAAAAATGGCCAAAAATGCAAAAAAAAGAACGTTGCGGCATGGCAAAGGAGTCCAAAAAATTACCGATGCCAAAAATGGCCAAAAATGCAAAAAAGAAAACGATGCGGCTGTCAACTAAGTTCAACAACTGACCGATGCCAAAAATGGCCAAAAATGCAAAATAAGAACAATGCGGTATTTCAAAGAAGTTCAAAAAATGACCGATGCCAAAAATGGCCAAAAATGCAAAAAGAACTGTGGCATGGCAAAGAAGTCCAAAAAATGACCGATGCCAAAAATGGCAAAAAATGCAAAAAAAAGAACGTTGCGGCATGGCAAGGAGTCCAACAAATGACCGATGCCAAAAATGCAAAACAAGAACATTGCGGCATGGCAAAGTAGTCCAAAAAATGACCGATGCCAAAAATGGCCAAAACGATGCGACTGACAAATAAGTCCAACAAATGACCGATGCCAAAAATGGACAAAAATGCAAAACAAGAAGATTGCGGCATGGCAAAGAAGTCCAAAAAATGACCGATGCCAAAAATGGCCAAAAATGGCAAAAAATGGCCAAAAATGCAAAAAAGGACGATGCGGAATGCAAGCAAGTCCCAAAAAGGCCGATGCCAAAAATGCAAAAAAACAATCCGGCATGGCAAAGAAGTCCAAAAAATGACCGATGCCAAAAATTGCCAAAAATGCAAAACAAGAACGTTGCGGCATGGCAAAGGAGTCCAAAGAATGACCGATGCCAAAAATGGCCAAACATGCAAAAAAGAAAACGAAGAAAACGATGCGGCTGTCAAATAATTCCAACAACTGACCGATGCCAAAAATGGCCAAAAATGCAAAATAAGAACGATGTGGAATGGCAAAGAAGTTCAAAAAATGACCGATGCTAAAAATGGCCAATATTGCAAAAAAAGAACGATGCGATATGGCAAAGAAGTCCAAAAATGGCCAAAAATGCAAAAAAAGAACGACGTGGCATGGCCAAGAAGGCCAAAAAATGACTGTTGTAAAAAATTGCCAAAAATGCAAAAAAAGAACGATGCGGCATGGCAAAGAAGTCCAAAAAATGACCGATGCAAGAAATGGCAAACATTTTTCCAAAATGCAAAAAAGAACGATGCGACATGGCACAGAAGTCCAAAAATTGCCAAAATTGCAAAACAAAAACGATGCGGCATGGAAAGAAGTCCAAAAATGACCGATGCCAAAAATGCAAAAAAAGAACGATGCGCCATGGCAAAGGAGTCCAAAAAATGACCGATGCCAAAAATGCCCAAAACGATGCGACTTTCAAATAAGTCCAACAAATGACCGATGCCAAAAATTCAAAAAAAGAACGATGCGTTATGGCCAAGAAGTCCAAAAAATGACCGATGCCAAAAATACAAAAAAAGAACGATGCGAAATGGAAAAGAAGTCCAAAAATGGCCAAACATGCAAAAAAGAACGATGCGGCATGCCAAAGAAGTCCAAAAATGGCCAAAAATGGCAAAAAATGTAAAAAAAACGATGCGGCATTATAAAGATGTCCAAAAAAATTACCGATGCAAAAAATGTTCAAAAATGCAAAAAAGAACGATGCGACATGGCAAAGAAGTCCAAAAATGCACAAAAATTAAAAAAAGAACGATGCGGTATGGCAAAGAAATCCAAAAATGACCGATGCCAAAAATGCAAAAAAAGAACGTTGCGACATGGCAAAGAAGTCCATAAATGGCCACAAATGCAAAAAAAAAGAACGATGCGTCATGGCAAAGAAATCCAAAAAATGACCGATAACAAAAATTACCACAAATGCAAAAAAAAAACGATGCGGCATGGCAAAAAAATCAAAAAAATTCCGTTGCCAAAAATTACCAGAAATGTAAAAAAAAGAACGATGCGGCATGGCAAAAAAGTTCAAAAAATGACCGATGCCAAAAATGGGCAACAATGCAAAAAAAGAACGATGCGTCATGGCAAAGAAGTCCAAAAAATGACCGATAACAAAAATTACCACAAATGCAAAAAAAAACGATGCGGCATGGAAAAAAAGTCAAAAAGATTACCGATGCCAAAAATTACCAGAAATGTAAAAAAAAAGAACGATGCGGCATGGCAAAGAAGTTCAAAAAATGACCGATGCCAAAAATGGGCAACAATGCAAAAAAAGAACGATGCGGCATTGAAAAAAGTCCACAAAAGTAACGGTGCCAAAAATGGCCAAAAATGCAAAAACAAACGATGCGGCTGTCAAATAAGTCCAACAAATGACCGATGCCAAAAATGCAAAAAAAAACGATGCGGTATGGCAAAGAAGTCCAAAAAATGACTGATGCCAAAAATGGCCAAAAATGCAAAAAAAGAACGACTCGGCATGGCAAAGAAGTCCAAAAATGACCAATGCCAAAAATTACCACAAATGCAAGAAAAAAACAATGCGGCATGGCAAAAAAGTCAAAAAAATTACCGATGCCAAAAATTGCCAGAAATGTAAAAAAAAAGAACGATGCGGCATGGCAAAGAAGTTCAGAAAATGACCGATGCAAAAAAAGGCCAACAATGCAAAAAAAGAACGATGCGGCATGGCAATGAAGTCCAAAAATGGCCAAAAATGGCAAAAAATGCAAAAAAGAACGCTGCGGCATGCCAAAGAAGTCCAAAAATGGCCAAAATTGGCAAAAAATGCCAAAAAAACGATGCGGCATGGCAAAGAAGTCCAAAAAAATTACCGATGCAAAAAATGTTCAAAAATGCAAAACAAGAACATTGCGGCATGGCAAAGAAGTCCAACAAATGACCGATGCCAAAAATGGCCAAAAATGGCAAAAAATTGCCAAAAATGCAAAAAAGGACGATGCGGAATGCAAGCAAGTCCCAAAAAGGCCGATGCCAAAAATGCAAAAAAACAATCCGGCATGGCAAAGAAGTCCAAAAAATGACCGATGCCAAAAATGGCCAAAAATGCAAAAAAAAGAACGTTGCGGCATGGCAAAGGAGTCCAAAAAATTACCGATGCCAAAAATGGCCAAAAATGCAAAAAAGAAAACGATGCGGCTGTCAACTAAGTTCAACAACTGACCGATGCCAAAAATGGCCAAAAATGCAAAATAAGAACAATGCGGTATTTCAAAAAAGTTCAAAAAATGACCGATGCCAAAAATGGCCAAAAATGCAAAAAGAACTGCGGCATGGCAAAGAAGTCCAAAAAATGACCGATGCCAAAAATGGAAAAAAATGCAAAAAAAATAACGTTGCGGCATGGCAAGGAGTCCAACAAATGACCGATGCCAAAAATGGCCAAAAATGCAAAACAAGAACATTGCGGCATGGCAAAGTAGTCCAAAAAATGACCGATGCCAAAAATGGCCAAAACGATGCGACTGACAAATAAGTCCAACAAATGACCGATGCCAAAAATGGACAAAAATGCAAAACAAGAAGATTGCGGCATGGCAAAGAAGTCCAACAAATGACCGATGCCAAAAATGGCAAAAAATGGCCAAAAATGCAAAAAAGGACGATGCGGAATGCAAGCAAGTCCAAAAATGGCCAAAATTGGCAAAAAATGCCAAAAAAACGATGCGGCATGGCAAAGAAGTCCAAAAAAATTACCGATGCAAAAAATGTTCAAAAATGCAAAACAAGAACATTGCGGCATGGCAAAGAAGTCCAACAAATGACCGATGCCAAAAATGGCCAAAAATGGCAAAAAATTGCCAAAAATGCAAAAAAGGACGATGCGGAATGCAAGCAAGTCCCAAAAAGGCCGATGCCAAAAATGCAAAAAAACAATCCGGCATGGCAAAGAAGTCCAAAAAATGACCGATGCCAAAAATGGCCAAAAATGCAAAAAAAAGAACGTTGCGGCATGGCAAAGGAGTCCAAAAAATTACCGATGCCAAAAATGGCCAAAAATGCAAAAAAGAAAACGATGCGGCTGTCAACTAAGTTCAACAACTGACCGATGCCAAAAATGGCCAAAAATGCAAAATAAGAACAATGCGGTATTTCAAAAAAGTTCAAAAAATGACCGATGCCAAAAATGGCCAAAAATGCAAAAAGAACTGCGGCATGGCAAAGAAGTCCAAAAAATGACCGATGCCAAAAATGGAAAAAAATGCAAAAAAAATAACGTTGCGGCATGGCAAGGAGTCCAACAAATGACCGATGCCAAAAATGGCCAAAAATGCAAAACAAGAACATTGCGGCATGGCAAAGTAGTCCAAAAAATGACCGATGCCAAAAATGGCCAAAACGATGCGACTGACAAATAAGTCCAACAAATGACCGATGCCAAAAATGGACAAAAATGCAAAACAAGAAGATTGCGGCATGGCAAAGAAGTCCAACAAATGACCGATGCCAAAAATGGCAAAAAATGGCCAAAAATGCAAAAAAGGACGATGCGGAATGCAAGCAAGTCCCAAAAAGGCCGATGCCAAAAATGCAAAAAAACAATCCGGCATGGCAAAGAAGTCCAAAAAATGACCGCTGCCAACAATGGCCAAAAATGCAAAACAAGAACGTTGCGGCATGGCAAAGGAGTCCAAAGAATGACCGATGCCAAAAATGGCCAAACATGCAAAAAAGAAAACGATGCGGCTGTCAACTAAGATGCCAAAAATGCAAAAAAAGAACGATGCGCCATGGCAAAGGAGTCCAAAAAATGACCGATGCCAAAAATGCCCAAAACGATGCGACTTTCAAATAAGTCCAACAAATGACCGATGCCAAAAATTCAAAAAAAGAACGATGCGTTATGGCCAAGAAGTCCAAAAAATGACCGATGCCAAAAATACAAAAAAAGAACGATGCGAAATGGAAAAGAAGTCCAAAAATGGCCAAACATGCAAAAAAGAACGATGCGGCATGCCAAAGAAGTCCAAAAATGGCCAAAAATGGCAAAAAATGTAAAAAAAAACGATGCGGTATTATAAAGAAGTCCACAAAATTACCGATGCAAGAAATGGCAAAAATTTTTCAAAAATGCAAAAAAGAACGATGCGACATGGCAAAGAAGTCCAAAAATGCACAAAAATGAAAAAAAGAACGATGCGGTATGGCAAAGAAATCCAAAAATGACCGATGCCAAAAATGCAAAAAAAGAACGTTGCGACATGGCAAAGAAGTCCATAAATGGCCACAAATGCAAAAACAATGCGGCATGGCAAAAAAGTCAAAAAAATTACCGATGCCAAAAATTGCCAGAAATGTAAAAAAAAAGAACGATGCGGCATGGCAAAGAAGTTCAGAAAATGACCGATGCAAAAAAAGGCCAACAATGCAAAAAAAGAACGATGCGGCATGGCAATGAAGTCCAAAAATGGCCAAAAATGGCAAAAAATGCAAAAAAGAACGCTGCGGCATGCCAAAGAAGTCCAAAAATGGCCAAAATTGGCAAAAAATGCCAAAAAAACGATGCGGCTTGGCAAAGACGTCCAAAAAAATTACCGATGCAAAAAATGTTCAAAAATGCAAAAAAGAACGATGCGACATGGCCAAGAAGTCCAAAAATGGACAAAAATGAAAAAAAAAACGATGCGGTATGGCAAAGAAATCCAAAAATGACCGATGCCAAAAATGCAACAAAAGAACGTTGCGACATGGCGAAGAAGTCCATGAATGGCCACAAATGCAAAAAAAGAACGATGCGAATTGGAAAAGAAGTCCAAAAAATGACCGATAACAAAAATTACCACAAATGCAAAAAAAAACGATGCGGCATGGCAAAAAAATCAAAAAAATTCCGTTGCCAAAAATTACCAGAAATGTAAAAAAAAGAACGATGCGGCATGGCAAAAAAGTTCAAAAAATGACCGATGCCAAAAATGGGCAACAATGCAAAAAAAGAACGATGCGTCATGGCAAAGAAGTCCAAAAAATGACCGATAACAAAAATTACCACAAATGCAAAAAAAAACGATGCGGCATGGAAAAAAAGTCAAAAAGATTACCGATGCCAAAAATTACCAGAAATGTAAAAAAAAAGAACGATGCGGCATGGCTAAGAAGTTCAAAAAATGACCGATGCCAAAAATGGGCAACAATGCAAAAAAAGAACGATGCGGCATTGAAAAAAGTCCACAAAAGTAACGGTGCCAAAAATGGCCAAAAATGCCAAAACAAACGATGCGGCTGTCAAATAAGTCCAACAAATGACCGATGCCAAAAATGCAAAAAAAAACGATGCGGTATGGCAAAGAAGTCCAAAAAATGACCGATGCCAAAAATGGCCAAAAATGCAAAAAAAGAACGACTCGGCATGGCAAAGAAGTCCAAAAATGACCAATGCCAAAAATTACCACAAATGCAAGAAAAAAACAATGCGGCATGGCAAAAAAGTCAAAAAAATTACCGATGCCAAAAATTGCCAGAAATGTAAAAAAAAAGAACGATGCGGCATGGCAAAGAAGTTCAGAAAATGACCGATGCAAAAAAAGGCCAACAATGCAAAAAAAGAACGATGCGGCATGGCAATGAAGTCCAAAAATGGCCAAAAATGGCAAAAAATGCAAAAAAGAACGCTGCGGCATGCCAAAGAAGTCCAAAAATGGCCAAAATTGGCAAAAAATGCCAAAAAAACGATGCGGCATGGCAAAGACGTCCAAAAAAATTACCGATGCAAAAAATGTTCAAAAATGCAAAAAAGAACGATGCGACATGGCCAAGAAGTCCAAAAATGGACAAAAATGAAAAAAAAAACGATGCGGTATGGCAAAGAAATCCAAAAATGACCGATGCCAAAAATGCAACAAAAGAACGTTGCGACATGGCGAAGAAGTCCATGAATGGCCACAAATGCAAAAAAAGAACGATGCGAATTGGAAAAGAAGTCCAAAAATGGCCAAACATGCAAAAAAGAACGATGCGGCATGCCAAAGAAGTCCAAAAATGGCCAAAAATGGCAAAAAATGCAAAAAAAACGATGCGGCATGGCAAAGAAGTCCAAAAAAATTACCGATGCAAAAAATGTTCAAAAATGCAAAAAAGAACGATGCGGCATGGCAAAGAAGTCCAAAAATGGACAAAAATGAAAAAAAAAAAAAAACGATGCGGTATGGCAAGGAAATCCAAAAATGACCGACGCCAAAAATGCAAAATAAGAACGTTGCGACATGGCAAGGAAGTCCATAAATGGCCACAAATGCAAAAAAAAGAACGATACGTCATGGCAAAGAAGTCCAAAAAATGACCGATGACAAAAATTACCACAAATGCAAGAAAAAAGAATGCGGCATGGCAAAAAAGTCAAAAAAATTACCGATGTCAAAAATTGCCAGAAATGTAAAAAAAAGAACGATGCGGCATGGCAAAGAATTTTAGAAAATGACCGATGCCAAAAATGGCCAAAAATGCAAAAAAGAAATCGATGCGGCTGTCAAATAAGTTCAACAACTGACCGATGCCAAAAATGGCCAAAAATGCAAAATAAGAACAATGCGGTATGGCAAAGAAGTTCAAAAAATGACCGATGCCAAAAATGGCCAAAAATGCAAAAAAGAACTGCGGCATGGCAAAGAAGTCCAAAACATTACCGATGCCAAAAATGACCAAACATGCAAAAAAGAAAACGATGCGGCTGTCAAATAATTCCAACAACTGACCGATGCCAAAAATGGCCAAAAATGCAAAATAAGAACGATGCGGTATGGCAAAGAAGTTCAAAAAATGAGCGATGCTAAAAATGGCCAATAATGCAAAAAAAGAACGATGCAATATGGCAAAGAAGTCCAAAAATGGCCAAAAATGCAAAAAAAGAACAACGTGGCATGGCCAAGAAGGCCAAAAAATGACTGTTGTAAAAAATTGCCAAAAATGCAAAAAACGAACGATGCGACATGGCAAAGAAGTCCAAAAAATTACCGATGCAAGAAATGGCAAAAATTTTTCAAAAATGCAAAAAAGAACGATGCGACATGGCACAGAAGTCCAAAAATTGCCAAAATTGCAAAACAAAAACGATGCGGCATGCAAAGAAGTCCAAAAATGACCGATGCCAAAAATGCAAAAAAAGAACGATGCGCCATGTCAAAGGAGTCCAAAAAATGACCGATGCCAAAAATACCCAAAACGGTGCGACTTTCAAATAAGTCCAACAAATGACCGATGCCAAAAAAGCAAAAAAAGAACGATGCGTTATGGCCAAGAAGTCCAAAAAATGACCAATGCCAAAAATACAAAAAAAAGAACGATGCGAAATGGAAAAGAAGTCCAAAAATGGCCAAACATGCAAAAAAGAACGATGCGGCATGCCAAAGAAGTCCAAAAATGGCCAAAAATGGAAAAAAATGTAAAAAAAACGATGCGGCATTATAAAGAAGTCCAAAAAAATTACCGATGCAAAAAATGTTCAAAAATGCAAAAAAGAACGATGCGACATGGCAAAGAAGTCCAAAAATGCACAAAAATGAAAAAAAGAACGATGCGGTATGGCAAAGAAATCCAAAAATGACCGATGCCAAAAATGCAAAAAAAGAACGTTGCGACATGGCAAAGAAGTCCATAAATGGCCACAAATGCAAAAAAAGAACGATGCGTCATGGCAAAGAAGTCCAAAAAATGACCGATAACAAAAATTACCACAAATGCAAAAAAAACGATGCGGCATGGCAAAAAAGTCAAAAAAATTACCGATGCCAAAAATTACCAGAAATGTAAAAAAAAAGAACGATGCGGCATGGCAAAGAAGTTCAAAAAATGACCGATGCCAAAAATGGGCAACAATGCAAAAAAAGAACGATGCGGCATTGAAAAAAGTCCACAAAAGTAACGGTGCCAAAAATGGCCAAAAATGCAAAAAAAACGATGCGGCTGTCAAATAAGTACAACAAATGACCGATGCCAAAAATGCAAAAAAAAAAGGCCAAACATGCAAAAAAGAACGATGCGGCATGGCAAAGAAGTCCAAAGATGGCCAAAAATGCAAAAAAAGAACGACGTGGCATGGCCAAGAAGGCCAAAAAATTACTGTTGTAAAAAATTGCCAAAAATGCAAAAAACGAACGATGCGGCATGGCAAAGAAGTCCAAAAAATGACCGATGCACGAAATGGCAAAAAATTTTCAAAAATGCAAAAAAGAACGATGCGACATGGCACAGAAGTCCAAAAGTTGCCAAAATTGCAAAACAAAAACGATGCGGCATGGAAAGAAGTCCAAAAATAACCGATGCCAAAAATGCAAAAAAAGAACGATGCGCCATGTCAAAGGAGTCCAAAAAATGACCGATGCCAAAAATACCCAAAACGATGCGACTTTCAAATAAATGACCGAATGACCGATGCCAAAAATGCAAAAAAAGAACAATGCGTTATGGCCAAGAAGTCCAAAAAATGACCGATGCCAAAAATACAAAAAAAAGAACGATGCGAAATGGAAAAGAAGTCCAAAAATGGCCAAACATGCAAAAAAGAACGATGCGGCATGCCAAAGAAGTCCAAAAATGGCCAAAAATTACCACAAATGCAGAAAAAAAACGATGCGACATGGCAAAAAAGTCAAAAAAATTTCCGATGCCAAAAATGGCCAGAAATGTAAAAAAAACGATCGATGCGGCATACAAAGAAGTCCAAAAAATGACCGATGCCCAAAATGGGCAACAATGCAAAAAAAGAACGATGCGGCATGGCAAAAAAGTCCACAAAATTAACGGTGCCAAAAATGGCCAAAAATGCAAAAAAAGAACGATGCGGCTGTCAAATAAATGACCGATGGCCAAAAATGCAACAAATGACCGATGGCCAAAAATGCAAAAAAAAACGATGCGGTATGGCAAAGAAGTCCAAAAAATGACCGATGCCAAAAATAGCCAAAAATGCAAAAAAAGAACGACTCGGCATGGCAAAGAAGTCCAAAAATGACCGATGCCAAAAATGCAAAAAAAGAACGATTCGGCATGGCAAAGAAATCCAAAAAATGATCCTATATCAAAAATGGCCAAAAAATTGCCTAAAATGCCAAAAAAACGATGCGGCATGGCACAAAATTACAAAAAACGACCAATGCCAAAAATGAAAAAAAGAACGATGCGGCGTGGCAAAGGAGTCCAAAAAATGACCGATGCCAAAAATGGCCAAAAATGCAAAAAAGAAAACGATGCGGCTGTCAAATAAATGACCGATGGCCAAAAATGCAACAAATGACCGATGTCCAAAAATGCAAAAAAAAACGATGCGGTATGGCAAAGAAGTCCAAAAAATGACCGATGCCAAAAATAGCCAAAAATGCAAAAAAAGAACGACTCGGCATGGCAAAGAAGTCCAAAAATGACCGATGCCAAAAATGCAAAAAAAGAACGATTCGGCATGGCAAAGAAATCCAAAAAATCATCCTATGTCAAAAATGGCCAAAAATGGCAAAAAAATTGCCTAAAATGCCAAAAAAACGATGCGGTATGGCACAAAATTACAAAAAAAGACCAATGCCAAAAATGAAAAAAAAGAACGATGCGGCATGGCAAAGGAGTCCAAAAAATTACCGATGCCAAAAATGGCCAAAAATGCAAAAAAGAAAACGATGCGGCTGGCAAATAAGTTTAACAACTGACCGATGCCAAAAATGGCCAAAAATGCAAAATAAAAACGATGCGGTATGGCAAATAAGTTCAAAAAATGACCGATGCCAAAAATTGCCAAAAATGCAAAAAAAAGAACGGCGCGGCATGGAAAAGAAGTCTAAAAATGACCAGTGCCAAAAATGCAAAAAAGCGCAATGCGGCATGGCAAAGAAGTCCACAAAATGACCGATGCCAAAAATGGCCAAAAATGCAAAAAAAAAACTGCGGCATGGCAAAGAAGTCCAAAACATTACCGATGCCAAAAATACAAAAAAAAAAACGCTGCGAAATGGAAAAGAAGTCCAAAAATGACCAAACATGCAAAAAAGAACGATGCGGCATGCCAAAGAAGTCCAAAAATGGCAAAAAATGTAAAAAAAACGATGCGGCATGGTAAAGAAGTCCAAAAAAATTACCGATGCAAAAAATGTTCAAAAATGCAAAAAAGAACGATGCGACATGGCAAAGAAGTCCAAAACTGGACAAAAATGAAAAAAAAGAACGATGCGGTATGGCAAAGAAATCCAAAAATGACCGATGCCAAAAATGCAAAAAAAGAACGTTGCGACATGGCAATGAAGTCCATAAATGGCCACAAATGCAAAAAAAAAGAACGATGCGTCATGGCAAAGAAGTCCCAAAAATGACCGATAACAAAAATTACCACAAATGCAAAAAAAAACGATGCGACATGGCAAAGAAGTTCAAAAAATGACCGATGCAAAAAAAGGCCAACAATGCAAAAAAAGAACGATGCGGCATGGCAAAGAAGTCCACAAAATGACCGATGCCAAAAATGGCCAAAAATGCAAAATAAAACTGCGGCATGGCAAAGAAGTCCAAAACATTACCGATGCCAAAAATACAAAAAAAAACGCTGCGAAATGGAAAAGAAGTCCAAAAATGACCAAACATGCAAAAAAGAACGATGCGGCATGCAAAAGAAGTCCAAAAATGGCAAAAAATGGAAAAAAAACGATGCGGCATGGTAAAGAAGTCCAAAAAAATTACCGATGCAAAAAATGTTCAAAAATGCAAAAAAGAACGATGCGACATGGCAAAGAAGTCCAAAACTGGACAGAAATGAAAAAAAAAGAACGATGCGGTATGGCAAAGAAATCCAAAAATAACCGATGCCAAAAATGCAAAAAAAGAACGTTGCGACATGGCAATGAAGTCCATAAATGGCCACAAATGCAAAAAAAAAGAACGATGCGTCATGGCAAAGAAGTCCCAAAAATGACCGATAACAAAAATTACCACAAATGCAAAAAAAAGCGATGCGACATGGCAAAGAAGTTCCAAAAATGACCGATGCAAAAAAAGGCCAACAATGCAAAAAAAGAACGATGCGGCATGGCAATGAAGTCCAAAAAAGGCCGATGCCAAAAATGGCCAAAAATGCAAAAAAACGATGCGACATGGCAAAGAAGTCCAAAAAAATTACCGATGTCAAAAATGGCCAGAAATGTAAAAAAAAGAACGATGCGGCATGGCAAAGACGTCCAAAAAATGACCGATTCCAAAAATGGGCAACAATGCAAAAAAAGAACGATGCGGCATTGAAAAAAAGTCCACAAAAGTAACGGTGCCAAAAATGGCCAAAAATGCAAAAAAAAAACGATGCGGCTGTCAAATAAGTCCAACAAATGACCGATGCCAAAAATGCAAAAAAAAAACGATGGGATATGGCAAAGAAGTCCAAAAAATGACCGATGCCAAAAATTACCACAAATGCAGAAAAAAACGATGCGACATGGCAAAAAAGTCAAAAAAATTCCGATGCCAAAAATTACCAGAAATGTAAAAAACAAGAACGATGCGGCATGGCAAAGAAGTTCAAAAAATGACCGATGCAAAAAAAGGCCAACAATGCAAAAAAAGAACGATGCGGCATGGCAATGAAGTCCAAAAAAGGCCGATGCCAAAAATGGGCAAAAATGCAGAAAAAAAACGATGCGACATGGCAAAAAAGTCAAAAAAATTCCGATGCCAAAAATTACCAGAAATGTAAAAAAAAAGAACGATGCGGCATGGCAAAGAAGTTCAAAAAATGACCGATGTAAAAAAAGGCCAACAATGCAAAAAAAAACGATGCGACATGGCAAAAAAGTCAAAAAAATTACCGATGCCAAAAATTACCAGAAATGTAAAAAAAAGAACGATGCGGCATGGCAATGAAGTCCAAAAAAGGCCGATGCCAAAAATGGCCAAAAATGCAAAAAAACGATGCGGCATGGCAAAGAAGTCCAAAAAAATTACCGATGTCAAAAATGGCCAGAAATGTAAAAAAAAGAACGATGCGGCATGGCAAAGACGTCCAAAAAATTACCGATGCCAAAAACGATGCGGCATGGCAAAGAAGTCCAAAAAATGACCGATAACAAAAATTACCACAAATGCAAAAAAAAAACGATGCGACATGGCAAAGAAGTTCAAAAAATGACGGATGCAAAAAAAGGCCAACAATGCAAAAAAGAACGATGCGGCATGGCAATGAAGTCCAAAAAAGGCCGATGCCAAAAATGGCCAAAAATGCAAAAAAACGATGCGGCATGGCAAATAAGTCCAAAAAAATTACCGATGTCAAAACTGGCCAGAAATGTAAAAAAAAGAACGATGCGGCATGGCAAAGACGTCCAAAAAATGACCGATGCCAAAAATGGGCAACAATGCAAAAAAAGAACGATGCGGCATTGAAAAAAAGTCCACAAAAGTAACGGTGCCAAAAATGGCCAAAAATGCAGAAAAAGAACGATGCGGCGGTCAAATAAGTCCAACAAATGACCGATGCCAAAAATGCAAAAAAAAAACGATGCGGTATGGCACAGAAGTCCAAAAAATGACCGATGCCAAAAATTACCACAAATGCAGAAAAAAAACGATGCGACATGGCAAAAAACTCAAAAAAATTCCGATGCCAAAAATTACCAGAAATGTAAAAAAAAAGAACGATGCGGCATGGCAAAGAAGTTCAAAAAATGAAAGATGCAAAAAAAGGCCAACAATGCAACAAAAGAACGATGCGGCATGGCAATGAAGTCCAAAAAAGGCCGATGCCAAAAATGGCCAAAAATGCAGAAAAAAAACGTTGCGACATGGCAAAAAAGTCAAAAAAATTCCGATGCCAAAAATTACCAGAAATGTAAAATAAAAGAACGATGCGGCATGGCAAAGAAGTTCAAAAAATGACCGATGCAAAAAAAGGCCAACAATGCAAAAAAAAAACGATGCGACATGGCAAAAAAGTCAAAAAAATTCCTATGCCAAAAATTACCAGAAATGTAAAAAAAAAGAACGATGCGGCATGGCAAAGAAGTTCAAAAAATGACCGATGTAAAAAAAGAACGATGCCGCATGGCATAGAAGTCCAAAAACTGACCGTTGCCAAAGATGGCCAAAACTGCAAAAAAAGAACAATACGGAATGCAAAGAAGTCCAACAAATTACCGATGCCAAAAATGGACAAAATGCAAAAAAGGAACGATGCGGCATGGCAAAGAAGTCCCAAAATGTCCAAAACTACAAAAAAAGAACGATGCGGCATGGCATAGAAGTCCAAAAACTGACCGCTGCCAAAGATGGCCAAAACTGCAAAAAAAGAACAATGCGGAATGCAAAGAAGTCCAAAAAATGCCCGATGTCAAAAATGGCCAAAAATGTAAAACACGAACGATGCGGCATGGCAAAGAAGTCCCAAAATGGCCAAAAATGCAAAAAAAGAACGCTGCGACATGGCAAAGAAGTCCAAAAAATAACCGCTGCCAAAGATGGCCAAAACTGCAAAAAAAGAACAATGCGGAATGCAAAGAAGTCCAAAAAATGACCGATGCCAAAAATGTAAAACACGAACGATGCGGCATGGCAAAGAAGTCAAAAATGGCCAAAAATGCAAAGAAAAGAACGATGCGGCAGTCTACTAAATGATAATAATGATTTTAATGTGTTGACATTAATAAATATTAATTTACTTCTCTAGAATAGACAGTTCTAAGAACTGCAAAAACATATGATTGAATAATAGCAACAGCTGACTCTAATACTAATAAAAAATGACCGCTGCCAAAAATGGCAAAAATGCAAAAAAGAACTATGCTGCATGCAAAGAAGTCCAAAAACTGACCGTTGCCAAAAATGGCCAAAACTACAAAAAAACAACGATGCGGCATGGCATAGCAGTCCAAAAACTGACCGTTGCCAAAAATGGCCAAAACTACAAAAAAAGCACGATGCGGCATGGCATAGAAGTCCAAAAAATGACCGATGCCAAAAATGGCCAAAAATGCAAAACAAAAACTGCGGAATGGCAAAGAAGTCCAAAACATGACCGATGTCAAAAATGGCCAGAAATGTCAAAAAAAGAACGATGCGGCATGGCAAAGAAGTTCAAAAAATGACCGATGCCAAAAATGGGCAACAATGCAAAAAAAGAACGATGCGTCATGGCAAAGAAGTCCAAAAAATGTCCGATAACAAAAATTACCACAAATGCAAAAAAAACGATGCGGCATGGCAAAAAAGTCAAAAAAATTACCGATGCCAAAAATTACCTGAAATGTAAAAAAAAAGAACGAGCGGCATGGCAAAGAAGTTCAAAAAATGACCGATGCCAAAAATGGGCAAAAATGCAAAAAAAGAACGATGCGGCATTGAAAAAAAGTCCACAAAAGACCGATGGCCAAAAATGGCAAAAAATTGCCTAAAATGCCAAAAAAAACGATGCGGCATGGCACAAAATTCTAAAAAATGACCAATGCCAAAACTGCAAAAAAAGAACGATGCGGCATGGCAAAGAAGTCCCAAAATGTCCAAAACTACAAAAAAAGAACGATGCGGCATGGCATAGAAGTCCAAAAACTGACCGATGCCAAAAATGGCCAAAAATGTAAAACACGAACGATGCGGCATGGCAAAGAAGTCCCAAAATGGCCAAAAATGCAAAAAAAGAACGCTGCGACATGGCAAAGAAGTCCAAAAAATAACCGATGCAATAAATGACAAAAATTTTCAAAAATGCAAAAAAGAACGATGCGACATGGCAAAGAAGTCAAAAATGGCCAAAAATGCAAAGAAAAGAACGATGCGGCAGTCTACTAAATGATAATAATGATTTTAATGTGTTGACATTAATAAATATTAATTTACTTCTCTAGAATAGAGAGTTCTAAGAACTGCAAAAACATATGATTGAATAATAGCAACATCTGATCCTAATACTAATAAAAAATTACCGATGCCAAAAATGGCAAAAATGCAAAAAAGAAGTCCAAAAAATGTCCGATAACAAAAATTACCACAAATGCAAAAAAAACGATGCGGCATGGCAAAAAAGTCAAAAAAATTACCGATGCCAAAAATTACCTGAAATGTAAAAAAAAAGAACGAGCGGCATGGCAAAGAAGTTCAAAAAATGACCGATGCCAAAAATGGGCAAAAATGCAAAAAAAGAACGACTATGCTGCATGCAAAGAAGTCCAAAAACTGACCGTTGCCAAAAATGGCCAAAACCACAAAAAAAAAACAATGCGGAATGCAAAGAAGTCCAAAAAATGACCGATGCCAAAAATGGACAAAATGCAAAAAAGTAACAATGCGGCATGGCAAAGAAGTCCAAAAAATGACCGTTGCCAAAAATGGCCAAAACTACAAAAAAAGAACGATGCGGCATGGCATAGAAGTCCAAAAACTGACCGTTGCCAAAGATGGCCAAAACTGCAAAAAAAGAACAATACGGAATGCAAAGAAGTCCAAAAAATGACCGATGCCAAAAATGGACAAAATGCAAAAAAGGAACGATGCGGCATGGCAAAGAAGTCCCAAAATGTCCAAAACTACAAAAAAAGAACGATGCGGCATGGCATAGAAGTCCAAAAACTGACCGCTGCCAAAGATGGCCAAAACTGCAAAAAAAGAACAATGCGGAATGCAAAGAAGTCCAAAAAATGACCGCTGCCAAAGATGGCCAAAACTGCAAAAAAAGAACAATGCGGAATGCAAAGAAGTCCAAAAAATGACCGATGCCAAAAATGTAAAACACGAACGATGCGGCATGGCAAAGAAGTCAAAAATGGCCAAAAATGCAAAGAAAAAACGATGCGGCAGTCTACTAAATGATAATAATGATTTTAATGTGTTGACATTAATAAATATTAATTTACTTCTCTAGAATAGACAGTTCTAAGAACTGCAAAAACATATGATTGAATAATAGCAACAGCTGACTCTAATACTAATAAAAAATGACCGCTGCAAAAAATGGCAAAAATGCAAAAAAGAACTATGCTGGATGCAAAGAAGTCCAAAAACTGACCGTTGCCAAAAATGGCCAAAACCACAAAAAAAAAACAATGCGGAACGCATAGAAGTCCAAAAAATGACCGATGCCAAAAATGGCCAAAAATGTAAAACACGAACGATGCGGCATGGCAAAGAAGTCCCAAAATGGCCAAAAATGCAAAAAAAGAACGCTGCGACATGGCAAAGAAGTCCAAAAAATAACCGATGCAAAAAATGACAAAAATTTTCAAAAATGCAAAAAAGAACGATGCGACATGGCAAAGAAGTCAAAAATGGCCAAAAATGCAAAGAAAAGAACGATGCGGCAGTCTACTAAATGATAATAATGATTTTAATGTGTTGACATTAATAAATATTAATTTACTTCGCTAGAATAGAGAGTTCTAAGAACTGCAAAAACATATGATTGAATAATAGCAACATCTGATCCTAATACTAATAAAAAATTACCGATGCCAAAAATGGCAAAAATGCAAAAAAGAACTATGCTGCATGCAAAGAAGTCCAAAAAGTGACCGTTGCCAAAAATGGCCAAAACCACAAAAAAAAAACAATGCGGAACGCAAAGAAGTCCAAAAAATGACCGATGCCAAAAATGGACAAAATGCAAAAAAGGAACAATGCGGCATGGCAAAGAAGTCCAAAAAATGACCGTTGCCAAAAATGGCCAAAACTACAAAAAAAGAACGATGCGGCATGGCATAGCAGTCCAAAAACTGACCGTTGCCAAAAATGGCCAAAACTACAAAAAAAGCACGATGCGGCATGGCATAGAAGTCCAAAAAATGACCGATGCCAAAAATGGCCAAAACCACAAAAAAAAAACAATGCGGAACGCAAAGAAGTCCAAAAAATGACCGATGCCAAAAATGGACAAAATGCAAAAAAGGAACAATGCGGCATGGCAAAGAAGTCCAAAAAATTACCGATGCCAAAAATGGCAAAAATGCAAAAAAGGAACAATGCGGCATGGCAAAGAAGTCCAAAAAATTACCGATGCCAAAAATGGCAAAAATGCAAAAAAGAACTATGCTGCATGCAAAGAAGTCCAAAAACTGACCGTTGCCAAAAATGGCCAAAACCACAAAAAAAAAACAATGCGGAACGCATAGAAGTCCAAAAAATGACCGATGCCAAAAATGGCCAAAAATGTAAAACACGAACGATGCGGCATGGCAAAGAAGTCCCAAAATGGCCAAAAATGCAAAAAAAGAACGCTGCGACATGGCAAAGAAGTCCAAAAAATAACCGATGCCAAAAATGGGCAACAATGCAAAAAAAGAACGATGCGGCATTGAAAAAAAGTCCACAAAAGTAACGGTGCCAAAAATGGCCAAAAATGCAGAAAAAGAACGATGCGGCGGTCAAATAAGTCCAACAAATGACCGATGCCAAAAATGCAAAAAAAAAACGATGCGGTATGGCACAGAAGTCCAAAAAATGACCGATGCCAAAAATTACCACAAATGCAGAAAAAAAACGATGCGACATGGCAAAAAACTCAAAAAAATTCCGATGCCAAAAATTACCAGAAATGTAAAAAAAAAGAACGATGCGGCATGGCAAAGAAGTTCAAAAAATGAAAGATGCAAAAAAAGGCCAACAATGCAACAAAAGAACGATGCGGCATGGCAATGAAGTCCAAAAAAGGCCGATGCCAAAAATGGCCAAAAATGCAGAAAAAAAACGTTGCGACATGGCAAAAAAGTCAAAAAAATTCCGATGCCAAAAATTACCAGAAATGTAAAATAAAAGAACGATGCGGCATGGCAAAGAAGTTCAAAAAATGACCGATGCAAAAAAAGGCCAACAATGCAAAAAAAAAACGATGCGACATGGCAAAAAAGTCAAAAAAATTCCTATGCCAAAAATTACCAGAAATGTAAAAAAAAAGAACGATGCGGCATGGCAAAGAAGTTCAAAAAATGACCGATGTAAAAAAAGAACGATGCCGCATGGCATAGAAGTCCAAAAACTAACCGTTGCCAAAGATGGCCAAAACTGCAAAAAAAGAACAATACGGAATGCAAAGAAGTCCAACAAATTACCGATGCCAAAAATGGACAAAATGCAAAAAAGGAACGATGCGGCATGGCAAAGAAGTCCCAAAATGTCCAAAACTACAAAAAAAGAACGATGCGGCATGGCATAGAAGTCCAAAAACTGACCGCTGCCAAAGATGGCCAAAACTGCAAAAAAAGAACAATGCGGAATGCAAAGAAGTCCAAAAAATGACCGATGTCAAAAATGGCCAAAAATGTAAAACACGAACGATGCGGCATGGCAAAGAAGTCCCAAAATGGCCAAAAATGCAAAAAAAGAACGCTGCGACATGGCAAAGAAGTCCAAAAAATAACCGCTGCCAAAGATGGCCAAAACTGCAAAAAAAGAACAATGCGGAATGCAAAGAAGTCCAAAAAATGACCGATGCCAAAAATGTAAAACACGAACGATGCGGCATGGCAAAGAAGTCAAAAATGGCCAAAAATGCAAAGAAAAGAACGATGCGGCAGTCTACTAAATGATAATAATGATTTTAATGTGTTGACATTAATAAATATTAATTTACTTCTCTAGAATAGACAGTTCTAAGAACTGCAAAAACATATGATTGAATAATAGCAACAGCTGACTCTAATACTAATAAAAAATGACCGCTGCCAAAAATGGCAAAAATGCAAAAAAGAACTATGCTGCATGCAAAGAAGTCCAAAAACTGACCGTTGCCAAAAATGGCCAAAACTACAAAAAAACAACGATGCGGCATGGCATAGCAGTCCAAAAACTGACCGTTGCCAAAAATGGCCAAAACTACAAAAAAAGCACGATGCGGCATGGCATAGAAGTCCAAAAAATGACCGATGCCAAAAATGGCCAAAAATGCAAAAAAAAAACTGCGGAATGGCAAAGAAGTCCAAAACATGACCGATGTCAAAAATGGCCAGAAATGTCAAAAAAAGAACGATGCGGCATGGCAAAGAAGTTCAAAAAATGACCGATGCCAAAAATGGGCAACAATGCAAAAAAAGAACGATGCGTCATGGCAAAGAAGTCCAAAAAATGTCCGATAACAAAAATTACCACAAATGCAAAAAAAACGATGCGGCATGGCAAAAAAGTCAAAAAAATTACCGATGCCAAAAATTACCTGAAATGTAAAAAAAAAGAACGAGCGGCATGGCAAAGAAGTTCAAAAAATGACCGATGCCAAAAATGGGCAAAAATGCAAAAAAAGAACGATGCGGCATTGAAAAAAAGTCCACAAAAGACCGATGGCCAAAAATGGCAAAAAATTGCCTAAAATGCCAAAAAAAACGATGCGGCATGGCACAAAATTCTAAAAAATGACCAATGCCAAAACTGCAAAAAAAGAACGATGCGGCATGGCAAAGAAGTCCCAAAATGTCCAAAACTACAAAAAAAGAACGATGCGGCATGGCATAGAAGTCCAAAAACTGACCGATGCCAAAAATGGCCAAAAATGTAAAACACGAACGATGCGGCATGGCAAAGAAGTCCCAAAATGGCCAAAAATGCAAAAAAAGAACGCTGCGACATGGCAAAGAAGTCCAAAAAATAACCGATGCAATAAATGACAAAAATTTTCAAAAATGCAAAAAAGAACGATGCGACATGGCAAAGAAGTCAAAAATGGCCAAAAATGCAAAGAAAAGAACGATGCGGCAGTCTACTAAATGATAATAATGATTTTAATGTGTTGACATTAATAAATATTAATTTACTTCTCTAGAATAGAGAGTTCTAAGAACTGCAAAAACATATGATTGAATAATAGCAACATCTGATCCTAATACTAATAAAAAATTACCGATGCCAAAAATGGCAAAAATGCAAAAAAGAAGTCCAAAAAATGTCCGATAACAAAAATTACCACAAATGCAAAAAAAACGATGCGGCATGGCAAAAAAGTCAAAAAAATTACCGATGCCAAAAATTACCTGAAATGTAAAAAAAAAGAACGAGCGGCATGGCAAAGAAGTTCAAAAAATGACCGATGCCAAAAATGGGCAAAAATGCAAAAAAAGAACGACTATGCTGCATGCAAAGAAGTCCAAAAACTGACCGTTGCCAAAAATGGCCAAAACCACAAAAAAAAAACAATGCGGAATGCAAAGAAGTCCAAAAAATGACCGATGCCAAAAATGGACAAAATGCAAAAAAGTAACAATGCGGCATGGCAAAGAAGTCCAAAAAATGACCGTTGCCAAAAATGGCCAAAACTACAAAAAAAGAACGATGCGGCATGGCATAGAAGTCCAAAAACTGACCGTTGCCAAAGATGGCCAAAACTGCAAAAAAAGAACAATACGGAATGCAAAGAAGTCCAAAAAATGACCGATGCCAAAAATGGACAAAATGCAAAAAAGGAACGATGCGGCATGGCAAAGAAGTCCCAAAATGTCCAAAACTACAAAAAAAGAACGATGCGGCATGGCATAGAAGTCCAAAAACTGACCGCTGCCAAAGATGGCCAAAACTGCAAAAAAAGAACAATGCGGAATGCAAAGAAGTCCAAAAAATGACCGCTGCCAAAGATGGCCAAAACTGCAAAAAAAGAACAATGCGGAATGCAAAGAAGTCCAAAAAATGACCGATGCCAAAAATGTAAAACACGAACGATGCGGCATGGCAAAGAAGTCAAAAATGGCCAAAAATGCAAAGAAAAAACGATGCGGCAGTCTACTAAATGATAATAATGATTTTAATGTGTTGACATTAATAAATATTAATTTACTTCTCTAGAATAGACAGTTCTAAGAACTGCAAAAACATATGATTGAATAATAGCAACAGCTGACTCTAATACTAATAAAAAATGACCGCTGCAAAAAATGGCAAAAATGCAAAAAAGAACTATGCTGGATGCAAAGAAGTCCAAAAATGACCGTTGCCAAAAATGGCCAAAACTACAAAAAAAGAACGATGCGGCATGGCATAGCAGTCCAAAAACTGACCGTTGCCAAAAATGGCCAAAACTACAAAAAAAGCACGATGCGGCATGGCATAGAAGTCCAAAAAATGACCGATGCCAAAAATGGCCAAAAATGTAAAACACGAACGATGCGGCATGGCAAAGAAGTCCCAAAATGGCCAAAAATGCAAAAAAAGAACGCTGCGACATGGCAAAGAAGTCCAAAAAATAACCGATGCAAAAAATGACAAAAATTTTCAAAAATGCAAAAAAGAACGATGCGACATGGCAAAGAAGTCAAAAATGGCCAAAAATGCAAAGAAAAGAACGATGCGGCAGTCTACTAAATGATAATAATGATTTTAATGTGTTGACATTAATAAATATTAATTTACTTCGCTAGAATAGAGAGTTCTAAGAACTGCAAAAACATATGATTGAATAATAGCAACATCTGATCCTAATACTAATAAAAAATTACCGATGCCAAAAATGGCAAAAATGCAAAAAAGAACTATGCTGCATGCAAAGAAGTCCAAAAAGTGACCGTTGCCAAAAATGGCCAAAACCACAAAAAAAAAAACAATGCGGAACGCAAAGAAGTCCAAAAAATGACCGATGCCAAAAATGGACAAAATGCAAAAAAGGAACAATGCGGCATGGCAAAGAAGTCCAAAAAATGACCGTTGCCAAAAATGGCCAAAACTACAAAAAAAGAACGATGCGGCATGGCATAGCAGTCCAAAAACTGACCGTTGCCAAAAATGGCCAAAACTACAAAAAAAGCACGATGCGGCATGGCATAGAAGTCCAAAAAATGACCGATGCCAAAAATGGCCAAAACCACAAAAAAAAAAACAATGCGGAACGCAAAGAAGTCCAAAAAATGACCGATGCCAAAAATGGACAAAATGCAAAAAAGGAACAATGCGGCATGGCAAAGAAGTCCAAAAAATTACCGATGCCAAAAATGGCAAAAATGCAAAAAAGGAACAATGCGGCATGGCAAAGAAGTCCAAAAAATTACCGATGCCAAAAATGGCAAAAATGCAAAAAAGAACTATGCTGCATGCAAAGAAGTCCAAAAACTGACCGTTGCCAAAAATGGCCAAAACCACAAAAAAAAAACAATGCGGAACGCATAGAAGTCCAAAAAATGACCGATGCCAAAAATGGCCAAAAATGTAAAACACGAACGATGCGGCATGGCAAAGAAGTCCCAAAATGGCCAAAAATGCAAAAAAAGAACGCTGCGACATGGCAAAGAAGTCCAAAAAATAACCGATGCAAAAAATGACAAAAATTTTCAAAAATGCAAAAAAGAACGATGCGACATGGCAAAGAAGTCAAAAATGGCCAAAAATGCAAAGAAAAGAACGATGCGGCAGTCTACTAAATGATAATAATGATTTTAATGTGTTGACATTAATAAATATTAATTTACTTCGCTAGAATAGAGAGTTCTAAGAACTGCAAAAACATATGATTGAATAATAGCAACATCTGATCCTAATACTAATAAAAAATTACCGATGCCAAAAATGGCAAAAATGCAAAAAAGAACTATGCTGCATGCAAAGAAGTCCAAAAAGTGACCGTTGCCAAAAATGGCCAAAACCACAAAAAAAAAACAATGCGGAACGCAAAGAAGTCCAAAAAATGACCGATGCCAAAAATGGACAAAATGCAAAAAAGGAACAATGCGGCATGGCAAAGAAGTCCAAAAAATGACCGTTGCCAAAAATGGCCAAAACTACAAAAAAAGAACGATGCGGCATGGCATAGCAGTCCAAAAACTGACCGTTGCCAAAAATGGCCAAAACTACAAAAAAAGCACGATGCGGCATGGCATAGAAGTCCAAAAAATGACCGATGCCAAAAATGGCCAAAACCACAAAAAAAAAACAATGCGGAACGCAAAGAAGTCCAAAAAATGACCGATGCCAAAAATGGACAAAATGCAAAAAAGGAACAATGCGGCATGGCAAAGAAGTCCAAAAAATTACCGATGCCAAAAATGGCAAAAATGCAAAAAAGGAACAATGCGGCATGGCAAAGAAGTCCAAAAAATTACCGATGCCAAAAATGGCAAAAATGCAAAAAAGAACTATGCTGCATGCAAAGAAGTCCAAAAACTGACCGTTGCCAAAAATGGCCAAAACCACAAAAAAAAAACAATGCGGAACGCATAGAAGTCCAAAAAATGACCGATGCCAAAAACCGATGCAAAAAATGACAAAAATTTTCAAAAATGCAAAAAAGAACGATGCGACATGGCAAAGAAGTCAAAAATGGCCAAAAATGCAAAGAAAAGAACGATGCGGCAGTCTACTAAATGATAATAATGATTTTAATGTGTTGACATTAATAAATATTAATTTACTTCTCTAGAATAGAGAGTTCTAAGAACTGCAAAAACATATGATTGAATAATAGCAACATCTGATCCTAATACTAATAAAAAATTACCGATGCCAAAAATGGCAAAAATGCAAAAAAGAACTATGCTGCATGCAAAGAAGTCCAAAAAATGACCGTTGCCCAAAATGGCCAAAACTACAAAAAAAGAACGATGCGGCATGGCATAGAAGTCCAAAAACTGACCGTTGCCAAAGATGGCCAAAACTGCAAAAAAAGAACAATGCGGAATGCAAAGAAGTCCAAAAAATGACCGATGCCAAAAATGGACAAAATGCAAAAAAGGAACGATGCGGCATGGCAAAGAAGTCCCAAAATGTCCAAAACTACAAAAAAAGAACGATGCGGCATGGCATAGAAGTCCAAAAACTGACCGTTGCCAAAGATGGCCAAAACTGCAAAAAAGAACAATGCGGAATGCAAAGAAGTCCAAAAAATGACTGATGCCAAAAATGGCCAAAAATGTAAAACACGAACGATGCGGCATGGCAAAGAAGTCCCAAAATGGCCAAAAATGCAAAAAAAGAACGCTGCGACATGGCAAAGAAGTCCAAAAAATAACCGATGCAAAAAATGGCAAAAAATTTCAAAAATGCAAAAAAGAACGATGCGACATGGCAAAGAAGTCAAAAATGGCCAAAAATGCAAAGAAAAGAACGATGCGGCAGTCTACAAAATGATAATAATGATTTTAATGTGTTGACATTAATAAATATTAATTTACTTCTCTAGAATAGACAGTTCTAAGAACTGCAAAAACATATGATTGAATAATAGCAACAGCTGATTCTAATACTAATAAAAAATGACCGCTGCCAAAAATGGCAAAAATGCAAAAAAGAACTATGCTGCATGCAAAGAAGTCCAAAAACTGACCGTTGCCAAAAATGGCCAAAACTACAAAAAAAGAACGATGCGGCATGGCATAGCAGTCCAAAAACTGACCGTTGCCAAAAATGGCCAAAACTACAAAAAAAGCACGATGCGGCATGGCATAGAAGTCCAAAAAATGACCGATGCCAAAAATGGCCAAAAATGTAAAACACGAACGATGCGGCATGGCAAAGAAGTCCCAAAATGGCCAAAAATGCAAAAAAAGAACGCTGCGACATGGAAAAGAAGTCCAAAAAATAACCGATGCAAAAAATGACAAAAATTTTCAAAAATGCAAAAAAGAACGATGCGACATGGCAAAGAAGTCAAAAATGGCCAAAAATGCAAAGAAAAGAACGATGCGGCAGTCTACTAAATGATAATAATGATTTTAATGTGAAGTCCAAAACGAAGTCCAAAAACTGACCGTTGAAGTCCAAAAACTGACCGTTGCCAAAAATGGCCAAAACCACAAAAAAAAAACAATGCGGAATGCAAAGAAGTCCAAACAATGACCGATGCCAAAAATGGACAAAATGCAAAAAAGGAACAATGCGGCATGGCAAAGAAGTCCAAAAATGACCGTTGCCAAAAATGGCCAAAACTACAAAAAAAGAACGATGCGGCATGGCATAGAAGTCCAAAAACTGAACGTTGCCAAAGATGGCCAAAACTGCAAAAAAAGAACAATGCGGAATGCAAAGAAGTCCAAAAAATGACCGATGCCAAAAATGGATAAAATGCAAAAAAGGAACGATGCGGCATGGCAAAGAAGTCCCAAAATGTCCAAAACTACAAAAAAAGAACGATGCGGCATGGCATAGAAGTCCAAAAACTGACCGTTGCCAAAGATGGCCAAAACTGCAAAAAAAGAACAATGCGGAATGCATAGAAGTCCAAAAACTGACCGTTGCCAAAGAAAAAAAGAACAATGCGGCATTGAAAAAAGTCCACAAAAGTAACGGTGCCAAAAATGGCCAAAAATGCAAAAAAAACGATGCGGCTGTCAAATAAGTCCAACAAATGACCGATGCCAAAAATGCAAAAAAAAAAAAAGGCCAAACATGCAAAAAAGAACGATGCGGCATGCCAAAGAAGTCCAAAAATGGCCAAAAATGCAAAAAAAGAACGACGTGGCATGGCCAAGAAAGCCAAAAATGCACAAAAATGAAAAAAAGCACGATGCGGTATGGCAAAGAAATCCAAAAATGACCGATGCCAAAAATGCAAAAAAAGAACGTTGCGACATGGCAAAGAAGTCCAAAAACTGACCGTTGCCAAAGATGGCCAAAACTGCAAAAAAAGAACAATGCGGCATTGAAAAAAGCCCACAAAAGTAACGGTGCCAAAGATGGCCAAAACTGCAAAAAAAGAACAATGCGGCATTGAAAAAAGTCCACAAAATTAACGGTGCCAAAAATGGCCAAAAATGCAGAAAAAGAACGATGCGGCTGTCAAATAAGTCCAACAAATGACCGATGCCAAAAATGCAAAAAAAAAACGATGCGGTATGGCACAGAAGTCCAAAAAATGACCGATGCCAAAAATTACCACAAATGCAGAAAAAAAACGATGCGACATGGCAAAAAACTCAAAAAAATTCCGATGCCAAAAATTACCAGAAATGTAAAAAAAGAACGATGCGGCATGGCAAAGAAGTTCAAAAAATGACCGATGCAAAAAAAGGCCAACAATGCAAAAAAAGAACGATGCGGCATGGCAATGAAGTCCAAAAAAGGCCGATGCCAAAAATGGCCAAAAATGCAAAAAAACGATGCGGCATGGCAAAGAAGTCCAAAAAATGACCGTTGCCAAAAATGGCCAAAACTACAAAAAAAGCACGATGCGGCATGGCATAGAAGTCCAAAAAATGACCGATGCCAAAAATGGCCAAAAATGTAAAACGCGAACGATGCGGCATGGCAAAGAAGTCCCAAAATGGCCAAAAATGCAAAAAAAGAACGCTGCGACATGGCAAAGAAGTCCAAAAAATAACCGATGCAAAAAATGACAAAAATTTTCAAAAATGCAAAAAAGAACGATGCGACATGGTAAAGAAGTCAAAAATGGCCAAAAATGCAAAGAAAAGAACGATGCGGCAGTCTACTAAATGATAATAATGATTTTAATGTGTTGACATTAATAAATATAAATTTACTTCTCTAGAATATACAGTTCTAAGAACTGCAAAAACATATGATTGAATAATAGCAACATCTGATCCTAATACTAATAAAAAATTACCGATGCCAAAAATGGCAAAAATGCAAAAAAGAACTATGCTGCATGCAAAGAAGTCCAAAAACTGACCGTTGCCAAAAATGGCCAAAACCACAAAAAAAAAACAATGCGGAACGCAAAGAAGTCCAAAAAATGACCGATGCCACAAATGGACAAAATGCAAAAAAGGAACAATGCGGCATGGCAAAGAAGTCCAAAAAATGACCGTTGCCAAAAATGGCCAAAACTACAAAAAAAGAACGATGCGGCATGGCATAGCAGTCCAAAAACTGACCGTTGCCAAAAATGGCCAAAACTACAAAAAAAGCACGATGCGGCATGGCATAGAAGTCCAAAAAATTACCGATGCCAAAAATGGCCAAAACCACAAAAAAAAAACAATGCGGAACGCAAAGAAGTCCAAAAAATGACCGATGCCAAAAATGGACAAAATGCAAAAAAGGAACAATGCGGCATGGCAAAGACGTCCAAAAAATTACCGATGCCAAAAATGGCAAAAATGCAAAAAAGAACTATGCTGCATGCAAAGAAGTTCTAAAACTGACCGTTGCCAAAAATGGCCAAAACTACAAAAAAAGAACGATGCGGCATGGCATAGCAGTCCAAAAACTGACCGATGCCAAAAATGGACAAAATGCAAAAAAGGAACAATGCGGCATGGCAAAGAAGTCCAAAAAATTACCGATGCCAAAAATGGCAAAAATGCAAAAAAGAACTATGCTGCATGCAAAGAAGTCCAAAAACTGACCGTTGCCAAAAATGGCCAAAACTACAAAAAAAGAACGATGCGGCATGGCATAGCAGTCCAAAAACTGACCGTTGCCAAAAATGGCCAAAACCACAAAAAAAAAACAATGCGGAACGCAAAGAAGTCCAAAAAATGACCGATGCCAAAAATGGACAAAATGCAAAAAAGGAACAATGCGGCATGGCATAGAAGTCCAAAAAATGACCGATGCCAAAAATGGACAAAATGCAAAAAAGGAACAATGCGGCATGGCATAGAAGTCCAAAAAATTACCGATGCCAAAAATGGCAAAAATGCAAAAAAGAACTATGCTGCATGCAAAGAAGTCCAAAAACTGACCGTTGCCAAAAATGGCCAAAACCACAAAAAAAAAACAATGCGGAACGCAAAGAAGTCCAAAAAATGACCGATGCCAAAAATGGACAAAATGCAAAAAAGGAACAATGCGGCATGACAAAGAAGTCCAAAAAATTACCGATGCCAAAAATGGCAAAAATGCAAAAAAGAACTATGCTGCATGCAAAGAAGTCCAAAAACTGACCGTTGCCAAAAATGGCCAAAACTACAAAAAAGAACGATGCGGCATGGCATAGCAGTCCAAAAACTGACCGTTGCCAAAAATGGCCAAAACTACAAAAAAAGCACGATGCGGCATGGCATAGAAGTTCAAAAAATGACCGATGCCAAAAATGGCCAAAAATGTAAAACACGAACGATGCGGCATGGCAAAGAAGTCCCAAAATGGCCAAAAATGCAAAAAAAGAAGGATGCGGCATCGCAAAGAAGTCCAAAAAATAACCGATGCAAAAAATGACAAAAATTTTCAAAAATGCAAAAAAGAACGATGCGACATGGCAAAGAAGTACAAAAAATTACCGATACCAAAAATGGCCAAAAATGCAAAAAAAGAACGATGCGGCATGGCAAAGAAGACCAAAAATGACCGATGCCAAAAATGGGCAAAAATGCAAAAAAAAAACAATGCGGAACGCAAAGAAGTCCAAAAAATGACCGATGCCAAAAATGGACAAAATGCAAAAAAGGAACAATGCGGCATGACAAAGAAGTCCAAAAAATTACCGATGCCAAAAATGGCAAAAATGCAAAAAAGGAACAATGCGGCATGGCAAAGAAGTCCAAAAAATTACCGATGCCAAAAATGGCAAAAATGCAAAAAAGAACTATGCTGCATGCAAAGAAGTCCAAAAACTGACCGTTGCCAAAAATGGCCAAAACCACAAAAAAAAAACAATGCGGAACGCATAGAAGTCCAAAAAATGACCGATGCCAAAAATGGCCAAAAATGTAAAACACGAACGATGCGGCATGGCAAAGAAGTCCCAAAATGGCCAAAAATGCAAAAAAAGAACGCTGCGACATGGCAAAGAAGTCCAAAAAATAACCGTTGCCAAAAATGGCCAAAACTACAAAAAAAGAACGATGCGGCATGGCATAGCAGTCCAAAAACTGACCGTTGCCAAAAATGGCCAAAACTACAAAAAAAGCACGATGCGGCATGGCATAGAAGTCCAAAAAATGACCGATGCCAAAAATGGCCAAAACCACAAAAAAAAAAACAATGCGGAACGCAAAGAAGTCCAAAAAATGACCGATGCCAAAAATGGACAAAATGCAAAAAAGGAACAATGCGGCATGGCAAAGAAGTCCAAAAAATTACCGATGCCAAAAATGGCAAAAATGCAAAAAAGAACTATGCTGCATGCAAAGAAGTCCAAAAACTGACCGTTGCCAAAAATGGCCAAAACCACAAAAAAAAAACAATGCGGAACGCATAGAAGTCCAAAAAATGACCGATGCCAAAAATGGCCAAAAATGTAAAACACGAACGATGCGACATGGCAAAGAAGTCAAAAATGGCCAAAAATGCAAAGAAAAGAACGATGCGGCAGTCTACTAAATGATAATAATGATTTTAATGTGTTGACATTAATAAATATTAATTTACTTCGCTAGAATAGAGAGTTCTAAGAACTGCAAAAACATATGATTGAATAATAGCAACATCTGATCCTAATACTAATAAAAAATTACCGATGCCAAAAATGGCAAAAATGCAAAAAAGAACTATGCTGCATGCAAAGAAGTCCAAAAAGTGACCGTTGCCAAAAATGGCCAAAACCACAAAAAAAAAAACAATGCGGAACGCAAAGAAGTCCAAAAAATGACCGATGCCAAAAATGGACAAAATGCAAAAAAGGAACAATGCGGCATGGCAAAGAAGTCCAAAAAATGACCGTTGCCAAAAATGGCCAAAACTACAAAAAAAAAACAATGCGGAACGCATAGAAGTCCAAAAAATGACCGATGCCAAAAACCGATGCAAAAAATGACAAAAATTTTCAAAAATGCAAAAAAGAACGATGCGACATGGCAAAGAAGTCAAAAATGGCCAAAAATGCAAAGAAAAGAACGATGCGGCAGTCTACTAAATGATAATAATGATTTTAATGTGTTGACATTAATAAATATTAATTTACTTCTCTAGAATAGAGAGTTCTAAGAACTGCAAAAACATATGATTGAATAATAGCAACATCTGATCCTAATACTAATAAAAAATTACCGATGCCAAAAATGGCAAAAATGCAAAAAAGAACTATGCTGCATGCAAAGAAGTCCAAAAAATGACCGTTGCCCAAAATGGCCAAAACTACAAAAAAAGAACGATGCGGCATGGCATAGAAGTCCAAAAACTGACCGTTGCCAAAGATGGCCAAAACTGCAAAAAAAGAACAATGCGGAATGCAAAGAAGTCCAAAAAATGACCGATGCCAAAAATGGACAAAATGCAAAAAAGGAACGATGCGGCATGGCAAAGAAGTCCCAAAAATGACCGTTGCCAAAAATGGCCAAAACTACAAAAAAAGAACGATGCGGCATGGCATAGCAGTCCAAAAACTGACCGTTGCCAAAAATGGCCAAAACTACAAAAAAAGCACGATGCGGCATGGCATAGAAGTCCAAAAAATGACCGATGCCAAAAATGGCCAAAACCACAAAAAAAAAACAATGCGGAACGCAAAGAAGTCCAAAAAATGACCGATGCCAAAAATGGACAAAATGCAAAAAAGGAACAATGCGGCATGGCAAAGAAGTCCAAAAAATTACCGATGCCAAAAATGGCAAAAATGCAAAAAAGGAACAATGCGGCATGGCAAAGAAGTCCAAAAAATTACCGATGCCAAAAATGGCAAAAATGCAAAAAAGAACTATGCTGCATGCAAAGAAGTCCAAAAACTGACCGTTGCCAAAAATGGCCAAAACCACAAAAAAAAAACAATGCGGAACGCATAGAAGTCCAAAAAATGACCGATGCCAAAAACCGATGCAAAAAATGACAAAAATTTTCAAAAATGCAAAAAAGAACGATGCGACATGGCAAAGAAGTCAAAAATGGCCAAAAATGCAAAGAAAAGAACGATGCGGCAGTCTACTAAATGATAATAATGATTTTAATGTGTTGACATTAATAAATATTAATTTACTTCTCTAGAATAGAGAGTTCTAAGAACTGCAAAAACATATGATTGAATAATAGCAACATCTGATCCTAATACTAATAAAAAATTACCGATGCCAAAAATGGCAAAAATGCAAAAAAGAACTATGCTGCATGCAAAGAAGTCCAAAAAATGACCGTTGCCCAAAATGGCCAAAACTACAAAAAAAGAACGATGCGGCATGGCATAGAAGTCCAAAAACTGACCGTTGCCAAAGATGGCCAAAACTGCAAAAAAAGAACAATGCGGAATGCAAAGAAGTCCAAAAAATGACCGATGCCAAAAATGGACAAAATGCAAAAAAGGAACGATGCGGCATGGCAAAGAAGTCCCAAAAATGACCGTTGCCAAAAATGGCCAAAACTACAAAAAAAGAACGATGCGGCATGGCATAGCAGTCCAAAAACTGACCGTTGCCAAAAATGGCCAAAACTACAAAAAAAGCACGATGCGGCATGGCATAGAAGTCCAAAAAATGACCGATGCCAAAAATGGCCAAAACCACAAAAAAAAAACAATGCGGAACGCAAAGAAGTCCAAAAAATGACCGATGCCAAAAATGGACAAAATGCAAAAAAGGAACAATGCGGCATGGCAAAGAAGTCCAAAAAATTACCGATGCCAAAAATGGCAAAAATGCAAAAAAGGAACAATGCGGCATGGCAAAGAAGTCCAAAAAATTACCGATGCCAAAAATGGCAAAAATGCAAAAAAGAACTATGCTGCATGCAAAGAAGTCCAAAAACTGACCGTTGCCAAAAATGGCCAAAACCACAAAAAAAAAACAATGCGGAACGCATAGAAGTCCAAAAAATGACCGATGCCAAAAACCGATGCAAAAAATGACAAAAATTTTCAAAAATGCAAAAAAGAACGATGCGACATGGCAAAGAAGTCAAAAATGGCCAAAAATGCAAAGAAAAGAACGATGCGGCAGTCTACTAAATGATAATAATGATTTTAATGTGTTGACATTAATAAATATTAATTTACTTCTCTAGAATAGAGAGTTCTAAGAACTGCAAAAACATATGATTGAATAATAGCAACATCTGATCCTAATACTAATAAAAAATTACCGATGCCAAAAATGGCAAAAATGCAAAAAAGAACTATGCTGCATGCAAAGAAGTCCAAAAAATGACCGTTGCCCAAAATGGCCAAAACTACAAAAAAAGAACGATGCGGCATGGCATAGAAGTCCAAAAACTGACCGTTGCCAAAGATGGCCAAAACTGCAAAAAAAGAACAATGCGGAATGCAAAGAAGTCCAAAAAATGACCGATGCCAAAAATGGACAAAATGCAAAAAAGGAACGATGCGGCATGGCAAAGAAGTCCCAAAAATGACCGTTGCCAAAAATGGCCAAAACTACAAAAAAAGAACGATGCGGCATGGCATAGCAGTCCAAAAACTGACCGTTGCCAAAAATGGCCAAAACTACAAAAAAAGCACGATGCGGCATGGCATAGAAGTCCAAAAAATGACCGATGCCAAAAATGGCCAAAACCACAAAAAAAAAACAATGCGGAACGCAAAGAAGTCCAAAAAATGACCGATGCCAAAAATGGACAAAATGCAAAAAAGGAACAATGCGGCATGGCAAAGAAGTCCAAAAAATTACCGATGCCAAAAATGGCAAAAATGCAAAAAAGGAACAATGCGGCATGGCAAAGAAGTCCAAAAAATTACCGATGCCAAAAATGGCAAAAATGCAAAAAAGAACTATGCTGCATGCAAAGAAGTCCAAAAACTGACCGTTGCCAAAAATGGCCAAAACCACAAAAAAAAAACAATGCGGAACGCATAGAAGTCCAAAAAATGACCGATGCCAAAAACCGATGCAAAAAATGACAAAAATTTTCAAAAATGCAAAAAAGAACGATGCGACATGGCAAAGAAGTCAAAAATGGCCAAAAATGCAAAGAAAAGAACGATGCGGCAGTCTACTAAATGATAATAATGATTTTAATGTGTTGACATTAATAAATATTAATTTACTTCTCTAGAATAGAGAGTTCTAAGAACTGCAAAAACATATGATTGAATAATAGCAACATCTGATCCTAATACTAATAAAAAATTACCGATGCCAAAAATGGCAAAAATGCAAAAAAGAACTATGCTGCATGCAAAGAAGTCCAAAAAATGACCGTTGCCCAAAATGGCCAAAACTACAAAAAAAGAACGATGCGGCATGGCATAGAAGTCCAAAAACTGACCGTTGCCAAAGATGGCCAAAACTGCAAAAAAAGAACAATGCGGAATGCAAAGAAGTCCAAAAAATGACCGATGCCAAAAATGGACAAAATGCAAAAAAGGAACGATGCGGCATGGCAAAGAAGTCCCAAAAATGACCGTTGCCAAAAATGGCCAAAACTACAAAAAAAGAACGATGCGGCATGGCATAGCAGTCCAAAAACTGACCGTTGCCAAAAATGGCCAAAACTACAAAAAAAGCACGATGCGGCATGGCATAGAAGTCCAAAAAATGACCGATGCCAAAAATGGCCAAAACCACAAAAAAAAAACAATGCGGAACGCAAAGAAGTCCAAAAAATGACCGATGCCAAAAATGGACAAAATGCAAAAAAGGAACAATGCGGCATGGCAAAGAAGTCCAAAAAATTACCGATGCCAAAAATGGCAAAAATGCAAAAAAGGAACAATGCGGCATGGCAAAGAAGTCCAAAAAATTACCGATGCCAAAAATGGCAAAAATGCAAAAAAGAACTATGCTGCATGCAAAGAAGTCCAAAAACTGACCGTTGCCAAAAATGGCCAAAACCACAAAAAAAAAACAATGCGGAACGCATAGAAGTCCAAAAAATGACCGATGCCAAAAACCGATGCAAAAAATGACAAAAATTTTCAAAAATGCAAAAAAGAACGATGCGACATGGCAAAGAAGTCAAAAATGGCCAAAAATGCAAAGAAAAGAACGATGCGGCAGTCTACTAAATGATAATAATGATTTTAATGTGTTGACATTAATAAATATTAATTTACTTCTCTAGAATAGAGAGTTCTAAGAACTGCAAAAACATATGATTGAATAATAGCAACATCTGATCCTAATACTAATAAAAAATTACCGATGCCAAAAATGGCAAAAATGCAAAAAAGAACTATGCTGCATGCAAAGAAGTCCAAAAAATGACCGTTGCCCAAAATGGCCAAAACTACAAAAAAAGAACGATGCGGCATGGCATAGAAGTCCAAAAACTGACCGTTGCCAAAGATGGCCAAAACTGCAAAAAAAGAACAATGCGGAATGCAAAGAAGTCCAAAAAATGACCGATGCCAAAAATGGACAAAATGCAAAAAAGGAACGATGCGGCATGGCAAAGAAGTCCCAAAAATGACCGTTGCCAAAAATGGCCAAAACTACAAAAAAAGAACGATGCGGCATGGCATAGCAGTCCAAAAACTGACCGTTGCCAAAAATGGCCAAAACTACAAAAAAAGCACGATGCGGCATGGCATAGAAGTCCAAAAAATGACCGATGCCAAAAATGGCCAAAACCACAAAAAAAAAACAATGCGGAACGCAAAGAAGTCCAAAAAATGACCGATGCCAAAAATGGACAAAATGCAAAAAAGGAACAATGCGGCATGGCAAAGAAGTCCAAAAAATTACCGATGCCAAAAATGGCAAAAATGCAAAAAAGGAACAATGCGGCATGGCAAAGAAGTCCAAAAAATTACCGATGCCAAAAATGGCAAAAATGCAAAAAAGAACTATGCTGCATGCAAAGAAGTCCAAAAACTGACCGTTGCCAAAAATGGCCAAAACCACAAAAAAAAAACAATGCGGAACGCATAGAAGTCCAAAAAATGACCGATGCCAAAAATGGCCAAAAATGTAAAACACGAACGATGCGACATGGCAAAGAAGTCAAAAATGGCCAAAAATGCAAAGAAAAGAACGATGCGGCAGTCTACTAAATGATAATAATGATTTTAATGTGTTGACATTAATAAATATTAATTTACTTCGCTAGAATAGAGAGTTCTAAGAACTGCAAAAACATATGATTGAATAATAGCAACATCTGATCCTAATACTAATAAAAAATTACCGATGCCAAAAATGGCAAAAATGCAAAAAAGAACTATGCTGCATGCAAAGAAGTCCAAAAAGTGACCGTTGCCAAAAATGGCCAAAACCACAAAAAAAAAAACAATGCGGAACGCAAAGAAGTCCAAAAAATGACCGATGCCAAAAATGGACAAAATGCAAAAAAGGAACAATGCGGCATGGCAAAGAAGTCCAAAAAATGACCGTTGCCAAAAATGGCCAAAACTACAAAAAAAGAACGATGCGGCATGGCATAGCAGTCCAAAAACTGACCGTTGCCAAAAATGGCCAAAACTACAAAAAAAGCACGATGCGGCATGGCATAGAAGTCCAAAAAATGACCGATGCCAAAAATGGCCAAAACCACAAAAAAAAAAACAATGCGGAACGCAAAGAAGTCCAAAAAATGACCGATGCCAAAAATGGCAAAAATGCAAAAAAGAACTATGCTGCATGCAAAGAAGTCCAAAAACTGACCGTTGCCAAAAATGGCCAAAACCACAAAAAAAAAACAATGCGGAACGCATAGAAGTCCAAAAAATGACCGATGCCAAAAATGGCCAAAAATGTAAAACACGAACGATGCGACATGGCAAAGAAGTCAAAAATGGCCAAAAATGCAAAGAAAAGAACGATGCGGCAGTCTACTAAATGATAATAATGATTTTAATGTGTTGACATTAATAAATATTAATTTACTTCGCTAGAATAGAGAGTTCTAAGAACTGCAAAAACATATGATTGAATAATAGCAACATCTGATCCTAATACTAATAAAAAATTACCGATGCCAAAAATGGCAAAAATGCAAAAAAGAACTATGCTGCATGCAAAGAAGTCCAAAAAATGACCGTTGCCCAAAATGGCCAAAACTACAAAAAAAGAACGATGCGGCATGGCATAGAAGTCCAAAAACTGACCGTTGCCAAAGATGGCCAAAACTGCAAAAAAAGAACAATGCGGAATGCAAAGAAGTCCAAAAAATGACCGATGCCAAAAATGGACAAAATGCAAAAAAGGAACGATGCGGCATGGCAAAGAAGTCCAAAAAATTACCGATGCCAAAAATGGCAAAAATGCAAAAAAGAACTATGCTGCATGCAAAGAAGTCCAAAAACTGACCGTTGCCAAAAATGGCCAAAACCACAAAAAAAAAACAATGCGGAACGCATAGAAGTCCAAAAAATGACCGATGCCAAAAATGGCCAAAAATGTAAAACACGAACGATGCGACATGGCAAAGAAGTCAAAAATGGCCAAAAATGCAAAGAAAAGAACGATGCGGCAGTCTACTAAATGATAATAATGATTTTAATGTGTTGACATTAATAAATATTAATTTACTTCTCTAGAATAGACAGTTCTAAGAACTGCAAAAACATATGATTGAATAATAGCAACAGCTGACTCTAATACTAATAAAAAATGACCGCTGCCAAAAATGGCAAAAATGCAAAAAAGGAACAATGCGGCATGGCAAAGAAGTCCAAAAAATTACCGATGCCAAAAATGGCAAAAATGCAAAAAAGAACTATGCTGCATGCAAAGAAGTCCAAAAACTGACCGTTGCCAAAAATGGCCAAAACCACAAAAAAAAAACAATGCGGAACGCATAGAAGTCCAAAAAATGACCGATGCCAAAAATGGCCAAAAATGTAAAACACGAACGATGCGACATGGCAAAGAAGTCAAAAATGGCCAAAAATGCAAAGAAAAGAACGATGCGGCAGTCTACTAAATGATAATAATGATTTTAATGTGTTGACATTAATAAATATTAATTTACTTCGCTAGAATAGAGAGTTCTAAGAACTGCAAAAACATATGATTGAATAATAGCAACATCTGATCCTAATACTAATAAAAAATTACCGATGCCAAAAATGGCAAAAATGCAAAAAAGAACTATGCTGCATGCAAAGAAGTCCAAAAAGTGACCGTTGCCAAAAATGGCCAAAACCACAAAAAAAAAAACAATGCGGAACGCAAAGAAGTCCAAAAAATGACCGATGCCAAAAATGGACAAAATGCAAAAAAGGAACAATGCGGCATGGCAAAGAAGTCCAAAAAATGACCGTTGCCAAAAATGGCCAAAACTACAAAAAAAGAACGATGCGGCATGGCATAGCAGTCCAAAAACTGACCGTTGCCAAAAATGGCCAAAACTACAAAAAAAGCACGATGCGGCATGGCATAGAAGTCCAAAAAATGACCGATGCCAAAAATGGCCAAAACCACAAAAAAAAAAACAATGCGGAACGCAAAGAAGTCCAAAAAATGACCGATGCCAAAAATGGACAAAATGCAAAAAAGGAACAATGCGGCATGGCAAAGAAGTCCAAAAAATTACCGATGCCAAAAATGGCAAAAATGCAAAAAAGGAACAATGCGGCATGGCAAAGAAGTCCAAAAAATTACCGATGCCAAAAATGGCAAAAATGCAAAAAAGAACTATGCTGCATGCAAAGAAGTCCAAAAACTGACCGTTGCCAAAAATGGCCAAAACCACAAAAAAAAAACAATGCGGAACGCATAGAAGTCCAAAAAATGACCGATGCCAAAAATGGCCAAAAATGTAAAACACGAACGATGCGGCATGGCAAAGAAGTCCCAAAATGGCCAAAAATGCAAAAAAAGAACGCTGCGACATGGCAAAGAAGTCCAAAAAATAACCGATGCAAAAAATGACAAAAATTTTCAAAAATGCAAAAAAGAACGATGCGACATGGCAAAGAAGTCAAAAATGGCCAAAAATGCAAAGAAAAGAACGATGCGGCAGTCTACTAAATGATAATAATGATTTTAATGTGTTGACATTAATAAATATTAATTTACTTCGCTAGAATAGAGAGTTCTAAGAACTGCAAAAACATATGATTGAATAATAGCAACATCTGATCCTAATACTAATAAAAAATTACCGATGCCAAAAATGGCAAAAATGCAAAAAAGAACTATGCTGCATGCAAAGAAGTCCAAAAAGTGACCGTTGCCAAAAATGGCCAAAACCACAAAAAAAAAACAATGCGGAACGCAAAGAAGTCCAAAAAATGACCGATGCCAAAAATGGACAAAATGCAAAAAAGGAACAATGCGGCATGGCAAAGAAGTCCAAAAAATGACCGTTGCCAAAAATGGCCAAAACTACAAAAAAAGAACGATGCGGCATGGCATAGCAGTCCAAAAACTGACCGTTGCCAAAAATGGCCAAAACTACAAAAAAAGCACGATGCGGCATGGCATAGAAGTCCAAAAAATGACCGATGCCAAAAATGGCCAAAACCACAAAAAAAAAACAATGCGGAACGCAAAGAAGTCCAAAAAATGACCGATGCCAAAAATGGACAAAATGCAAAAAAGGAACAATGCGGCATGGCAAAGAAGTCCAAAAAATTACCGATGCCAAAAATGGCAAAAATGCAAAAAAGGAACAATGCGGCATGGCAAAGAAGTCCAAAAAATTACCGATGCCAAAAATGGCAAAAATGCAAAAAAGAACTATGCTGCATGCAAAGAAGTCCAAAAACTGACCGTTGCCAAAAATGGCCAAAACCACAAAAAAAAAACAATGCGGAACGCATAGAAGTCCAAAAAATGACCGATGCCAAAAACCGATGCAAAAAATGACAAAAATTTTCAAAAATGCAAAAAAGAACGATGCGACATGGCAAAGAAGTCAAAAATGGCCAAAAATGCAAAGAAAAGAACGATGCGGCAGTCTACTAAATGATAATAATGATTTTAATGTGTTGACATTAATAAATATTAATTTACTTCTCTAGAATAGAGAGTTCTAAGAACTGCAAAAACATATGATTGAATAATAGCAACATCTGATCCTAATACTAATAAAAAATTACCGATGCCAAAAATGGCAAAAATGCAAAAAAGAACTATGCTGCATGCAAAGAAGTCCAAAAAATGACCGTTGCCCAAAATGGCCAAAACTACAAAAAAAGAACGATGCGGCATGGCATAGAAGTCCAAAAACTGACCGTTGCCAAAGATGGCCAAAACTGCAAAAAAAGAACAATGCGGAATGCAAAGAAGTCCAAAAAATGACCGATGCCAAAAATGGACAAAATGCAAAAAAGGAACGATGCGGCATGGCAAAGAAGTCCCAAAATGTCCAAAACTACAAAAAAAGAACGATGCGGCATGGCATAGAAGTCCAAAAACTGACCGTTGCCAAAGATGGCCAAAACTGCAAAAAAGAACAATGCGGAATGCAAAGAAGTCCAAAAAATGACTGATGCCAAAAATGGCCAAAAATGTAAAACACGAACGATGCGGCATGGCAAAGAAGTCCCAAAATGGCCAAAAATGCAAAAAAAGAACGCTGCGACATGGCAAAGAAGTCCAAAAAATAACCGATGCAAAAAATGGCAAAAAATTTCAAAAATGCAAAAAAGAACGATGCGACATGGCAAAGAAGTCAAAAATGGCCAAAAATGCAAAGAAAAGAACGATGCGGCAGTCTACAAAATGATAATAATGATTTTAATGTGTTGACATTAATAAATATTAATTTACTTCTCTAGAATAGACAGTTCTAAGAACTGCAAAAACATATGATTGAATAATAGCAACAGCTGATTCTAATACTAATAAAAAATGACCGCTGCCAAAAATGGCAAAAATGCAAAAAAGAACTATGCTGCATGCAAAGAAGTCCAAAAACTGACCGTTGCCAAAAATGGCCAAAACTACAAAAAAAGAACGATGCGGCATGGCATAGCAGTCCAAAAACTGACCGTTGCCAAAAATGGCCAAAACTACAAAAAAAGCACGATGCGGCATGGCATAGAAGTCCAAAAAATGACCGATGCCAAAAATGGCCAAAAATGTAAAACACGAACGATGCGGCATGGCAAAGAAGTCCCAAAATGGCCAAAAATGCAAAAAAAGAACGCTGCGACATGGAAAAGAAGTCCAAAAAATAACCGATGCAAAAAATGACAAAAATTTTCAAAAATGCAAAAAAGAACGATGCGACATGGCAAAGAAGTCAAAAATGGCCAAAAATGCAAAGAAAAGAACGATGCGGCAGTCTACTAAATGATAATAATGATTTTAATGTGAAGTCCAAAACGAAGTCCAAAAACTGACCGTTGAAGTCCAAAAACTGACCGTTGCCAAAAATGGCCAAAACCACAAAAAAAAAACAATGCGGAATGCAAAGAAGTCCAAACAATGACCGATGCCAAAAATGGACAAAATGCAAAAAAGGAACAATGCGGCATGGCAAAGAAGTCCAAAAATGACCGTTGCCAAAAATGGCCAAAACTACAAAAAAAGAACGATGCGGCATGGCATAGAAGTCCAAAAACTGAACGTTGCCAAAGATGGCCAAAACTGCAAAAAAAGAACAATGCGGAATGCAAAGAAGTCCAAAAAATGACCGATGCCAAAAATGGATAAAATGCAAAAAAGGAACGATGCGGCATGGCAAAGAAGTCCCAAAATGTCCAAAACTACAAAAAAAGAACGATGCGGCATGGCATAGAAGTCCAAAAACTGACCGTTGCCAAAGATGGCCAAAACTGCAAAAAAAGAACAATGCGGAATGCATAGAAGTCCAAAAACTGACCGTTGCCAAAGAAAAAAAGAACAATGCGGCATTGAAAAAAGTCCACAAAAGTAACGGTGCCAAAAATGGCCAAAAATGCAAAAAAAACGATGCGGCTGTCAAATAAGTCCAACAAATGACCGATGCCAAAAATGCAAAAAAAAAAAAAGGCCAAACATGCAAAAAAGAACGATGCGGCATGCCAAAGAAGTCCAAAAATGGCCAAAAATGCAAAAAAAGAACGACGTGGCATGGCCAAGAAAGCCAAAAATGCACAAAAATGAAAAAAAGCACGATGCGGTATGGCAAAGAAATCCAAAAATGACCGATGCCAAAAATGCAAAAAAAGAACGTTGCGACATGGCAAAGAAGTCCAAAAACTGACCGTTGCCAAAGATGGCCAAAACTGCAAAAAAAGAACAATGCGGCATTGAAAAAAGCCCACAAAAGTAACGGTGCCAAAGATGGCCAAAACTGCAAAAAAAGAACAATGCGGCATTGAAAAAAGTCCACAAAATTAACGGTGCCAAAAATGGCCAAAAATGCAGAAAAAGAACGATGCGGCTGTCAAATAAGTCCAACAAATGACCGATGCCAAAAATGCAAAAAAAAAACGATGCGGTATGGCACAGAAGTCCAAAAAATGACCGATGCCAAAAATTACCACAAATGCAGAAAAAAAACGATGCGACATGGCAAAAAACTCAAAAAAATTCCGATGCCAAAAATTACCAGAAATGTAAAAAAAGAACGATGCGGCATGGCAAAGAAGTTCAAAAAATGACCGATGCAAAAAAAGGCCAACAATGCAAAAAAAGAACGATGCGGCATGGCAATGAAGTCCAAAAAAGGCCGATGCCAAAAATGGCCAAAAATGCAAAAAAACGATGCGGCATGGCAAAGAAGTCCAAAAAATGACCGTTGCCAAAAATGGCCAAAACTACAAAAAAAGCACGATGCGGCATGGCATAGAAGTCCAAAAAATGACCGATGCCAAAAATGGCCAAAAATGTAAAACGCGAACGATGCGGCATGGCAAAGAAGTCCCAAAATGGCCAAAAATGCAAAAAAAGAACGCTGCGACATGGCAAAGAAGTCCAAAAAATAACCGATGCAAAAAATGACAAAAATTTTCAAAAATGCAAAAAAGAACGATGCGACATGGTAAAGAAGTCAAAAATGGCCAAAAATGCAAAGAAAAGAACGATGCGGCAGTCTACTAAATGATAATAATGATTTTAATGTGTTGACATTAATAAATATAAATTTACTTCTCTAGAATATACAGTTCTAAGAACTGCAAAAACATATGATTGAATAATAGCAACATCTGATCCTAATACTAATAAAAAATTACCGATGCCAAAAATGGCAAAAATGCAAAAAAGAACTATGCTGCATGCAAAGAAGTCCAAAAACTGACCGTTGCCAAAAATGGCCAAAACCACAAAAAAAAAACAATGCGGAACGCAAAGAAGTCCAAAAAATGACCGATGCCACAAATGGACAAAATGCAAAAAAGGAACAATGCGGCATGGCAAAGACGTCCAAAAAATTACCGATGCCAAAAATGGCAAAAATGCAAAAAAGAACTATGCTGCATGCAAAGAAGTTCTAAAACTGACCGTTGCCAAAAATGGCCAAAACTACAAAAAAAGAACGATGCGGCATGGCATAGCAGTCCAAAAACTGACCGATGCCAAAAATGGACAAAATGCAAAAAAGGAACAATGCGGCATGGCAAAGAAGTCCAAAAAATTACCGATGCCAAAAATGGCAAAAATGCAAAAAAGAACTATGCTGCATGCAAAGAAGTCCAAAAACTGACCGTTGCCAAAAATGGCCAAAACTACAAAAAAAGAACGATGCGGCATGGCATAGCAGTCCAAAAACTGACCGTTGCCAAAAATGGCCAAAACCACAAAAAAAAAACAATGCGGAACGCAAAGAAGTCCAAAAAATGACCGATGCCAAAAATGGACAAAATGCAAAAAAGGAACAATGCGGCATGGCATAGAAGTCCAAAAAATGACCGTTGCCAAAAATGGCCAAAACTACAAAAAAAGAACGATGCGGCATGGCATAGCAGTCCAAAAACTGACCGTTGCCAAAAATGGCCAAAACTACAAAAAAAGCACGATGCGGCATGGCATAGAAGTCCAAAAAATGACCGATGCCAAAAATGGCCAAAACCACAAAAAAAAAACAATGCGGAACGCAAAGAAGTCCAAAAAATGACCGATGCCAAAAATGGACAAAATGCAAAAAAGGAACAATGCGGCATGGCAAAGAAGTCCAAAAAATTACCGATGCCAAAAATGGCAAAAATGCAAAAAAGGAACAATGCGGCATGGCAAAGAAGTCCAAAAAATTACCGATGCCAAAAATGGCAAAAATGCAAAAAAGAACTATGCTGCATGCAAAGAAGTCCAAAAACTGACCGTTGCCAAAAATGGCCAAAACCACAAAAAAAAAACAATGCGGAACGCATAGAAGTCCAAAAAATGACCGATGCCAAAAATGGCCAAAAATGTAAAACACGAACGATGCGGCATGGCAAAGAAGTCCCAAAATGGCCAAAAATGCAAAAAAAGAACGCTGCGACATGGCAAAGAAGTCCAAAAAATAACCGATGCCAAAAATGGGCAACAATGCAAAAAAAGAACGATGCGGCATTGAAAAAAAGTCCACAAAAGTAACGGTGCCAAAAATGGCCAAAAATGCAGAAAAAGAACGATGCGGCGGTCAAATAAGTCCAACAAATGACCGATGCCAAAAATGCAAAAAAAAAACGATGCGGTATGGCACAGAAGTCCAAAAAATGACCGATGCCAAAAATTACCACAAATGCAGAAAAAAAACGATGCGACATGGCAAAAAACTCAAAAAAATTCCGATGCCAAAAATTACCAGAAATGTAAAAAAAAAGAACGATGCGGCATGGCAAAGAAGTTCAAAAAATGAAAGATGCAAAAAAAGGCCAACAATGCAACAAAAGAACGATGCGGCATGGCAATGAAGTCCAAAAAAGGCCGATGCCAAAAATGGCCAAAAATGCAGAAAAAAAACGTTGCGACATGGCAAAAAAGTCAAAAAAATTCCGATGCCAAAAATTACCAGAAATGTAAAATAAAAGAACGATGCGGCATGGCAAAGAAGTTCAAAAAATGACCGATGCAAAAAAAGGCCAACAATGCAAAAAAAAAACGATGCGACATGGCAAAAAAGTCAAAAAAATTCCTATGCCAAAAATTACCAGAAATGTAAAAAAAAAGAACGATGCGGCATGGCAAAGAAGTTCAAAAAATGACCGATGTAAAAAAAGAACGATGCCGCATGGCATAGAAGTCCAAAAACTAACCGTTGCCAAAGATGGCCAAAACTGCAAAAAAAGAACAATACGGAATGCAAAGAAGTCCAACAAATTACCGATGCCAAAAATGGACAAAATGCAAAAAAGGAACGATGCGGCATGGCAAAGAAGTCCCAAAATGTCCAAAACTACAAAAAAAGAACGATGCGGCATGGCATAGAAGTCCAAAAACTGACCGCTGCCAAAGATGGCCAAAACTGCAAAAAAAGAACAATGCGGAATGCAAAGAAGTCCAAAAAATGACCGATGTCAAAAATGGCCAAAAATGTAAAACACGAACGATGCGGCATGGCAAAGAAGTCCCAAAATGGCCAAAAATGCAAAAAAAGAACGCTGCGACATGGCAAAGAAGTCCAAAAAATAACCGCTGCCAAAGATGGCCAAAACTGCAAAAAAAGAACAATGCGGAATGCAAAGAAGTCCAAAAAATGACCGATGCCAAAAATGTAAAACACGAACGATGCGGCATGGCAAAGAAGTCAAAAATGGCCAAAAATGCAAAGAAAAGAACGATGCGGCAGTCTACTAAATGATAATAATGATTTTAATGTGTTGACATTAATAAATATTAATTTACTTCTCTAGAATAGACAGTTCTAAGAACTGCAAAAACATATGATTGAATAATAGCAACAGCTGACTCTAATACTAATAAAAAATGACCGCTGCCAAAAATGGCAAAAATGCAAAAAAGAACTATGCTGCATGCAAAGAAGTCCAAAAACTGACCGTTGCCAAAAATGGCCAAAACTACAAAAAAACAACGATGCGGCATGGCATAGCAGTCCAAAAACTGACCGTTGCCAAAAATGGCCAAAACTACAAAAAAAGCACGATGCGGCATGGCATAGAAGTCCAAAAAATGACCGATGCCAAAAATGGCCAAAAATGCAAAAAAAAAACTGCGGAATGGCAAAGAAGTCCAAAACATGACCGATGTCAAAAATGGCCAGAAATGTCAAAAAAAGAACGATGCGGCATGGCAAAGAAGTTCAAAAAATGACCGATGCCAAAAATGGGCAACAATGCAAAAAAAGAACGATGCGTCATGGCAAAGAAGTCCAAAAAATGTCCGATAACAAAAATTACCACAAATGCAAAAAAAACGATGCGGCATGGCAAAAAAGTCAAAAAAATTACCGATGCCAAAAATTACCTGAAATGTAAAAAAAAAGAACGAGCGGCATGGCAAAGAAGTTCAAAAAATGACCGATGCCAAAAATGGGCAAAAATGCAAAAAAAGAACGATGCGGCATTGAAAAAAAGTCCACAAAAGACCGATGGCCAAAAATGGCAAAAAATTGCCTAAAATGCCAAAAAAAACGATGCGGCATGGCACAAAATTCTAAAAAATGACCAATGCCAAAACTGCAAAAAAAGAACGATGCGGCATGGCAAAGAAGTCCCAAAATGTCCAAAACTACAAAAAAAGAACGATGCGGCATGGCATAGAAGTCCAAAAACTGACCGATGCCAAAAATGGCCAAAAATGTAAAACACGAACGATGCGGCATGGCAAAGAAGTCCCAAAATGGCCAAAAATGCAAAAAAAGAACGCTGCGACATGGCAAAGAAGTCCAAAAAATAACCGATGCAATAAATGACAAAAATTTTCAAAAATGCAAAAAAGAACGATGCGACATGGCAAAGAAGTCAAAAATGGCCAAAAATGCAAAGAAAAGAACGATGCGGCAGTCTACTAAATGATAATAATGATTTTAATGTGTTGACATTAATAAATATTAATTTACTTCTCTAGAATAGAGAGTTCTAAGAACTGCAAAAACATATGATTGAATAATAGCAACATCTGATCCTAATACTAATAAAAAATTACCGATGCCAAAAATGGCAAAAATGCAAAAAAGAAGTCCAAAAAATGTCCGATAACAAAAATTACCACAAATGCAAAAAAAACGATGCGGCATGGCAAAAAAGTCAAAAAAATTACCGATGCCAAAAATTACCTGAAATGTAAAAAAAAAGAACGAGCGGCATGGCAAAGAAGTTCAAAAAATGACCGATGCCAAAAATGGGCAAAAATGCAAAAAAAGAACGACTATGCTGCATGCAAAGAAGTCCAAAAACTGACCGTTGCCAAAAATGGCCAAAACCACAAAAAAAAAACAATGCGGAATGCAAAGAAGTCCAAAAAATGACCGATGCCAAAAATGGACAAAATGCAAAAAAGTAACAATGCGGCATGGCAAAGAAGTCCAAAAAATGACCGTTGCCAAAAATGGCCAAAACTACAAAAAAAGAACGATGCGGCATGGCATAGAAGTCCAAAAACTGACCGTTGCCAAAGATGGCCAAAACTGCAAAAAAAGAACAATACGGAATGCAAAGAAGTCCAAAAAATGACCGATGCCAAAAATGGACAAAATGCAAAAAAGGAACGATGCGGCATGGCAAAGAAGTCCCAAAATGTCCAAAACTACAAAAAAAGAACGATGCGGCATGGCATAGAAGTCCAAAAACTGACCGCTGCCAAAGATGGCCAAAACTGCAAAAAAAGAACAATGCGGAATGCAAAGAAGTCCAAAAAATGACCGCTGCCAAAGATGGCCAAAACTGCAAAAAAAGAACAATGCGGAATGCAAAGAAGTCCAAAAAATGACCGATGCCAAAAATGTAAAACACGAACGATGCGGCATGGCAAAGAAGTCAAAAATGGCCAAAAATGCAAAGAAAAAACGATGCGGCAGTCTACTAAATGATAATAATGATTTTAATGTGTTGACATTAATAAATATTAATTTACTTCTCTAGAATAGACAGTTCTAAGAACTGCAAAAACATATGATTGAATAATAGCAACAGCTGACTCTAATACTAATAAAAAATGACCGCTGCAAAAAATGGCAAAAATGCAAAAAAGAACTATGCTGGATGCAAAGAAGTCCAAAAATGACCGTTGCCAAAAATGGCCAAAACTACAAAAAAAGAACGATGCGGCATGGCATAGCAGTCCAAAAACTGACCGTTGCCAAAAATGGCCAAAACTACAAAAAAAGCACGATGCGGCATGGCATAGAAGTCCAAAAAATGACCGATGCCAAAAATGGCCAAAAATGTAAAACACGAACGATGCGGCATGGCAAAGAAGTCCCAAAATGGCCAAAAATGCAAAAAAAGAACGCTGCGACATGGCAAAGAAGTCCAAAAAATAACCGATGCAAAAAATGACAAAAATTTTCAAAAATGCAAAAAAGAACGATGCGACATGGCAAAGAAGTCAAAAATGGCCAAAAATGCAAAGAAAAGAACGATGCGGCAGTCTACTAAATGATAATAATGATTTTAATGTGTTGACATTAATAAATATTAATTTACTTCGCTAGAATAGAGAGTTCTAAGAACTGCAAAAACATATGATTGAATAATAGCAACATCTGATCCTAATACTAATAAAAAATTACCGATGCCAAAAATGGCAAAAATGCAAAAAAGAACTATGCTGCATGCAAAGAAGTCCAAAAAGTGACCGTTGCCAAAAATGGCCAAAACCACAAAAAAAAAAACAATGCGGAACGCAAAGAAGTCCAAAAAATGACCGATGCCAAAAATGGACAAAATGCAAAAAAGGAACAATGCGGCATGGCAAAGAAGTCCAAAAAATGACCGTTGCCAAAAATGGCCAAAACTACAAAAAAAGAACGATGCGGCATGGCATAGCAGTCCAAAAACTGACCGTTGCCAAAAATGGCCAAAACTACAAAAAAAGCACGATGCGGCATGGCATAGAAGTCCAAAAAATGACCGATGCCAAAAATGGCCAAAACCACAAAAAAAAAAACAATGCGGAACGCAAAGAAGTCCAAAAAATGACCGATGCCAAAAATGGACAAAATGCAAAAAAGGAACAATGCGGCATGGCAAAGAAGTCCAAAAAATTACCGATGCCAAAAATGGCAAAAATGCAAAAAAGGAACAATGCGGCATGGCAAAGAAGTCCAAAAAATTACCGATGCCAAAAATGGCAAAAATGCAAAAAAGAACTATGCTGCATGCAAAGAAGTCCAAAAACTGACCGTTGCCAAAAATGGCCAAAACCACAAAAAAAAAACAATGCGGAACGCATAGAAGTCCAAAAAATGACCGATGCCAAAAATGGCCAAAAATGTAAAACACGAACGATGCGGCATGGCAAAGAAGTCCCAAAATGGCCAAAAATGCAAAAAAAGAACGCTGCGACATGGCAAAGAAGTCCAAAAAATAACCGATGCAAAAAATGACAAAAATTTTCAAAAATGCAAAAAAGAACGATGCGACATGGCAAAGAAGTCAAAAATGGCCAAAAATGCAAAGAAAAGAACGATGCGGCAGTCTACTAAATGATAATAATGATTTTAATGTGTTGACATTAATAAATATTAATTTACTTCGCTAGAATAGAGAGTTCTAAGAACTGCAAAAACATATGATTGAATAATAGCAACATCTGATCCTAATACTAATAAAAAATTACCGATGCCAAAAATGGCAAAAATGCAAAAAAGAACTATGCTGCATGCAAAGAAGTCCAAAAAGTGACCGTTGCCAAAAATGGCCAAAACCACAAAAAAAAAACAATGCGGAACGCAAAGAAGTCCAAAAAATGACCGATGCCAAAAATGGACAAAATGCAAAAAAGGAACAATGCGGCATGGCAAAGAAGTCCAAAAAATGACCGTTGCCAAAAATGGCCAAAACTACAAAAAAAGAACGATGCGGCATGGCATAGCAGTCCAAAAACTGACCGTTGCCAAAAATGGCCAAAACTACAAAAAAAGCACGATGCGGCATGGCATAGAAGTCCAAAAAATGACCGATGCCAAAAATGGCCAAAACCACAAAAAAAAAACAATGCGGAACGCAAAGAAGTCCAAAAAATGACCGATGCCAAAAATGGACAAAATGCAAAAAAGGAACAATGCGGCATGGCAAAGAAGTCCAAAAAATTACCGATGCCAAAAATGGCAAAAATGCAAAAAAGGAACAATGCGGCATGGCAAAGAAGTCCAAAAAATTACCGATGCCAAAAATGGCAAAAATGCAAAAAAGAACTATGCTGCATGCAAAGAAGTCCAAAAACTGACCGTTGCCAAAAATGGCCAAAACCACAAAAAAAAAACAATGCGGAACGCATAGAAGTCCAAAAAATGACCGATGCCAAAAACCGATGCAAAAAATGACAAAAATTTTCAAAAATGCAAAAAAGAACGATGCGACATGGCAAAGAAGTCAAAAATGGCCAAAAATGCAAAGAAAAGAACGATGCGGCAGTCTACTAAATGATAATAATGATTTTAATGTGTTGACATTAATAAATATTAATTTACTTCTCTAGAATAGAGAGTTCTAAGAACTGCAAAAACATATGATTGAATAATAGCAACATCTGATCCTAATACTAATAAAAAATTACCGATGCCAAAAATGGCAAAAATGCAAAAAAGAACTATGCTGCATGCAAAGAAGTCCAAAAAATGACCGTTGCCCAAAATGGCCAAAACTACAAAAAAAGAACGATGCGGCATGGCATAGAAGTCCAAAAACTGACCGTTGCCAAAGATGGCCAAAACTGCAAAAAAAGAACAATGCGGAATGCAAAGAAGTCCAAAAAATGACCGATGCCAAAAATGGACAAAATGCAAAAAAGGAACGATGCGGCATGGCAAAGAAGTCCCAAAATGTCCAAAACTACAAAAAAAGAACGATGCGGCATGGCATAGAAGTCCAAAAACTGACCGTTGCCAAAGATGGCCAAAACTGCAAAAAAGAACAATGCGGAATGCAAAGAAGTCCAAAAAATGACTGATGCCAAAAATGGCCAAAAATGTAAAACACGAACGATGCGGCATGGCAAAGAAGTCCCAAAATGGCCAAAAATGCAAAAAAAGAACGCTGCGACATGGCAAAGAAGTCCAAAAAATAACCGATGCAAAAAATGGCAAAAAATTTCAAAAATGCAAAAAAGAACGATGCGACATGGCAAAGAAGTCAAAAATGGCCAAAAATGCAAAGAAAAGAACGATGCGGCAGTCTACAAAATGATAATAATGATTTTAATGTGTTGACATTAATAAATATTAATTTACTTCTCTAGAATAGACAGTTCTAAGAACTGCAAAAACATATGATTGAATAATAGCAACAGCTGATTCTAATACTAATAAAAAATGACCGCTGCCAAAAATGGCAAAAATGCAAAAAAGAACTATGCTGCATGCAAAGAAGTCCAAAAACTGACCGTTGCCAAAAATGGCCAAAACTACAAAAAAAGAACGATGCGGCATGGCATAGCAGTCCAAAAACTGACCGTTGCCAAAAATGGCCAAAACTACAAAAAAAGCACGATGCGGCATGGCATAGAAGTCCAAAAAATGACCGATGCCAAAAATGGCCAAAAATGTAAAACACGAACGATGCGGCATGGCAAAGAAGTCCCAAAATGGCCAAAAATGCAAAAAAAGAACGCTGCGACATGGAAAAGAAGTCCAAAAAATAACCGATGCAAAAAATGACAAAAATTTTCAAAAATGCAAAAAAGAACGATGCGACATGGCAAAGAAGTCAAAAATGGCCAAAAATGCAAAGAAAAGAACGATGCGGCAGTCTACTAAATGATAATAATGATTTTAATGTGAAGTCCAAAACGAAGTCCAAAAACTGACCGTTGAAGTCCAAAAACTGACCGTTGCCAAAAATGGCCAAAACCACAAAAAAAAAACAATGCGGAATGCAAAGAAGTCCAAACAATGACCGATGCCAAAAATGGACAAAATGCAAAAAAGGAACAATGCGGCATGGCAAAGAAGTCCAAAAATGACCGTTGCCAAAAATGGCCAAAACTACAAAAAAAGAACGATGCGGCATGGCATAGAAGTCCAAAAACTGAACGTTGCCAAAGATGGCCAAAACTGCAAAAAAAGAACAATGCGGAATGCAAAGAAGTCCAAAAAATGACCGATGCCAAAAATGGATAAAATGCAAAAAAGGAACGATGCGGCATGGCAAAGAAGTCCCAAAATGTCCAAAACTACAAAAAAAGAACGATGCGGCATGGCATAGAAGTCCAAAAACTGACCGTTGCCAAAGATGGCCAAAACTGCAAAAAAAGAACAATGCGGAATGCATAGAAGTCCAAAAACTGACCGTTGCCAAAGAAAAAAAGAACAATGCGGCATTGAAAAAAGTCCACAAAAGTAACGGTGCCAAAAATGGCCAAAAATGCAAAAAAAACGATGCGGCTGTCAAATAAGTCCAACAAATGACCGATGCCAAAAATGCAAAAAAAAAAAAAGGCCAAACATGCAAAAAAGAACGATGCGGCATGCCAAAGAAGTCCAAAAATGGCCAAAAATGCAAAAAAAGAACGACGTGGCATGGCCAAGAAAGCCAAAAATGCACAAAAATGAAAAAAAGCACGATGCGGTATGGCAAAGAAATCCAAAAATGACCGATGCCAAAAATGCAAAAAAAGAACGTTGCGACATGGCAAAGAAGTCCAAAAACTGACCGTTGCCAAAGATGGCCAAAACTGCAAAAAAAGAACAATGCGGCATTGAAAAAAGCCCACAAAAGTAACGGTGCCAAAGATGGCCAAAACTGCAAAAAAAGAACAATGCGGCATTGAAAAAAGTCCACAAAATTAACGGTGCCAAAAATGGCCAAAAATGCAGAAAAAGAACGATGCGGCTGTCAAATAAGTCCAACAAATGACCGATGCCAAAAATGCAAAAAAAAAACGATGCGGTATGGCACAGAAGTCCAAAAAATGACCGATGCCAAAAATTACCACAAATGCAGAAAAAAAACGATGCGACATGGCAAAAAACTCAAAAAAATTCCGATGCCAAAAATTACCAGAAATGTAAAAAAAGAACGATGCGGCATGGCAAAGAAGTTCAAAAAATGACCGATGCAAAAAAAGGCCAACAATGCAAAAAAAGAACGATGCGGCATGGCAATGAAGTCCAAAAAAGGCCGATGCCAAAAATGGCCAAAAATGCAAAAAAACGATGCGGCATGGCAAAGAAGTCCAAAAAATGACCGTTGCCAAAAATGGCCAAAACTACAAAAAAAGCACGATGCGGCATGGCATAGAAGTCCAAAAAATGACCGATGCCAAAAATGGCCAAAAATGTAAAACGCGAACGATGCGGCATGGCAAAGAAGTCCCAAAATGGCCAAAAATGCAAAAAAAGAACGCTGCGACATGGCAAAGAAGTCCAAAAAATAACCGATGCAAAAAATGACAAAAATTTTCAAAAATGCAAAAAAGAACGATGCGACATGGTAAAGAAGTCAAAAATGGCCAAAAATGCAAAGAAAAGAACGATGCGGCAGTCTACTAAATGATAATAATGATTTTAATGTGTTGACATTAATAAATATAAATTTACTTCTCTAGAATATACAGTTCTAAGAACTGCAAAAACATATGATTGAATAATAGCAACATCTGATCCTAATACTAATAAAAAATTACCGATGCCAAAAATGGCAAAAATGCAAAAAAGAACTATGCTGCATGCAAAGAAGTCCAAAAACTGACCGTTGCCAAAAATGGCCAAAACCACAAAAAAAAAACAATGCGGAACGCAAAGAAGTCCAAAAAATGACCGATGCCACAAATGGACAAAATGCAAAAAAGGAACAATGCGGCATGGCAAAGAAGTCCAAAAAATGACCGTTGCCAAAAATGGCCAAAACTACAAAAAAAGAACGATGCGGCATGGCATAGCAGTCCAAAAACTGACCGTTGCCAAAAATGGCCAAAACTACAAAAAAAGCACGATGCGGCATGGCATAGAAGTCCAAAAAATTACCGATGCCAAAAATGGCCAAAACCACAAAAAAAAAACAATGCGGAACGCAAAGAAGTCCAAAAAATGACCGATGCCAAAAATGGACAAAATGCAAAAAAGGAACAATGCGGCATGGCAAAGACGTCCAAAAAATTACCGATGCCAAAAATGGCAAAAATGCAAAAAAGAACTATGCTGCATGCAAAGAAGTTCTAAAACTGACCGTTGCCAAAAATGGCCAAAACTACAAAAAAAGAACGATGCGGCATGGCATAGCAGTCCAAAAACTGACCGATGCCAAAAATGGACAAAATGCAAAAAAGGAACAATGCGGCATGGCAAAGAAGTCCAAAAAATTACCGATGCCAAAAATGGCAAAAATGCAAAAAAGAACTATGCTGCATGCAAAGAAGTCCAAAAACTGACCGTTGCCAAAAATGGCCAAAACTACAAAAAAAGAACGATGCGGCATGGCATAGCAGTCCAAAAACTGACCGTTGCCAAAAATGGCCAAAACCACAAAAAAAAAACAATGCGGAACGCAAAGAAGTCCAAAAAATGACCGATGCCAAAAATGGACAAAATGCAAAAAAGGAACAATGCGGCATGGCATAGAAGTCCAAAAAATGACCGATGCCAAAAATGGACAAAATGCAAAAAAGGAACAATGCGGCATGGCATAGAAGTCCAAAAAATTACCGATGCCAAAAATGGCAAAAATGCAAAAAAGAACTATGCTGCATGCAAAGAAGTCCAAAAACTGACCGTTGCCAAAAATGGCCAAAACCACAAAAAAAAAACAATGCGGAACGCAAAGAAGTCCAAAAAATGACCGATGCCAAAAATGGACAAAATGCAAAAAAGGAACAATGCGGCATGACAAAGAAGTCCAAAAAATTACCGATGCCAAAAATGGCAAAAATGCAAAAAAGAACTATGCTGCATGCAAAGAAGTCCAAAAACTGACCGTTGCCAAAAATGGCCAAAACTACAAAAAAGAACGATGCGGCATGGCATAGCAGTCCAAAAACTGACCGTTGCCAAAAATGGCCAAAACTACAAAAAAAGCACGATGCGGCATGGCATAGAAGTTCAAAAAATGACCGATGCCAAAAATGGCCAAAAATGTAAAACACGAACGATGCGGCATGGCAAAGAAGTCCCAAAATGGCCAAAAATGCAAAAAAAGAAGGATGCGGCATCGCAAAGAAGTCCAAAAAATAACCGATGCAAAAAATGACAAAAATTTTCAAAAATGCAAAAAAGAACGATGCGACATGGCAAAGAAGTCAAAAATGGCCAAAAATGCAAAGAAAAGAACGATGCGGCAGTCTACTAAATGATAATAATGATTTTAATGTGTTGACATTAATAAATATTAATTTACTTCGCTAGAATAGAGAGTTCTAAGAACTGCAAAAACATATGATTGAATAATAGCAACATCTGATCCTAATACTAATAAAAAATTACCGATGCCAAAAATGGCAAAAATGCAAAAAAGAACTATGCTGCATGCAAAGAAGTCCAAAAACTGACCGTTGCCAAAAATTGCTAAAACTGCAAAAAAAGAACAATGCGGCATGGCATAGAAGTCCAAAAACTGACCGTTGCCAAAGATGGCCAAAACTGCAAAAAAAGAACAATGCGGAATGCAAAGAAGTCCAAAAAATGACCGACGCCAAAAATGGACAAAATGCAAAAAAGGAACGATGCGGCATGGCAAAGAAGTCGCAAAATGGCCAAAAATGCAAAAAAAGCACGATGCGGCATGGCATAGAAGTCCAAAAAATGACCGATGCCAAAAATGGCCAAAAATGTAAAACGCGAACGATGCGGCATGGCAAAGAAGTCCCAAAATGGCCAAAAATGCAAAAAAAGAAGGATGCGGCATCGCAAAGAAGTCCAAAAAATAACCGATGCAAAAAATGACAAAAATTTTCAAAAATGCAAAAAAGAACGATGCGACATGGCAAAGAAGTCAAAAATGGCCAAAAATGCAAAGAAAAGAACGATGCGGCAGTCTACTAAATGATAATAATGATTTTAATGTGTTGACATTAATAAATATTAATTTACTTCGCTAGAATAGAGAGTTCTAAGAACTGCAAAAACATATGATTGAATAATAGCAACATCTGATCCTAATACTAATAAAAAATTACCGATGCCAAAAATGGCAAAAATGCAAAAAAGAACTATGCTGCATGCAAAGAAGTCCAAAAACTGACCGTTGCCAAAAATTGCTAAAACTGCAAAAAAAGAACAATGCGGAATGCAAAGAAGTCCAAAAAATGACCGATGCCAAAAATGGCCAAAAATGTAAAACACGAACGATGCGGCATGGCAAAGAAGTCCCAAAATGGCCAAAAATGCAAAAAAAGAACGCTGCGACATGGCAAAGAAGTCCAAAAAATAACCGATGCAAAAAATGGCAAAAATTTTCAAAAATGCAAAAAAGAACGATGCGACATGGCAAAGAAGTCAAAAATGGCCAAAAATGCAAAGAAAAGAACGATGCGGCAGTCTACTAAATGATAATAATGATTTTAATGTGTTGACATTAATAAATATTAATTTACTTCTCTAGAATAGACAGTTCTAAGAACTGCAAAAACATATGATTGAATAATAGCAACAGCTGATTCTAATACTAATAAAAAATGACCGCTGCCAAAAATGGCAAAAATGCAAAAAAGAACTATGCTGCATGCAAAGAAGTCCAAAAACTGACCGTTGCCAAAAATGGCCAAAACTACAAAAAAAGAACGATGCGGCATGGCATAGCAGTCCAAAAACTGACCGTTGCCAAAAATGGCCAAAACTACAAAAAAAGCACGATGCGGCATGGCATAGAAGTCCAAAAAATGACCGATGCCAAAAATGGCCAAAAATGTAAAACACGAACGATGCGGCATGACATAGAAGTCCAAAAACTGACCGTTGCCAAAGATGGCCAAAACTGCAAAAAAAGAACAATGCGGAATGCAAAGAAGTCCAAAAAATGACCGATGACAAAAATGGACAAAATGCAAAAAAGGAACGATGCGGCATGGCAAAGAAGTCCCAAAATGTCCAAAACTACAAAAAAAGAACGATGCGGCATGGCATAGAAGTCCAAAAACTGACCGTTGCCAAAGATGGCCAAAACTGCAAAAAAAGAACAATGCGGAATGCAAAGAAGTCCAAAAAATGACTGATGCCAAAAATGGCCAAAAATGTAAAACACGAACGATGCGGCATGGCAAAGAAGTCCCAAAATGGCCAAAAATGCAAAAAAAGAACGCTGCGACATGGCAAAGAAGTCCAAAAAATAACCGATGCAAAAAATGGCAAAAATTTTCAAAAATGCAAAAAAGAACGATGCGACATGGCAAAGAAGTCAAAAATGGCCAAAAATGCAAAGAAAAGAACGATGCGGCAGTCTACTAAATGATAATAATGATTTTAATGTGTTGACATTAATAAATATTAATTTACTTCTCTAGAATAGACAGTTCTAAGAACTGCAAAAGCATATGATTGAATAATAGCAACAGCTGATTCTAATACTAATAAAAAATGACCGCTGCCAAAAATGGCAAAAATGCAAAAAAGAACTATGCTGCATGCAAAGAAGTCCAAAAACTGACCGTTGCCAAAAATGGCCAAAACTACAAAAAAAGAACGATGCGGCATGGCATAGCAGTCCAAAAACTGACCGTTGCCAAAAATGGCCAAACCTACAAAAAAAGCACGATGCGGCATGGCATAGAAGTCCAAAAAATGACCGATGCCAAAAATGGCCAAAAATGTAAAACACGAACGATGCGGCATGGCAAAGAAATCCCAAAATGGCCAAAAACGCAAAAAAAGAACGCTGCGACATGGCAAAGAAGTCCAAAAAATAACCGATGCAAAAAATGACAAAAATTTTCAAAAATGCAAAAAAGAACGATGCGACATGGCAAAGAAGTCAAAAATGGCCAAAAATGCAAAGAAAAGAACGATGCGGCAGTCTACTAAATGATAATAATGATTTTAATGTGTTGACATTAATAAATATTAATTTACTTCTCTAGAATAGAGAGTTCTAAGAACTGCAAAAACATATGATTGAATAATAGCAACATCTGATCCTAATACTAATAAAAAATTACCGATGCCAAAAATGGCAAAAATGCAAAAAAGAACTATGCTGCATGCAAAGAAGTCCAAAAACTGACCGTTGCCAAAAATGGCCAAAACCACAAAAAAAAACAATGCGGAATGCAAAGAAGTCCAAACAATGACCGATGCCAAAAATGGACAAAATGCAAAAAAGGAACAATGCGGCATGGCAAAGAAGTCCAAAAAATGACCGTTGCCAAAAATGGCCAAAACTACAAAAAAAGAACGATGTGGCATGGCATAGAAGTCCAAAAACTGAACGTTGCCAAAGATGGCCAAAACTGCAAAAAAAGAACAATGCGGAATGCAAAGAAGTCCAAAAAATGACCGATGCCAAAAATGGACAAAATGCAAAAAAGGAACGATGCGGCATGGCAAAGAAGTCCCAAAATGTCCAAAACTACAAAAAAAGAACGATGCGGCATGGCATAGAAGTCCAAAAACTGACCGTTGCCAAAGATGGCCAAAACTGCAAAAAAAGAACAATGCGGCATTGAAAAAAGTCCACAAAAGTAACGGTGCCAAAAATGGCCAAAAATGCAAAAAAAACGATGCGGCTGTCAAATAAGTCCAACAAATGACCGATGCCAAAAATGCAAAAAAAAAAGGCCAAACATGCAAAAAAGAACGATGCGGCATGCCAAAGAAGTCCAAAAATGGCCAAAAATGCAAAAAAAGAACGACGTGGCATGGCCAAGAAGGCCAAAAATGCACAAAAATGAAAAAAAGAACGATGCGGTATGGCAAAGAAATCCAAAAATGACCGATGCCAAAAATGCAAAAAAAGAACGTTGCGACATGGCAAAGAAGTCCAAAAACTGACCGTTGCCAAAGATGGCCAAAACTGCAAAAAAAGAAAAATGCGGCATTGAAAAAAGTCCACAAAAGTAACGGTGCCAAAGATGGCCAAAACTGCAAAAAAAGAACAATGCGGCATTGAAAAAAGTCCACAAAATTAACGGTGCCAAAAATGGCCAAAAATGCAAAAAAAGAACGATGCGGCTGTCAAATAAGTCCAACAAATGACCGATGCCAAAAATGCAAAAAAAAACGATGCGGTATGGCACAGAAGTCCAAAAAATGACCGATGCCAAAAATTACCACAAATGCAGAAAAAAAACGATGCGACATGGCAAAAAACTCAAAAAAATTCCGATGCCAAAAATTACCAGAAATGTAAAAAAAAGAACGATGCGGCATGGCAAAGAAGTTCAAAAAATGACCGATGCAAAAAAAGGCCAACAATGCAAAAAAAGAACGATGCGGCATGGCAATGAAGTCCAAAAAAGGCCGATGCCAAAAATGGCCAAAAATGCAAAAAAACGATGCGGCATGGCAAAGAAGTCCAAAAAAATTACCGATGTCAAAAATGGCCAGAAATGTAAAAAAAAGAACGATGCGGCATGGCAAAGAAGTTCAAAAAATGACCGATGCCAAAAATGGGCCACAATGCAAAAAAAGAACGATGCGACATGGCAAAGAAGTCCAAAAATGCACAAAAATGAAAAAAAGAACGATGCGGTATGGCAAAGAAATCCAAAAATGACCGATGCCAAAAATGCAAAAAAAGAACGTTGCGACATGGCAAAGAAGTCCATAAATGGCCAAAAATGGCAAAAAATGTAAAAAAAAACGATGCGGCATTATAAAGAAGTCCAAAAAAATTACCGATGCAAAAAATGTTCAAAAATGCAAAAAAGAACGATGCGACATGGCAAAGAAGTCCAAAAATGCACAAAAATGAAAAAAAGAACGATGCGGTATGGCAAAGAAATCCAAAAATGACCGATGCCAAACAGGCAAAAAAAGAACGTTGCGACATGGCAAAGAAGTCCATAAATGGCCACAAATGCAAAAAAAAGAACGATGCGTCATGGCAAAGAAGTCCAAAAAATGACCGATAACAAAAATTACCTCAAATGCAAAAAAAACGATGCGGCATGGCAAAAAAATCAAAAAAATTCCGTTGCCAAAAATTACCAGAAATGTAAAAAAAAGAACGACGCGGCATGGCAAAGAAGTTCAAAAAATGACCGATGCAAAAAAAGGCCAACAATGCAAAAAAAGAACGATGCGGCATGGCAATGAAGTCCAAAAAAGGCCGATGCCAAAAATGGCCAAAAATGCAAAAAAAACGATGCGGCATGGCAAAGAAGTCCAAAAAAATTATCGATGTCAAAAATGGCCAGAAATGTAAAAAAAAGAACGATGCGGCATGGCAAAGAAGTTCAAAAAATGACCGATGCCAAAAATGGGCAACAATGCAACAAAAGAACGATGCGTCATGGCAAAGAAGTCCAAAAAATGACCGATAACAAAAATTACCACAAATGCAAAAAAAAACGATGCGGCATGGCAAAAAAGTCAAAAAAATTACCGATGCCAAAAATTACCAGAAATGTAAAAAAAAAGAACGATGCGGCATGGCAAAGAAGTTCAAAAAATGACCGATGCCAAAAATGGGCAACAATGCAAAAAAAGAACGATGCGGCATTGAAAAAAGTCCACAAAAGTAACGGTGTCCACAAAAGTAACCACAAATGGCCAAAAATGCAAAAAAAACGATGCGGCTGTCAAATAAGTCCAACAAATGACCGATGCCAAAAATGCAAAAATAAAACGATGCGGTATGGCAAAGAAGTCCAAAAATGACCAATGCCAAAAATGCAAAAAAAGAACGATGCGGCATGGCAAAGAAGTCCAAAAAAAATTGCATAAAATGCCAAAAAAAACGATGCGGCATGGCACAAAATTCTAAAAAATGACCAATGCCAAAACTGCAAAAAAAGAACGATGCGGCATGGCAAAGAAGTCCAAAAATTACCGATGCCAAAAATTACCACAAATGCAGAAAAAAAACGATGCGACATGGCAAAAAAGTCAAAAAAATTTCCGATGCCAAAAATGGCCAGAAATGTAAAAAAAACGATCGATGCGGCAAAAACGATGCGGTATGGCAAAGAAGTCCAAAAAATGACCGATGCCAAAAATAGCCAAAAATGCAAAAAAAGAACGACTCGGCATGGCAAAGAAGTCAAAAAATGACCGATGCCAAAAATGCAAAAAAAGAACGATTCGGCATGGCAAAGAAATCCAAAAAATCATCCTATGTCAAAAATGGCCAAAAATGGCAAAAACATTGCCTAAAATGCCAAAAACACGATGCGGCATGGCACAAAATTACAAAAAAAGACCAATGCCAAAAATGAAAAAAAAGAACGATGCGGCATGGCAAAGGAGTCCAAAAAATGACCGATGCCAAAAATGGCCAAAAATGCAAAAAAGAAAACGATGCGGCTGTCAAATAAGTTCAACAACTGACCGATGCCAAAAATGGCCAAAAATGCAAAATAAAAACGATGCGGTATGGCAAAGAAGTTCAAAAAATTACCGATGCCAAAAATTGCCAAAAATGCAAAAAAAAGAACGACGCGGCATGGAAAAGAAGTCTAAAAATGACCGGTGCCAAAAATGCAAAAAAGAACAATGCGGCATGGCAAAGAAGTCCACAAAATGACCGGTGCCAAAAATGCAAAAAAAAACTGCGGCATGGCAAAGAAGTCCAAAACATTACCGATGCCAAAAATACAAAAAAAAAACGATGCGAAATGGAAAAGAAGTCCAAAAATGGCCAAACATGCAAAAAAGAACGATGCGGCATGCCAAAGAAGTCCAGAAATGGCCAAAAATGGCAAAAAATGTAAAAAAAACGATGCGGCATGGTAAAGAAGTCCAAAAAAATTACCGATGCAAAAAATGTTCAAAAATGCAAAAAAGAACGATGCGACATGGCAAAGACGTCCAAAAATGGACAAAAATGAAAAAAAAGAACGATGCGGTATGGCAAAGAAGTCCAAAAAATGACCGATAACAAAAATTACCACAAATGCAAAAAAAAACGATGCGACATGGCAAAGAAGTCCAAAAAATGACCGATGCCAAAAATAGCCAAAAATGCAAAAAAAGAACGACTCGGCATGGCAAAGAAGTCAAAAAATGACCGGTGCCAAAAATGCAAAAAAGAACAATGCGGCATGGCAAAGAAGTCCACAAAATGACCGATGCCAAAAATGCAAAAAAAAACTGCGGCATGGCAAAGAATTCCAAAACATTACCGATGCCAAAAAAAAAACGATGCGAAATGGAAAAGAAGTCCAAAAATGGCCAAACATGCAAAAAAGAACGATCCGGCATGCCAAAGAAGTCCAAAAATGGCCAAAAATGGCAAAAAATGTAAAAAAAACGATGCGGCATGGTAAAGAAGTCAAAAAAAATTACCGATGCAAAAAATGTTCAAAAATGCAAAAAAGAACGATGCGACATGGCAAAGAAGTCCAAAAATGGACAAAAATTAAAAAAAAGAACGATGCGGTATGGCAAAGAAGTCCAAAAAATGACCGATAACAAAAATTACCACAAATGCAAAAAAAAACGATGCGACATGGCAAAGAAGTCCAAAAAATGACCGATGCCAAAAATGGCCAAAAATGCAAAAAAGAAAACGATGCGGCTGTCAAATAAATGACCGATGGCCAAAAATGCAACAAATGACCGATGGCCAAAAATGCAAAAAAAAACGATGCGGTATGGCAAAGAAGTCCAAAAAATGACCGATGCCAAAAATAGCCAAAAATGCGAAAAAAGAACGACTCGGCATGGCAAAGAAGTCAAAAAATGACCGATGCCAAAAATGCAAAAAAAGAACGTTGCGACATGGCAATGAAGTCCATAAATGGCCACAAATGCAAAAAAAGAACGATGCGTCATGGCAAAGAAGTCCAAAAAATGACCGATAACAAAAATTACCACAAATGCAAAAAAAAACGATGCGACATGGCAAAGAAGTTCAAAAAATGACTGATGCAAAAAAAGGCCAACAATGCAAAAAAAGAACGATGCGGCATGGCAATGAAGTCCAAAAAAGGCCAATGCCAAAAATGGCCAAAAATGCAAAAAATGATGCGGCATGGCAAAGAAGTCCAAAAAAATTACCGATGTCAAAAATTGCCAGAAATGTAACAAAAGAACGAAGCGGCATGGCAAAGACGTCCAAAAAATGACCGATGCCAAAAATGGGCAACAATGCAAAAAAGAACGATGCGGCATTGAAAAAAAGTCCACAAAAGTAACGGTGCCAAAAATGGCCAAAAATGCAACAAATGACCGATGGCCAAAAATGCAAAAAAAAACGATGCGGTATGGCAAAGAAGTCCAAAAAATGACCAATGCCAAAAATGGCCAAAAATGCAAAAAATGATGCGGCATGGCAAAGAAGTCCAAAAAAATTACCGATGTCAAAAATTGCCAGAAATGTAACAAAAGAACGATGCGGCATGGCAAAGAAGTCAAAAAATGACCGATGCCAAAAATGCAAAAAAAGAACGTTGCGACATGGCAATGAAGTCCATAAATGGCCACAAATGCAAAAAAAGAACGATGCGTCATGGCAAAGAAGTCCAAAAAATGACCGATAACAAAAATTACCCCAAATGCAAAAAAAAACGATGCGACATGGCAAAGAAGTTCAAAAAATGACTGATGCAAAAAAAGGCCAACAATGCAAAAAAAGAACGATGCGGCATGGCAATGAAGTCCAAAAAAGGCCAATGCCAAAAATGGCCAAAAATGCAAAAAATGATGCGGCATGGCAAAGAAGTCCAAAAAAATTACCGATGTCAAAAATTGCCAGAAATGTAACAAAAGAACGATGCGGCATGGCAAAGACGTCCAAAAAATGACCGATGCCAAAAATGGGCAACAATGCAAAAAAGAACGATGCGGCATTGAAAAAAAGTCCACAAAAGTAACGGTGCCAAAAATGGCCAAAAATGCAAAAAAGAACAATGCGGCATGGCAAAGAAGTCCACAAAATGACCGATGCCAAAAATGCAAAAAAAAAACTGCGGCATGGCAAAGAAGTCCAAAACATTACCGATGCCAAAAATACAAAAAAAAAACGATGCGAAATGGAAAAGAAGTCCAAAAATGGCCAAACATGCAAAAAAGAACGATGCGGCATGCCAAAGAAGTCCAAAAATGCCCAAAAATGGCAAAAAATGTAAAAAAAACGATGCGGCATGGTAAAGAAGTCAAAAAAAATTACCGATGCAAAAAATGTTCAAAAATGCAAAAAAGAACGATGCGACATGGCAAAGAAGTCCAAAAATGGACAAAAATAAAAAAAAAGAACGATGCGGTATGGCAAAGAAATCCAAAAATGACCGATGCCAAAAATGCAAAAAAAGAACGTTGCGACATGGCAATGAAGTCCATAAATGGCCACAAATGCAAAAAAAAAGAACGATGCGTCATGGCAAAGAAGTCCAAAAAATGACCGATAACAAAAATTACCACAAATGCAAAAAAAAAACGATGCGACATGGCAAAGAAGTTCAAAAAATGACTGATGCAAAAAAAGGCCAACAATGCAAAAAAAGAACGATGCGGCATGGCAATGAAGTCCAAAAAAGGCCGATGCCAAAAATGGCCAAAAATGCAAAAAATGATGCGGCATGGCAAAGAAGTCCAAAAAAATTACCGATGTCAAAAATGCCCAGAAATGTAAAAAAAGAACGATGCGGCATGGCAAAGACGTCCAAAAAATGACCGATGCCAAAAATGGGCAACAATGCAAAAAAGAACGATGCGGCATTGAAAAAAAGTCCACAAAAGTAACGGTGCCAAAAATGGCCAAAAATGCAAAAAAAGAACGATGCGGCTGTCAAATACGTCCAACAAATGACCGATGCCAAAAATGCAAAAAAAAAACGATGCGGTATGGCAAAGAAGTCCAAAAAATGACCGATGCCAAAAATTACCACAAATGCAGAAAAAAACGATGCGACATGGCAAAAAAGTCAAAAAAATTCCGATGCCAAAAATTACCAGAAATGTAAAAAAAAGGAACGATGCGGCATGGCAAAGAAGTTCAAAAAATGACCGATGCAAAAAAAGGCCAACAATGCAAAAAAAGAACGGCATGGCAATGAAGTCCAAAAAAGGCCGATGCCAAAAATTGCCAAAAATGCAGAAAAAAAACGATGCGACATGGCAAAAAAGTCAAAAAAATTCCGATGCCAAAAATTACCAGAAATGTAAAAAAAAAGAACGATGCGGCATGGCAAAGAAGTTCAAAAACTGATCGATGCAAAAAACGGCCAACAATTCAAAAAAAACGATGCGACATGGCAAAAAAGTCAAAAAAATCCGATGCCAAAAATTACCAGAAATGTAAAAAAAAAGAACGATGCGGCATGGCAAAGAAGTTCAAAAAATGACCGATGCAAAAAAAGAACGAAGCGGCATGGCAATGAAGTCCAAAAAAGGCCGATGCCAAAAATGGACAAAAATGCAAAAAAACTATGGGGCATGGCAAAGAAGTCCAAAAAAATTACCGATGTCAAAAATGGCCAGAAATGTAAAAAAAAGAACGATGCGGCATGGCAAAGACGTCCAAAAAATTAACGATGCCAAAAATGGGCAACAATGCAAAAAAAGAACGATACGGCATTGAAAAAAAGTCCACAAAAGTAACGGTGCCAAAAATGGCCAAAAATGCAAAAAAAGAACGATGCGGCTGTCAAATAAGTCCAACAAATGACCGATGCCAAAAATGCAAAAAAAAACGATGCGGCAAAGAAGTCCAAAAAATGACCGATGCCAAAAATGGCCAAAAAAGCAAAAAAAAAAACTGCGGCGTGGCAAAGAAGTCCAAAACATTACCGATGTCAAAAATGGCCAGAAATGTAAAAAAAAGAACGATGCGGCATGGCAAAGAAGTCCAAAAAATGATCCGATGTCAAAAATGGCCAAAAATGGCAAAAAAATTGCCTAAAATGCCAAAAAAAACGATGCGGCATGGCACAAAATTCTAAAAAATGACCAATGCCAAAACTGCAAAAAAAGAACGATGCGGCATGACAAAGAAGTCCAAAAATTACCGATGCCAAAAATTACCACAAATGCAGAAAAAAAACGATGCGACATGGCAAAAAAGTCAAAAAAATTTCCGATGCCAAAAATGGCCAGAAATGTAAAAAAAAAATCGATGCGGCATGGCAAAGAAGTCCAAAAAATGACCGATGCCCAAAATGGGCAACAATGCAAAAAAAGAACGATTCGGCATTGCAAAGAAATCCAAAAAATTATCCTATATCAAAAATGGCCAAAAATGGCAAAAAAATTGCCTAAAATGCCAAAAAACCGATGCGGCATGGCACAAAATTACAAAAAAAGACCAATGCCAAAAATGAAAAAAAAGAACGATGCGGCATGGCAAAGGAGTCCAAAAAATGACCGATGCCAAAAATGGCCAAAAATGCAAAAAAGAAAACGATGCGGCTGTTAAATAAGTTCAACAACTGACCGATGCCAAAAATGGCCAAAAATGCAAAATAAGAACGATGCGGTATGGCAAATAAGTTCAAAAAATGACCGATGCCAAAAATCACCAAAAATGCAAAAAAAGAACGACGCGGCATGGAAAAGAAGTCTAAAAATGACCGATGCCAAAAATGGCCAAAAATGCAAAAAAGAACTGCGGCATGGCAAAGAAGTCCAAAACATTACCAATGCCAAAAATAGCCAAAAGTTGCCAAAACTGCAAAACAAGAACGTTGCGGCATGGAAAAGGAGTCCAAAAAAAGAACAATGCGGCTGTCAAATAAGTCCAACAAAAGACCGATGCCAAAAATGCAAAAAAAAACGATGCGGCATGGCAAAGAAGTCCAAAAAGTGACCTATGCCAAAAATGGGCAAAACGATGCGAATGTCAAATAAGTCCAAAAAATCACAGATGCCAAAAATGGCCAAAAAAGCAAAAAAAGAACGATGCGGCATGGCAATGAAGTCCAAAAAATGACCGATGCCAAAAATTTACAAAAATGGCAAAAAATTGCCAAAAATGCAAAAAAAGACGATGCGGCATGGCAAGTAAGTCCCAAAAAGGCCGATGCCAAAAATGCAAAAAAACAATCCGGCATGGCCAAGAAATCCAAAAAATGTCCGATGCCAAAAATGGCCAAAAATGCAAAAAAAAAAGAAAGTTGCGGCATGGCAAAGGAGTCCAAAAAATGACCGATGCCAAAAATGGCCAAAAATGCAAAAAACAAAACGATGCGGCTGTCAAATATGTTCAACAACTGACCGATGCCAAAAATGCAAAATAAGAACGATGCGGTATGGCAAAGAAGTTCAAAAAATGATCGATGCCAAAAATTGCCAAAAATGCAAAAAAAGAACGATGCGGCATGGAAAAGAAGTCTCAAAATGACCGGTGCCAAAAATGCAAAAAAGAACAATGCGGCATGGCAAAGAAGTCCACAAAATGACCGATGCCAAAAATGGCCAAAAATGGAAAATAGAACTGCGGCATGGCAAAGAAGTCCAAAACATTACCAATGCCAAAAATGGCCAAAAGTTGCCAAAACTGCAAAACAAGAACGTTGCGGCATGGAAAACGGGTCCAAAAAATGACCGATGCCAAAAATTGCCAAAAATGCGATGCGGCTGTCAAATAATTCCAGCAACTGACCGATGCCAAAAATGGTTAAAAATGCAAAATAAAAAACGATGCGGTATGGCAAAGAAGGCCAAAAAATTACCGTTGTAAAAAATGGCCAAAACGATGCGACTTTCAAATAAGTCCAACAAATGACCGATGCCAAAAATGCAAAAAAAGAACGGTGCGTTATGGCCAAGAAATCCAAAAAATGACCGATGCCAAAAATGCAAAAAAAGAACGATGCGAAATGGAAAAGAAGTCCAAAAATGGCCAAACACGCAAAAACGAACGATGCAGCATGCCAAAGAAATGGCAAAAAATGCAAAAAAAAACGATGCGGCATGGCAAAGAAGTCCAAAAAAATTACCGAAGCAAAAAATGTTCAAAAATGCTAAAAAGAACGATGCGACATGGCACAGAAGTCCAAAAAAACGATGCGGCATGGAAAGAAGTCCAAAAATGACCGATGCCAAAAATGCAAAAAAAGAACGATGCGTTATGGCCAAGAAATCCAAAAAATGACCGATGCCAAAAATGCAAAAAAAGAACGATGCGAAATGGAAAAGAAGTCCAAAAATGGCCAAACACGCAAAAACGAACGATGCGGCATGCCAAAGAAGTCCAAAAATGGCCAAAAATGGCAAAAAATGCAAAAAAAAACGATGCGGCATGGCAAAGAAGTCCAAAAAAATTACCGAAGCAAAAAATGTTCAAAAATGCAAAAAAGAACGATGCGACATGGCAAAGAAGTCCAAAAATGGACAAAAATGAAAAAAAAAAACGATGCGGTATGGTAAAAAGAATTCCAAAAATGACCGATGCCAAAAATGCAAAAAAGGAACGTTGCGACATGGCAAAGTAGTCCATAAATGGCCACAAATGCAAAAAAAAAGAACAATGCGTCATGGCAAAGAAGTCCAAAAAATTACCGATGACAAAAATTACCACAAATGCAAGAAAAAAAAATGCGGCATGGCACAGAAGTTCAAAAAATGACCGATGCAAAAAAAGGCCAACAATGCAAAAAAAGAACGATGCGGCATGGCAATGAAGTCCAAAAAAGGCCGATGCCAAAAATGGCCAAAAATGCAAAAAAGTGATGCGGCATGGCAAAGAAGTCCAAAAAAATTACCGATGTCAAATGTGGCCAGAAATGTAAAAAAAAGAACGATGCGGCATGGCAAAGACGTCCAAAAAATGACCGATGCCAAAAATGGGCAACAATTCAAAAAAAGAACGATGCGGCATTGAAAAAAAGTCCACAAAAGTAACGGTGCCAAAAATGGCCAAAAATGCAAAAAAAGAACGATGCGGCTGTCAAATAAGTCCAACAAATGACCGATGCAAGAAATGGCAAAAAATTTTCAAAAATGCAAAAAAGAATGTCGCATCGTTCTTTTTTGCATTTTTGAAAATTTTTTGCCATTTCTTGCATCGGTCATTGGCACAGAAGTCCAAAAATTGCCAAAATTGCAAAACAAAAACGATGCGGCATGGAAAGAAGTCCAAAAATGACCGATGCCAAAAATGCAAAAAAAGAACGATGCGGCATGGCAAAGGAGTCCAAAAAATGACCGATGCCAAAAATGGCCAAAACGATGTGACTTTCAAATAAGTCCAACAAATGACCGATGCCAAAAATGCAAAAAAAGAACGATGCGTTATGGCATCGAAATCCAAAAAATGACCGATGCCAAAAATGCAAAAAAAGAACGATGCGAAATGGAAAAGAAGTCCAAAAATGGCCAAACATGCAAAAAAGAACGATGCGGCATGCCAAAGTAGTCCAAAAATGGCCAAAAATGGCAAAAAATGCAAAAAAAAACGATGCGGCAAGGAAAAGAAGTCCAAAAATGACCGATGCCAAAAATGCAAAGAAAGAACGATTCGGCATGGCAAAGAAATCCAAAAAATGACCGATGCCAAAAATGGCCAAAAATGCAAAAAACAAAACGATGCGGCATGGCAAAAAAGTCAAAAAAATTACCGATGCCAAAAATTGCCAGAAATGTAAAAAAAAAGAACGATGCGGCATGGCAAAGAAGTTCAGAAAATGACCGATGCAAAAAAAGGCCAACAATGCAAAAAAAGAACGATGCGATATGGCAAAGAAGTCCAAAAATGGCCAAAAATGCAAAAAAAGAACGACGTGGCATGGCAAAGAAGGCCAAAAAATTACCGTTGTAAAAAATTTCCAAAAATGCAAAAAACGAAAGATGCGGCATGGCAAAGAAGTCCAAAAAATGACCGATGCAAAAAATGGCAAAAAAATTTCAAAAATGCAAAAAAGAACGATGCGACATGGCACAGAAGTCCAAAAACTGCCAAAATTGCAAAACAAAAACGATGCGGCATGGAAAGAAGTCCAAAAATGACCGATGCCAAAAATGCAAAAAAAGAACGGTGCGGCATGGCAAAGAAATCCAAAAAATGACCGATGCCAAAAATGGCCAAAAATGCAAAAAAACAAAACGATGCGGCTGTCAAATAAGTTCAACAACTGACCGATGCCAAAAATGCAAAATAAGAACGATGCGGTATGGCAAAGAAGTTCAAAAAATGACCGATGCCAAAAATTGCCAAAAATGGAAAAAAAAGAACGACGCGGCATGGAAAAGAAGTCTAAAAATGACCGGTGCCAAAAATGCAAAAAAGAACACTGGGGCATGGCAAAGAAGTCCACAAAATGACCGATGCCAAAACTGGCCAAAAATGCAAAAAAAACTGCGGCATGGCAAAGAAGTCCAAAACATTACCGATGCCAAAAATGGCCAGAAATGTAAAAAAAAAGATCGATGCGGCATGGCAAAGACGTCCAAAAAATGACCGATGCCAAAAATGGGCAACAATGCAAAAAAAGAACGATGCGGCATTGACAAAAAGGCCACAAAAGTAACGGTGCCAAAAATGGCCAAAAATGAAAAAAAAGAACGATGCGGCTGTCAAATAAGTCCAACAAATGACCGATGCCAAAAATGCAAAAAAAAAACGATGCGGTATGGCAAAGAAGTCCAAAAAATGACCGATGCCAAAAATGGCCAAAAATGCAAAAAAAAAAACGACTAGGCCTGGCAAAGAAGTCCAAAAATGACCGATGCCAAAAATGCAAAAAAAGAACGATGCGGCATGGCAAAGAAGTTCAAAAAATGATCCGATGTCAAAAATGCCCAAAAAAAAAAAAAAATTGCCTAAAATGCCAAAAAAAACGATGCGGCATGGCACAAAATTCTAAAAAATTACCAATGCCAAAACTGCAAAAAGAGAACGATGCGGCATGGCAAAGAAGTCCAAAAATTACCGATGCCAAAAATTACCACAAATGCAGAAAAAAACGATGCGACATGGCAAAAAAGGCAAAAAAATTTCCGATGCCAAAAATGGCCAGAAATGCAAAAAAAAAGATCGATGCGTCATGGCAAAGAAGTCCAAAAAATTACCGATGCCCAAAATGGGCAACAATGCAAAAAAAGAACGATGCGGCATGGCAAAAAAGTCCACAAAATTAACGGTGCCAAAAATGGCCAAAAATGCAAAAAAAGAACGATGCGGCTGTCAAATAAATGACCGATGGCCAAAAATGCAACAAATGACCGATGGCCAAAAATGCAAAAAAAAAGATGCGGTATGGCAAAGAAGGCCAAAAAATGACCGATGCCAAAAATGGCCAAAAATGCAAAAAAAAACGACTCGGCATGGCAAAGAAGTCCAAAAATGACCGATGCCAAAAATGCAAAGAAAGAACGATTCGGCATGGCAAAGAAATCCAAAAAATTACCGATGCCAAAAATGGCCAAAAATGCAAAAAACAAAACGATGCGGCTGTCAAATAAGTTCAACAACTGACCGATGCCAAAAATGCAAAATAAGAACGATGCGGTATGGCAAAGAAGTTCAAAAAATGACCGATGCCAAAAATTGCCAAAAATGGAAAAAAAAGAACGACGCGGCATGGAAAAGAAGTCTAAAAATGACCGGTGCCAAAAATGCAAAAAAGAATACTGGGGCATGGCAAAGACGTCCACAAAATGACCGATGCCAAAACTGGCCAAAAATGCAAAAAAAAACTGCGGCATGGCAAAGTAGTCCAAAACATTACCGATGCCAAAAATGGCCAGAAATGTAAAAAAAAAGATCGATGCGGCATGGCAAAGAAGTCCAAAAAATGACCGATGCCCAAAATGTGCAACAATGCAAAAAAAGAACGATGCGGCATGGCAAAAAAGTCCACAAAATTAACGGTGCAAAAATGGCCAAAAATGCAAAAAAATAACGATGCGGCTGTCAAATAAGTCCAACAAATGACCGATGCCAAAAATGCCAAAAAAAAACGATGCGGTATGGCAAAGAAGTCCAAAAAATGACCGATGCCAAAAATGGCCAAAAATGCAAGCAAAAGAACGTTGCGGCATGGCAAAGGAGTCCAAAAAATGACCGATGCCAAAAATGGCCAAAAATGCAAAAAAGAAAACGATGCGGCTGTAAAATAAGTTCAACAACTAACAGATGCCAAAAATGGCCAAAAATGCAAAATAAGAACGATGCGGTATGGCAAAGAAGTTCAAAAAATGACCGATGCCAAAAATTGCCAAAAATGCAAAAAAAGAACGATGCAATGCGGCATGGCAAAGAAGTCTAAAAATAACCGGTGCCGAAAATACAAAAAAAGAACAATGCGGCATGGCAAAGAAGTCCAAAAAGAACGATGCGAAATGGAAAAGAAGTCCAAAAATGGCCAAACATGCAAAAAAAGAACGATGCGGCATGCCAAATAAGTCCAAAAATGGCAAAAAAGGCAAAAAAAATGATGCGGCATGGCAAAGAAGTCCAAAAAAATTACCGATGCAAAAAATGTTCAAAAATGCAAAAAAGAACGATGCGACATGGCAAAGAAGTTCAAAAAATGACCGATGCAAAAAAAAGAACGATGCGGCATGGCAATGAAGTCCAAAAAAATTACCGATGTAAAAAATGGCCAGAAATGTAAAAAAAGAACGATGTGGCATGGCAAAGAAGTCCAAAAATTACCAATGCCAAAAATTACCACAAATGCAAAAAAAAACCATGCGGCATGGCAAAAAAGTCCAAAAAAATTACCGATGTAAAAAATGGCCAGAAATGTAAAAAAAGAACGATGTGGCATGGCAAAGAAGTCCAAAAATTACCAATGCCAAAAATTACCACAAATGCAAAAAAAACTATGCGGCATGGCAAAAAAGTCAAAAAAATTACCGATGCCTAAAATTGCCAGAAATGTAAAAAAAAGAACGATGCGTCATGGCAAAGAAGTTCAAAAAATGACCGATGCCAAAAATGCAAAAAAAGAACGTTTTGACATAACAAAGAAGTCCATAAATGGCCAGAAATGCAAAAAAAGAACGATGCGGTATGGCAAAGGAGTCCAAAAAATGACCGATGCCAAAAATGGCCAAAAATGCAAAAAAGAAAACGATGCGGCTGTAAAATAAGTTCAACAACTAACAGATGTCAAAAATGGCCAAAAATGCAAAATAAGAACGATGCGGTATGGCAAAGAAGTTCAAAAAATGACCGATGCCAAAAATTGCCAAAAATGCAAAAAAAGAACGATGCAATGCGGCATGGCAAAGAAGTCTAAAAATAACCGGTGCCGAAAATACAAAAAAAGAACAATGCGGCATGGCAAAGAAGTCCAAAAAGAACGATGCGAAATGGAAAAGAAGTCCAAAAATGGCCAAACATGCAAAAAAAGAACGATGCGGCATGCCAAATAAGTCCAAAAATGGCAAAAAAGGCAAAAAAAATGATGCGGCATGGCAAAGAAGTCCAAAAAAATTACCGATGCAAAAAATGTTCAAAAATGCAAAAAAGAACGATGCGCCATGGCAAAGAAGTTCAAAAAATGACCGATGCAAAAAAAAGAACGATGCGGCATGGCAATGAAGTCCAAAAAAATTACCGATGTAAAAAATGGCCAGAAATGTAAAAAAAGAACGATGTGGCATGGCAAAGAAGTCCAAAAATTACCAATGCCAAAAATTACCACAAATGCAAAAAAAACCATGCGGCATGGCAAAAAAGTCCAAAAAAATTACCGATGTAAAAAATGGCCAGAAATGTAAAAAAAGAACGATGTGGCATGGCAAAGAAGTCCAAAAATTACCAATGCCAAAAATTACCACAAATGCAAAAAAAACTATGCGGCATGGCAAAAAAGTCAAAAAAATTACCGATGCCTAAAATTGCCAGAAATGTAAAAAAAAGAACGATGCGTCATGGCAAAGAAGTTCAAAAAATGACCGATGCCAAAAAATGCAAAAAAAGAACGTTTTGACATAACAAAGAAGTCCATAAATGGCCAGAAATGCAAAAAAAGAACGATGCGGTATGGCAAAGGAGTCCAAAAAATGACCGATGCCAAAAATGGCCAAAACGATGCGACTTTGAAATAAGTCCAACAAATTACCGATGCCAAAAATGCACAAAAAGAACGATGCGTTATGGCCAAGAAATCCAAAAAATGACCGATGCCAAAAATGCAAAAAAAGAACGATGCGAAATGGAAAAGAAGTCCAAAAATGGCCAAACATGCAAAAAAGAACGATGCGGCATGCCAAAGAAGTCCAAAAAGTGACCGATGCCAAAAATGGGCAAAACGATGCGAATGTCAAATAAGTCCAACAAATCACAGATGCCAAAAATGGCCAAAAATGCAAAATAGAACTGCGGCATGGCAAATAAGTCCAACAAATCACAGATGCCAAAATGGCCAAAAATGCAAAATAGAACTGCGGCATGGCAAAGAAGTCCAAAAATTACCAATGCCAAAAATTACCACAAATGCAAAAAAAAACGATGCGGCATGGCAAAAAAGTCAAAAAAATTACCGATGCCAAAAATTGCTGCTGTCAAATAAATGACCGATGGCCAAAAATGCAACAAATGAAATGTAAAAAAAAAGAACGATGCGGTATGGCAAAGAAGTCCAAAAAATGACCGATGCCAAAAATGGCCAAAAATGCAAGAAAAAGAACGTTGCGGCATGGCAAAGGAGTCCAAAAAATAACCGATGCCAAAAATGGCCAAAAATGCAAAAAATAAAACGATGCGGCAATCAAATAAGTTCAACAACTAACAGATGCCAAAAATGGCCAAAAATGCAAAATAAGAACGATGCGGTATGGCAAAGAAGTTCAAAAAATGACCGATGCCAAAAATTGCCAAAAAAGCAAAAAAAGAACGATGCAATGCGGCATGGCAAAGAAGTCCAAAAAATGACCGATGCCCAAAATGGCCAAAAATGCAAGAAAAAGAACGATGCGGCATGGCAAAAAAGTCCACAAAATTAACGCTGCCAAAAATTGCCAAAAATACAAAAAAAAACGATGCGGCTGTCAAATAAATGACCGATGGCCAAAAATGCAACAAATGACCGATGGCCAAAAATGCAAAAAAAAAGATGCGGTATGGCAAAGAAGTCCAAAAAATGACCGATGCCAAAAATGGCCAAGAATGCAAAAAAAGAACGACTCGGCATGGCAAAGAAGTCCAAAAATGACCGATGCCAAAAATGCAAAGAAAGAACGATTCGGCATGGCAAAGAAATCCAAAAAATGACCGATGCAAAAATGGCCAAAAATGCAAAAAACAAAACGATGCGGCTGTCAAATAAGTTCAACAACTAACCGATGCCAAAAATGCAAAATAAGAACGATGCGGTATGGCAAAGCAGTTCAAAAAATGACCGATGCCAAAAATTGCCAAAAATGCAAAAAAAAGAAAGACGCGGCATGGAAAAGAAGTCTAAAAATGACCGGTGCCAAAAATGCAAAAAAGAACACTGGGGCATGGCAAAGAAGTCCACAAAATGACCGATGCCAAAACTGGCCAAAAATGCAAAAAAAAACTGCGGCATGGCAAATAAGTTCAAAACATTACCGATGCCAAAAATGGCCAGAAATGTAAAAAAAAAGATCTATGCGGCATGGCAAAGAAGACCAAAAAATGACCGAACAATGCAAAAAAAGAACGATGATGGCAAAAAAGTCCACAAAATGACCGATGCCAAAAATGGCCAAAAATGCAAAAAAGAAAACGATGCGGCTGTCAAATAAGTTCAACAACTAACAGATGCCAAAAATGGCCAAAAATGCAAAATAAGAACGATGCGGTATGGCAAAGAAGTCCAAAAAGTGACCGATGCCAAAAATGGGCAAAACGATGCGAATGTCAAATAAGTCCAACAAATCACAGATGCCAAAAATGCAAAATAGAACTGCGGCATGGCAAAGAAGTCCAAAAAATGACTGATGCCAAAAATGGCAAAAAATGCAAACAAAGAACGATGCGGCATGGCACAGAAGTCCACAAAATGACCGATACCAAAAAAAGCCAAAAACGCAAAAAAAATGAGGCATGCATCCAAAAAATGACCGATGCCAAAAATGGACATAAATGAAAAAGAAAGAACGATGCGGCATGGCAAAGAAGTCCAAAAAATGACCGATTCCAAAATTGACCGAAAATGTAAAAAAAGAACGATGCGGAATGAAAAAGAAGTCCAAAAAATGACACATGCCAAAAATGGCCGAAAATGCAAAAAAACCACGATGCGGCATTGCAATGAAGTCCAAAAAATTACTGATGCCAAAAATGGCCAAATATGCAAAAAAAGAAAGATAGGACATGGCAAAGAAGTCCAAAAAATGACCGATGCCAAAAATGCAAAAAAAAACGATGCGGCATGGCAAAGAAGTCCAAAAAGTGACCGATGCCAAAAATGGGCAAAGCAATGCGAATGTCAATTAAGTCCAACAAATCACAGATGCCAAAAATGGCCAAAAAAGCAAAAAATGGCCGATGCGGCATGGCAAGTAAGTCCCAAAAAGGCCGATGCCAAAAATGCAAAAAAAAACAATCCGGCATGGCAAAGAAGTCCAAAAAATGACCGATGCCAAAAATGGCCAAAAATGCAAAAAAAAAGAACGTTGCGGCATTGCAAAGGAGTCCAAAAAATGACCGATGCCAAAAATGGCCAAAAATGCAAAAAACAAAACGATGCGGCTGTCAAATAAGTTCAACAACTGACCGATGCCAAAAATGGCCAAAAATGCAAAATAAGAACGATGCGGTATGGCAAAGAAGTTCAAAAAATGACCGATGCCGAAAATGCCACAAAATGGTCAAAAATGCAAAAAAATAACGATGCGGCAGGGCAAAGAAGTCTAAAAAAAGACCGATACCAAAAATGGCCAAAATTGCAAAAAAAAAATGCGGCATGGCAAAGAAGTCCCAAAAATGACCGATGCCTAAAATGCCACAAAATGGTCAAAAATGCAAAAAAAGAACGATGCGGCATGGCAAAGAAATCCAAAAAATGACCGATACCAAAAATGGCCAAAAATGCAAACAAAGAACGATGCGGCATGGCAAAGAAGTCCAAAAAACGACCGATACCAAAAATGACCGAAAATGCAAAAAAACAACGATGCGGCATTGCAATGAAGTCCAAAAAATGACTGATGCCAAAAATGGCCAAATATGCAATAAAAGAGAGATACGACATGGCAAAGAAGTCCAAAAAATGACTGATGCCAAAAATGGCCAAAAATGAAAAAGAAAGAACGATGCGGCATGGCAAAGAAGTCCAAAAAATGACCGATTCCAAAATTGACCGAAAATGTAAAAAAAGAACGATGCGGAATGAAAAAGAAGTCCAAAAAATGACCCATGCCAAAAATGGCAAAAAACGGTCAAAAAGAACGATACGGCATGGCAAAGAAGTCCAAAAAACGACCGATACCAAAAATGACCGAAAATGTAAAAAAAGAACGATGCGGAATGAAAAAGAAGTCCAAAAAATGACCCATGCCAAAAATGGCAAAAAACGGTCAAAAAGAACGATACGGCATGGCAAAGAAGTCCAAAAAACGACCGATACCAAAAATGACCGAAAATGCAAACAAAGAACGATGCGGCATGGCAAAGAAGTCCAAAAAACGACCGATACCAAAAATGACCGAAAATGCAAAAAAACAACGATGCGGCATTGCAATGAAGTCCAAAAAATGACTGATGCCAAAAATGGCCAAATATGCAATAAAAGAGAGATACGACATGGCAAAGAAGTCCAAAAAATGACCGATGCCAAAAATGGACAAAAATGAAAAAGAAAGAACGATGCGGCATGGCAAAGAAGTCCAAAAAATGACCGATTCCAAAATTGACCGAAAATGTAAAAAAAGAACGATGCGGAATGAAAAAGAAGTCCAAAAAATGACCCATGCCAAAAATGGCAAAAAACGGTCTAAAAGAACGATACGGCATGGCAAAGAAGTCCAAAAAACGACCGATACCAAAAATGACCGAAAATGCAAAAAAACAACGATGCGGCATTGCAATGAAGTCCAAAAAATGACTGATGCCAAAAATGGCCAAATATGCAATAAAAGAGAGATACGACATGGCAAAGAAGTCCAAAAAATGACTGATGCCAAAAATGGCCAAAATGTCAAAAAATGGCCAAAAAATCCAACAAAAACCATGCGAAATGGCAAAGAAGTCCAAAAAATGACCGATGCCAAAAATGGCCAAAAATGAAAAAAAGAACGATGCGGCAAGGCAAAGAAGTCCAAAAAATGACCGATACCAAAAATGGCCGAAAATGCAGGAAAACAACGATGCGGCATTGCAATGAAGTCCAAAAAATGACTGATGCCAAAAATGGCCAAATATGCAATAAAAGAGAGATACGACATGGCAAAGAAGTCCAAAAAATGACCGATGCCAAAAATGGCAAGAAATGGTCAAAAATGCAAAAAAAGAACGATGCGGCATGGCAATGAAGTACAAAAAATGGCCGTTGCCAAAAATGGACAAAAATGGCCAAAAAAGCAAAAAAAGAACGATGCGGAATGGCAAAGTCCAAAAAATGACCGCTACCAAAAATGGCCAAAAAATGCAAAAAAAGAACGATGCGGCATGGCAAAGAAGTCCAAAAAATGACCGGTACCAAAAATGGTCAAAAATGCAAACAAAGAACGATGCGGCATGGCGAAGAAGTCCAAAAAATGCCTGATGCCAAAAATGCCTGATGCCAAAAATGGCAAAAAATGGTCAAAAATGCAAAAAAAGAACGATGCGGCATGGCAAAGAAGTCCCAAAAATGACCTATACCAAAAATTGCCAAAAATGCAGGCAAAGAACGATGCGGCATGGCAAAGAACTCAAAAAAATTACCGATGACAAAAATGGCCAAAAATGCAAAAAACAAACGATGCGGCTTGGCAAAGAAGTTCAAAAAATGACCGACGCCAAAAATGACCAAAATTGCAAAAAAATACGATGCGGCATGGCAAATAAGTCCAAAAAATGACCGATACCAAAAATGGTCAAAAATGCAAACAAAGAACGATGCGGCATGGCAAAGAACTCCAAAAAATTACCGATGCCGAAAATGCCACAAAATGGTCAAAAATGCAAAAAAAGAACGATGCGGCATGGCAAAGAAGTACAAAAAATTACCGATACCAAAAATGGCCAAAAATGCAAACAAAGAACGATGCGGCATGGCATATAAGTCCACAAAATGACCGATACCAAAAAAAGCCAAAAACGCAAAAAAAAATTAGGCATGCATCAAAAATGACCGATGCCAAAAATGGACAAAAATAAAAAAGAAAGAACGATGCGGCATGGCAAAGAAGTCCAAAAATGACCGATTCCAAAAATGACCAAAAATGTAAAAAAAGAACTATGCGGAATGAAAAAGAAGTCCAAAAAATGACCGATGCCAAAAATGGCAAAAAAAGGTCAAAAATAACGATCCGGCATGGCATAGAAGTCCAAAAAATTACTGATACCAAAAATGGCCAAAAATGCAGACAAAGAACGATGCGGCATGGCAAAGAAGTCCAAAAAATGACAGATGCCAAAAATGGAAAAAATGGTCAAAAATGCAAAAAAAGAACGATGCGGCAAGGCAAAGAAGTCTAAAAAAAGACCGATACCAAAAATGGCCAAAAATGCAAAAAAAAAATGCGGCATGGCAAAGAAGTCCAAAAAATGACCGATGCCGAAAATGCCACAAAATGGTCAAAAATGCAAAAAAAAGAACGATGCGGCATGGCAAAGAAGTTCAAAAAATGACCGATGCCAAAAATGGCCAAAAATGCAAAAAAGAAAACGATGCGGCAGTCAAATAAGTTCAACAACTAACAGATGCCAAAAATGGCCAAAAATGCAAAATAAGAACGATGCGGTATGGCAAAGAAGTTCAAAAAATGACCGATGCCAAAAATTGCCAAAAAAGCAAAAAAAGAACGATGCAATGCGGCATGGCAAAGAAGTCCAAAAAATGACCGATGCCCAAAATGGGCAACAATGCAAAAAAAGAACGATGCGGCATGGCAAAAAAGTCCACAAAATTAACGGTGCCAAAAATGGCCAAAAATGCAAAAAAAGAACGATGCGGCTGTCAAATAAATGACCGATGGCCAAAAATGCAACAAATGACCGATGGCCAAAAATGCAAAAAAAAACGATGTGGTATGGCAAAGAAAAAATGACCGGTACCAAAAATGGTCAAAAATGCAAACAAAGAACGATGCGGCATGGCGAAGAAGTCCAAAAAATGCCTGATGCCAAAAATGCCTGATGCCAAAAATGGCAAAAAATGGTCAAAAATGCAAAAAAAGAACGATGCGGCATGGCAAAGAAGTCCCAAAAATGACCTATACCAAAAATTGCCAAAAATGCAGGCAAAGAACGATGCGGCATGGCAAAGAACTCAAAAAAATTACCGATGACAAAAATGGCCAAAAATGCAAAAAACAAACGATGCGGCTTGGCAAAGAAGTTCAAAAAATGACCGACGCCAAAAATGACCAAAATTGCAAAAAAATACGATGCGGCATGGCAAATAAGTCCAAAAAATGACCGATACCAAAAATGGTCAAAAATGCAAACAAAGAACGATGCGGCATGGCAAAGAACTCCAAAAAATTACCGATGCCGAAAATGCCACAAAATGGTCAAAAATGCAAAAAAAGAACGATGCGGCATGGCAAAGAAGTACAAAAAATTACCGATACCAAAAATGGCCAAAAATGCAAACAAAGAACGATGCGGCATGGCATATAAGTCCACAAAATGACCGATACCAAAAAAAGCCAAAAACGCAAAAAAAAATTAGGCATGCATCAAAAATGACCGATGCCAAAAATGGACAAAAATAAAAAAGAAAGAACGATGCGGCATGGCAAAGAAGTCCAAAAATGACCGATTCCAAAAATGACCAAAAATGTAAAAAAAGAACTATGCGGAATGAAAAAGAAGTCCAAAAAATGACCGATGCCAAAAATGGCAAAAAAAGGTCAAAAATAACGATCCGGCATGGCATAGAAGTCCAAAAAATTACTGATACCAAAAATGGCCAAAAATGCAGACAAAGAACGATGCGGCATGGCAAAGAAGTCCAAAAAATGACAGATGCCAAAAATGGAAAAAATGGTCAAAAATGCAAAAAAAGAACGATGCGGCAAGGCAAAGAAGTCTAAAAAAAGACCGATACCAAAAATGGCCAAAAATGCAAAAAAAAAATGCGGCATGGCAAAGAAGTCCAAAAAATGACCGATGCCGAAAATGCCACAAAATGGTCAAAAATGCAAAAAAAAGAACGATGCGGCATGGCAAAGAAGTTCAAAAAATGACCGATGCCAAAAATGGCCAAAAATGCAAAAAAGAAAACGATGCGGCAGTCAAATAAGTTCAACAACTAACAGATGCCAAAAATGGCCAAAAATGCAAAATAAGAACGATGCGGTATGGCAAAGAAGTTCAAAAAATGACCGATGCCAAAAATTGCCAAAAAAGCAAAAAAAGAACGATGCAATGCGGCATGGCAAAGAAGTCCAAAAAATGACCGATGCCCAAAATGGGCAACAATGCAAAAAAAGAACGATGCGGCATGGCAAAAAAGTCCACAAAATTAACGGTGCCAAAAATGGCCAAAAATGCAAAAAAAGAACGATGCGGCTGTCAAATAAATGACCGATGGCCAAAAATGCAACAAATGACCGATGGCCAAAAATGCAAAAAAAAACGATGTGGTATGGCAAAGAAGTCCAAAAAATGACCGATGCCAAAAATGGCCAAGAATGCAAAAAAAGAACGACTCGGCATGGCAAAGAAGTCCAAAAATGACCGATGCCAAAAATGCAAAGAAAGAACGATTCGGCATGGCAAAGAAATTCAAAAAATGACCGATGCAAAAATGGCCAAAAATGCAAAAAACAAAACGATGCGGCTGTCAAATAAGTTCAACAACTAACCGATGCCAAAAATGCAAAATAAGAACGATGCGGTATGGCAAAGCAGTTCAAAAAATGACCGATGCCAAAAATTGCCAAAAATGCAAAAAAAAGAAAGACGCGGCATGGAAAAGAAGTCTAAAAATGACCGGTGCCAAAAATGCAAAAAAGAACACTGGGGCATGGCAAAGAAGTCCACAAAATGACCGATGCCAAAACTGGCCAAAAATGCAAAAAAAAACTGCGGCATGGCAAAGAAGTTCAAAACATTACCGATGCCAAAAATGGCCAGAAATGTAAAAAAAAAGATCGATGCGGCATGGCAAAGAAGACCAAAAAATGACCGATGCCCAAAATGGGCAACAATGCAAAAAAAGAACGATGCGACATGGCAAAAAAGTCCACAAAATGACCGATGCCAAAAATGGCCAAAAATGCAAAAAAGAAAACGATGCGGCTGTCAAATAAGTTCAACAACTAACAGATGCCAAAAATGGCCAAAAATGCAAAATAAGAACGATGCGGTATGGCAAAGAAGTTCAAAAAATGACCGATGCCAAAAATTGCCAAAAATGCAAAAAAAGAACGATGCGGCTGTCAAATAAGTCCAACAAATGACCGCTGCCAAAAATGCAAAAAAAAAAACGATGCGGTATGGCAAAGAAGTCCAAAAAATGACCGATGCCAAAAATGGCCAAAAATGCAAGAAAAAGAACGTTGCGGCATGGCAAAGGAGTCCAAAAAATGACCGATGCCAAAAATGGCCAAAAATGCAAAAAAGAAAACGATGCGGCTGTCAAATAATTCCAACAACTGACCGATGCCAAAAATGGTTAAAAATGCAAAATAAGAACGATGCGGTATGGCAAAGAAGTTCAAAAAATGACCGATGCCAAAAATGGCCAAAAATGCAAAAAAGAAAACGATGCGGCTGTCAAATAATTCCAACAACTGACCGATGCCAAAAATGGTTAAAAATGCAAAATAAGAACGATGCGGTATGGCAAAGAAGTTCAAAAAATGACCGATGCCAAAAATGGCCAAAAATGCAAAAAAGAAAACGATGCGGCTGTCAAATAAGTTCAACAACTGACCGATGCCAAAAATGGCCAAAAATGCAAAAAAGAAAACGATGCGGCTGTCAAATAAGTTCAACAACTAACAGATGCCAAAAATGGCCAAAAATGCAAAATAAGAACAATGCGGCATGGCAAAGAAGTCCAAAAAGAACGATGCGAAATGGAAAAGAAGTCCAAAAATGGCCAAACATGCAAAAAAAGAACAATGCGGCATGCCAAAGAAGTCCAAAAATGGCAAAAAATGCAAAAAAAAACGATGCGGCATGGCAAAGAAGTCCAAAAAATGACCGATGCAAAAAAAGAACGATGCGGCATGGCAATGAAGTCCAAAAAAGGCCGATGCCAAAAATGGCCAAAAATGCAAAAAAACGATGCGGCATGGCAAAGAAGTCCAAAAAAATTACCGATGTCAAAAATGGCCAGAAATGTAAAAAAAGAACGATGCGGCATGGCAAAGACGTCCAAAAAATGACCGATGACAAAAATGCAAAAAAAGAACGATGCGGCATGGCAAAGAAGTCCAAAAATTACCAATGCCAAAAATTACCACAAATGCAAAAAAAAACGATGCGGCATGGCAAAAAAGTCAAAAAAATTACCGATGCCAAAAATTGCCAGAAATGTAAAAAAAAAGAACGATGCGGCATGGCAAAGAAGTTCAAAAAATGACCGATGCCAAAAATGCAAAAAAAGAACGTTGCGAAATGGAAAAGAAGTCCAAAAATGGCCAAACATGCAAAAAAGAACGATGCGGCATGCCAAAGAAGTCCAAAAAGTGACCGATGCCAAAAATGGGCAAAACGATGCGAATGTCAAATAAGTCCAACAAATCACAGATGCCAAAAATGCAAAATAGAACTGCGGCATGGCAAAGAAGTCCAAAACATTACCAATGCCAAAAATGGCCAAAAGTTGCCAAAACTGCAAAACAAGAACGTTGCGGCATGGAAAAGGAGTCCAAAAAATGACCGATGCCAAAAATGGCCAAAAATGCAAAAAAGAAAACGATGCGGCTGTCAAATAATTCCAACAACTGACCGATGCCAAAAATGGTTAAAAATGCAAAATAAGAACGATGCGGTATGGCAAAGAAGTTCAAAAAATGACCGATGCCAAAAATGGCCAAAAATGCAAAAAAGAAAACGATGCGGCTGTCAAATAAGTTCAACAACTGACCGATGCCAAAAATGGCCAAAAATGCAAAATAAGAACGATGCGGTATGGCAAAGAAGTTCACAAAATGACCGATACCAAAAATGGCCAAAAATGCAAAAAAAAACTGCGGCATGGCAAAGAAGTCCAAAACATTACCGGTGCCAAAAATGGCCAGAAATGTAAAAAAAAGATCGATGCGGCATGGCAAAGAAGTCGCAAAAAGGACCGATACCAAAAATGGGCAACAATGCAAAAAAAGAACGAAGCGGCAAAAAACGAACAATGCGGCTGTCAAATAAGTCCAACAAAAAAACCGATGCCAAAAATGCAAAAAAAAACGATGCGGCATGGCAAAGAAGTCCAAAAAGTGACAGATGCCAAAAATGGGCAAAACAGTGCGAATGTCAATTAAGTCCAACAAATCACAGATGCCAAAAATGGCCAAAAAAGCAAAAAATGGCCGATGCGGCATGGCAAAGAAGTCCAAAAAATGACCGATGCCAAAAATTTACAAAAATGGCAAAAAATGGTCAAAAATGCAAAAAAAGACGATGCGGCATGGAAAGTAAGTCCCAAAAAGGCCGATGCCAAAAATGCAAAAAAACAATCCGGCATGGCAAAGAAGTCCAAAAAATGACCGATGCCAAAAATGGCCAAAAATGCAAAAAAAAAGAACGTTGCGGCATTGCAAAGGAGTCCAAAAAATGACCGATGCCAAAAATGGCCAAAAATGCAAAAAACAAAACGATGCGGCTGTCAAATAAGTTCAACAACTGACCGATGCCAAAAATGGCCAAAAATGCAAAATAAGAACGATGCGGTATGGCAAAGAAGTTCAAAAAATGACCGATGCCGAAAATGCCACAAAATGGTCAAAAATGCAAAAAAATAACGATGCGGCAAGGCAAAGAAGTCTAAAAAAAGACCGATACCAAAAATGGCCAAAATTGCAAAAAAAAATGCGGCATGGCAAAGAAGTCCAAAAAATGACCGATGCCTAAAATGCCACAAAATGGTCAAAAATGCAAAAAAAGAACGATGCGGCATGGCAAAGAAGTCCAAAAAATGACCGATACCAAAAATGGCCAAAAATGCAAACAAAGATCGATGCGGCATGGCAAAGAAGTCCAAAAAATGACTGATGCCAAAAATGGTAAAAAATGCAAACAAAGAACGATGCGGCATGGCACAGAAGTCCACAAAATGACCGATACCAAAAAAAGCCAAAAACGCAAAAAAAATGAGTCATGCATCCCAAAAATGACCGATGCCAAAAATGGACAAAAATGAAAAAGAAAGAACGATGCGGCATGGCAAAGAAGTCCAAAAAATGACCGATTCCAAAAATGACCAAAAATGTAAAAAAAGAACGATGCGGAATGAAAAAGAAGTCCAAAAAATGACCCATGCCAAAAATGGCAAAAAAAGGTAAAAAAGAACGATACGGCATGGCAAAGAAGTCCAAAAAACGACCAATACCAAAAATGACCGAAAATGCAAAAAAACAACGATGCGGCATTGCAATGAAGTCCAAAAAATAACTGATGCCAAAAATGGCCAAATATGCAAAAAAAGAAAGATAGGACATGGCAAAGAAGTCTAAAAAAAGACCGATATCAAAAATGGCCAAAATTGCAAAAAAAAATGCGGCATGGCAAAGAAGTCCAAAAAATGACCGATGCCTAAAATGCCACAAAATGGTCAAAAATGCAAAAAAAGAACGATGCGGCATGGCAAAGAAGTCCAAAAAATTACCGATACCAAAAATGGCCAAAAATGCAAACAAAGAACGATGCGGCATGGCAAAGAAGTCCAAAAAATGACTGATGCCAAAAATGGCAAAAAATGCAAACAAAGAACGATGCGGCATGGCACAGAAGTCCACAAAATGACCGATACCAAAAAAAGCCAAAAACGCAAAAAAAATGAGGCATGCATCCAAAAAATGACCGATGCCAAAAATGGACAAAAATGAAAAAGAAAGAACGATGCGGCATGGCAAAGAAGTCCAAAAAATGACCGATTCCAAAAATGACCAAAAATGTAAAAAAAGAACGATGCGGAATGAAAAAGAAATCCAAAAAATGACCCATGCCACAAATGGCAAAAAAAGGTCAAAAAGAACGATACGGCATGGCAAAGAAGTCCAAAAAACGACCGATACCAAAAATGACCGAAAATGCAAAAAAACAACGATGCGGCATTGCAATGAAGTCCAAAAAATGACTGATGCCAAAAATGGCCAAATATGCAAAAAAAGAAAGATAGGACATGGCAAAGAAGACCAAAAAATGACCGATGCCAAAAATGGCAAGAAATGGTAAAAAATGCAAAAAAAGAACGATGCGGCATGGCTATGAAGTACAAAAAATGGCTTCGCCAAAAATGGACTAAAATGGCCAAAAAATGCAAAAAAAGAACGATGCGGAATGGCAAAGTCCAAAAAATGACCGATACCAAAAATGGCCAAAAAATGCAAAAAAAGAACGATGCGGCATGGCAAAGAAGTCCAAAAAATGACCGATACCAAAAATGGCCAAAAATGCAAACAAAGAACGATGCGGCATGGCAAAGAAGTCCAAAAAATGACTGATGCCAAAAATGGCAAAAAATGGTCAAAAATGCAAAAAAAGAACGATGTGGCATGGCAAAGAAGTACAAAAAATTACCGATACCAAAAATGGCCAAAAATGCAAAAAAAAATGCGGCATGGCAAGGAAGTCCAAAAAATGACCGATGCCGAAGATGCCACAAAATGGTCAAAAATGCAAAAAAAGAACGATGCGGCATGGCAAAGAAGTACAAAAAATTACCGATACCAAAAATGGCCAAAAATGCAAACAAAGAACGATGCGGCATGGCAAAGAAGACCAAAAAATGACCGATGCCAAAAATGGCAAAAAATGGTCAAAAATGCAAAAAAAGAACGCTGCGGCATGGCAAAGAAGTCTAAAAAAAAACCGATTCCAAAAATGGCCAAAAAGGCAAAAGAAACGATGCGGCATCGCAAAGAAGTCCAAAAAATTATCCGCTGTGAAAAATGGCCAAAATGGCAAAAAATGGCCAAAAAATCCAACAAAAACCATGCGAAATGGCAAAGAAGTCCAAAAAATGACCGATGCCAAAAATGCCCAAAAATGAAAAAAAGAACGATGCGGCAAGGCAAAGAAGTCCAAAAAATGACCGATACCAAAAATGGCCGAAAATGCAAGAAAACAACGATGCGGCATTGCAATGAAGTCCAAAAAATGACTGATGCCAAAAATGGCCAAATATGCAATAAAAGAGAGATACGACATGGCGAAGAAGTCCAAAAAATGACCGATGCCAAAAATGGCAAGAAATGGTCAAAAATGCAAAAAAAGAACGATGCGGCATGGCAATGAAGTACAAAAAATGGCCATTGCCAAAAATGGACAAAAATGGCCAAAAAAGCAAAAAAAGAACGATGCGGAATGGCAAAGTCCAAAAAATGACCGCTACCAAAAATGGCCAAAAAATGCAAAAAAAGAACGATGCGGCATGGCAAAGAAGTCCAAAAATGACCGGTACCAAAAATGGTCAAAAATGCAAACAAAGAACGATGCGGCATGGCGAAGAAGTCCAAAAAATGCCTGATGCCAAAAATGGCAACAAATGGTCAAAAATGCAAAAAAAGAACGATGCGGCATGGCAAAGACGTCCCAAAAATGACCTATACCAAAAATTGCCAAAAATGCAGGCAAAGAACGATGCGGCATGGCAAAGAACTCAAAAAAATTACCGATGACAAAAATGGCCAAAAATGCAAAAAACAAACGATGCGGCTTGGCAAAGAAGTTCAAAAAATGACCGACGCCAAAAATGGCCAAAAATGCAAAAAAATACGATGCGGCATGGCAAATAAGTCCAAAAAATGACCGATACCAAAAATGGTCAAAAATGCAAACAAAGAACGATGCGGCATGGCAAAGAACTCCAAAAAATTACCGATGCCAAAAATGGCCAAAAATGCAAAAAACAAACGATGCGGCTTGGCTAAGAAGTTCAAAAAATGACCGATACCAAAAATGGGCAAAAATGCAAAAAAAGAACGATGCGGCATGGTAAAGAAGTCCAAAAATGGCCGATACCAAAAATGCAAAAAAAGAACGATGCGGCATGGCAAAGAAGTACAAAAAATTACCGATACCAAAAATGGCCAAAAATGCAAACAAAGAACGATGCGGCATGGCACATAAGTCCACAAAATGGCCGATACCAAAAAAAGCCAAAAACGCAAAAAAAAAATGAGGCGTGCATCCAAAAATGACCGATGCCAAAAATGGACAAAAATAAAAAAGAAAGAACGATGCGGCATGGCAAAGAAGTCCAAAAAATGACCGATTCCAAAAATGACCAAAAATGTAAAAAAAGAACGATGCGGAATGAAAAAGAAGTCCAAAAAATTACCGATGCCAAAAATGGCAAAAAAAGGTCAAAAATAACGATCCGGCATGGCATAGAAGTCCAAAAAATGACTGATACCAAAAATGGCCAAAAATGCAGACAAAGAACGATGCGGCATGGCAAAGAAGTCCAAAAAATGACAGATGCCAAAAATGGAAAAAATGGTCAAAAATGCAAAAAAAGAACGATGCGGCAAGGCAAAGAAGTCTAAAAAAAGACCGATACCGAAAATGGCCAAAAATGCAAAAAAAAATGCGGCATGGCAAAGAAGTCCAAAAAATGACCGATGCCGAAAATGCCACAAAATGGTCAAAAATGCAAAAAAAGAAAGATGCGGCATGGTAAAGAAGTACAAAAAATTACCGACACCAAATATGGCCAAAAATCCAAACAAAGAACGATGCGGCATGGCAAAGAAGACCAAAAATGACCGATGCCAAAAATGGGCAAAAATGCAAAAAAAGGCAAAAAATCCAACAAAAACCAAGCGAATGGCAAAGAAGTCCAAAAACTGACCGATGCCAAAAATGGCAAGAAATGGTAAAAAATGCAAAAAAGAACGATGCGGCATGGCTATGAAGTACAAAAAATGGCCGTCGCCAAAAATGGACTAAAATGGCCAAAATGCAAAAAACAAACGATGCGGCATGGCAAAGAACTCCATAAAATGACCGATGCCAAAAATGGCCAAAAATGCAAAAAACAAACGATGCGGCTTGGCAAAGAAGTTCAAAAAATGACCGATACCAAAAATGGGCAAAAATGCAAAAAAAGAACGATGCGGCATGGTAAAGAAGTCCAAAAATGGCCGGTACCAAATATGCAAAACAAGAATGATGCAGCATGGCAAAGAAGTCCAAAAAATGACTGATACCAAAAATGGCCAAAAATGCAGACAAAGAACGATGCGGCATGGCAAAGAAGTCCAAAAAATGACCGATTCCAAAAATGACCAAAAATGTAAAAAAAGAACGATGCAGAATGAAAAAGAAGTCCAAAAAATGACCGATGCCAAAAATGGCAAAAAAAGGTCAACAAGAACGATCCGGCATAGCAAAGAAGTCCAAAAAATGACTGATACCAAAAATGGCCAAAAAATGCAAAAAAAGAACGATGCGGCATGGCAAAGAAGTCCAAAAAATGACCGATACCAAAAATGGCCAAAAATGCAAACAAAGAACGATGCGGCATGGCAAAGAAGTCCAAAAAATGACTGATGCCAAAAATGGCAAAAAATGGTCAAAAATGCAAAAAAAGAACGATGCGGCATGGCAAAGAAGTACAAAAAATGACCGATGCCAAAAATGTCAAGAAATTGTCAAAAATGCACAGCATGGCTATGAAGTACAAAAAATGGCCGTCGCCAAATATGGACTAAAATGGCCAAAAAATGCAAAAAAAGAACGATGCGGAATGGCAAAGTCCAAAAAATGACCGATACCAAAAATGGCCAAAAATGCAAACAAAGAACGATGCGGCATGGCAAAGAAGACCAAAAAATGACCGATGCCAAAAATGGCAAACAATGGTCAAAAATGCAAAAAAAGAACGATGCGGCATGGCAAAGAAGTCTAAAAAAAGACCGATTCCAAAAATGGCCAAAAAGGCAAAAGAAACGATGCGGCATGGCAAAGAAGTCCAAAAAATTATCCGCTGTGAAAAATGGCCAAAACGGCAAAAAATGGCCAAAAAATCCAACAAAAACCAAAGAAGTCCAAGAAGTCCATGGCAAAGAAGTCCAAAAAATGACCGATGCCAAAAATGGCCAAAAATGAAAAAAAGAACGATGCGGCATGGCAAAGAAGTCCAAAAAATGACCGATACCAAAAATGGCCGAAAATGCAAGAAAACAACGATGCGGCATTGCAATGAAGTCCAAAAAATGACTGATGCCAAATATGGCCAAATATGCAATAAAAGAGAGATACGACATGGCAAAGAAGTCCAAAAAATGACCGATACCAAAAATGGCAAGAAATGGTCAAATGCAAAAAAAGAACGATGCGGCATGGCAATGAAGTACAAAAAATGGCCAAAAATGCAAACAAAGAACGATGCGGCATGGCAAAGAAGACCAAAAAATGACCGATGCCAAAAATGGCAAAAAATGGTCAAAAATGCAAAAAAAGAACGATGCGGCATGGCTATGAAGTACAAAAAATGGCCGTCGCCAAAAATGGACTAAAATGGCCAAAATGCAAAAAACAAACGATGCGGCATGGCAAAGAACTCCATAAAATGACCGATGCCAAAAATGGCCAAAAATGCAAAAAACAAACGATGCGGCTTGGCAAAGAAGTTCAAAAAATGACCGATACCAAAAATGGGCAAAAATGCAAAAAAAGAACGATGCGGCATGGCAATGAAGTACAAAAAATGGCCGTTGCCAAAAATGGACAAAAATGGCCAAAAAAGCAAAAAAAGAACGATGCGGAATGGCAAAGTCCAAAAAATGACCGCTACCAAAAATGGCCACAAAATGCAAAAAAAGAACGATGCGGCATGGCAAAGAAGTCCAAAAAATGACCGGTACCAAAAATGGCCAAAAATGCAAACAAAGAACGATGCGGCATGGCAAAGAAGTCCAAAAAATGCCTGATGCCAAAAATGGCAAAAAATGGTCAAAAATGCAAAAAAAGAACAATGCGGCATGGCAAAGAAGTCCCAAAAATGACCTATACCAAAAATTGCCAAAAATGCAGGCAAAGAACGGTGCGGCATGGCAAAGAACTCAAAAAAATTACCGATGACAAAAATGGCCAAAAATGCAAAAAACAAACGATGCGGCTTGGCAAAGAAGTTCAAAAAATGACCGACGCCAAAAATGGCCAAAAATGCAAAAAAATACGATGCGGCATGGCAAATAAGTCCAAAAAATGACCGATACCAAAAATGGTCAAAAATGCAAACAAAGAACGATGCGGCATGGCAAAGAACTCCAAAAAATTACCGATGCCAAAAATGGCCAAAAATGCAAAAAACAAACGATGCGGCTTGGCTAAGAAGTTCAAAAAATGACCGATACCAAAAATGGGCAAAAATGCAAAAAAAGAACGATGCGGCATGGTAAAGAAGTCCAAAAATGGCCGATACCAAATATGCAAAACAAGAATGATGCAGCATGGCAAAGAAGTCTAAAAAATGAACGGTGCCGAAAATGGCACAGAATGGTCAAAAATGCAAAAAAAGAACGATGCGGCATGGCAAAGAAGTACAAAAAATTACCGATACCAAAAATGTCCAAAAATGCAAACAAAGAACGATGCGGCATGGCACATAAGTCCACAAAATGACCGATACCAAAAAAAGCCAAAAACGCAAAAAAAAATGAGGCATGCATCCAAAAATGACCGATGCCAAAAATGGACAAAAATAAAAAAGAAAGAACGATGCGGCATGGCAAAGAAGTCCAAAAAATGACCGATTCCAAAAATGACGAAAAATGTAAAAAAAAAACGATGCGGAATGAAAAAGAAGTCCAAAAAATGACCGATGCCAAAAATGGCAAAAAAAGGTCAAAAATAACGATCCGGCATGGCATAGAAGTCCAAAAAATTACTGATACCAAAAATGGCCAAAAATGCAGACAAAGAACGATGCGGCATGGCAAAGAAGTCCAAAAAATGACAGATGCCAAAAATGGAAAAAATGGTCAAAAATGCAAAAAAAGAACGATGCGGCAAGGCAAAGAAGTCTAAAAAAAGACCGATACCAAAAATGGCCAAAAATGCAAAAAAAAATGCGGCATGGCAAAGAAGTCCAAAAAATGACCGATGCCGAAAATGCCACAAAATGGTCAAAAATGCAAAAAAAGAACGATGCGGCATGGCAAAGAAGTACAAAAAATTACCGACACCAAATATGGCCAAAAATCCAAACAAAGAACGATGCGGCATGGCAAAGAAGTTCAAAAAATGACAGATGCCAAAAATGGCAAAAAATGGTCAAAAATCCAAAAAAAGAACGATGCGGCAAGGCAAAGAAGTCTAAAAAAAGACCGATACCAAAAATGGCCAAAAATGCAAAAAAAAAAATGAGGCATGGCAAAGAAATCCAAAAAATGACCGATGCCGAAAATGCCACAAAATGGTCAAAAATGCAAAAAAAGAACGATGCGGCATGGGAAAGAAGTACAAAAAATTACCGATACCAAAAATGGCCAAAAATGCAAACAAAGAACGATGCGGCATGGCACATAAGTTCAAAAAATGACAGATGCCAAAAATGGCAAAAAATGGTCAAAAATCCAAAAAAAGAACGATGCGGCAAGGCAAAGAAGTCTAAAAAAGACCGATACCAAAAATGGCCAAAAATGCAAAAAAAAAATGCGGCAAGGCAAAGAAGTCTAAAAAAAGACCGATACCAAAAATGGCCAAAAATGCAAAAAAAAAAATGCGGCATGGTAAAGAAGTCCAAAAAATGACCGATGCCGAAAATGCCACAAAATGGTCAAAAATGCAAAAAAAGAACGATGCGGCATGGCAAAGAAGTCCAAAAAATGACCGATGCCAAAAATGGGCAAAAATGCAAAAAAAGGCAAAAAATCCAACAAAAACCAAGCGAATGGCAAAGAAGTCCAAAAACTGACCGATGCCAAAAATGGCAAGAAATGGTAAAAAATGCAAAAAAAGAACGATGCGGCATGGCTATGAAGTACAAAAAATGGCCGTCGCCAAAAATGGACTAAAATGGCCAAAATGCAAAAAACAAACGATGCGGCATGGCAAAGAACTCCATAAAATGACCGATGCCAAAAAAGGCCAAAAATGCAAAAAACAAACGATGCGGCTTGGCAAAGAAGTTCAAAAAATGACCGATACCAAAAATGGGCAAAAATGCAAAAAAAGAACGATGCGGCATGGTAAAGAAGTCCAAAAATGGCCGGTACCAAATATGCAAAACAAGAATGATGCAGCATGGCAAAGAAGTCCAAAAAATGACTGATACCAAAAATGGCCAAAAATGCAGACAAAGAACGATGCGGCATGGCAAAGAAGTCCAAAAAATGACCGATTCCAAAAATGACCAAAAATGTAAAAAAAGAACGATGCGGAATGAAAAAGAAGTCCAAAAAATGACCGATGCCAAAAATGGCAAAAAAAGGTCAAAAAGAACGATCCGGCATGGCAAAGATGTCCAAAAAATGACTGATACCAAAAATGGCCAAAAATGCAGACAAAGAACGATGCGGCATGGCAAAGAAGTTCAAAAAATGACAGATGCCAAAAATAGCAATAAATGGTCAAAAATCCAAAAAAAGAACGATGAGGCAAAGCAAAGAAGTCTAAAAAAAGACCGATACCAAAAATGGCCAAAAATGCAAAAAAAAAAATGCGGCATGGCAAAGAAGTCCAAAAAATTACCGATGCCGAAAATGCCACAAAATGGTCAAAAATACAAAAAAAGAACGATGCGGCATGGGAAAGAAGTACAAAAAATTACCGATACCAAAAATGGCCAAAAATGCAAACAAAGAACGATGCGGCATGGCATAGAAGACCAAAAATGACTGATGCCAAAAATGGGCAAAAATGCAAAAAAAGGCCAAAAAATCCAACAAAAACCAAGCGAATGGCAAAGAAGTCCAAAAAATGACCGATGCCAAAAATGAAAAAAAGAACGATGCGGCATGGCAAAGAAGTCCAAAAAATGACCGATACCAAAAATGGCCGAAAATGCAAGAAAACAACGATGCGGCATTGCAATGAAGTCCAAAAAATGACTGATGCCAAAAATGGCCAAAAATGCAAACAAAGAACGATGCGGCATGGCAAAGAAGTCCAAAAAATGACTGATGCCAAAAATGGCAAAAAAAGGTCAAAAATGCAAAAAAAGAACGATGCGTCATGACAAAGAAGTACAAAAAATGACCGATGCCAAAAATGTCAAGAAATTGTCAAAAATGCAAAAAAAGAACGATGCGGCATGGCTATGAAGTACAAAAAATGGCCGTCGCCAAAAATGGACTAAAATGGCCAAAAAATGCAAAAAAAGAACGATGCGGAATGGCAAAGTCCAAAAAATGACCGATACCAAAAATTGCCAAAAATGCAAACAAAGAACGATGCGGCATGGCAAAGAAGACCAAAAAATGACCGATGCCAAAAATGGCAAAAAATGGTCAAAAAAGCAAAAAAAGAACGATGCGGCATGGCAAAGAAGTCTAAAAAAAGACCGATTCCAAAAATGGCCAAAAAGGCAAAAGAAACGATGCGGCATGGCAAAGAAGTCCAAAAAATGACCGATACCAAAAATGGCCGAAAATGCAAGAAAACAACGATGCGGCATTGCAATGAAGTCCAAAAAATGACTGATGCCAAAAATGGCCAAAAATGCAAACAAAGAACGATGCGGCATGGCAAAGAAGTCCAAAAAATGACTGATGCCAAAAATGGTCAAAAATGCAAACAAAGAACGATGCGGCATGGCAAAGAAGTCCAAAAAATGACTGATGCCAAAAATGGCAAAAAAAGGTCAAAAATGCAAAAAAAGAAAGATAGGACATGGCAAAGAAGTCCAAAACATGACCGATGCCAAAAATGTCAAGAAATTGTCAAAAATGCAAAAAAAGAACGATGCGGCATGGCTATGAAGTACAAAAAATGGCAAAGAAGTCCAAAAAATGACTGATGCCAAAAATGGCCAAAAATGCAAACAAAGAACGATGCGGCATGGCAAAGAAGTCCAAAAAATGACTGATGCCAAAAATGGCAAAAAAAGGTCAAAAATGCAAAAAAAGAAAGATAGGACATGGCAAAGAAGTCCAAAAAATGACCGATGCCAAAAATGTCAAGAAATTGTCAAAAATGCAAAAAAAGAACGATGCGGCATGGCTATGAAGTACAAAAAATGGCCGTTGCCAAAAATGGACAAAAATGGCCAAAAAATGCAAAAAAAGAACGATGCGGAATGGCAAAGTCCAAAAAATGACCGATACCAAAAATGGCCAAAAAATGCAAAAAAAGAACGATGCGGCATGGCAAAGAAGTCCAAAAAATGACCGGTACCGAAAATGGCCAAAAATGCAAACAAAGAACGATGCGGCATGGCAAAGAAGTCCAAAAAATGCCTGATGCCAAAAATGGCAAAAAATGGTCAAAATGCACAAAAAGAACGATGCGGCATGGCAAAGAAGTTCAAAAAATGACCGACGCCAAAAATGACCAAAAATGCAAAAAAATACGATGCGGCATGGCAAATAAGTCCAAAAAATGACCGGTACCAAAAATGGCCAAAAATGCAAACAAAGAACGATGCGGCATGGCAAAGAAGTCCAAAAAATGCCTGATGCCAAAAATGGCAAAAAATGGTCAAAATGCAAAAAAGAACGATGCGGCATGCCAAAGAAGTTCAAAAAATGACCGACGCCAAAAATGGCCAAAAATGCAAAAAAATACGATGCGGCATGGCAAATAAGTCCAAAAAATTACCCATACCAAAAATTGCCAAAAATGCAGGCAAAGAACGATGCGGCATGGCAAAGAACTCAAAAAAATTACCGATGACAAAAATGGCCAAAAATGCAAAAAACAAACGATGCGGCTTGGCAAAGAAGTTCAAAAAATGACCGACGCCAAAAATGGCAAAAAATGCAAAAAAATACGATGCGGCATGGCAAATAAGTCCAAAAAATGACCGGTACCAAAAATGGCCAAAAAATGCAAAAAAAGAACGATGCGGCATGGCAAAGAAGTCCAAAAAATGACCGGTACCGAAAATGGCCAAAAATGCAAACAAAGAACGATGCGGCATGGCAAAGAAGTCCAAAAAATGCCTGATGCCAAAAATGGCAAAAAATGGTCAAAATGCACAAAAAGAACGATGCGGCATGGCAAAGAAGTTCAAAAAATGACCGACGCCAAAAATGACCAAAAATGCAAAAAAATACGATGCGGCATGGCAAATAAGTCCAAAAAATGACCGGTACCAAAAATGGCCAAAAATGCAAACAAAGAACGATGCGGCATGGCAAAGAAGTCCAAAAAATGCCTGATGCCAAAAATGGCAAAAAATGGTCAAAATGCAAAAAAGAACGATGCGGCATGCCAAAGAAGTTCAAAAAATGACCGACGCCAAAAATGGCCAAAAATGCAAAAAAATACGATGCGGCATGGCAAATAAGTCCAAAAAATTACCCATACCAAAAATTGCCAAAAATGCAGGCAAAGAACGATGCGGCATGGCAAAGAACTCAAAAAAATTACCGATGACAAAAATGGCCAAAAATGCAAAAAACAAACGATGCGGCTTGGCAAAGAAGTTCAAAAAATGACCGACGCCAAAAATGGCAAAAAATGCAAAAAAATACGATGCGGCATGGCAAATAAGTCCAAAAAATTACCGATACCAAAAATGGTCAAAAATGCAAACAAAGAACGATGCGGTATGGCAAAGAACTCCAAAAAATGACCGATGCCAAAAATGGCCAAAAATGCAAAAAACAAACGATGCGGCTTGGCAAAGAAGTTCAAAAAATGACCGATACCAAAAATGGGCAAAAATGCAAAAAAAGAACGATGCGGCATGGTAAAGAAGTCCAAAAATGGACGATACCAAAAATGCAAAACAAGAACGATGCAGCATGGCAAAGAAGTCTAAAAAATGAACGGTGCCGAAAATGGCACAGAATGGTCAAAAATGCAAAAAAAGAACGATGCGGCATGGCAAAGAAGTACAAAAAATTACCGATACCAAAAATGGCCAAAAATGCAAACAAAGAACGATGCGGGATGGCAAAGAAGTCCAAAAAATGACCGATTCCAAAAATGACCAAAAATGTAAAAAAAGAACGATGCGGAATGAAAAAGAAGTCCAAAAAATGACCGATGCCAAAAATGGCAAAAAAAGGTCAAAAAAAACGATCCGGCATGGCAAAGAAGTCCAAAAAATGACTGATACCAAAAATGGCCAAAAATGCAGACAAAGAACGATGCGACATGGCAAAGAAGTCCAAAAAATGACAGATGCCAAAAATGGAAAAAATGGTCAAAAATGCAAAAAAAGAACGATGCGGCAAGGCAAAGAAGTCTAAAAAAAGACCGATACCAAAAATGGCCAAAAATGCAAAAAAAAATGCGGCATGGCAAAGAAGTCCAAAAAATGACCGATGACGAAAATGCCACAAAATGGTCAAAAATGCAAAAAAAGAACGATGCGGCATGGCAAAGAAGTACAAAAAATTACCGATACCAAAAATGGCCAAAAATGCAAAAAAAGAACGATGCGGCATGGCAAAGAAGACCAAAAATGACCGATGCCAAAAATGGGCAAAAATGCAAAAAAAGGCAAAAAATCCAACAAAAACCAAGCGAATGGCAAAGAAGTCCAAAAACTGACCGATGCCAAAAATGGCAAGAAATGGTAAAAAATGCAAAAAAAGAACGATGCGGATGGCTATGAAGTACAAAAAATGGCCGTCGCCAAAAATTGCCTAAAATGGCCAAAAATGCAAAAAACAAACAATGCGGCATGGCAAAGAACTCCAAAAAATGACCGATGCCAAAAATGGCCAAAAATGCAAAAAACAAACGATGCGGCTTGGCAAAGAAGTTCAAAAAATGACCGATACCAAAAATGGGCAAAAATGCAAAAAAAGAACGATGCGGCATGGTAAAGAAGTCCAAAAATGGCCGATACCAAATATGCAAAACAAGAATGATGCACCATGGCAAAGAAGTCTAAAAAATGACCGGTGCCGAAAATGGCACAGAATGGTCAAAAATGCATCAAAAGAACGATGCGGCATGGCAAAGAAGTACAAAAAATTACCGATAAAATGGCCAAAAATGCAAACAAAGAACGATGCGGCATGGCACAAAAGTCCACAAAATGACCGATACCAAAAAAAGCCAAAAACGCAAAAAAAAATGAGGCAAGCATCCAAAAAATGACCGATGCCAAAAATGGACAAAAATGAAAAAGCACGAACGATGCGGCATGGCAAAGAAGGCCAAAAAATGACCGATTCCAAAAATGACCAAAAATGTAAAAAAAGAACGATGCGAAATGAAAAAGAAATCCAAAAAATGACCGATGCCAAAAATGGCAAAAAAGGTCAAAAAGAACGATCCGGCATGGCAAAGAAGTCCAAAAAATGACTGAGACCAAAAATGGCCAAAAATGCAGACAAAGAACGATGCGGTATGGCAAAGAAGTCCAAAAAATGACAGATGCCAAAAATGGCAAAAAATGGTCAAAAATGCAAAAAAAGAACGATGCGGCATGGTAAAGAAGTCCAAAAATGGCCGATACCAAATATGCAAAACAAGAATGATGCACCATGGCAAAGAAGTCTAAAAAATGACCGGTGCCGAAAATGGCACAGAATGGTCAAAAATGCATCAAAAGAACGATGCGGCATGGCAAAGAAGTACAAAAAATTACCGATAAAATGGCCAAAAATGCAAACAAAGAACGATGCGGCATGGCACAAAAGTCCACAAAATGACCGATACCAAAAAAAGCCAAAAACGCAAAAAAAAATGAGGCAAGCATCCAAAAAATGACCGATGCCAAAAATGGACAAAAATGAAAAAGCACGAACGATGCGGCATGGCAAAGAAGGCCAAAAAATGACCGATTCCAAAAATGACCAAAAATGTAAAAAAAGGACGATGCGAAATGAAAAAGAAATCCAAAAAATGACCGATGCCAAAAATGGCAAAAAAGGTCAAAAAGAACGATCCGGCATGGCAAAGAAGTCCAAAAAATGACTGAGACCAAAAATGGCCAAAAATGCAAACAAAGAACGATGTGGCATGGCAAAGAAGACCAAAAAACGACCGATGCCAAAAATGGACAAAAATGCAAACAAAGAACGATGCGGCATGGCAATGAAGTCCAAAAAATGACCAATGCCAAAAATGGCAAAAAATTGTCAAAAATGCAAAAAAAGAACGATGCGACATGGCAAAGAAGTCCCAAAAATGACCTATACCAAAAATGGCCAAAAATGCAAACAAAGAACGATGCGGCATGGCAATGAAGTCCAAAAAATGACCGATGCCAAAAATGGCCAAAAATGCAAAAAACAAACGATGCGGCTAGTCAAAGTAGTTCAAAAAGTGACCGATGCCAAAAATTGCCAAAAATGCAAAAAAATACGATGCGGCATGGCAAATAAGTCCAAAAAATGACCGATACCAAAAATGGTCAAAAATGCAAACAAAGAACGATGCGGCATGGCAAAGAACTCCAAAAAATGACCGATGCCAAAAATGGCCAAAAATGCAAAAAACAAACGATGCGGCTTGGCAAAGAAGTTCAAAAAATGACCGATACCAAAAATGGGCAAAAATGCAAAAAAAGAACGATGCGGCATGGTAAAGAAGTCCAAAAATGGACGATACCAAAAATGCAAAACAAGAACGATGCAGCATGGCAAAGAAGTCTAAAAAATGAACGGTGATGAAAATGGCACAGAATGGTCAAAAATGCAAAAAAAGAACGATGCGGCATGGCAAAGAAGTACAAAAAATTACCGATACCAAAAATGGCCAAAAATGCAAACAAAGAACGATGCGGCATGGCACATAAGTCCACAAAATGACCGATACCAAAAAAAGCCAAAAACGCAAAAAAAATGAGGCATGCATCCAAAAATGACCGATGCCAAAAATGGACAACAATAAAAAAGAAAGAACGATGCGGCATGGCAAAGAAGTCCAAAAAATGACCGATTCCAAAAATTACCAAAAATGTAAAAAAAGAACGATGCGGAATGAAAAAGAAGTCCAAAAAATGACCGATGCCAAAAATGGCAAAAAAAGGTCAAAAACAACGATCCGGCATGGCAAAGAAGTCCAAAAAATGACTGATACCAAAAATGGCCAAAAATGCAGACAAAGAACGATGCGACATGGCAAAGAAGTCCAAAAAAGACAGATGCCAAAAATGGAAAAAATGGTCAAAAATGCAAAAAAAGAACGATGCGGCAAGGCAAAGAAGTCTAAAAAAAGACCGATACCAAAAATGGCCAAAAATGCAAAAAAAAAATGCGGCATGGCAAAGAAGTCCAAAAAATGACCGATGCCGAAAATGCCACAAAATGGTCAAAAATGCAAAAAAAGAACGATGCGGCATGGCAAAGAAGTACAAAAAATTACCGATACCAAAAATGGCCAAAAATGCAAAAAAAGAACGATGCGGCATGGCAAAGAAGACCAAAAATGACCGATGCCAAAAATGGGCAAAAATGCAAAAAAAGGCAAAAAATCCAACAAAAACCAAGCGAATGGCAAAGAAGTCCAAAAACTGACCGATTCCAAAAATGGCAAGAAATGGTAAAAAATGCAAAAAAAGAACGATGCGGCATGGCTATGAAGTACAAAAAATGGCCGTCGCCAAAAATTGCCTAAAATGGCCAAAAATGCAAAAAACAAACAATGCGGCATGGCAAAGAACTCCAAAAAATGACCGATGCCAAAAATGGCCAAAAATGCAAAAAACAAACGATGCGGCTTGGCAAAGAAGTTCAAAAAATGACCGATACCAAAAATGGGCAAAAATGCAAAAAAAGAACGATGCGGCATGGTAAAGAAGTCCAAAAATGGCCGATACCAAATATGCAAAACAAGAATGATGCACCATGGCAAAGAAGTCTAAAAAATGACCGGTGCCGAAAATGGCACAGAATGGTCAAAAATGCATAAAAAGAACGATGCGGCATGGCAAAGAAGTACAAAAAATTACCGATACCAAAAATGGCCAAAAATGCAAACAAAGAACGATGCGGCATGGCACAAAAGTCCACAAAATGACCGATACCAAAAAAAGCCAAAAACGCAAAAAAAAATGAGGCAAGCATCCAAAAAATGACCGATGCCAAAAATGGACAAAAATGAAAAAGCACGAACGATGCGGCATGGCAAAGAAGTCCAAAAAATGACCGATTCCAAAAATGACCAAAAATGTAAAAAAAGAACGATGCGGAATGAAAAAGAAGTCCAAAAAATGACCGATGCCAAAAATGGCAAAAAAGGTCAAAAAGAACGATCCGGCATGGCAAAGAAGTCCAAAAAATGACTGAGACCAAAAATGGCCAAAAATGCAGACAAAGAACGATGCGGCATGGCAAAGAAGTCCAAAAAATGACAGATGGCAAAAATGGCAAAAAATGGTCAAAAATGCAAAAAAAGAACGATGCGGCATGGCAAAGAAGTCTAAAAAAGACCGATACTAAAAATGGCCAAAAATGCAAACAAAGAACTATGTGGCATGGCAAAGAAGACCAAAAATGACCGATGCCAAAAATGGGCAAAAATGCAAAAAAAAGGCCAAAAAATCCAACAAAAACCAAGCGAATGGCAAAGAAGCCCAAAAAATGACCGATGCCAAAAATGGCCAAGAATGAAAAAAAGAACGATGCGGCATGGCAAAGAAGTCCAAAAAACGACCGATGCCAAAAATGGACAAAAATGCAAACAAAGACCGATGCGGCATGGCAATGAAGTCCAAAAAATGACCAATGCCAAAAATGGCAAAAAATGGTCAAAAATGCAAAAAAAGAACGATGCGACATGGCAAAGAAGTCCCAAAAATGACCTATACCAAAAATGGCCAAAAATGCAAGCTAAGAACGATGCGGCATGGCAAACAACTCCAAAAAATGACCGATGCCAAAAATGGCCAAAAATGCAAAAAACAAACGATGCGGCTAGTCAAAGTAGTTCAAAAAGTGACCGATGCCAAAAATTGCCAAAAATGCAAAAAAATACGATGCGGCATGGCAAATAAGTCCAAAAAATGACCGATACCAAAAATGGCCAAAAATGCAAACAAAGAACGATGCGGCATGGCAAAGAACTCCAAAAAATGACCGATGCCAAAAATGGCCAAAAATGCAAAAAACAAACGATGCGGCTTGGCAAAGAAGTTCAATAAAAATGGCAAAAAATGGTTAAAAATGCAAAAAAAAACGATGCGGCATGGCAAAGAAGTCTAAAAAAAGACCGATACCAAAAATGGCCAAAATGCAAAAAAAGAACAATGCGGCATGGCAAAGACGTCCAAAAAATGAACGATACCAAAAATGGGCAAAAATGCAAAAAACAAACGATGCGGCTTGGCAAAGAAGTCCAAAAAATTACCGATGCCAAAAAAGGCAAGAAATGGTAAAAAATGCAAAAAAAGAACGATGCAGCATGGCTATGAAGTACAAAAAATGGCCGTCGCCAAAAATGGACTAAAATGGCCAAAAAATGCAAAAAAAGAACGATGCGGAATGGCAAAGTCCAAAAAATGACCGATACCAAAAATGGCCAAAAAATGCAAAAAAAGAACGATGCGGCATGGCAAAGAAGTCCAAAAAATGACCGATACCAAAAATGGACAAAAATGCAAACAAAGAACGATGCGGCATGGCAATGAAGTCCAAAAAATGACCAATGCCAAAAATGGCAAAAAATGGTCAAAAATGCAAAAAAAGAACGATGCGACATGGCAAAGAAGTCCCAAAAATGACCTATACCAAAAATGGCCAAAAATGCAAGCTAAGAACGATGCGGCATGGCAAACAACTCCAAAAAATGACCGATGCCAAAAATTGCCAAAAATGCAAAAAAATACGATGCGGCATGGCAAATAAGTCCAAAAAATGAGCGATACCAAAAATGGCCAAAAATGCAAACAAAGAACGATGCGGCATGGCAAAGAACTCCAAAAAATGACCGATGCCAAAAATGGCCAAAAATGCAAAAAACAAACGATGCGGCTTGGCAAAGAAGTTCAATAAAAATGGCAACAAATGGTTAAAAATGCAAAAAAAGAACGATGCGGCATGGCAAAGAAGTCTAAAAAAAGACCGATACCAAAAATGGCCAAAATGCAAAAAAAGAACAATACGGCATGGCAAAGACGTCCAAAAAATGAACGATACCAAAAATGGGCAAAAATGCAAAAAAAGGCAAAAAAATTCAACAAAAACCAAGCGAAATGGCAAAGAAGTCCAAAAAATGACCGATGCCAAAAATGGCCAAAAATGCAAAAAACAAACGATGCGGCTTGGCAAAGAAGTTCAATAAAAATGGCAACAAATGGTTAAAAATGCAAAAAAAGAACGATGCGGCATGGCAAAGAAGTCTAAAAAAAGACCGATACCAAAAATGGCCAAAATGCAAAAAAAGAACAATACGGCATGGCAAAGACGTCCAAAAAATGAACGATACCAAAAATGGGCAAAAATGCAAAAAAAGGCAAAAAAATTCAACAAAAACCAAGCGAAATGGCAAAGAAGTCCAAAAAATGACCGATGCCAAAAATGGCCAAAAATGAAAAAAAGAACGATGCGGCTTGGCAAAGAAGTTCAAAAAATGACCGACGCCAAAAATGGCCAAAAATGCAAAAAAATACGATGCGGCATGGCAAATAAGTCCAAAAAATGACCGATACCAAAAATGGTCAAAAATGCAAACAAAGAACGATGCGGCATGGCAAAGAACTCCAAAAAATGACCGATGCCAAAAATGGCCAAAAATGCAAAAAACAAACGATGCGGCTTGGCAAAGAAGTTCAAAAAATGACCGATACCAAAAATGGCCAAAAATGCAAAAAAAGAACGATGCGGCATTGTAAAGAAGTCCAAAAATGGCCGATACCAAATATGCAAAACAAGAATGATGCAGCATGGCAAAGAAGTCTAAAAAATGAACGGTGCCGAAAATGGCACAGAATGGTCAAAAATGCAAAAAAAGGACGATGCGGCATGGCAAAGAAGTACAAAAAATTACCGATACCAAAAATGGCCAAAAATGCAAACAAAGAACGATGCGGCATGGCACATAAGTCCACAAAATGACCGATACCAAAAAAAGCCAAAAACGCAAAAAAATGAGGCATGCATCCAAAAATGACCGAGCCCAAAAATGGACAACAATAAAAAAGAAAGAACGATGCGGCATGGCAAAGAAGTCCAAAAAATGACCGATTCCAAAAATGACCAAAAATGTAAAAAAAGAACGATGCGGAATGAAAAAGAAGTCCAAAAAATGACCGATGCCAAAAATGGCAAAAAAAGGTCAAAAAGAACGATCCGGCATGGCAAAGAAGTCCAAAAAATGACTGATACCAAAAATGGCCAAAAATGCAGACAAAGAACGATGCGGCATGGCAAAGAAGTCCAAAAAATGACAGATGCCAAAAATGGAAAAAATGGTCAAAAATGCAAAAAAAGAACGATGCGGCATGGCAAAGAAGTCTAAAAAAGACCGATACCAAAAATGGCCAAAAATGCAAAAAAAAATGCGGCATGGCAAAGAAGTCCAAAAAATGACCGATGCCGAAAATGCCACAAAAGGGTCAAAAATTCAAAAAAAGAACGATGCGGCATGGCAAAGAAGTACAAAAAATTACCGATACCAAAAATGGCCAAAAATGCAAACAAAGAACGATGCGGCATGGCAAAGACCAAAAATGACCGATGCCAAAAATGGGCAAAAATGCAAAAAAAGGCAAAAAATCCAACAAAAACCAAGCGAATGGCAAAGAAGTCCAAAAAATGACCGATGCCAAAAATGGCCAAGAATGAAAAAAAGAACGATGCGGAATGAAAAAGAAGTCCAAAAAATGACCGATGCCAAAAATGGCAAAAAAAGGTCAAACAGAACGATCCGGCATGGCAAAGAAGTCCAAAAAATGACTGATACCAAAAATGGCCAAAAATGCAGACAAAGAACGATGCGGCATGGCAAAGAAGTCCAAAAAATGACAGATGCCAAAAATGGAAAAAATGGTCAAAAATGCAAAAAAAGAACGATGCGGCAAGGCAAAGAAGTCTAAAAAAAGACCGATACCAAAAATGGCCAAAAATGCAAAAAAAAAATGCGGCATGGCAAAGAAGTCCAAAAAATTAACGATGCCGAAAATGCTACAAAATGTTCAAAAATTCAAAAAAAGAACGACGCGGCATGGCAAAGAAGTACAAAAAATTACCGATACCAAAAATGGCCAAAAATGCAAACAAAGAACGATGCGGCATGGCAAAGAAGACCAAAAATGACCGATGCCAAAAATGGGCAAAAATGCAAAAAAAGGCAAAAAAAGAACGATGCGGCATGGCTATGAAGTACAAAAAATGGCCGTCGCCAAAAATGGACTAAAATGGCCAAAAAATGCAAAAAAAGAACGATGCGGAATGGCAAAGTCCAAAAAATGACCGATACCAAAAATGGCCAAAAAATGCAAAAAAAGAACGATGCGGCATGGCAAAGAAGTCCAAAAAATGACCGATACCAAAAATGGATAAAAATGCAAACAAAGAACGATGCGGCATGGCAAAGAAGTCTAAAAAAAGACCGATTCCAAAAATGTCCAAAAAGGCAAAAAACAAACGATGCGGCTTGTCAAAGTAGTTCACAAAGTGACCGATGCCAAAAATTGCCAAAAATGCAAAAAAATACGATGCGGCATGGCAAATAAGTCCAAAAAATGACCGATACCAAAAATGGCCAAAAATGCAAGCTAAGAACGATACGGCATGGCAAAGAACTCCAAAAAATGACCGATGCCAAAAATGGCCAAAAATGCAAAAACCAAACGATGCGGCTTGTCAAAGTAGTTCAAAAAGTGACCGATGCCAAAAATTGCCAAAAATGCAAAAAAATACGATGCGGCATGGCAAATAAGTCCAAAAAATGACCGATACCAAAAATGGCCAAAAATGCAAACAAAGAACGATACGGCATGGCAAAGAACTCCAAAAAATGACCGATGCCAAAAATGGCCAAAAATGCAAAAAACAAACGATGCGGCTTGGCAAAGAAGTTCAATAAAAATGGCAAAAAATGGTTAAAAATGCAAAAAAAGAACGATGCGGCATGGCAAAGAAGTCTAAAAAAAGACCGATACCAAAAATGGCCAAAATACAAAAAAAGAACGATGCGGCATGGCAAAGAAGACCAAAAATGACCGATGCCAAAAATGGGCAAAAATGCAAAAAAGGCAAAAAATCCAACAAAAACCAAGCGAATGGCAAAGAAGTCCAAAAAATGACCGATGCCAAAAATGGCCAAGAATGAAAAAAACAACGATGCGGCATGGCAAAGAAGTTCAAAAAATGACCGACGCCAAAAATGGCCAAAAATGCAAAAAAATACGATGCGGCATGGCAAATAAGTCCAAAAAATGACCGATACCAAAAATGGTCAAAAATGCAAACAAAGAACGATGCGGCATGGCAAAGAACTCCAAAAAATGACCGATGCCAAAAATGGCCAAAAATGCAAAAAACAAACGATGCGGCTTGGCAAAGAAGTTCAAAAAATGACCGATACCAAAAATGGGCAAAAATGCAAAAAAAGAACGATGCGGCATGGCAAAGAAGTCCAACAATGGCCGATACCAAATATGCAAAACAAGAATGATGCAGCATGGCAAAGAAGTCTAAAAAATGAACGGTGCCGAAAATGGCACAGAATGGTCAAAAATGCAAAAAAAGAACGATGCGGCATGGCAAAGAAGTACAAAAAATTACCGATACCAAAAATGGCCAAAAATGCAAACAAAGAACGATGCGGCATGACACATAAGTCCACAAAATGACCTATACCAAAAATGGCCAAAAATGCAAGCTAAGAACGATGCGGCATGGCAAAGAACTCCAAAAAATGACCGATGCCAAAAATGGCCAAAAATGCAAAAAACAAACGATGCGGCTTGTCAAAGTAGTTCAAAAAGTGACCGATGCCAAAAATTGCTAAAAATGCAAAAAAATACGATGCGGCATGGCAAATAAGTCCAAAAAATGACCGATACCAAAAATGGCCAAAAATGCAAACAAAGAACGATGCGGCATGGCAAAGAACTCCAAAAAATGACCGATGCCAAAAATGGCCAAAAATGCAAAAAACAAACGATGCGGCTTGGCAAAGAAGTTCAATAAAAATGGCAAAAAATGGTTAAAAATGCAAAAAAAGAACGATGCGTCATGGCAAAGAAGTACAAAAAATGACCGATGCCAAAAATGTCAAGAAATTATTAAAAATGCAAAAAAAGAACGATGCGGCATGGCTATGAAGTACAAAAAATGGCCGTCGCCAAAAATGGACTAAAATGGCCAAAAAATGCAAAAAAAGAACGATGCGGAATGGCAAAGTCCAAAAAATGACCGATACCAAAAATTGCCAAAAATGCAAACAAAGAACGATGCGGCATGGCAAAGAAGACCAAAAAATGACCGATGCCAAAAATGGCAAAAAATGGTCAAAAATGCAAAAAAAGAACGATGCGGCATGGCAAAGAAGTCTAAAAAAAGACCGATTCCAAAAATGGCCAAAAAGGCAAAAGAAACGATGCGGCATGGCAAAGAAGTCCAAAAAATTATCCGCTGTGAAAAATGGCCAAAATGGCAAAAAATGGCCAAAAAATCCAACAAAAACCATGCGAAATGGCAAAGAAGTCCAAAAAATGACCCATGCCAAAAATGGCCAAAAATGAAAAAAAGAACGATGCGGCATGGCAAAGAAGTCCAAAAAATGACCGGTACCAAAAATGGCCGAAAATGCAAGAAAACAACGATGCGGCATTGCAATGAAGTCCAAAAAATGACTGATGCCAAAATTGGCCAAATATGCAATAAAAGAGAGATACGACATGGCAAAGAAGTGCAAAAAATGACCGATACCAAAAATGGCAAGAAATGGTCAAAAATGCAAAAAAAGAACGATGCGGCATGGCAATGAAGTACAAAAAATGGCCGTTGCCAAAAATGGACAAAAATGGTCAAAAATTCAAAAAAAGAACGATGCGGCAGGGCAAAGAAGTACAAAAAATTACCGATACCAAAAATGGCCAAAAATGCAAACAAAGAACGATGCGGCATGGCAAAGACCAAAAATGACCGATGCCAAAAATGGGCAAAAATGCAAAAAAAGGCAAAAAATCCAACAAAAACCAAGCGAATGGCAAAGAAGTCCAAAAAATGACCGATGCCAAAAATGGCCAAGAATGAAAAAAAGAACGATGCGGCATGGCAAAGAAGTCCAAAAAACGACCGATGCCAAAAATGGACAAAAATGCAAACAAAGAACGATGCGGCATGGCAATGAAGTCCAAAAAATGACCAATGCCAAAAATGGCAAAAAATGGTCAAAAATGCAAAAAAAGAACGATGCGACATGGCAAAGAAGTCCCAAAAATGACCTATACCAAAAATGGCCAAAAATGCAAGCTAAGAACGATGCGGCATGGCAAACAACTCCAAAAAATGACCGATGCCAAAAATGGCCAAAAATGCAAAAAACAAACGATGCGGCTAGTCAAAGTAGTTCAAAAAGTGACCGATGCCAAAAATTGCCAAAAATGCAAAAAAATACGATGCGGCATGGCAAATAAGTCCAAAAAATGACCGATACCAAAAATGGCCAAAAATGCAAACAAAGAACGATGCGGCATGGCAAAGAACTCCAAAAAATGACCGATGCCAAAAATGGCCAAAAATGCAAAAAACAAACGATGCGGCTTGGCAAAGAAGTTCAATAAAAATGGCAAAAAATGGTTAAAAATGCAAAAAAAAACGATGCGGCATGGCAAAGAAGTCTAAAAAAAGACCGATACCAAAAATGGCCAAAATGCAAAAAAAGAACAATGCGGCATGGCAAAGACGTCCAAAAAATGAACGATACCAAAAATGGGCAAAAATGCAAAAAACAAACGATGCGGCTTGGCAAAGAAGTCCAAAAAATTACCGATGCCAAAAAAGGCAAGAAATGGTAAAAAATGCAAAAAAAGAACGATGCAGCATGGCTATGAAGTACAAAAAATGGCCGTCGCCAAAAATGGACTAAAATGGCCAAAAAATGCAAAAAAAGAACGATGCGGAATGGCAAAGTCCAAAAAATGACCGATACCAAAAATGGCCAAAAAATGCAAAAAAAGAACGATGCGGCATGGCAAAGAAGTCCAAAAAATGACCGATACCAAAAATGGACAAAAATGCAAACAAAGAACGATGCGGCATGGCAATGAAGTCCAAAAAATGACCAATGCCAAAAATGGCAAAAAATGGTCAAAAATGCAAAAAAAGAACGATGCGACATGGCAAAGAAGTCCCAAAAATGACCTATACCAAAAATGGCCAAAAATGCAAGCTAAGAACGATGCGGCATGGCAAACAACTCCAAAAAATGACCGATGCCAAAAATTGCCAAAAATGCAAAAAAATACGATGCGGCATGGCAAATAAGTCCAAAAAATGAGCGATACCAAAAATGGCCAAAAATGCAAACAAAGAACGATGCGGCATGGCAAAGAACTCCAAAAAATGACCGATGCCAAAAATGGCCAAAAATGCAAAAAACAAACGATGCGGCTTGGCAAAGAAGTTCAATAAAAATGGCAACAAATGGTTAAAAATGCAAAAAAAGAACGATGCGGCATGGCAAAGAAGTCTAAAAAAAGACCGATACCAAAAATGGCCAAAATGCAAAAAAAGAACAATACGGCATGGCAAAGACGTCCAAAAAATGAACGATACCAAAAATGGGCAAAAATGCAAAAAAAGGCAAAAAAATTCAACAAAAACCAAGCGAAATGGCAAAGAAGTCCAAAAAATGACCGATGCCAAAAATGGCCAAAAATGCAAAAAACAAACGATGCGGCTTGGCAAAGAAGTTCAATAAAAATGGCAACAAATGGTTAAAAATGCAAAAAAAGAACGATGCGGCATGGCAAAGAAGTCTAAAAAAAGACCGATACCAAAAATGGCCAAAATGCAAAAAAAGAACAATACGGCATGGCAAAGACGTCCAAAAAATGAACGATACCAAAAATGGGCAAAAATGCAAAAAAAGGCAAAAAAATTCAACAAAAACCAAGCGAAATGGCAAAGAAGTCCAAAAAATGACCGATGCCAAAAATGGCCAAAAATGAAAAAAAGAACGATGCGGCTTGGCAAAGAAGTTCAAAAAATGACCGACGCCAAAAATGGCCAAAAATGCAAAAAAATACGATGCGGCATGGCAAATAAGTCCAAAAAATGACCGATACCAAAAATGGTCAAAAATGCAAACAAAGAACGATGCGGCATGGCAAAGAACTCCAAAAAATGACCGATGCCAAAAATGGCCAAAAATGCAAAAAACAAACGATGCGGCTTGGCAAAGAAGTTCAAAAAATGACCGATACCAAAAATGGCCAAAAATGCAAAAAAAGAACGATGCGGCATTGTAAAGAAGTCCAAAAATGGCCGATACCAAATATGCAAAACAAGAATGATGCAGCATGGCAAAGAAGTCTAAAAAATGAACGGTGCCGAAAATGGCACAGAATGGTCAAAAATGCAAAAAAAGGACGATGCGGCATGGCAAAGAAGTACAAAAAATTACCGATACCAAAAATGGCCAAAAATGCAAACAAAGAACGATGCGGCATGGCACATAAGTCCACAAAATGACCGATACCAAAAAAAGCCAAAAACGCAAAAAAATGAGGCATGCATCCAAAAATGACCGAGCCCAAAAATGGACAACAATAAAAAAGAAAGAACGATGCGGCATGGCAAAGAAGTCCAAAAAATGACCGATTCCAAAAATGACCAAAAATGTAAAAAAAGAACGATGCGGAATGAAAAAGAAGTCCAAAAAATGACCGATGCCAAAAATGGCAAAAAAAGGTCAAAAAGAACGATCCGGCATGGCAAAGAAGTCCAAAAAATGACTGATACCAAAAATGGCCAAAAATGCAGACAAAGAACGATGCGGCATGGCAAAGAAGTCCAAAAAATGACAGATGCCAAAAATGGAAAAAATGGTCAAAAATGCAAAAAAAGAACGATGCGGCATGGCAAAGAAGTCTAAAAAAGACCGATACCAAAAATGGCCAAAAATGCAAAAAAAAATGCGGCATGGCAAAGAAGTCCAAAAAATGACCGATGCCGAAAATGCCACAAAAGGGTCAAAAATTCAAAAAAAGAACGATGCGGCATGGCAAAGAAGTACAAAAAATTACCGATACCAAAAATGGCCAAAAATGCAAACAAAGAACGATGCGGCATGGCAAAGACCAAAAATGACCGATGCCAAAAATGGGCAAAAATGCAAAAAAAGGCAAAAAATCCAACAAAAACCAAGCGAATGGCAAAGAAGTCCAAAAAATGACCGATGCCAAAAATGGCCAAGAATGAAAAAAAGAACGATGCGGAATGAAAAAGAAGTCCAAAAAATGACCGATGCCAAAAATGGCAGAAAAAGGTCAAACAGAACGATCCGGCATGGCAAAGAAGTCCAAAAAATGACTGATACCAAAAATGGCCAAAAATGCAGACAAAGAACGATGCGGCATGGCAAAGAAGTCCAAAAAATGACAGATGCCAAAAATGGAAAAAATGGTCAAAAATGCAAAAAAAGAACGATGCGGCAAGGCAAAGAAGTCTAAAAAAAGACCGATACCAAAAATGGCCAAAAATGCAAAAAAAAAATGCGGCATGGCAAAGAAGTCCAAAAAATTAACGATGCCGAAAATGCCACAAAATGTTCAAAAATTCAAAAAAAGAACGACGCGGCATGGCAAAGAAGTACAAAAAATTACCGATACCAAAAATGGCCAAAAATGCAAACAAAGAACGATGCGGCATGGCAAAGAAGACCAAAAATGACCGATGCCAATAATGGGCAAAAATGCAAAAAAAGGCAAAAAAAGAACGATGCGGCATGGCTATGAAGTACAAAAAATGGCCGTCGCCAAAAATGGACTAAAATGGCCAAAAAATGCAAAAAAAGAACGATGCGGAATGGCAAAGTCCAAAAAATGACCGATACCAAAAATGGCCAAAAAATGCAAAAAAAGAACGATGCGGCATGGCAAAGAAGTCCAAAAAATGACCGATACCAAAAATGGATAAAAATGCAAACAAAGAACGATGCGGCATGGCAAAGAAGTCTAAAAAAAGACCGATTCCAAAAATGTCCAAAAAGGCAAAAAACAAACGATGCGGCTTGTCAAAGTAGTTCACAAAGTGACCGATGCCAAAAATTGCCAAAAATGCAAAAAAATACGATGCGGCATGGCAAATAAGTCCAAAAAATGACCGATACCAAAAATGGCCAAAAATGCAAGCTAAGAACGATACGGCATGGCAAAGAACTCCAAAAAATGACCGATGCCAAAAATGGCCAAAAATGCAAAAACCAAACGATGCGGCTTGTCAAAGTAGTTCAAAAAGTGACCGATGCCAAAAATTGCCAAAAATGCAAAAAAATACGATGCGGCATGGCAAATAAGTCCAAAAAATGACCGATACCAAAAATGGCCAAAAATGCAAACAAAGAACGATACGGCATGGCAAAGAACTCCAAAAAATGACCGATGCCAAAAATGGCCAAAAATGCAAAAAACAAACGATGCGGCTTGGCAAAGAAGTTCAATAAAAATGGCAAAAAATGGTTAAAAATGCAAAAAAAGAACGATGCGGCATGGCAAAGAAGTCTAAAAAAAGACCGATACCAAAAATGGCCAAAATACAAAAAAAGAACGATGCGGCATGGCAAAGAAGACCAAAAATGACCGATGCCAAAAATGGGCAAAAATGCAAAAAAGGCAAAAAATCCAACAAAAACCAAGCGAATGGCAAAGAAGTCCAAAAAATGACCGATGCCAAAAATGGCCAAGAATGAAAAAAACAACGATGCGGCATGGCAAAGAAGTTCAAAAAATGACCGACGCCAAAAATGGCCAAAAATGCAAAAAAATACGATGCGGCATGGCAAATAAGTCCAAAAAATGACCGATACCAAAAATGGTCAAAAATGCAAACAAAGAACGATGCGGCATGGCAAAGAACTCCAAAAAATGACCGATGCCAAAAATGGCCAAAAATGCAAAAAACAAACGATGCGGCTTGGCAAAGAAGTTCAAAAAATGACCGATACCAAAAATGGGCAAAAATGCAAAAAAAGAACGATGCGGCATGGCAAAGAAGTCCAACAATGGCCGATACCAAATATGCAAAACAAGAATGATGCAGCATGGCAAAGAAGTCTAAAAAATGAACGGTGCCGAAAATGGCACAGAATGGTCAAAAATGCAAAAAAAGAACGATGCGGCATGGCAAAGAAGTACAAAAAATTACCGATACCAAAAATGGCCAAAAATGCAAACAAAGAACGATGCGGCATGACACATAAGTCCACAAAATGACCTATACCAAAAATGGCCAAAAATGCAAGCTAAGAACGATGCGGCATGGCAAAGAACTCCAAAAAATGACCGATGCCAAAAATGGCCAAAAATGCAAAAAACAAACGATGCGGCTTGTCAAAGTAGTTCAAAAAGTGACCGATGCCAAAAATTGCTAAAAATGCAAAAAAATACGATGCGGCATGGCAAATAAGTCCAAAAAATGACCGATACCAAAAATGGCCAAAAATGCAAACAAAGAACGATGCGGCATGGCAAAGAACTCCAAAAAATGACCGATGCCAAAAATGGCCAAAAATGCAAAAAACAAACGATGCGGCTTGGCAAAGAAGTTCAATAAAAATGGCAAAAAATGGTTAAAAATGCAAAAAAAGAACGATGCGTCATGGCAAAGAAGTACAAAAAATGACCGATGCCAAAAATGTCAAGAAATTATTAAAAATGCAAAAAAAGAACGATGCGGCATGGCTATGAAGTACAAAAAATGGCCGTCGCCAAAAATGGACTAAAATGGCCAAAAAATGCAAAAAAAGAACGATGCGGAATGGCAAAGTCCAAAAAATGACCGATACCAAAAATTGCCAAAAATGCAAACAAAGAACGATGCGGCATGGCAAAGAAGACCAAAAAATGACCGATGCCAAAAATGGCAAAAAATGGTCAAAAATGCAAAAAAAGAACGATGCGGCATGGCAAAGAAGTCTAAAAAAAGACCGATTCCAAAAATGGCCAAAAAGGCAAAAGAAACGATGCGGCATGGCAAAGAAGTCCAAAAAATTATCCGCTGTGAAAAATGGCCAAAATGGCAAAAAATGGCCAAAAAATCCAACAAAAACCATGCGAAATGGCAAAGAAGTCCAAAAAATGACCCATGCCAAAAATGGCCAAAAATGAAAAAAAGAACGATGCGGCATGGCAAAGAAGTCCAAAAAATGACCGGTACCAAAAATGGCCGAAAATGCAAGAAAACAACGATGCGGCATTGCAATGAAGTCCAAAAAATGACTGATGCCAAAATTGGCCAAATATGCAATAAAAGAGAGATACGACATGGCAAAGAAGTGCAAAAAATGACCGATACCAAAAATGGCAAGAAATGGTCAAAAATGCAAAAAAAGAACGATGCGGCATGGCAATGAAGTACAAAAAATGGCCGTTGCCAAAAATGGACAAAAATGGTCAAAAATTCAAAAAAAGAACGATGCGGCATGGCAAAGAAGTACAAAAAATTACCGATACCAAAAATGGCCAAAAATGCAAACAAAGAACGATGCGGCATGGCAAAGACCAAAAATGACCGATGCCAAAAATGGGCAAAAATGCAAAAAAAGGCAAAAAATCCAACAAAAACCAAGCGAATGGCAAAGAAGTCCAAAAAATGACCGATGCCAAAAATGGCCAAGAATGAAAAAAAGAACGATGCGGAATGAAAAAGAAGTCCAAAAAATGACCGATGCCAAAAATGGCAAAAAAAGGTCAAACAGAACGATCCGGCATGGCAAAGAAGTCCAAAAAATGACTGATACCAAAAATGGCCAAAAATGCAGACAAAGAACGATGCGGCATGGCAAAGAAGTCCAAAAAATGACAGATGCCAAAAATGGAAAAAATGGTCAAAAATGCAAAAAAAGAACGATGCGGCAAGGCAAAGAAGTCTAAAAAAAGACCGATACCAAAAATGGCCAAAAATGCAAAAAAAAAATGCGGCATGGCAAAGAAGTCCAAAAAATTAACGATGCCGAAAATGCCACAAAATGTTCAAAAATTCAAAAAAAGAACGACGCGGCATGGCAAAGAAGTACAAAAAATTACCGATACCAAAAATGGCCAAAAATGCAAACAAAGAACGATGCGGCATGGCAAAGAAGACCAAAAATGACCGATGCCAAAAATGGGCAAAAATGCAAAAAAAGGCAAAAAAAGAACGATGCGGCATGGCTATGAAGTACAAAAAATGGCCGTCGCCAAAAATGGACTAAAATGGCCAAAAAATGCAAAAAAAGAACGATGCGGAATGGCAAAGTCCAAAAAATGACCGATACCAAAAATGGCCAAAAAATGCAAAAAAAGAACGATGCGGCATGGCCAAGAAGTCCAAAAAATGACCGATACCAAAAATGGATAAAAATGCAAACAAAGAACGATGCGGCATGGCAAAGAAGTCTAAAAAAAGACCGATTCCAAAAATGTCCAAAAAGGCAAAAAACAAACGATGCGGCTTGTCAAAGTAGTTCACAAAGTGACCGATGCCAAAAATTGCCAAAAATGCAAAAAAATACGATGCGGCATGGCAAATAAGTCCAAAAAATGACCGATACCAAAAATGGCCAAAAATGCAAGCTAAGAACGATACGGCATGGCAAAGAACTCCAAAAAATGACCGATGCCAAAAATGGCCAAAAATGCAAAAACCAAACGATGCGGCTTGTCAAAGTAGTTCAAAAAGTGACCGATGCCAAAAATTGCCAAAAATGCAAAAAAATACGATGCGGCATGGCAAATAAGTCCAAAAAATGACCGATACCAAAAATGGCCAAAAATGCAAACAAAGAACGATACGGCATGGCAAAGAACTCCAAAAAATGACCGATGCCAAAAATGGCCAAAAATGCAAAAAACAAACGATGCGGCTTGGCAAAGAAGTTCAAAAAATGACCGATACCAAAAATGGGCAAAAATGCAAAAAAAGAACGATGCGGCATGGCAAAGAAGTCCAACAATGGCCGATACCAAATATGCAAAACAAGAATGATGCAGCATGGCAAAGAAGTCTAAAAAATGAACGGTGCCGAAAATGGCACAGAATGGTCAAAAATGCAAAAAAAGAACGATGCGGCATGGCAAAGAAGTACAAAAAATTACCGATACCAAAAATGGCCAAAAATGCAAACAAAGAACGATGCGGCATGACACATAAGTCCACAAAATGACCTATACCAAAAATGGCCAAAAATGCAAGCTAAGAACGATGCGGCATGGCAAAGAACTCCAAAAAATGACCGATGCCAAAAATGGCCAAAAATGCAAAAAACAAACGATGCGGCTTGTCAAAGTAGTTCAAAAAGTGACCGATGCCAAAAATTGCTAAAAATGCAAAAAAATACGATGCGGCATGGCAAATAAGTCCAAAAAATGACCGATACCAAAAATGGCCAAAAATGCAAACAAAGAACGATGCGGCATGGCAAAGAACTCCAAAAAATGACCGATGCCAAAAATGGCCAAAAATGCAAAAAACAAACGATGCGGCTTGGCAAAGAAGTTCAATAAAAATGGCAAAAAATGGTTAAAAATGCAAAAAAAGAACGATGCGTCATGGCAAAGAAGTACAAAAAATGACCGATGCCAAAAATGTCAAGAAATTATTAAAAATGCAAAAAAAGAACGATGCGGCATGGCTATGAAGTACAAAAAATGGCCGTCGCCAAAAATGGACTAAAATGGCCAAAAAATGCAAAAAAAGAACGATGCGGAATGGCAAAGTCCAAAAAATGACCGATACCAAAAATTGCCAAAAATGCAAACAAAGAACGATGCGGCATGGCAAAGAAGACCAAAAAATTACCGATGCCAAAAATGGCAAAAAATGGTCAAAAATGCAAAAAAAGAACGATGCGGCATGGCAAAGAAGTCTAAAAAAAGACCGATTCCAAAAATGGCCAAAAAGGCAAAAGAAACGATGCGGCATGGCAAAGAAGTCCAAAAAATTATCCGCTGTGAAAAATGGCCAAAATGGCAAAAAATGGCCAAAAAATCCAACAAAAACCATGCGAAATGGCAAAGAAGTCCAAAAAATGACCCATGCCAAAAATGGCCAAAAATGAAAAAAAGAACGATGCGGCATGGCAAAGAAGTCCAAAAAATGACCGGTACCAAAAATGGCCGAAAATGCAAGAAAACAACGATGCGGCATTGCAATGAAGTCCAAAAAATGACTGATGCCAAAATTGGCCAAATATGCAATAAAAGAGAGATACGACATGGCAAAGAAGTGCAAAAAATGACCGATACCAAAAATGGCAAGAAATGGTCAAAAATGCAAAAAAAGAACGATGCGGCATGGCAATGAAGTACAAAAAATGGCCGTTGCCAAAAATGGACAAAAATGGTCAAAAATTCAAAAAAAGAACGATGCGGCATGGCAAAGAAGTACAAAAAATTACCGATACCAAAAATGGCCAAAAATGCAAACAAAGAACGATGCGGCATGGCAAAGACCAAAAATGACCGATGCCAAAAATGGGCAAAAATGCAAAAAAAGGCAAAAAATCCAACAAAAACCAAGCGAATGGCAAAGAAGTCCAAAAAATGACCGATGCCAAAAATGGCCAAGAATGAAAAAAAGAACGATGCGGAATGAAAAAGAAGTCCAAAAAATGACCGATGCCAAAAATGGCAAAAAAAGGTCAAACAGAACGATCCGGCATGGCAAAGAAGTCCAAAAAATGACTGATACCAAAAATGGCCAAAAATGCAGACAAAGAACGATGCGGCATGGCAAAGAAGTCCAAAAAATGACAGATGCCAAAAATGGAAAAAATGGTCAAAAATGCAAAAAAAGAACGATGCGGCAAGGCAAAGAAGTCTAAAAAAAGACCGATACCAAAAATGGCCAAAAATGCAAAAAAAAAATGCGGCATGGCAAAGAAGTCCAAAAAATTAACGATGCCGAAAATGCCACAAAATGTTCAAAAATTCAAAAAAAGAACGACGCGGCATGGCAAAGAAGTACAAAAAATTACCGATACCAAAAATGGCCAAAAATGCAAACAAAGAACGATGCGGCATGGCAAAGAAGACCAAAAATGACCGATGCCAAAAATGGGCAAAAATGCAAAAAAAGGCAAAAAAAGAACGATGCGGCATGGCTATGAAGTACAAAAAATGGCCGTCGCCAAAAATGGACTAAAATGGCCAAAAAATGCAAAAAAAGAACGATGCGGAATGGCAAAGTCCAAAAAATGACCGATACCAAAAATGGCCAAAAAATGCAAAAAAAGAACGATGCGGCATGGCAAAGAAGTCCAAAAAATGACCGATACCAAAAATGGATAAAAATGCAAACAAAGAACGATGCGGCATGGCAAAGAAGTCTAAAAAAAGACCGATTCCAAAAATGTCCAAAAAGGCAAAAAACAAACGATGCGGCTTGTCAAAGTAGTTCACAAAGTGACCGATGCCAAAAATTGTCAAAATTCCAAAAAAATACGATGCGGCATGGCAAATAAGTCCAAAAAATGACCGATACCAAAAATGGCCAAAAATGCAAGCTAAGAACGATACGGCATGGCAAAGAACTCCAAAAAATGACCGATGCCAAAAATGGCCAAAAATGCAAAAACCAAACGATGCGGCTTGTCAAAGTAGTTCAAAAAGTGACCGATGCCAAAAATTGCCAAAAATGCAAAAAAATACGATGCGGCATGGCAAATAAGTCCAAAAAATGACCGATACCAAAAATGGCCAAAAATGCAAACAAAGAACGATACGGCATGGCAAAGAACTCCAAAAAATGACCGATGCCAAAAATGGCCAAAAATGCAAAAAACAAACGATGCGGCTTGGCAAAGAAGTTCAATAAAAATGGCAAAAAATGGTTAAAAATGCAAAAAAAGAACGATGCGGCATGGCAAAGAAGTCTAAAAAAAGACCGATACCAAAAATGGCCAAAATACAAAAAAAGAACGATGCGGCATGGCAAAGAAGACCAAAAATGACCGATGCCAAAAATGGGCAAAAATGCAAAAAAGGCAAAAAATCCAACAAAAACCAAGCGAATGGCAAAGAAGTCCAAAAAATGACCGATGCCAAAAATGGCCAAGAATGAAAAAAACAACGATGCGGCATGGCAAAGAAGTTCAAAAAATGACCGACGCCAAAAATGGCCAAAAATGCAAAAAAATACGATGCGGCATGGCAAATAAGTCCAAAAAATGACCGATACCAAAAATGGTCAAAAATGCAAACAAAGAACGATGCGGCATGGCAAAGAACTCCAAAAAATGACCGATGCCAAAAATGGCCAAAAATGCAAAAAACAAACGATGCGGCTTGGCAAAGAAGTTCAAAAAATGACCGATACCAAAAATGGGCAAAAATGCAAAAAAAGAACGATGCGGCATGGCAAAGAAGTCCAACAATGGCCGATACCAAATATGCAAAACAAGAATGATGCAGCATGGCAAAGAAGTCTAAAAAATGAACGGTGCCGAAAATGGCACAGAATGGTCAAAAATGCAAAAAAAGAACGATGCGGCATGGCAAAGAAGTACAAAAAATTACCGATACCAAAAATGGCCAAAAATGCAAACAAAGAACGATGCGGCATGACACATAAGTCCACAAAATGACCTATACCAAAAATGGCCAAAAATGCAAGCTAAGAACGATGCGGCATGGCAAAGAACTCCAAAAAATGACCGATGCCAAAAATGGCCAAAAATGCAAAAAACAAACGATGCGGCTTGTCAAAGTAGTTCAAAAAGTGACCGATGCCAAAAATTGCTAAAAATGCAAAAAAATACGATGCGGCATGGCAAATAAGTCCAAAAAATGACCGATACCAAAAATGGCCAAAAATGCAAACAAAGAACGATGCGGCATGGCAAAGAACTCCAAAAAATGACCGATGCCAAAAATGGCCAAAAATGCAAAAAACAAACGATGCGGCTTGGCAAAGAAGTTCAATAAAAATGGCAAAAAATGGTTAAAAATGCAAAAAAAGAACGATGCGTCATGGCAAAGAAGTACAAAAAATGACCGATGCCAAAAATGTCAAGAAATTATCAAAAATGCAAAAAAAGAACGATGCGGCATGGCTATGAAGTACAAAAAATGGCCGTCGCCAAAAATGGACTAAAATGGCCAAAAAATGCAAAAAAAGAACGATGCGGAATGGCAAAGTCCAAAAAATGACCGATACCAAAAATTGCCAAAAATGCAAACAAAGAACGATGCGGCATGGCAAAGAAGACCAAAAAATGACCGATGCCAAAAATGGCAAAAAATGGTCAAAAATGCAAAAAAAGAACGATGCGGCATGGCAAAGAAGTCTAAAAAAAGACCGATTCCAAAAATGGCCAAAAAGGCAAAAGAAACGATGCGGCATGGCAAAGAAGTCCAAAAAATTATCCGCTGTGAAAAATGGCCAAAATGGCAAAAAATGGCCAAAAAATCCAACAAAAACCATGCGAAATGGCAAAGAAGTCCAAAAAATGACCCATGCCAAAAATGGCCAAAAATGAAAAAAAGAACGATGCGGCATGGCAAAGAAGTCCAAAAAATGACCGGTACCAAAAATGGCCGAAAATGCAAGAAAACAACGATGCGGCATTGCAATGAAGTCCAAAAAATGACTGATGCCAAAAATGGCCAAATATGCAATAAAAGAGAGATACGACATGGCAAAGAAGTGCAAAAAATGACCGATACCAAAAATGGCAAGAAATGGTCAAAAATGCAAAAAAAGAACGATGCGGCATGGCAATGAAGTACAAAAAATGGCCGTTGCCAAAAATGGACAAAAATGGCCAAAAAGGCAAAAAAAGAACGATGCGGAATGGCAAAGTCCAAAAAATGACCGCTACCAAAAATGGCCAAAAAATGCACAAAAAGAACGATGCGGCATGGCAAAGAAGTCCAAAAAATGACCGGTGCCGAAAATGGCCAAAAATACAAACAAAGAACGATGCGAAAATGCAAAAAAATACGATGCGGCATGGCAAATAAGTCCAAAAAATGACCGGTACCAAAAATGGCCAAAAATGCAAACAAAGAACGATGCGGCATGGCAAAGAAGTCCAAAAAATGCCTGATGCCAAAAATGGCAAAAAATGGTCAAAATGCAAAAAAGAACGATGCGGCATGGCAAAGAAGTTCAAAAAATGACCGACGCCAAAAATGGCCAAAAATACAAAAAAATACGATGCGGCATGGCAAATAAGTCCAAAAAATTACCTATACCAAAAATTGCCAAAAATGCAGGCAAAGAACGATGCGGCATGGCAAAGAACTCAAAAAAATTACCGATGACAAAAATGGCCAAAAATGCAAAAAACAAACGATGCGGCTTGGCAAAGAAGTTCAAAAAATGACCGACGCCAAAAATGGCAAAAAATGCAAAAAAATACGATGCGGCATGGTAAATAAGTCCAAAAAATGACCGATACCAAAAATGGTCAAAAATGCAAACAAAGAACGATGCAGCATGGCAAAGAACTCCAAAAAATGACCGATGCCAAAAATGGCCAAAAATGCAAAAAACAAACGATGCGGCTTGGCAAAGAAGTTCAAAAAATGACCGATACCAAAAATGGGCAAAAATGCAAAAAAAGAACGATGCGGCATGGTAAAGAAGTCCAAAAATGGCCGATACCAAAAATGCAAAACAAGAACGATGCAGCATGGCAAAGAAGTCTAAAAAATGAACGGTGCCGAAAATGGCACAGAATGGTCAAAAATGCAAAAAAAGAACGCTGCGGCATGGCAAAGAAGTACAAAAAATTACCGATACCAAAAATGGCCAAAAATGCAAACAAAGAACGATGCGGCATGGCACATAAGTCCACAAAATGACCGATACCAAAAAAAGACAAAAACGCAAAAAAAATGAGGCATGCATCCAAAAATGACCGATGCCAAAAATGGACAACAATAAAAAAGAAAGAACGATGCGGCATGGCAAAGAAGTCCAAAAAATGACCGATTCCAAAAATGACCAAAAATGTAAAAAAAGAAGGATGCGGAATGAAAAAGAAGTCCAAAAAATGACCGATGCCAAAAATGGCAAAAAAGGGTCAAAAAGAACGATCCGGCATGGCAAAGAAGTCCAAAAAATGACTGATACCAAAAATGGCCAAAAATGCAGACAAATAACGATGCGACATGGCAAAGAAGTCCAAAAATGGCCGATACCAAATATGCAAAACAAGAATGATGCACCATGGCAAAGAAGTCTAAAAAATGACCGGTGCCGAAAATGGCACAGAATGGTCAAAATGCATAAAAAGAACGATGCGGCATGGCAAAGAAGTACAAAAAATTACCGATACCAAAAATGGCCAAAAATGCAAACAAAGAACGATGCGGCATGGCACAAAAGTCCACAAAATGACCGATACCAAAAAAATCCAAAAACGCTAAAAAAATGAGGCAAGCATCCAAAAAATGACCAATGCCAAAAATGGACAAAAATGAAAAAGCACGAACGATGCGGCATGGCAAAGAAGTCCAAAAAATGACCCATTCCAAAAATGACCAAAAATGTAAAAAAAGAACGATGCGGAATGAAAAAGAAGTCCAAAAAATGACCGATGCCAAAAATGGCAAAAAAGGTCAAAAAGAACGATCCGGCATGGCAAAGAAGTCCAAAAAATGACTGAGACCAAAAATGGCCAAAAATGCAGACAAAGAACGATGCGGCATGGCAAAGAAGTCCAAAAAATGACAGATGCCAAAAATGGCAAAAAATGGTCAAAAATGCAAAAAAAGAACGATGCGGCATGGCAAAGAAGTCTAAAAAAAGACCGATACTAAAAATGGCCAAAAATGCAAACAAAGAACGATGTGGCATGGCAAAGGAGACCAAAAATGACCGATGCCAAAAATGGGCAAAAATGCAAAAAAAAGGCCAAAAAATCCAACAAAAACCAAGCGAATGGCAAAGAAGTCCAAAAAATGACCGATGCCAAAAATGGCCAAGAATGAAAAAAAGAACGATGCGGCATGGCAAAGAAGTCCAAAAAACGACCGATACCAAAAATGGCCAAAAATGCAAGAAAACAACGATGCGGCATTGCAATGAAGTCCAAAAAATGACTGATGCCAAAAATGGCCAAATATGCAAAAAAAGAAAGATAGTACATGGCAAAGAAGTCCAAAAAATTACCGATGCCAAAAATGGCAAGAAATGGTAAAAAATGCAAAAAAAGAACGATGCGGCATGGCTATGAAGTACAAAAAATGGCCGTCGCCAAAAATGGACTAAAATGGCCAAAAAATGCAAAAAATGAACGATGCGGAATGGCAAAGTCCAAAAAATGACCGATACCAAAAATGGCCAAAAAATGCAAAAAAAGAACGATGCGGCATGGCAAAGAAGTCCAAAAAATGACCGATACCAAAAATGGACAAAAATGCAAACAAAGAACGATGCGGCATGGCAATGAAGTCCAAAAAATGACCAATGCCAAAAATGGCAAAAAATGGTCAAAAATGCAAAAAAAGAACGATGCGACATGGCAAAGAAGTCCCAAAAATGACCTATACCAAAAATGGCCAAAAATGCAAGCTAAGAACGATGCGGCATGGCAAACAACTCCAAAAAATGACCGATGCCAAAAATGGCCAAAAATGCAAAAAACAAACGATGCGGCTAGTCAAAGTAGTCCAAAAAATGACCGATACCAAAAATGGCCAAAAATGCAAACAAAGAACGATGCGGCATGGCAAAGAACTCCAAAAAATGACCGATGCCAAAAATGGCCAAAAATGCAAAAAACAAACGATGCGGCTTGGCAAAGAAGTTCAATAAAAATGGCAAAAAATGGTTAAAAATGCAAAAAAAGAACGATGCGGCATGGCAAAGAAGTCTAAAAAAAGACCGATACCAAAAATGGCCAAAATGCAAAAAAAGAACAATACGGCATGGCAAAGACGTCCAAAAAATGAACGATACCAAAAATGGGCAAAAATGCAAAAAAAGGCCAAAAAATTCAACAAAAACCAAGCGAAATGGCAAAGAAGTCCAAAAAATGACCGATGCCAAAAATGGCCAAAAATGAAAAAAAGAACGATGCGGCTTGGCAAAGAAGTTCAAAAAATGACCGACGCCAAAAATGGCCAAAAATGCAAACAAAGAACGATGCGGCATGGCACATAAGTCCACAAAATGACCGATACCAAAAAAAGCCAAAAACGCAAAAAAAATGAGGCATGCATCCAAAAATGACCGATGCCAAAAATGGACAACAATAAAAAGAAAGAACGATGCGGCATGGCAAAGAAGTCCAAAAAATGACCGATTCCAAAAATGACCAAAAATGTAAAAAAAGAACGATGCGGAATGAAAAAGAAGTCCAAAAAATGACCGATGCTAAAAATGGCAAAAAAAGGTCAAAAAGAACGATCCGGCATGGCAAAGAAGTCCAACAAATGACTGATACCAAAAATGGCCAAAAATGCAGAACGATGCGGCATGGCAAAGAAGTCCAAAAAATGACAGATGCCAAAAATGGAAAAAATGGTCAAAAATGCAAAAAAAGAACGATGCAGCAAGGCAAAGAAGTCTAAAAAAAGACCGATACCAAAAATGGCCAAAAATGCAAAAAAAAAATGCGGCATGGCAAAGAAGTCCAAAAAATGACCGATGCCGAAAATGCCACAAAATGGTCAAAAATTCAAAAAAAGAACGATGCGGCATGGCAAAGAAGTACAAAAAATTACCGATACCAAAAATGGCCAAAAATGCAAACAAAGAACGATGCGGCATGGCAAAGAAGTCCAAAAAATGACCGATGCCAAAAATGGGCAAAAATGCAAAAAAAGGCAAAAAATCCAACAAAAACCAAGCGAATGGCAAAGAAGTCCAAAAAATGACCGATGCCAAAAATGGCCAAGAATGAAAAAAAGAACGATGCGGAATGAAAAAGAAGTCCAAAAAATGACCGATGCCAAAAATGGCAAAAAAAGGTCAAAAAGAACGATCCGGCATGGCAAAGAAGTCCAAAAAATGACTGATACCAAAAATGGCCAAAAATGCAGACAAAGAACGATTCGGCATGGCAAAGAAGTCCAAAAAATGACAGATGCCAAAAATGGAAAAAATGGTCAAAAATGCAAAAAAAGAACGATGCGGCAAGGCAAAGAAGTCTAAAAAAAGACCGATACCAAAAATGGCCAAAAATGCAAAAAAAAATGCGGCATGGCAAAGAAGTCCAAAAAAGATGCCAAAAATGGAAAAAATGGTCAAAAATGCAAAAAAAGAACGATGCGGCAAGGCAAAGAAGTCTAAAAAAAGACCGATACCAAAAATGGCCAAAAATGCAAAAAAAAAATGCGGCATGGCAAAGAAGTCAAAAAAATTACCGATGCCGAAAATGCCACAAAATGGTCAAAAATTCAAAAAAGAACGATGCGGTATGGCAAAGAAGTACAAAAAATTACCGATACCAAAAATGGCCAAAAATGCAAACAAAGAACGATGCGGCATGGCAAAAAATGCAAAAAAAGACCAAAAATGACCGATGCCAAAAATGGGCAAAAATGCAAAAAAAGGCAAAAAATCCAACAAAAACCAAGCGAATGGCAAAGAAGTCCAAAAAACGACCGATACCAAAAATGGCCGAAAATGCAAGAAAACAACGCTGCGGCATTGCAATGAAGTCCAAAAAATGACTGATGCCAAAAACGGCCAAATATGCAAAAAAAGAAAGATAGGACATGGCAAAGAAGTCCAAAAAATTACCGATGCCAAAAATGGCAAGAAATGGTAAAAAATGCAAAAAAAGAACGATGCGGCATGGCTATGAAGTACAAAAAATGGCCGTTGCCAAAAATGGACAAAAATGGCCAAAAAGGCAAAAAAAGAACGATGCGGAATGGCAAAGTCCAAAAAATGACCGCTACCAAAAATGGCCAAAAAATGCACAAAAAGAACGATGCGGCATGGCAAAGAAGTCAAAAAAATTACCGATGCCGAAAATGCCACAAAATGGTCAAAAATTCAAAAAAGAACGATGCGGCATGCCAAAGAAGTACAAAAAATTACCGATACCAAAAATGGCCAAAAATGCAAACAAAGAACGATGCGGCATGGCAAAAAATGACCAAAAATGACCGATGCCAAAAATGGGCAAAAATGCAAAAAAAGGCAAAAAATCCAACAAAAACCAAGCGAATGGCAAAGAAGTCCAAAAAACGACCGATACCAAAAATGGCCGAAAATGCAAGAAAACAACGCTGCGGCATTGCAATGAAGTCCAAAAATGACTGATGCCAAAAATGGCCTAATATGCAATAAAAGAGAGATACGACATGGCAAAGAAGTGCAAAAAATGACCGATACCAAAAATGGCAAGAAATGGTCAAAAATGCAAAAAAAGAACGATGCGGCATGGCAATGAAGTACAAAAAATGGCCGTTGCCAAAAATGGACAAAACTGGCCAAAAAGGCAAAAAAAGAACGATGCGGAATGGCAAAGTCCAAAAAATGACCGCTACCAAAAATGGCCAAAAAATGCACAAAAAGAACGATGCGGCATGGCAAAGAAGTCCAAAAAATGACCGGTACCGAAAATGGCCAAAAATGCAAACAAAGAACGATGCGGCATGGCAAAGAAGTCCAAAAAATGCCTGATGCCAAAAATGGCAAAAAATGGTCAAAATGCAAAAAAAGAACGATGCGGCATGGCAAAGAAGTTCAAAAAATTACCGACGCCAAAAATGACCAAAAATGCAAAAAAATACGATGCGGCATGGCAAATAAGTCCAAAAAATGACCGGTACCAAAAATGGCCAAAAATGCAAACAAAGAACGATGCGGCATGGCAAAGAAGTCCAAAAAATGCCTGATGCCAAAAATGGCAAAAAATGGTCAAAATGCAAAAAAGAACGATGCGGCATGGCAAAGAAGTTCAAAAAATGACCGACGCCAAAAATGGCCAAAAATGCAAAAAAATACGATGCGGCATGGCAAATAAGTCCAAAAAATTACCTATACCAAAAATTGCCAAAAATGCAGGCAAAGAACGATGCGGCATGGCAAAGAACTCAAAAAAATTACCGATGACAAAAATGGCCAAAAATGCAAAAAACAAACGATGCGGCTTGGCAAAGAAGTTCAAAAAATGACCGACGCCAAAAAAAATACGATGCGGCATGGCAAATAAGTCCAAAAAATGACCGATACCAAAAATGGTCAAAAATGCAAAAAAAGAACGATGCGGCATGGCAAAGAACTCCAAAAAATGACCGATGCCAAAAATGGCCAAAAATGCAAAAAACAAACGATGCGGCTTGGCAAAGAAGTTCAAAAAATGACCGATACCAAAAATGGGCAAAAATGCAAAAAAAGAACGATGCGGCATGGTAAAGAAGTCCAAAAATGGCCGATACCAAAAATGCAAAACAAGAACGATGCAGCATGGCAAAGAAGTCTAAAAAATGAACGGTGCCGAAAATGGCACAGAATGGTCAAAAATGCAAAAAAAGAACGATGCGGCATGGCAAAGAAGTACAAAAAATTACTGATACCAAAAATGGCCAAAAATGCAAACAAAGAACGATGCGGCATGGCACATAAGTCCACAAAATGACCGATACCAAAAAAAGACAAAAACGCAAAAAAATGAGGCATGCATCCAAAAATGACCGATGCCAAAAATGGACAACAATAAAAAAGAAAGAACGATGCGGCATGGCAAAGAAGTCCAAAAAATGACCGATTCCAAAAATGGCCAAAAATGCAGACAAAGAACGATGCGACATGGCAAAGAAGTCCAAAAAATGACAGATGCCAAAAATGGAAAAAATGGTCAAAAATGCAAAAAAAGAATGATGCGGCAAGGCAAAGAAGTCTAAAAAAAGACCGATACCAAAAATGGCCAAAATGCAAAAAAAAAAATGCGGCATGGCAAAGAAGTCTAAAAAATGACCGATGCCGAAAATGCCACAAAATGGTCAAAAATGCAAAAAAAGAACGATGCGGCATGGCAAAGAAGTACAAAAAATTACCGATACCAAAAATGGCCAAAAATGCAAAAAAAGAACGATGCGGCATGGCAAAGAAGACCAAAAATGACCGATGCCAAAAATGGGCAAAAATGCAAAAAAAAGGCAAAAAAATCCAACAAAAACCAAGCGAATGGCAAAGAAGTCCAAAAACTGACCGATGCCAAAAATGGCAAGAAATGGTAAAAAATGCAAAAAAAGAACGATGCGGCATGGCTATGAAGTACAAAAAATGGCCGTCGCCAAAAATGGACTAAAATGGCCAAAAATGCAAAAAACAAACAATGCGGCATGGCAAAGAACTCCAAAAAATGACCGATGCCAAAAATGGCCAAAAATGCAACAACTGCAACAACAAACGATGCGGCTTGGCAAAGAAGTTCAAAAAATGACCGATACCAAAAATGGGCAAAAATGCAAAAAAAGAACGATGCGGCATGGTAAAGAAGTCCAAAAATGGCCGATACCAAATATGCAAAACAAGAATGATGCACCATGGCAAAGAAGTCTAAAAAATGACCGGTGCCGAAAATGGCACAGAATGGTCAAAAATGCATAAAAAGAACGATGCGGCATGGCAAAGAAGTACAAAAAATTACCGATACCAAAAATGCCCAAAAATGCAAACAAAGAACGATGCGGCATGGCACAAAAGTCCACAAAATGACCGATACCAAAAAAATCCAAAAACGCAAAAAAAAATGAGGCAAGCATCCAAAAAATGACCGATGCCAAAAATGGACAAAAATGAAAAAGCACGAACGATGCGGCATGGCAAAGAAGTCCAAAAAATGACCGATTCCAAAAATGACCAAAAATGTAAAAAAAGAACGATGCGGAATGAAAAAGAAGTCCAAAAAATGACCGATGCCAAAAATGGCAAAAAAGGTCAAAAAGAACGATCCGGCATGGCAAAGAAGTCCAAAAAATGACTGAGACCAAAAATGGCCAAAAATGCAGACAAAGAACGATGCGGCATGGCAAAGAAGTCCAAAAAATGACAGATGCCAAAAATGGCAAAAAATGGTCAAAAATGCAAAAAAAGAACGATGCGGCATGGCAAAGAAGTCTAAAAAAAGACCGATACTAAAAATGGCCAAAAATGCAAACAAAGAACGATGTGGCATGGCAAAGAAGACCAAAAATTACCGATGCCAAAAATGGGCAAAAATGCAAAAAAAGGCCAAAAAATCCAACAAAAACCAAGCGAATGGCAAAGAAGTCCAAAAAATGACCGATGCCAAAAATGGCCAAGAATGAAAAAAAGAACGATGCGGCATGGCAAAGAAGTCCAAAAAACGACCGATACCAAAAATGGCCAAAAATGCAAGAAAACAACGATGCGGCATTGCAATGAAGTCCAAAAAATGACTGATGCCAAAAATGGCCAAATATGCAAAAAAAGAAAGATAGGACATGGCAAAGAAGTCCAAAAAATTACCGATGCCAAAAATGGCAAGAAATGGTAAAAAATGCAAAAAAAGAACGATGCGGCATGGCTATGAAGTACAAAAAATGGCCGTCGCCAAAAATGGACTAAAATGGCCAAAAAATGCAAAAAAAGAACGATGCGGAATGGCAAAGTCCAAAAAATGACCGATACCAAAAATGACCAAAAAATGCAAAAAAAGAACGATGCGGCATGGCAAAGAAGTCCAAAAAATGACCGATACCAAAAATGGACAAAAATGCAAACAAAGAACGATGCGGCATGGCAATGAAGTCCAAAAAATGACCAATGCCAAAAATGGCAAAAAATGGTCAAAAATGCAAAAAAAGAACAATGCGACATGGCAAAGAAGTCCCAAAAATGACCTATACCAAAAATGGCCAAAAATGCAAGCTAAGAACGATGCGGCATGGCAAACAACTCCAAAAAATGACCGATGCCAAAAATGGCCAAAAATGCAAAAAACAAACGATGCGGCTAGTCAAAGTAGTTCAAAAAGTGACCGATGCCAAAAATTGATAAAAATGCAAAGAAATACGATGCGGCATGGCAAATAAGTCCAAAAAATGACCGATACCAAAAATGGCCAAAAATGCAAACAAAGAACGATGCGGCATGGCAAAGAACTCCAAAAAATGACCGATGCCAAAAATGGCCAAAAATGCAAAAAACAAACGATGCGGCTTGGCAAAGAAGTTCAATAAAAATGCAAAAAAAGGCCAAAAAATTCAACAAAAACCAAGCGAAATGGCAAAGAAGTCCAAAAAATGACCGATGCCAAAAATGGCCAAAAATGAAAAAAAGAACGATGCGGCTTGGCAAAGAAGTTCAAAAAATGACCGACGCCACAAATGGCCAAAAATGCAAAAAAATACGATGCGGCATGGCAAATAAGTCCAAAAAATGACCGATACCAAAAATGGTCAAAAATGCAAACAAAGAACGATGCGGCATGGCAAAGAACTCCAAAAAATGACCGATGCCAAAAATGGCCAAAAATGCAAAAAACAAACGATGCGGCTTGGCAAAGAAGTTCAAAAAATGACCGATACCAAAAATGGGCAAAAATGCAAAAAAAGAACGATGCGGCATGGTAAAGAAGTCCAAAAATGGCCGATACCAAATATGCAAAACAAGAATGATGCAGCATGGCAAAGAAGTCTAAAAAATGAACGGTGCCGAAAATGGCACAGAATGGTCAAAAATGCAAAAAAAGGTCGATGCGGCATGGCAAAGAAGTACAAAAAATTACCGATACCAAAAATGCAAACAAAGAACGATGCGGCATGGCACATAAGTCCACAAAATGACCGATACCAAAAAAAGCCAAAAACGCAAAAAAAATGAGGCATGCATCCAAAAATGACCGATGCCAAAAATGGACAACAATAAAAAAGAAAGAACGATGCGGCATGGCAAAGAAGTCCAAAAAATGACCGATTCCAAAAATGACCAAAAATGTAAAAAAAGAACGATGCGGAATGAAAAAGAAGTCCAAAAAATGACCGATGCCAAAAATGACAAAAAAAGGTCAAAAAGAACGATCCGGCATGGCAAAGAAGTCCAAAAAATGACTGATACCAAAAATGGCCAAAAATGCAGACAAAGAACGATGCGGCATGGCAAAGAAGTCCAAAAAATGACAGATGCCAAAAATGGAAAAAATGGTCAAAAATGCAAAAAAAGAACGATGCAGCAAGGCAAAGAAGTCTAAAAAAAGACCGATACCAAAAATGGCCAAAAATGCAAAAAAAAAATGCGGCATGGCAAAGAAGTCCAAAAAATGACCGATGCCGAAAATGCCACAAAATGGTCAAAAATTCAAAAAAAGAACGATGCGGCATGGCAAAGAAGTACAAAAAATTACCGATACCAAAAATGGCCAAAAATGCAAACAAAGAACGATGCGGCATGGCAAAGACCAAAAATGACCGATGCCAAAAATGGGCAAAAATGCAAAAAAAGGCAAAAAATCCAACAAAAACCAAGCGAATGGCAAAGAAGTCCAAAAAATGACCGATGCCAAAAATGGCCAAGAATGAAAAAAAGAACGATGCGGAATGAAAAAGAAGTCCAAAAAATGACCGATGCCAAAAATGGCAAAAAAAGGTCAAAAAGAACGATCCGGCATGGCAAAGAAGTCCAGAAAATTACTGATACCAAAAATGGCCAAAAATGCAGATAAAGAACGATGCGGCATGGCAAAGAAGTCCAAAAAATGACAGATGCCAAAAATGGAAAAAATGGTCAAAAATGCAAAAAAAGAACGATGCGGCAAGGCAAAGAAGTCTAAAAAAAGACCGATACCAAAAATGGCCAAAAATGCAAAAAAAAAATGCGGCATGGCAAAGAAGTCCAAAAAATGACAGATGCCAAAAATGGAAAAAATGGTCAAAAATCCAAAAAAAGGCAAAAAATCCAACAAAAACCAAGCGAATGGCAAAGAAGTCCAAAAAACGACCGATACCAAAAATGGCCGAAAATGCAAGAAAACAACGCTGCGGCATTGCAATGAAGTCCAAAAAATGACTGATGCCAAAAATGGCCAAATATGCAAAAAAAGAAAGATAGGACATGGCAAAGAAGTCCAAAAAATTACCGATGCCAAAAATGGCAAGAAATGGTAAAAAATGCAAAAAAAGAACGATGCGGCATGGTTATGAAGTACAAAAAATGGCCGTCGCCAAAAATGGACTAAAATGGCCAAAAAATGCAAAAAAAGAACGATGCGGAATGGCAAAGTCCAAAAAATGACCGATACCAAAAATGGCCAAAAAATGCAAAAAAAGAACGATGCGGCATGGCAAAGAAGTCCAAAAAATGACCGATACCAAAAATGGACAAAAATGCAAACAAAGAACGATGCGGCATGGCAATGAAGTCCAAAAAATGACCAATGCCAAAAATGGCAAAAAATGGTCAAAAATGCAAAAAAAGAACGATGCGACATTGCAAAGAAGTCCCAAAAATGACCTATACCAAAAATGGCCAAAAATGCAAGCTAAGAACGATACGGCATGGCAAAGAACTCCAAAAAATGACCGATGCCAAAAATGGCCAAAAATGCAAAAAACAAACGATGCGGCTTGTCAAAGTAGTTCAAAAAGTGACCGATGCCAAAAATTGCCAAAAATGCAAAAAAATACGATGCGGCATGGCAAATAAGTCCAAAAAATGACCGATACCAAAAATGGCCAAAAATGCAAACAAAGAACGATGCGGCATGGCAAAGAACTCCAAAAAATTACCGATGCCAAAAATGGCCAAAAATGCAAAAAACAAACGATGCGGCTTGGCAAAGAAGTTCAATAAAAATGGCAAAAAATGGTTAAAAATGCAAAAAAAGAACGATGCGGCATGGCAAAGAAGTCTAAAAAAAGACCGATACCAAAAATGGCCAAAATACAAAAAAAGAACGATGCGGCATGGCAAAGAAGACCAAAAATGACCGATGCCAAAAATGGGCAAAAATGCAAAAAAGGCAAAAAATTCAACAAAAACCAAGCGAATGGCAAAGAAGTCCAAAAAATGACCGATGCCAAAAATGGCCAAGAATGAAAAAAACAACGATGCGGCATGGCAAAGAAGTTCAAAAAATGACCGACGCCAAAAATGGCCAAAAATGCAAAAAAATACGATGCGGCATGGCAAATAAGTCCAAAAAATGACCGATACCAAAAATGGTCAAAAATGCAAACAAAGAACGATGCGGCATGGCAAAGAACTCCAAAAAATGACCGATGCCAAAAATGGCCAAAAATGTAAAAAACAAACGATGCGGCTTGGCAAAGAAGTTCAAAAAATGACCGATACCAAAAATGGGCAAAAATGCAAAAAAAGAACGATGCGGCATGGCAAAGAAGTCCAACAATGGCCGATACCAAATATGCAAAACAAGAATGATGCAGCATGGCAAAGAAGTCTAAAAAATGAACGGTGCCGAAAATGGCACAGAATGGTCAAAAATGCAAAAAAAGAACGATGCGGCATGGCAAAGAAGTACAAAAAATTACCGATACCAAAAATGGCCAAAAATGCAAACAAAGAACGATGCGGCATGACGCATAAGTCCACAAAATGACCTATACCAAAAATGGCCAAAAATGCAAGCTAAGAACGATGCGGCATGGCAAAGAACTCCAAAAAATGACCGATGCCAAAAATGGCCAAAAATGCAAAAAACAAACGATGCGGCTTGGCAAAGAAGTTCAATAAAAATGGCAAAAAATGGTTAAAAATGCAAAAAAAGAACGATGCGGCATGGCAAAGAAGTCTAAAAAAAGACCGATACCAAAAATGGCCAAAATGCAAAAAAAGAACAATACGGCATGGCAAAGACGTCCAAAAAATGAACGATACCAAAAATGGGCAAAAATGCAAAAAAAGGCCAAAAAATTCAACAAAAACCAAGCGAAATGGCAAAGAAGTCCAAAAAATGACCGATGCCAAAAATGGCCAAAAATGAAAAAAAGAACGATGCGGCTTGGCAAAGAAGTTCAAAAAATGACCGACGCCAAAAATGCAAAAAAATACGATGCGGCATGGCAAATAAGTCCAAAAAATGACCGATACCAAAAATGGTCAAAAATGCAAACAAAGAACGATGCGGCATAGCAAAGAACTCCAAAAAATGACCGATGCCAAAAATGGCCAAAAATGCAAAAAACAAACGATGCGGCTTGGCAAAGAAATTCAAAAAATGACCGATACCAAAAATGGGCAAAAATGCAAAAAAAAAAACGATGCGGCATGGTAAAGAAGTCCAAAAATGGCCGATACCAAATATGCAAAACAAGAATGATGCAGCATGGCAAAGAAGTCTAAAAAATGAACGGTGCCGAAAATGGCACAGAATGGTCAAAAATGCAAAAAAAGAACGATGCGGCATGGCAAAGAAGACCAAAAATGACCGATGCCAAAAATGGGCAAAAATGCAAAAAAAGGCAAAAAATCCAACAAAAACCAAGCGAATGGCAAAGAAGTCCAAAAACTGACCGATGCCAAAAATGGCAAGAAATGGTAAAAAATGCAAAAAAAGAACGAAGCGGCATGGCTATGAAGTACAAAAAATGGCCGTCGCCAAAAATGGACTAAAATGGCCAAAAATGCAAAAAAACAAACGATGCGGCATGGCAAAGAACTCCAAAAAATGACCGATGCCAAAAATGGCCAAAAATGCAAAAAACAAACGATGCGGCTTGGCACAGAAGTTCAAAAAATGACCGATACCAAAAATGGGCAAAAATGCAAAAAAAGAACGATGCGGCATGGTAAAGAAGTCCAAAAATGGCCGATACCAAATATGCAAAACAAGAATGATGCAGCATGGCAAAGAAGTCTAAAAAATGACCGGTGCCGAAAATGGCACAGAATGGTCAAAAATGCATAAAAAGAACGATGCGGCATGGCAAAGAAGTACAAAAAATTACCGATACCAAAAATGCCCAAAAATGCAAACAAAGAACGATGCGGCATGCACAGAAGTCCACAAAATGACCGATACCAAAAAAAGCCAAAAACGCAAAAAAAATGAGGCATGCATCCAAAAAATAACCGATGCCAAAAATGGACAAAAATGAAAAAGAAAGAACGATGCGGCATGGCAAAGAAGTCCAAAAAATGACCGATTCCAAAAATGACCAAAAATGTAAAAAAAGAACGATGCGGAATGAAAAAGAAGTCCAAAAAATGACCGATGCCAAAAATGGCCAAAAATGAAAAAAAGAACGATGCGGCTTGGCAAAGAAGTTCAAAAAATGACCGACGCCAAAAATGGCCAAAAATGCAAACAAAGAACGATGCGGCATGGCAAAGAAGTCCAAAAAATGACAGATGCCAAAAATGGCAAAAAATGGTCAAAAATGCAAAAAAAGAACGATGCGGCAAGGCAAAGAAGTCTAAAAAAAGACCGATACCAAAAATGGCCAAAAATACAAAAAAAAATGCGGCATGGCAAAGAAGTCCAAAAAATGACCGATGCCGAAAATGCCACAAAATGGTCAAAAATGCAAAAAAAGAACGATGCGGTATGGCAAAGAAGTCTAAAAAAAGACCGATACTAAAAATGGCCAAAAATGCAAACAAAGAACGATGCGGCATGGCAAAGAAGACCAAAAATGACCGATGCCAAAAATGGGCAAAAATGCAAAAAAAAGGCCAAAGAATCCAACAAAAACCAAGCGAATGGCAAAGAAGTCCAAAAAATTACCGATGCCAAAAATGGCCAAGAATGAAAAAAAGAACGATGCGGCATGGGAAAGAAGTCCAAAAAACGACCGATACCAAAAATGGCCGAAAATGCAAGAAAACAACGATGCGGCATTGCAATGAAGTCCAAAAAATGACTGATGCCAAAAATGGCCAAATATGCAAAAAAAGAAAGATAGGACATGGAAAAGAAGTCCAAAAAATTACCGATGCCAAAAATGGCAAGAAATGGTAAAAAATACAAAAAAAGAACGATGTGGCAAGGCTATGAAGTACAAAAAATGGCCGTCGCCAAAAATGGACTAAAATGGCCAAAAAATGCAAAAAAAGAACGATGCGGAATGGCAAAGTCCAAAAAATGACCGATACCAAAAATTGCCAAAAAATGCAAAAAAAGAACGATGCGGCATGGCAAAGAAGTCCAAAAAATGACCGATACCAAAAATGGACAAAAATGCAAACAAAAAACGATGCGGCATGGCAATGAAGTCCAAAAAATGACCAATGCCAAAAATGGCAAAAAATGGTCAAAAATGCAAAAAAAGAACGATGCGACATGGCAAAGAAGTCCCAAAAATGACCTATACCAAAAATGGCCAAAAATGCAAGCTAAGAACGATGCGGCATGGCAAAGAACTCCAAAAAATGACCGATGCCCAAAATGGCCAAAAATGCAAAAAACAAACGATGCGGCTTGTCAAAGTAGTTCAAAAAGTGACCGATGCCAAAAATTGCCAAAAATGCAAAAAAATACGATGCGGCATGGCAAATAAGTCCAAAAAATGACCGATACCAAAAATGGCCAAAAATGCAAACAAAGAACGATGCGGCATGGCAAAGAACTCCAAAAAATGACCGATGCCAAAAATGGCCAAAAATGCATAAAACAAACGATGCGGCTTGGCAAAGAAGTTCAATAAAAATGGCAAAAAATGGTTAAAAATGCAAAAAAAGAACGATGCGGCATGGCAAAGAAGTCTAAAAAAAGACCGATACCAAAAATGGCCAAAATGCAAAAAAAGAACAATACGGCATGGCAAAGACGTCCAAAAAATGAACGATACCAAAAATGGGCAAAAATGCAAAAAAAGGCCAAAAAATTCAACAAAAACCAAGCGAAATGGCAAAGAAGTCCAAAAAATGACCGATGCCAAAAATGGCCAAAAATGAAAAAAATAACGATGCGGCATGGCAAAGAAGTCCAAAAAATGACCGATACCAAAAATGGCCGAAAATGCAAGAAAACAACGATGCGGCATGGCAAAGAAGTCCAAAAAATAACCGATGCCAAAAATGACTAAAAATGTAAAAAAAAGAACGATGCGGCATGGCAAAGAACTCCAAAAAATGACCGATACCAAAAATGCAAACAAAGAACGATGCGGCATAGCAAAGAAGTCCAAAAAATGACCGATGCCAAAAATGGCAAAAAATGGTCAAAAATGCAAAAAAAGAACGATGAGGCAAGGCAAAGAAGTCCAAAAAACGACCGATACCAAAAATGGCCGAAAATGCAAACAAAGAACGATGCGGCATGGCACAGAAGTCCACAAAATGACTGATGCCAAAAATGGCCAAATATGCAAAAAAAGAAAGATAGGACATGGAAAAGAAGTCCAAAAAATTACCGATGCCAAAAATGGCAAGAAATGGTAAAAAATACAAAAAAAGAACGATGTGGCAAGGCTATGAAGGACAAAAAATGGCCGTCGCCAAAAATGGACTAAAATGGCCAAAAAATGCAAAAAAAGAACGATGCGGAATGGCAAAGTCCAAAAAATGACCGATACCAAAAATTGCCAAAAAATGCAAAAAAAGAACGATGCGGCATGGCAAAGAAGTCCAAAAAATGACCGATACCAAAAATGGACAAAAATGCAAACAAAGAACGATGCGGCATGGCAATGAAGTCCAAAAAATGACCAATGCCAAAAATGGCAAAAAATGGTCAAAAATGCAAAAAAAGAACGATGCGACATGGCAAAGAAGTCCCAAAAATGACCTATACCAAAAATGGCCAAAAATGCAAGCTAAGAACGATGCGGCATGGCAAAGAACTCCAAAAAATGACCGATGCCAAAAATGGCCAAAAATGCAAAAACCAAACGATGCGGCTTGTCAAAGTAGTTCAAAAAGTGACCGATGCCAAAAATTGCCAAAAATGCAAAAAAATACGATGCGGCATGGCAAATAAGTCCAAAAAATGACCGATACCAAAAATGGCCAAAAATGCAAACAAAGAACGATGCGGCATGGCAAAGAACTCCAAAAAATGACCGATGCCAAAAATGGCCAAAAATGCATAAAACAAACGATGCGGCTTGGCAAAGAAGTTCAATAAAAATGGCAAAAAATGGTTAAAAATGCAAAAAAAGAACGATGCGGCATGGCAAAGACGTCCAAAAAATGAACGATACCAAAAATGGGCAAAAATGCAAAAAAAGGCCAAAAAATTCAACAAAAACCAAGCGAAATGGCAAAGAAGTCCAAAAAATGACCGATGCCAAAAAATGGCCAAAAATGAAAAAAAGAATGATGCGGCATGGCAAAGAAGTCCAAAAAATTACCGATGCCAAAAATGACTAAAAATGTAAAAAAAAGAACGATGCGGCATGGCAAAGAACTCCAAAAAATGACCGATACCAAAAATGGCCAAAAATGCAAACAAAGAACGATGCGGCATAGCAAAGAAGTCCACAAAATGACCGATGCCAAAAATGGCCAAAAATGCAAGCTAAGAACGATGCGGCATGGCAAAGAACTCCAAAAAATGACCGATGCCAAAAATGGCCAAAAATGCAAAAAACAAACGATGCGGCTTGTCAAAGTAGTTCAAAAAGTGACCGATGCCAAAAATTGCCAAAAATGCAAAAAAATACGATGCGGCATGGCAAATAAGTCCAAAAAATTACCGATACCAAAAATGGCCAAAAATGCAAACAAAGAACGATGCGGCATGGCAAAGAACTCCAAAAAATGACCGATGCCAAAAATGGCCAAAAATGCATAAAACAAACGATGCGGCTTGGCAAAGAAGTTCAATAAAAATGGCAAAAAATGGTTAAAAATGCAAAAAAAGAACGATGCGGCATGGCAAAGAAGTCTAAAAAAAGACCGATACCAAAAATGGCCAAAATGCAAAAAAAGAACAATACGGCATGGCAAAGACGTCCAAAAAATGAACGATACCAAAAATGGGCAAAAATGCAAAAAAAGGCCAAAAAATTCAACAAAAACCAAGCGAAATGGCAAAGAAGTCCAAAAAATGACCGATGCCAAAAAATGGCCGAAAATGCAAGAAAACAACGATGCGGCATGGCAAAGAAGTCCAAAAAATAACCGATGCCAAAAATGACTAAAAATGTAAAAAAAAGAACGATGCGGCATGGCAAAGAACTCCAAAAAATGACCGATACCAAAAATGGCCAAAAATGCAAACAAAGAACGATGCGGCATAGCAAAGAAGTCCAAAAAATGACCGATGCCAAAAATGGCAAAAAATGGTCAAAAATGCAAAAAAAAAAACGATGAGGCAAGGCAAAGAAGTCTAAAAAAAGACCGATACCAAAAATGGCCACAAATGCAAACAAAGAACGATTCGGCATGGCAAAGAAGTCAAAAAAATGACCGATGCCAAAAATGGCAAAAATGGTCAAAAATGCAAAAAAAGAACGATGCGGTATGGCAAAGAAGTCTAAAAAAAGACCGATACCAAAAATGGCCAAAAATGCAAAAAAAAATGCGGCATGGCAAAGAAGTCCAAAAAATGACCGATGCCGAAAATGCCACAAAATGGTCAAAAATGCAAAAAACAAACGATGCGGCTTGGCAAAGAAGTACAAAAAATTACCTATACCAAAAAGGGCTTGGCAAAGAAGTTCAAAAAATTACCGACGCCAAAAATGGCCAAAAATGCAAAAAAATACGATGCGACATGGCAAAGAAGTCCACAAAATGACCGATACCAAAAAAAGCCAAAAACGCAAAAAAATGAGGCATGCATCCAAAAAATGACCGATGACAAAAATGGACAAAAATGAAAAAGAAAGAACGATGCGGCATGGCAAAGAAGTCCAAAAAATGACCGATGCCAAAAATGGACAAAAATGAAAAAGAAAGAACGATGCGGCATGGCAAAGAAGTACAAAAAATGACCGATTCCAAAAATGACCAAAAATGTAAAGAAAGAACGATGCGGAATGAAAAAGAAGTTCAATAAAAATGGCAAAAAATGGTAAAAAATGCACAAAAAGAACGATGCGGCATGGCAAAGAAGTCTAAAAAAAGACCAATACCAAAAATGGCCAAAAATGCAAAAAAAAATGCGGCATGGCAAAGAAGTCCAAAAAATGACCGGTGCCGAAAATGGCACAGAATGGTCAAAAATGCAAAAAAAAAACGATGCGGCATGGCAAAGAAGTACAAAAAATTACTGATACCAAAAATAGCCAAAAATGCAAACAAAGAACGATGCGGCATGGCACAGAAGTCCACAAAATGACCGATACCAAAAAAAGCCAAAAACGCAAAAAAAAATGAGGCATGCATCCAAAAAATGACCGATGACAAAAATGGACAAAAATGAAAAAAAAAGAACGATGCGGAATGAAAAAGAAGTCCAAAAAATGACCGATGCCAAAAATGGCAAAAAAAAGGTCAAAAAGACCGATCCGGCATGGCAAAGAAGTCCAAAAAATGACTGATACCAAAAATGGCCAAAAATGCAGACAAAGAACGATGCGGCATGGCAAAGAAGTCCAAAAAATGACAGATGCCAAAAATGGCAAAAAATGGTCAAAAATGCAAAAAAAGAACGATGCGGCAAGGCAAAGAAGTCTAAAAAAGACCGATACCAAAATGGCCAAAAATTTTAAAAAAATAATGCGGCACTGCAAAGAAGTCCAAAAAATGACCGATGCGAAAATGCCACAAAATGGTCAAAAATGCAAAAAAAGAACAATGCGGCATGGCAAAGAAGTACAAAAAATTACCGATACCAAAAATGGCCAAAAATGCAAACAAAGAACGATGCGGCATGGCAAAGAAGACCAAAAAATGACCGATGCCAAAAATGGGCAAAAATGCAAAAAAAGGCCAAATCCAACAAAAACCAAGCGAATGGCAAAGAAGTCCAAAAAATGACCGATGCCAAAAATGAAAAAAAGAACGATGCGGCATGGCAAAGAAGTCCAAAAAACGACCGATACCAAAAATGGCCGAAAATGCAAGAAAACAACGATGCGGCATTGCAATGAACTCCAAAAAATGACTGATGCCAAAAATGGCCAAATATGCAAAAAAAGAAAGATAGGACATGGCAAAGAAGTCCAAAAAATGACCGATGCCAAAAATGGCAAGAAATGGTAAAAAATGCAAAAAAAGAACGATGCTGCATGGCTATGAAGTACAAAAAATGGCCGTCGCCAAAAATGGACTAAAATGGCCAAAAAATGCAAAAAAAGAACGATGCGGAATGGCAAAGTCCAAAAAATGACCGATACCAAAAAACGCCAAAAAATGCAAAAAAAGAACGATGCGGCATGGCAAAGAAGTCCAAAAAATGACCGATACCAAAAATGGCCAAAAATGCAAACAAAGAACGATGCAGCATGGCAGAGAAGTCCAGAAAATGACCGATGCCAAAAATGGCCAAAAATGCAAAAAACAAACGATGCGGCTTGGCAAAGTAGTTCAAAATGTGACCGATGCCAAAAATGGCAAAAAATGGTCAAAAATGCAAAAAAAGAACGATGCGATGGCAAAGAAGTCCCAAAAAAGAAGTCCCAAAAATGACCTATAACAAAAATGGCCAAAAATGCAAGCTAAGAACGATGCGGCATGGCAAAGAACTCCAGAAAATGACCGATGCCAAAAATGGCCAAAAATGCAAAAAACAAACTATGCGGCTTGGCAAAGTAGTTCAAAATGTGACCGATGCCAAAAATGGCCAAAAATCCAAAAAAATACGATGCGGCATGGCAAATAAGTCCAAAAAATGACCGATACCAAAAATTGCCACAAAATGCAAAAAAAGAACGATGCGGCATGGCAAAGAAGTCCAAAAAATGACCGATACCAAAAATGGCCAAAAATGAAAAAAAGAACGATGCGGCATGGCAAAGAAGTCCAAAAAATGACCGATACCAAAAATGGCCGAAAATGCAAGAAAACAACGATGCGGCATGGCAAAGAAGTCCAAAAAATGACCGATGCCAAAAATGACTAAAAATGTAAAAAACAGAACGATGCGGAATGAAAAAGAAGTCCAAATATGACCGATGCCAAAAATGGCAAAAAATGGTCAAAAAGAACGATCCGGCATGGCAAAGAAGTCCAAAAAATGACCGATACCAAAAATGGCCAAAAATGCAGACAAAGAACGATGCGGCATGGCAAAGAAGTCCAAAAAATGACAGATGCCAAAAATGGCAAAAAATTTTCAAAAATGCAAAAAAAGAACGATGCGGCAAGGCAAAGAAGTCTAAAAAAAGACCGCTACCAAAATGGTGCCGAAAATGGCACAGAATGGTCAAAAATGCAAAAAAAGAACTATGCGGCATGGCAAAGAAGTACAAAAACTTAACGATACCAAAAATGGCCAAAAATGCAAACAAAGAACGATGCGGCATGGCATAGAAGTCCACAAAATGACCGATACCAAAAAAAGCCAAAAACGCAAAAAAAATGAGGCATGCATCCAAAAAATGACCGACGACAAAAATGGACAAAAATGAAAAAGAAAGAACGATGCGGCATGGCAAAGAAGTCCAAAAAATAACCGATTCCAAAAATGACCAAAAATGTAAAAAAAGAACGATGCGGAATGAAAAAGAAGTCCAAAAAATGACCGATGCCAAAAATGGCAAAAAAAGGTCAAAAATGCAAAAAAAGAACGATGCGGCAAGGCAAAGAAGTCTAAAAAAGACCGATGCCAAAAATGGCAAAAAAAGGTCAAAAAGACCGATCCGGCATGGCAAAGAAGTCCAAAAAATGACTGATACCAAAAATGGCCAAAAATGCAGACAAAGAACGATGCGGCATGGCAAAGAAGTCCAAAAAATGACAGATGCCAAAAATGGCAAAAAATGGTCAAAAATGCAAAAAAAGAACGATGCGGCAAGGCAAAGAAGTCTAAAAAAGACCGATACCAAAATGGCCAAAAATTTTAAAAAAATAATGCGGCATTGCAAAGAAGTCCAAAAAATGACCGATGCGAAAATGCCACAAAATGGTCAAAAATGCAAAAAAAGAACAATGCGGCATGGCAAAGAAGTACAAAAAATTACCGATACCAAAAATGGCCAAAAATGCAAACAAAGAACGATGCGGCATGGCAAAGAAGACCAAAAAATGACCGATGCCAAAAATGGGCAAAAATGCAAAAAAAGGCCAAATCCAACAAAAACCAAGCGAATGGCAAAGAAGTCCAAAAAATGACCGATGCCAAAAATGAAAAAAAGAACGATGCGGCATGGCAAAGAAGTCCAAAAAACGACCGATACCAAAAATGGCCGAAAATGCAAGAAAACAACGATGCAGCATTGCAATGAAGTCCAAAAAATGACTGATGCCAAAAATGGCCAAATATGCAAAAAAAGAAAGATAGGACATGGCAAAGAAGTCCAAAAAAATGACCGATGCCAAAAATGGCAAGAAATGGTAAAAAATGCAAAAAAAGAACGATGCTGCATGGCTATGAAGTACAAAAAATGGCCGTCGCCAAAAATGGACTAAAATGGCCAAAAAATGCAAAAAAAGAACGATGCGGAATGGCAAAGTCCAAAAAATGACCGATACCAAAAAACGCCAAAAAATGCAAAAAAATGAACGATGCGGCATGGCAAAGAAGTCCAAAAAATGACCGATACCAAAAATGGCCAAAAATGCAAACAAAGAACGATGCAGCATGGCAGAGAAGTCCAGAAAATGACCGATGCCAAAAATGGCCAAAAATGCAAAAAACAAACGATGCGGCTTGGCAAAGTAGTTCAAAATGTGACCGATGCCAAAAATGGCAAAAAATGGTCAAAAATGCAAAAAAAGAACGATGCGACATGGCAAAGAAGTCCCAAAAATGACCTATACCAAAAATGACCAAAAATGCAAGCTAAGAACGATGCGGCATGGCAAAGAAGTCCCAAAAATGACCTATACCAAAAATGGCCAAAAATGCAAAAAACAAACGATGCGGCTTGGCAAAGTAGTTCAAAATGTGACCGATGCCAAAAATGGCCAAAAATCCAAAAAAATACGATGCGGCATGGCAAATAAGTCCAAAAAATTACCGATACCAAAAATTGCCACAAAATGCAAAAAAAGAACGATGCGGCAAGGCAAAGAAGTCTAAAAAAAGACCGCTACCAAAATGGTGCCGAAAATGGCACAGAATGGTCAAAAATGCAAAAAAAGAACTATGCGGCATGGCAAAGAAGTACAAAAACTTAACGATACCAAAAATGGCCAAAAATGCAAACAAAGAACGATGCGGCATGGCATAGAAGTCCAAAAAATGACCGATACCAAAAATGGCCAAAAATGCAAACAAAGAACGATGCAGCATGGCAGAGAAGTCCAGAAAATGACCGATGCCAAAAATGGCCAAAAATGCAAAAAACAAACGATGCGGCTTGGCAAAGTAGTTCAAAATGTGACCGATGCCAAAAATGGCAAAAAATGGTCAAAAATGCAAAAAAAGAACGATGCGACATGGCAAAGAAGTCCCAAAAATGACCTATACCAAAAATGGCCAAAAATGCAAAAAACAAACGATGCGGCTTGGCAAAGTAGTTCAAAATGTGACCGATGCCAAAAATGGCCAAAAATCCAAAAAAATACGATGCGGCATGGCAAATAAGTCCAAAAAATGACCGATACCAAAAATTGCCACAAAATGCAAAAAAAGAACGATGCGGCAAGGCAAAGAAGTCTAAAAAAAGACCGCTACCAAAATGGTGCCGAAAATGGCACAGAATGGTCAAAAATGCAAAAAAAGAACTATGCGGCATGGCAAAGAAGTACAAAAACTTAACGATACCAAAAATGGCCAAAAATGCAAACAAAGAACGATGCGGCATGGCATAGAAGTCCACAAAATGACCGATACCAAAAAAAGCCAAAAACGCAAAAAAAATGAGGCATGCATCCAAAAAATGACCGACGACAAAAATGGACAAAAATGAAAAAGAAAGAACGATGCGGCATGGCAAAGAAGTCCAAAAAATAACCGATTCCAAAAATGACCAAAAATGTAAAAAAAGAACGATGCGGAATGAAAAAGAAGTCCAAAAAATGACCGATGCCAAAAATGGCAAAAAAAGGTCAACAAGAACGATCCGGCATGGCAAAGAAGTCCTAAAAATGACTGATACCAAAAATGCAGACAAAGAACGATGCGGCATGGCAAAGAAGTCCAAAAAATGACAGATGCCAAAAATGGCAAAAAATGGTCAAAAATGCAAAAAAAGAACGATGCGGCAAGGCAAAGAAGTCTAAAAAAAGACCGATACCAAAAATGGCCAAAAATGCAAAAAAAATGCGGCATGGCAAAGAAGTCCAAAAAAAGACCGATGCCGAAAATGCCACAAAATGGTCAAAAATGCAAAAAAAGAACGATGCGGCATGGCAAAGAAGTATAAAAAAGTACCGATACCAAAAATGGCCAAAAATGCAAACAAAGAACGATGCGGCATGGCTATGAAGTACAAATGGCCGTCGCCAAAAATGGCCAAAAATGCAAAAAAAGGCCAAAAAATCCAACAAAAACCAAGCGAATGGCAAAGAAGTCCAAAAAATGACCGATGCCAAAAATGAAAAAAAGAACGATGCGGCATGGCAAAGAAGTCCAAAAACGACCGAAACCAAAAATGGCCGAAAATACAAGAAAACAACGATGCGGCATTGCAATGAAGTCCAAAAAATGACTGATGCCAAAAATGGCCAAATATGCAAAAAAAGAAAGATAGGACATGGCAAAGAAGTCCAAAAAATGACCGATGCCAAAAATGGCAAGAAATGGTAAAAAATGCAAAAAAAGAACGATGCGGCATGGCTATGAAGTACAAATGGCCGTCGCCAAAAATGGACTAAAATGGCCAAAAAATGCAAAAAAAGAACGATGCGGAATGGCAAAGTCCAAAAAATGACCGATACCAAAAATGGCCAAAAATGCAAACACAGAACGATGCGGAATGAAAAAGAAGTCCAAAAAATGACCGATGCCAAAAATGGCAAAAAAAGGTCAACAAGAACGATCCGGCATGGCAAAGAAGTCCTAAAAATGACTGATACCAAAAATGCAGACAAAGAACGATGCTGCATGGCTATGAAGTACAAAAAATGGCCGTCGCCAAAAATGGACTAAAATGGCCAAAAAATGCAAAAAAAGAACGATGCGGAATGGCAAAGTCCAAAAAATGACCGATACCAAAAAAACGCCAAAAAATGCAAAAAAAGAACGATGCGGCATGGCAAAGAAGTCCAAAAAATGACCGATACCAAAAATGGCCAAAAATGCAAACAAAGAACGATGCAGCATGGCAGAGAAGTCCAGAAAATGACCGATGCCAAAAATGGCCAAAAATGCAAAAAACAAACGATGCGGCTTGGCAAAGTAGTTCAAAATGTGACCGATGCCAAAAATGGCAAAAAATGGTCAAAAATGCAAAAAAAGAACGATGCGATATGGCAAAGAAGTCCCAAAAATGACCTATACCAAAAATGGCCAAAAATGCAAGCTAAGAACGATGCGGCATGGCAAAGAACTCCAGAAAATGACCGATGCCAAAAATGGCCAAAAATGCAAAAAACAAACTATGCGGCTTGGCAAAGTAGTTCAAAATGTGACCGATGCCAAAAATGGCCAAAAATCCAAAAAAATACGATGCGGCATGGCAAATAAGTCCAAAAAATGACCGATACCAAAAATTGCCACAAAATGCAAAAAAAGAACGATGCAGCATGGCAAAGAAGTCCAAAAAATGACCGATACCAAAAATGGCCAAAAATGAAAAAAAGAACGATGCGGCATGGCAAAGAAGTCCAAAAAATGACCGATACCAAAAATGGCCGAAAATGCAAGAAAACAACGATGCGGCATGGCAAAGAAGTCCAAAAAATGACCGATGCCAAAAATGACTAAAAATGTAAAAAAAAGAACGATGCGGAATGAAAAAGAAGTCCAAATATGACCGATGCCAAAAATGGCAAAAAATGGTCAAAAAGAACGATCCGGCATGGCAAAGAAGTCCAAAAAATGACCGATACCAAAAATGGCCAAAAATGCAGACAAAGAACGATGCGGCATGGCAAAGAAGTCCAAAAAATGACAGATGCCAAAAATGGCAAAAAATTTTTAAAAATGCAAAAAAAGAACGATGCGGCAAGGCAAAGAAGTCTAAAAAAAGACCGCTACCAAAATGGTGCCGAAAATGGCACAGAATGGTCAAAAATGCAAAAAAAGAACTATGCGGCATGGCAAAGAAGTACAAAAACTTAACGATACCAAAAATGGCCAAAAATGCAAACAAAGAACGATGCGGCATGGCATAGAAGTCCACAAAATGACCGATACCAAAAAAAGCCAAAAACGCAAAAAAAATGAGGCATGCATCCAAAAAATGACCGACGACAAAAATGGACAAAAATGAAAAAGAAAGAACGATGCGGCATGGCAAAGAAGTCCAAAAAATAACCGATTCCAAAAATGACCAAAAATGTAAAAAAAGAACGATGCGGAATGAAAAAGAAGTCCAAAAAATGACCGATGCCAAAAATGGCAAAAAAAGGTCAAAAATGCAAAAAAAGAACGATGCGGCAAGGCAAAGAAGTCTAAAAAAGACCGATGCCAAAAATGGCAAAAAAAGGTCAAAAAGACCGATCCGGCATGGCAAAGAAGTCCAAAAAATGACTGATACCAAAAATGGCCAAAAATGCAGACAAAGAACGATGCGGCATGGCAAAGAAGTCCAAAAAATGACAGATGCCAAAAATGGCAAAAAATGGTCAAAAATGCAAAAAAAGAACGATGCGGCAAGGCAAAGAAGTCTAAAAAAGACCGATACCAAAATGGCCAAAAATTTTAAAAAAATAATGCGGCATTGCAAAGAAGTCCAAAAAATGACCGATGCGAAAATGCCACAAAATGGTCAAAAATGCAAAAAAAGAACAATGCGGCATGGCAAAGAAGTACAAAAAATTACCGATACCAAAAATGGCCAAAAATGCAAACAAAGAACGATGCGGCATGGCAAAGAAGACCAAAAAATGACCGATGCCAAAAATGGGCAAATATGCAAAAAAAGGCCAAATCCAACAAAAACCAAGCGAATGGCAAAGAAGTCCAAAAAATGACCGATGCCAAAAATGAAAAAAAGAACGATGCGGCATGGCAAAGAAGTCCAAAAAACGACCGATACCAAAAAAGGCCGAAAATGCAAGAAAACAACGATGCAGCATTGCAATGAAGTCCAAAAAATGACTGATGCCAAAAATGGCCAAATATGCAAAAAAAGAAAGATAGGACATGGCAAAGAAGTCCAAAAAAATGACCGATGCCAAAAATGGCAAGAAATGGTAAAAAATGCAAAAAAAGAACGATGCTGCATGGCTATGAAGTACAAAAAATGGCCGTCGCCAAAAATGGACTAAAATGGCCAAAAAATGCAAAAAAAGAACGATGCGGAATGGCAAAGTCCAAAAAATGACCGATACCAAAAAACGCCAAAAAATGCAAAAAAAGAACGATGCGGCATGGCAAAGAAGTCCAAAAAATGACCGATACCAAAAATGGCCAAAAATGCAAACAAAGAACGATGCAGCATGGCAGAGAAGTCCAGAAAATGACCGATGCCAAAAATGGCCAAAAATGCAAAAAACAAACGATGCGGCTTGGCAAAGTAGTTCAAAATGTGACCGATGCCAAAAATGGCAAAAAATGGTCAAAAATGCAAAAAAAGAACGATGCGACATGGCAAAGAAGTCCCAAAAATGACCTATACCAAAAATGACCAAAAATGCAAGCTAAGAACGATGCGGCATGGCAAAGAACTCCAGAAAATGACCGATGCCAAAAATGGCCAAAAATGCAAAAAACAAACAATGCGGCTTGGCAAAGTAGTTCAAAATGTGACCGATGCCAAAAATGGCCAAAAATCCAAAAAAATACGATGCGGCATGGCAAATAAGTCCAAAAAATGACCGATACCAAAAATTGCCACAAAATGCAAAAAAAGAACGATGCGGCAAGGCAAAGAAGTCTAAAAAAAGACCGCTACCAAAATGGTGCCGAAAATGGCACGGAATGGTCAAAAATGCAAAAAAAGAACTATGCGGCATGGCAAAGAAGTACAAAAACTTAACGATACCAAAAATGGCCAAAAATGCAAACAAAGAACGATGCGGCATGGCATAGAAGTCCACAAAATGACCGATACCAAAAAAAGCCAAAAACGCAAAAAAAATGAGGCATGCATCCAAAAAATGACCGACGACAAAAATGGACAAAAATGAAAAAGAAAGAACGATGCGGCATGGCAAAGAAGTCCAAAAAATAACCGATTCCAAAAATGACCAAAAATGTAAAAAAAGAACGATGCGGAATGAAAAAGAAGTCCAAAAAATGACCGATGCCAAAAATGGCAAAAAAAGGTCAACAAGAACGATCCGGCATGGCAAAGAAGTCCTAAAAATGACTGATACCAAAAATGCAGACAAAGAACGATGCGGCATGGCAAAGAAGTCCAAAAAATGACAGATGCCAAAAATGGCAAAAAATGGTCAAAAATGCAAAAAAAGAACGATGCGGCAAGGCAAAGAAGTCTAAAAAAAGACCGATACCAAAAATGGCCAAAAATGCAAAAAAAATGCGGCATGGCAAAGAAGTCCAAAAAAAGACCGATGCCGAAAATGCCACAAAATGGTCAAAAATGCAAAAAAAGAACGATGCGGCATGGCAAAGAAGTACAAAAAAGTACCGATACCAAAAATGGCCAAAAATGCAAACAAAGAACGATGCGGCATGGCTATGAAGTACAAATGGCCGTCGCCAAAAATGGCCAAAAATGCAAAAAAAGGCCAAAAAATCCAACAAAAACCAAGCGAATGGCAAAGAAGTCCAAAAAATGACCGATGCCAAAAATGAAAAAAAGAACGATGCGGCATGGCAAAGAAGTCCAAAAACGACCGAAACCAAAAATGGCCGAAAATACAAGAAAACAACGATGCGGCATTGCAATGAAGTCCAAAAAATGACTGATGCCAAAAATGGCCAAATATGCAAAAAAAGAAAGATAGGACATGGCAAAGAAGTCCAAAAAATGACCGATGCCAAAAATGGCAAGAAATGGTAAAAAATGCAAAAAAAGAACGATGCGGCATGGCTATGAAGTACAAATGGCCGTCGCCAAAAATGGACTAAAATGGCCAAAAAATGCAAAAAAAGAACGATGCGGAATGGCAAAGTCCAAAAAATGACCGATACCAAAAATGGCCAAAAATGCAAACACAGAACGATGCGGCATGGCAAAGAAGTCCAAAAAATGACCGATGCCAAAAATGGCAAAAAATGGTCAAAAATGCAAAAAAAGAACGATGCGACATGGCAAAGAAGTCCCAAAAATGACCTATACCAAAAATGGCCAAAAATGCAAGCTAAGAACGATGCGGCATGGCAAAGAACTCCAAAAAATGACCGATGCCAAAAATGGCCAAAAATGCAAAAAACAAACGATGCGGCTTGGCAAAGTAGTTCAAAAAGTGACCGATGACAAAAATGACCAAAAATGCAAAAAAATACGATGAGGCATGGCAAATAAGTCCAAAAAATGACTGATACCAAAAATTGCCAAAAAATGCAAAAAAAGAACGATGCGGCATGGCAAAGAAGTCCAAAAAATGACCGATACCAAAAATGGCCAAAAATGCAAACAAAGAACGATGCGGCATGGCAAAGAAGTCCAAAAAATGACCGATGCCAAAAATGGCAAAAAATGGTCAAAAATGCAAAAAAAGAACGATGCGACATGGCAAAGAAGTCCCAAAAATGACCTATACCAAAAATGGCCAAAAATGCAAACTAAGAACGATGCGGCATGGCAAAGAACTCCAAAAAATTACCGATGCCAAAAATGGCCAAAAATGCAAAAAACAAACGATGCGGCTTGGCAAAGTAGTTCAAAAAGTGACCGATGCCAAAAATGGCCAAAAATGCAAAAAAATACGATGTGGCATGGCAAATAAGTCCAAAAAATGACCGATACCAAAAATGGCCAAAACTGCATAAAAAGAACGATGCGGCATGGCAAAGAACTCCAAAAAATGACCGATGCCAAAAATGGCCAAAAATGCAAAAAACAAACGATGCGGCTTGGCAAAGAAATTCAATAAAAATGGCAAAAAATGGTTAAAAATGCAAAAAAAGAACGATGCGGCATGGCAAAGAAGTCCAAAAAATGACCGATACCAAAAATGGCCAAACATGCAAAAAAAGAAAGATAGGACATGGCAAAGAAGTCCAAAAAATTACCGATGCCAAAAATGGCAAGAAATGGTAAAAAATGCAAAAAAAGAACGATGCGGCATGGCTATGAAGTACAAAAAATGGCCGTCGCCAAAAATGGACTAAAATGGCCAAAAAATGCAAAAAAAGAACGATGCGGAATGGCAAAGTCCAAAAAATGACCGATACCAAAAATGGCCAAAAAATGCAAAAAAAGAACGATGCGGCATGGCAAAGAAGTCCAAAAAATGACCGATACCAAAAATGGCCAAAAATGCAAACAAAGAACGATGCGGCATGGCAAAGAAGTCCAAAAAATGACCGATGCCAAAAATGGCAAAAAATGGTCAAAAATGCAAAAAAAGAACGATGCGATATGGCAAAGAAGTCCCAAAAATGACCTATACCAAAAATGGCCAAAAATGCAAGCTAAGCACGATGCGGCATGGCAAAGAACTCCAAAAAATGACCGATGCCAAAAATGGCCAAAAATGCAAAAAACAAACGATGCGGCTTGGCAAAGTAGTTCAAAAAGTGACCGATGACAAAAATGGCCAAAAATGCAAAAAAATACGATGCGGCATGGCAAATAAGTCCAAAAAATGACCGATACCAAAAATTGCCAAAAAATGCAAAAAAAGAACGATGCGGCATGGCAAAGAAGTCCAAAAAATTACCGATACCAAAAATGGCCAAAAATGCAAACAAAGAACGATGCGGCATGGCAAAGAAGTCCACAAAATGACCGATGCCAAAAATGGCAAAAAATGGTCAAAAATGCAAAAAAAGAACGATGCGACATGGCAAAGAAGTCCCAAAAATTACCTATACCAAAAATGGCCAAAAATGCAAGCTAAGAACGATGCGGCATGGCAAAGAACTCCAAAAAATTACCGATGCCAAAAATGGCCAAAAATGCAAAAAACAAACGATGCGGCTTGGTAAAGTAGTTCAAAAAGTGACCGATGCCAAAAATGGCCAAAAATGCAAAAAAATACGATGTGGCATGGCAAATAAGTTCAAAAAATGACCGATACCAAAAATGGCCAAAACTGCAAACAAAGAACGATGCGGCATGGCAAAGAACTCCAAAAAATGACCGATGCCAAAAATGGCCAAAAATGCAAAAAACAAACGATGCGGCTTGGCAAAGAAATTCAATAAAAATGGCAAAAAATGGTTAAAAATGCAAAAAAAGAACGATGCGGCATGGCAAAGAAGTCCAAAAATTGACCGATACCAAAAATGGCCAAAAATGAAAAAAAGAACGATGCAGCATGGCAAAGAAGTCCAAAAAATGACCGATACCAAGAATGGCCGAAAATGCAAGAAAACAACGATGCGGCATGGCAAAGAAGTCCAAAAAATGACCGATGCCAAAAATGACTAAAAATGTAAAAAGAAGAACGATGCGGAATGAAAAAGAAGTCCAAATATGACCGATGCCAAAAATGGCAAAAAATGGTCAAAAAGAACGATCCGGCATGGCAAATAAGTCCAAAAAATGACCGATACCAAAAATGGCCAAAAATGCAAACAAAGAACGATGCGGCATAGCAAAGAAGTCCAAAAAATGACCGATGCCAAAAATGGCAAAAAATGGTCAAAAATGCAAAAAAAGAACGATGCGGCAAGGCAAAGAAGTCTAAAAAAAGACGGATACCAAAAATGGCCACAAATGCAAACAAAGAACGATTCGGCATGGTAAAGAAGTCAAAAAAATGACCGATGCCAAAAATGGCAAAAATGGTCAACAATGCAAAAAAAGAACGATGCGGTATGGCAAAGAAGTCTAAAAAAAGACCGATACCAAAAATGGCCAAAAATGCAAAAAAAAATGCGGCATGGCAAAGAAGTCCAAAAAATGACCGATGCCGAAAATGCCACAAAATGGTCAAAAATGCAAAAAACAAACGATGCGGCTTGGCAAAGAAGTACAAAAATTTACCGATACCAAAAATGGCCAAAATGCAGGCAAAGAACGATGCGGCATGGCAAAGAACTCCAAAAAATGACCGATGCCAAAAATGGCCAAAAATGCAAAAAACAAACGATGCGGCTTGGCAAAGAAGTTCAAAAAATGACCGACGCAAAAAATGGCCAAAAATGGCCAAAAATGCAAAAAAATACGATGCGACATGGCAAAGAAGTCCAAAAAATGATCGAAATCAAAAATGGCCAAAAACGCCAAAAAAATGATTCGGCATGGCAAAGCAGTCCTAAAAATGACCGATACCAAAAATGGCCACAAATGCAAACAAAGAACGATGCGGCATGGCAAAGAAGTCCAAAAAATGACCGATACCAAATATGGCCAAAAATGCAAACAAAGAACGATGCGGCATGGCAAAGAAGTCCAAAAAATGACCGATGCCAAAAATGGCAAAAAATGGTCAAAAATGCAAAAAAAGAACGATGCGGCATGGCAAAGAACGCCAAAAAATGACCGATGCCAAAAATGGCCAAAAATACAAAAAACAAACGATGCGGCTTGGCAAAGTAGTTCAAAAAGTGACCGATGACAAAAATGGCCAAAAATGCAAAAAAATACCATGCGGCATGGCAAATAAGTCCAAAAAATGACCGATACCAAAAATTGCCAAAAAATGCAAAAAAAGAACGATGCGGCATGGCAAAGAAGTCCAAAAAATGACCGATACCAAAAATGGCCAAAAATGCAAACAAAGAACGATGCGGCATGGCAAAGAAGTCCAAAAAATGACCGATACCAAATATGGCCAAAAATGCAAACAAAGAATGGCAAAGAAGTCCAAAAAATGGCAAAGAAGTCCAAAAATTCTTCGGCATGGCAAAGAAGTCCAAAAAATGACCGATACCAAATATGGCCAAAAATGCAAACAAAGAACGATGCGGCATGGCAAAGAAGTCCAAAAAATGACCGATGCCAAAAATGGCAAAAAATGGTCAAAAATGCAAAAAAAGAACGATGCGACATGGCAAAGAAGTCCCAAAAATGACCTTTACCAAAAATGGCCAAAAATGCAAGCTAAGAACGATGCGGCATGGCAAAGAACTCCAAAAAATTACCGATGCCAAAAATGGCCAAAAATGCAAAAAACAAACGATGCGGCTTCGCAAAGTAGTTCAAAAAGTGACCGATGCCAAAAATGGCCAAAAATGCAAAAAAATACGATGTGGCATGGCAAATAAGTCCAAAAAATGACCGATACCAAAAATGGCCAAAACTGCAAACAAAGAACGATGCGGCATGGCATAGAACTCCAAAAAATGACCGATGCCAAAAATGGCCAAAAATGCAAAAAAAAAACGATGCGGCTTGGCAAAGAAATTCAATAAAAATGGCAAAAAATGGTTAAAAATGCAACAAAAGAACGATGCGGCATGGCAAAGAAGTCCAAAAAATGACCGATACCAAAAATGGCCAAAAATGAAAAAAAGAACGATGCGGCATGGCAAAGAAGTCCAAAAAATGACCGATACCAAAAATGGCCGAAAATGCAAGAAAACAACGATGCGGCATGGCAAAGAAGTCCAAAAAATGACCGATGCCAAAAATGACTAAAAATGTAAAAAAAAGAACGATGCGGAATGAAAAAGAAGTCCAAATATGACCGATGCCAAAAATGGCAAAAAATGGTCAAAAAGAACGATCCGGCATGGCAAATAAGTCCAAAAAATGACCGATACCAAAAATGGCCAAAAATGAAAAAAAGAACGATGCGGCATGGCAAAGAAGTCCAAAAAATGACCGATACCAAAAATGGCCGAAAATGCAAGAAAACAACGATGCGGCATGGCAAAGAAGTCCAAAAAATGACCGATGCCAAAAATGACTAAAAATGTACAAAAAAGAACGATGCGGAATGAAAAAGAAGTCCAAATATGACCGATGCCAAAAATGGCAAAAAATGGTCAAAAAGAACGATCCGGCATGGCAAAGAAGTCCAAAAAATGACCGATGCCAAAAATGGCAAAAAATGGTCAAAAATGCAAAAAAAGAACGATGCGGCAAGGCAAAGAAGTCTAAAAAAAGACGGATACCAAAAATGGCCACAAATGCAAACAAAGAACGATTCGGCATGGCAAAGAAGTCAAAAAAATGACCGATGCCAAAAATGGCAAAAATGGTCAAAAATGCGAAAAAAGAACGATGCGGTATGGCAAAGAAGTCTAAAAAAAGACCGATACCAAAAATGGCCAAAAATGCAAAAAAAAAATGCGGCATGGCAAAGAAGTCCAAAAAATGACCGATGCCGAAAATGCCACAAAATGGTCAAAAATGCAAAAAAAACGATGCGGCTTGGGAAAGAATTACAAAAATTTACCGATACCAAAAATGGCCAAAAATGCAGGCAAAGAACGATGCGGCATGGCAAAGAACTCCAAAAAATGACCGATGCCAAAAATGGCCAAAAATGCAAAAAACAAACGATGCGGCTTGGCAAAGAAGTTCAAAAAATGACCGACGCCAAAAATGGCCAAACATGCAAAAAAATACGATGCGACATGGCAAAGAAGTCCAAAAAATGATCGAAATCAAAAATGGCCAAAAACGCCAAAAAAATGATACGGCATGGCAAAGCAGTCCTAAAAATGACCGATACCAAAAATGGCCACAAATGCAAACAAAGAACGATTCGGCATGGAAAAGAAGTCAAAAAAATGACCGATGCCAAAAATGGCAAAAATGGTCAAAAATGCAAAAAAAGAACGATGCGGTATGGCAAAGAAGTCTAAAAAAAGACCGATACCAAAAATGGCCAAAAATGCAAAAAAAAATGCGGCATGGCAAAGAAGTCCAAAAAATGACCGATGCCGAAAATGCCACAAAATGGTCAAAAATGCAAAAAAAAACAATGCGGCTTGGCAAAGAAGTACAAAAAATTACCGATACCAAAAATGGCCAAAAATGCAGGCAAGGAACTATGCGGCATGGCAAAGAACTCAAAAAAATGACCGATGCCAAAAATGTCCAAAAATGCAAAAAACAAACGATGGGGCTTGGCAAAGAAGTTCAAAAAATGACCGACGCCAAAAATGGCCAAAAATGCAAAAAAATGCAAAAAAATACGATGCGACATGGCAAAGAAGTCCAAAAAATGATCGAAATCAAAAATGGCCAAAAACGCCAAAAAAATGATTCGGCATGGCAAAGCAGTCCAAAAAATGAGCGATGCCAAAAATGAAAAAAAAAATAACGATGCGGCATGGCAAAGAACTCCAAAAAATGGCCGATACCAAAAATGGTCAAAAATGCAAACAAAGAACGATGCGGCATGGCACAGAAGTCCACAAATTGATTGATACCAAAAAAAGCCAAAAACGCAAAAAAAAATGAGGCATGCATTCAAAAAATGAACGATGCCAAAAATGGACAAAAATGAAAAAGAAAGAACGATGCGGCATGGCAAAGAAGTCCAAAAAATGAACGATTCCAAAAATACCAAATAGGCCAAAAATGCAAACAAAGAACGATGCGGCATGGCAAAGAAGTCTAAAAAATGACCGATGCCAAAAATGGCAAAAAATGGTCAAAAATGCAAAAAAAGAACGATGCGACATGGCAAAGAAGTCCCAAAAATGACCTTTACCAAAAATGGCCAAAAATGCAAGCTAAGAACGATGCGGCATGGCAAAGAACTCCAAAAAATTACCGATGCCAAAAATGGCCAAAAATGCAAAAAACAAACGATGCGGCTTCGCAAAGTAGTTCAAAAAGTGACCGATGCCAAAAATGGCCAAAAATGCAAAAAAATACGATGTGGCATGGCAAATAAGTCCAAAAAATGACCGATACCAAAACTGGCCAAAACTGCAAACAAAGAACGATGCGGCATGGCATACAACTCCAAAAAATGACCGATGCCAAAAATGGCCAAAAATGCAAAAAAAAAACGATGCGGCTTGGCAAAGAAATTCAATAAAAATGGCAAAAAATGGTTAAAAATGCAAAAAAAGAACGATGCGGCATGGCAAAGAAGTCCAAAAAATGACCGATACCAAAAATGGCCAAAAATGAAAAAAAGAACGATGCGGCATGGCAAAGAAGTCCAAAAAATGACCGATACCAAAAATGGCCGAAAATGCAAGAAAACAACGATGCGGCATGGCAAAGAAGTCCAAAAAATGACCGATGCCAAAAATGACTAAAAATGTAAAAAAAAGAACGATGCGGAATGAAAAAGAAGTCCAAATATGACCGATGCCAAAAATGGCAAAAAATTCTCAAAAAGAACGATCCGGCATGGCAAATAAGTCCAAAAAATGACCGATACCAAAAATGGCCAAAAATGAAAAAAAGAACGATGCGGCATGGCAAAGAAGTCCAAAAAATGACCGATACCAAAAATGGCAGAAAATGCAAGAAAACAACGATGCGGCATGGCAAAGAAGTCCAAAAAATGACCGATGCCAAAAATGACTAAAAATGTACAAAAAAGAACGATGCGGAATGAAAAAGAAGTCCAAATATGACCGATGCCAAAAATGGCAAAAAATGGTCAAAAAGAACGATCCGGCATGGCAAACAAGTCCAAAAAATGACCGATGCCAAAAATGGCAAAAAATGGTCAAAAATGCAAAAAAAGAACGATGCGGCAAGGCAAAGAAGTCTAAAAAAAGACGGATACCAAAAATGGCCACAAATGCAAACAAAGAACGATTCGGCATGGCAAAGAAGTCAAAAAAATGACCGATGCCAAAAATGGCAAAAATGGTCAAAAATGCGAAAAAAGAACGATGCGGTATGGCAAAGAAGTCTAAAAAAAGACCGATACCAAAAATGGCCAAAAATGCAAAAAAAAAATGCGGCATGGCAAAGAAGTCCAAAAAATGACCGATGCCGAAAATGCCACAAAATGGTCAAAAATGCAAAAAACAAACGATGCGGCTTGGGAAAGAATTACAAAAATTTACCGATACCAAAAATGGCCAAAAATGCAGGCAAAGAACGATGCGGCATGGCAAAGAACTCCAAAAAATGACCGATGCCAAAAATGGCCAAAAATGCAAAAAACAAACGATGCGGCTTGGCAAAGAAGTTCAAAAAATGACCGACGCCAAAAATGGCCAAAAATGCAAAAAAATACGATGCGACATGGCAAAGAAGTCCAAAAAATGATCGAAATCAAAAATGGCCAAAAACGCCAAAAAAATGATACGGCATGGCAAAGCAGTCCTAAAAATGACCGATACCAAAAATGGCCACAAATGCAAACAAAGAACGATTCGGCATGGAAAAGAAGTCAAAAAAATGACCGATGCCAAAAATGGCAAAAATGGTCAAAAATGCAAAAAAAGAACGATGCGGTATGGCAAAGAAGTCTAAAAAAAGACCGATACCAAAAATGGCCAAAAATGCAAAAAAAAATGCGGCATGGCAAAGAAGTCCAAAAAATGACCGATGCCGAAAATGCCACAAAATGGTCAAAAATGCAAAAAAAAACAATGCGGCTTGGCAAAGAAGTACAAAAAATTACCGATACCAAAAATGGCCAAAAATGCAAGCAAGGAACTATGCGGCATGGCAAAGAACTCAAAAAAATGACCGATGCCAAAAATGGCCAAAAATGCAAAAAACAAACGATGGGGCTTGGCAAAGAAGTTCAAAAATAACGATGCGGCATGGCAAAGAACTCCAAAAAATGGCCGATACCAAAAATGGTCAAAAATACAAACAAAGAACGATGCGGCATGGCACAGAAGTCCACAAATTGATTGATACCAAAAAAAGCCAAAAACGCAAAAAAAAATGAGGCATGCATTCAAAAAATGAACGATGCCAAAAATGGACAAAAATGAAAAAGAAAGAACGATGCGGCATGGCAAAGAAGTCCAAAAAAGGAACGATTCCAAAAATGACCAAAAATGTAAAAAAAGAACGATGCGGAATGAAAAAGAAGTTCAATAAAAATGGCAAAAAATGGTTAAAAATGCAAAAAAAGAACGATGCGGCATGGCAAAGAAGTCTAAAAAAAGACCGATACCAAAAATGGCCAAAAATGCAAAAAAAAATGCGGCATGGCAAAGAAGTCCAAAAAATTACCGGTGCCGAAAATGGCACAGAATGGTCAAAAATGCAAAAAAAGAACTCATGCGGCATGGCAAAGAAGTACAAAAAATTACCGATACCAAAAATGGCCAAAAATGCAAACAAAGAACGATGCGGCATGGCACAGAAGTCCACAAAATGACCGATACCAAAAAAAGCCAAAAACGCAAAAAAAATGAGGCATGCATCCAAAAAATGACCGACGACAAAAATGGACAAAAATGAAAAAGAAAGAACGATGCGGCATGGCAAAGAAGTCCAAAAAATAACCGATTCAAAAATGACCAAAAATGTAAAAAAAGAACGATGCGCAATGAAAAAGAAGTCCAAAAAATGACCGATGCCAAAAATGGCAAAAAAAGGTCAAAAAGAACGATCCGGCATGGCAAAGAAGTCCAAAAAATGGCTGATACCAAAAATGGCCAAAAATGCAGACAAAGAACGATGCGGCATGGCAAAGAAGTCCAAAAAATGACAGATGCCAAAAATGGCAACAAATGGTCAAAAATGCAAAAAAAGAACGATGCGGCAAGGCAAAGAAGTGTAAAAAAAGACCGATACCAAAAATGGCCAAAAATGCAAAAAAAAAATGCGGCATGGCAAAGAAGTCCAAAAAATTACCGATGCCGAAAATGCCACAAAATGGTCAAAAATGCAAAAAAAGAACGATGCGGCATGGCAAAGAAATACAAAAAATTACCGATACCAAAAATGGCCAAAAATGCAAACAAAGAACGATGCGGCATGGCAAAGAAGACCAAAAAATGACCGATGCCAAAAATGGGCAAAAATGCAAAAAAAGGCCAAAAAATCCAAGAAAAACCAAGCGAATGGCAAAGAAGTCCAAAAAATGACCGATGCCAAAAATGGCAAGAAATGGTAAAAAATGCAAAAAAAGAACGATGCGGCATGGCTATGAAGTACAAAAAATGGCCGTCGCCAAAAATGGACTAAAATGGCCAAAAAATGCAAAAAAAGAACGATGCGGAATGGCAAAGTCCAAAAAATGACCGATACCAAAAATGGCCAAAAAATAAAATGCAAAAAAAGAACGATGCGGCATGGCAAAGAAGTCCAAAAAATGACTGATACCAAAAATGGCCAAAAATGCAAACAAAGAACGATGCGGCATGGCAAAGAAGTCCAAAAAATGACCGATGCCAAAAATGGCAAAAAATGGTCAAAAATGCAAAAAAAGAACGATGCGACATGGCAAAGAAGTCCCAAAAATGACCTATACCAAAAATGGCCAAACATGCAAGCTAAGAACGATGCGGCATGGCAAGGAACTCCAAAAACTGACCGATGACAATAATGGCCAAAAATGAAAAAAACAAACGATGCGGCTTGGCAAAATAGTTCAAAAAGTGACCGATGCCAAAAATGCAAAAAAATACGATGCGGCATGGCAAATAAGTCCAAAAAATGACCGATACCAAAAATTGCCAAAAAATGCAAAAAAAGAACGATGCGGCATGGCAAAGAAGTCCAAAAAATGACCGATACCAAAAATGGCCAAAAATGCAAACAAAGAACGATGCGGCATGGCAAAGAAGTCCACAAAATGACCGATACCAAAAAAAGCCAAAAACGCAAAAAAACCAGGCATGCATCCAAAAAATGACCGACGACAAAAATGGACAAAAATGAAAAAGAAAGAACGATGCGGCATGGCAAAGAAGTCCAAAAAATAACCGATTCAAAAATGACCAAAAATGTAAAAAAAGAACGATGCGCAATGAAAAAGAAGTCCAAAAAATGACCGATGCCAAAAATGGCAAAAAAAGGTCAAAAAGAACGATCCGGCATGGCACAGAAGTCCAAAAAATGACTGATACCAAAAATGGCCAAAAATGCAGACAAAGAATGATGCGGCATGGCAAAGAAGTCCAAAAAATGACAGATGCCAAAAATGGCAACAAATGGTCAAAAATGCAAAAAAAGAACGATGCGGCAAGGCAAAGAAGTGTAAAAAAAGACCGATACCAAAAATGGCCAAAAATGCAAAAAAAAAATGCGGCATGGCAAAGAAGTCCAAAAAATGACCGATGCCGAAAATGCCACAAAATGGTCAAAAATGCAAAAAAAGAACGATGCGGCATGGCAAAGAAATACAAAAAATTACCGATACCAAAAATGGCCAAAAATGCAAACAAAGAACGATGCGGCATCGCAAAGAAGACCAAAAAATGACCGATGCCAAAAATGGGCAAAAATGCAAAAAAAGGCCAAAAAATCCAAGAAAAACCAAGCGAATGGCAAAGAAGTCCAAAAAATGACCGATGCCAAAAATGAAAAAAAGAACGATGCGGCATGGCAAAGAAGTCCAAAAAACGACCGATACCAAAAATGGCCGAAAATGCAAGAAAACAACGATGCGGCATTGCAATGAAGTCCAAAAAATGACTGATGCCAAAAATGGCCAAATATGCAAAAAAAGAAAGATAGGACATGGCAAAGAAGTCCAAAAAATGACCGATGCCAAAAATGGCAAGAAATGGTAAAAAATGCAAAAAAAGAACGATGCGGCATGGCTATGAAGTACAAAAAATGGCCGTCGCCAAAAATGGACTAAAATGGCCAAAAAATGCAAAAAAAGAACGATGCGGAATGGCAAAGTCCAAAAAATGACCGATACCAAAAATGGCCAAAAAATGCAAAAAATGAACGATGCGGCATGGCAAAGAAGTCCAAAAAATGACCTATACCAAAAATGGCCAAACATGCAAGCTAAGAACGATGCGGCATGGCAAAGAACTCCAAAAAATGACCGATGCCAAAAATGGCCAAAAATGCAAAAAACAAACGATGAGGCTTGGCAAAGTAGTTCAAAAAGTGACCGATGCCAAAAATGGCCAAAAATGCAAAAAAATACGATGTGGCATGGCAAATAAGTCCAAAAAATGACCGATACCAAAAATGGCCAAAAGTGCAAACAAAGAACGATGCGGCATGGCAAAGAACTCCAAAAAATGACCGATGCCAAAAAGGGCCAAAAATGCAAAAAACAAACGATGCGGCTTGGCAAAGAAATTCAATAAAAATGGCAAAAAATGGTTAAAAATGCAAAAAAAGAACGATGCGGCATGGCAAAGAAGTCTAAAAAAAGACCGATACCAAAAATGGCCAAAATGCAAAAAAAGAACAATACGGCATGGCAAAGACGTCCAAAAAATGCCCGATACCAAAAATGGGCAAAAATGCAAAAAAAGGCCAAAAAATCCAACAAAAACCAAGCGAAATGGTAAAGAAGTCCAAAAAATGACCGATGCCAAAAATGGCCAAAAATGAAAAAAAGAACGATGCGGCATGGCAAAGAAGTCCAAAAAATGACCGATACCAAAAATGGCCGAAAATGCAAGAAAACAACGATGCGGCATGGCAAAGAAGTCCAAAAAATGACCGATGCCAAAAATGGCCAAAAATGCAAAAAACAAACGATGCGGCTTGGCAAAGAAGTTCAATAAAAATGGCAAAAAATGGTCAAAAATGCAAAAAAAGAACGATGCGGCAAGGCAAAGAAGTCTAAAAAAAGACCGATACCAAAAATGGCAACAAATGGAAACAAAGAACGATTCCGCATGGCAAAGAAGACAAAAAAATGACCGATGCCAAAAATGGCAAAAATGGTCAAAAATGCAAAAAAAGTACGATGCGGTATGGCAAAGAGGTCTAAAAAAAGACCGATACCAAAAATAGCCAAAAATGCAAAAAAAAAATGCGGCATGGCAAAGAAGTACAAAAAATGACCGATGCCGAAAATGCCACAAAATGGTCAACAATGCAAAAAACAAACGATGAGGCTTGGCAAAGAAGTACAAAAAATTACCGATACCAAAAATGGCCAAAAATACAGGCAAAGAACGATGCGGCATGGCAAAGAACTCCAAAAAATGACCGATGCCAAAAATGGCCAAAAATGCAAAAAACAAACGATGCGGCTTTGCAAAGAAGTTCAAAAAATGACCGACGCCAAAAATGGCAAAAATGCAAAAAAATACGATGCGACATGGCAAAGAAGTCCAAGAAATGATACTCCAAAAAATGACCGATGACAAAAATGGACAAAAATGAAAAAGAAAGAACGATGCGGCATGGCAAAGAAGTCCAAAAAATGACCGATGCCAAAAATGGACAAAAATGAAAAAGAAAGAACGATGCGGCATGGCAAAGAAGTACAAAAAATGACCGATTCCAAAAATGACCAAAAATGTAAAAAAAGAACGATGCGGAATGAAAAAGAAGTTCAATAAAAATGGCAAAAAATGGTTAAAAATGCAAAAAAAGAATGATGCGGCATGGCAAAGAAGTCTAAAAAAAGACCGATACCAAAAATGGCCAAAAATGCAAAAAAAAAATGCGGCATGGCAAAGAAGTCCAAAAAATGACCGGTGCCGAAAATGGCACAGAATGGTCAAAAATGCAAAAAAAGAACGATGCGGTATGGCAAAGAAGTACAAAAAATTACCGATACCAAAAATGGCCAAAAATGTAAACAAAGAACGATGCGTCATGGCACAGAAGTCCACAAAATGACCGATACCAAAAAAAGCCAAAAACGCAAAAAAAGAATGAGGCATGCATCCAAAAAATGACCGATGACAAAAATGGATAAAAATGAAAAAGAAAGAACGATGCGGCATGGCAAAGAAGTCCAAAAAATGACTGATTCCAAAAATGACGAAAAATGTAAAAAAAGAACGATGCGGAATGAAAAAGAAGTCCAAAAAATGACCGATGCCAAAAATGGCAAAAAAAAGTCAAAAAGACCGATCCGGCATGGCAAAGAAGTCCAAAAAATGACTGATACCAAAAATGGTCAAAAATGCAAAAAAAGAACGATGCGGCAAGGCAAAGAAGTCTAAAAAAAGACCGATACCAAAATGGCCAAAAATTATAAAAAAAAAATGCGGCATGGCAAAGAAGTCCAAAAAATGACCGATGCCGAAAATGCCACAAAATGGTCAAAAATGCAAAAAAAGAACAATGCGGCATGGCAAAGAAGTACAAAAAATTACCGATGCCAAAAATGGCCAAAAATGCAAAAAACAAACGATGCGGCTTGGCAAAGTAGTTCAAAAAGTGACCGATGCCAAAAATGGCCAAAAATGCAAAAAAATACGATGCGGCATGGCAAATAAGTCCAAAAAATGACCGATACCAAAAATTGCCAAAAAATGCAAAAAAAGAACGATGCGGCATGGCAAAGAAGTCCAAAAAATGACCGATACCAAAAATGGCCAAAAATGAAAAACAGAACGATGCGGCATGGCAAAGAAGTCCAAAAAATGACCGATACCAAAAATGGCCGAAAATGCAAGAAAACAACGATGCGGCATGGCAAAGAAGTCCAAAAAATGACCGATGCCAAAAATGACTAAAAATGTAAAAAAAAGAACGATGCGGAATGAAAAAGAAGTCCAAATATGACCGATGCCAAAAATGGCAAAAAATGGTCAAAAAGAACGATCCGGCATGGCAAAGAAGTCCAAAAAATGACCGATACCAAAAATGGCCAAAAATGCAGACAAAGAACGATGCGGCATGGCAAAGAAGTCCAAAAAATGACAGATGCCAAAAATGGCAAAAAATGGTCAAAAATGCAAAAAAAGAACGATGCGGCAAGGCAAAGAAGTCTAAAAAAAGACCGATACCAAAATGGTGCCGAAAATGGCACAGAATGGTCAAAAATGCAAAAAAAGAACGATGCAGCATGGCAAAGAAGTACAAAAAATTAACGATACCAAAAATGGCCAAAAATGCAAACAAAGAACGATGCGGCATGGCACAGAAGTCCACAAAATGACCGATACCAAAAAAAGCCAAAAACGCAAAAAAAATGAGGCATGCATCCAAAAAATGACCGACGACAAAAATGGACAAAAATGAAAAAGAAAGAACGATGCGGCATGGCAAAAAAGTCCAAAAAATAACCGATTCCAAAAATGACCAAAAATGTAAAAAAAGAACGATTCGGAATGAAAAAGAAGTCCAAAAAATTACCGATGCCAAAAATGGCAAAAAAAGGTCAAAAAGAACGATCCGGCATGGCAAAGAAGTCCAAAAAATGACTGATACCAAAAATGCAGACAAAGAACGATGCGGCATGGCAAAGAAGTCCAAAAAATGACAGATGCCAAATAGGCAAAAAATGTTCAAAAATGCAAAAAAAGAACGATGCGGCAAGGCAAAGAAGTCTAAAAAAAGACCCATACCAAAAATGACCAAAAATGCAAAAACAAAATGCGGCATGGCAAAGAAGTCCAAAAAATGACCGATGCCGAAAATGCCACAAAATGGTCAAAAATGCAAATAAAGAACGATGCGGCATGGCAAAGTAGTACAAAAAATTACCGATACCAAAAATGGCCAAAAATGCAAACAAAGAACGATGCGGCATGGCAAAGAAGACTAAAAAATGACCTATGCCAAAAATGGCCAAAAATGCAAAAAAAGGCCAAAAAATCCAACAAAAACCAAGCGAATGGCAAAGAAGTCCAAAAAATGACCGACGCCAAAAATGAAAAAAAGAACGATGCGGCATGGCAAAGAAGTCCAAAAAACGACCGATACCAAAAATGGCCGAAAATGCAAGAAAACAACGATGCGGCATTGCAATGAAGTCCAAAAAATGACTGATGCCAAAAATGGCCAAATATGCAAAAAAAGAAAGATAGGACATGGCAAAGAAGTCCAAAAAATGGCCGTCGCCAAAAATGGACTAAAATGGCCAAAAAATGCAAAAAAAGAACGATGCGGAATGGCAAAGTCCAAAAAATGACCGATACCAAAAATGGCCAAAAAATGCAAAAAAAGAACGATGCGGCATGGCAAAGAAGTCCAAAAAATGACCGATACCAAAAATGGCCAAAAATGCAAACAAAGAACGATGCGGCATGGCAAAGAAGTCCAAAAAATGACCGATGCCAAAAATGGCAAAAAATGGTCTAAAATGCAAAAAAAGAACGATGCGACATGTCAAAGAAGTCCCAAAAATGACCTATACCAAAAATGGCCAAAAATGCAAGCTAAGAACGATGCGGCATGGCAAAGAACTCCAAAAAATGACCGATGCCAAAAATGGCCAAAAATGCAAAAAACAAACGATGCGGCTTGGTAAAGTAGTTCAAAAAGTGACCGATGCCAAAAATGGCCAAAAATGCAAAAAAATACGATGCGGCATGGCAAATAAGTCCAAAAAATGACCGATACCAAAAATTGCCAAAAAATGCAAAAAAAGAACGATGCGGCATGGCAAAGAAGTCCAGAAAATGACCGATACCAAAAATCGCCAAAAATGCAAACAAAGAACGATGCGGCATGGCAAAGAAGTCCAAAAAATGACCGATGCCAAAAATGGCAAAAAATGGTCAAAAATGCAAAAAAAGAACGATGCGACATGGCAAAGAAGTCCCAAAAATGACCTATACCAAAAATGGCCAAAAATGCAAGCTAAGAACGATGCGGCATGGCAAAGAACTCCACAAAATGACCGATGCCAAAAATGGCCAAAAATGCAAAAAACAAACGATGCGGCTTGGCAAAGTAGTTCAAAAAGTGACCGATGCCAAAAATGGCCAAAAATGCAAAAAAATACGATGTGGCATGGCAATAATAAGTCCAAAAAATGACCGATACCAAAAATGGCCAAAACTGCAAACAAAGAACGCTGCGGCATGGCAAAGAACTCCAAAAAATGACCGATGCCAAAAATGGCCAAAAATGCAAAAAACAAACGATGCGGCTTGGCAAAGAAATTCAATAAAAATGGCAAAAAATGGTTAAAAATGCAAAAAAAGAACGATGCGGCATGGCAAAGAAGTCCAAGAAATGACCGATACCAAAAATGGCCAAAAATGAAAAAAAGAACGATGCGGCATGGCAAAGAAGTCCAAAAAATGACCGATACCAAAAATGGCCGAAAATGCAAGAAAACAACGATGCGGCATGGCAAAGAAGTCCAAAAAATGACCGATGCCAAAAATGACTAAAAATGTAAAAAAAAAGCGATCCGGAATGAAAAAGAAGTCCAAATATGACCGATGCCAAAAATGGCAAAAAATGATCAAAAAGAACGATCCGGCATGCCTAATAAGTCCAAAAAATGACCGATACCAAAAATGGCCAAAAATGCAAACAAAGAACGATGCGGCATAGCAAAGAAGTCAAAAAAATGACCGATGCCAAAAATGGCAAAAAATGGTCAAAAATGCAAAAAAAGAACGATGCGGCAAGGCAAAGAAGTCTAAAAAAAGACGGATACCAAAAATTGCCACAAATGCAAACAAAGAACGATTCGGCATGGCAAAGAAGTCAAAAAAATTACCGATGTCAAAAATGGCAAAAATGGTCAAAAATGCAAAAAAAGAACGATGCGGTATGGCAAAGAAGTCTAAAAAAAGACCGATACCAAAAATGGCCAAAAATGCAAACAAAGAACGATGCGGCATAGCAAAGAAGTCAAAAAAATGACCGATGCCAAAAATGGCAAAAAATGGTCAAAAATGCAAAAAAAGAACGATGCGGCAAGGCAAAGAAGTCTAAAAAAAGACGGATACCAAAAATTGCCACAAATGCAAACAAAGAACGATTCGGCATGGCAAAGAAGTCCAAAAAATGACCGATACCAAAAATGGCCGAAAATGCAAGAAAACAACG